>CM070504.1:83562236-84162236 GCA_036346375.1 Guadua angustifolia | reverse complement strand
ACCGGAAGACATGAATAGGCGAGTCAAACTGTGTGCGGACCATAGCATCGAAAGCCTGGTAAGCAGACAACACCTGATGACGAGAGGTCAGAAGATAGATCCAAGTGTAACGAGAGAAATCATCAATAAAGATCACATAGTAACGATGACCCCCTTTCGAAACGAAGGGAGTCGGGCCCCATACATCAGAATGAACCAAATCAAACGGCTGAAGAGACACCGAGTCACTGGTGGGATAGGGTAGTCAGAGTGCTTCCCAAGCTTACAGCCCATACAGGACAGGGAGGTATCACCAGGAACCTTCCCAAGAACACCATGACTCACTAACAAAGAAAGACGAGACCCACACATATGACCTAAACGATGATGCCACTGAGCAAAACTGGCGGAAGCAGGGGTGGCGAGGACAGTGACATCAGAGACGGCAGTCGACTGGCTGCTGGAGGCGGACGTGACAGAAGCGGAGGGAAGGCGAAGCCAGTCAAGCTCCCAAAGACGCTGAGAGTCACGGACCCGACGGCCAGTACCAACCAGGGTCCCGGTGAGACGATCCTGAATAGAACAAGAGTCAGCCTCAAGAATGATACGACAATCAAGGTCAGCAAGCTGGCCAGCAGAGATAAGCTGTAAATCGAGGCGAGGAACATGTGAAACAGAAGGAACATGAAAACAAGAAGTGTGAAGAGTGCCCCGACCAGCAACTGAGAGGGAAGTGCCATCAGCCGTTCTGACAGACATAGGTATAGCTGAAGAACTCAGTGGCCCAAGGTGAGTGGGATCAGATGTCATATGAAAAGATGCTCCAGAATCAAGAATCCAGGGTAACTTTATACCGGAAGGAAGACTGGCAACAAATGGTCCTGGAGAAGGTGTCGCCTCAGCGGCGCCCATGCGCCAAGGCGCCGAGTCACATCTGCATGGTGGCATCGCCAGGCATCAAAGGGTGAGAGGTACCAGCCCACCACCGCCACCCTTGCGGTTCTCGAGGCCGCCTCTGCCTTTGCTCAATGGTGTGCCTGTCTTCTTGCAAGAGTTACAATAACTATCTGCACCAACGGTGTCGCCATAAAGAATCGAGCCTCCTACTGGTCTTTGGGAGAGGAGCAATCGCAGAGCCGTCGCAGATGAGGTGTGGAAGTGATCAGATGACGAGGACGACGAGAGCACGCCACGAAAGATGAGTCTCCTCGACGGACAGAGTGGCGCCTCAACCAGGGGATTGGTCGCGGCGAAGGCAGACAAGAATGAGCACGGAGTTGCTCAAACTCCGTCGAAGTCGGCGAAGGAACTCAAAGAGGCGAACAAAGACTTTGTGGTCCCGATGAAGGCCACAACAATCGCGGTCGGACCAGTAAGGAGGCTCCAAAGAGTCAAGTCGACGCCACACATCGATGTCTCACCGGTAGAAGGCATCGACAAGGAGTCCTGGCGACGAAGAGAGCTCGCCACTCAGTGTAGAGGTGTAGAGAGCATCGTTGCTTCTACTGAATCGAACTCGCAGACGCTCCCACATCGGAGAAGAAGGAAGAAGCGGCTAGATCCATGGCAAGCTCAACCTTCATCTTTGCTTAAGATGACAACAGAATAAAGACGAGCCTCATCTCGCTGCCGACCCTCAAGAGTCTGCAGATCGGCGACGTCTCGATCGATGTCTGCGCGTATCTTTGCTAGAACATCTGCGAGGATGGAGCACCATCGAGACCAACCATAGGCCGAATCGCCAGGCGAACCGGCCCGGTGGGCGAGGGCAAGCTCCAGTGAGATGACCCCATAGACGTTGGCTGTCAAGTGAGACCCGGAGCATAGTGGACCACTCCCGGAAGTTGGTCCCATCAAACATAACTGTCGGGAGAGGCATCGGTCCGGAGGTACGAGATGCAATGGCCATCTTGGATGAGCACGGAAGGAGTGGCTGGCAGAGGAAGTGTTTTTTTTGGAATACTCGCTGCTCTGATGCATGGGTCGATCGGCGGCGGCGGCATTCTTCTTCTGACGGAGAAGAAGGCCAAGGAAGGCGGCCGGCGTTGAAGAAGAAGGCGGCGGAGAGGACGCAGCCGACGGAGAGGACGCCGGCGAGAGGAGAAACAAGAAAGGCGGTGGAAGCGGCAGAGGAGGCGTCAGCAAGATCGAGCTAGAGCGACGCTTAGCTCGTCTTGAGGCGGCGGCGATCGAGGGCTTTCGCCATGGAGAGACGGCAGCGACGGCGATAAGCGCCGACGAGGACAATGAAAGACACAAAGCGGCCTTCGGCCAAGACTCAGCGACTGGCGATAGGAGCGTAAGCGTCGCCAGAGAGAGGAAAGAGAGGCGGCGCCACGGAGGAAGCTACTGGCGACGGCGGTGGCGTCACCGGCGAGGATGGCGGCGGCGGCAAGGCTGCTACTGATGATGGTGAGAAACCCTAGCTAGGGCTCGATACCATGTTGGAATAGTTTGAATGGCAGCTTGATTCATTAACTGGGCCAATGGGCCAAAGGAATACATGTACAGAGAGAATGGAAAAAGGCAAATAACACCCTATACAAGTCTAGTTTAACATGACCCACATGTTAGTGAGACATCACAGGGCATTTTATCAATTGCACCAAGTAAAATGGGACATATGATCAATTTCCCCCCACAAAACAGAACTTCTGTTGATGTATGTGTCATAAGTCATAACACTGACTCTAGTATTGGACAAAATTATTTAGCAACTCGATATCTTTAATAATTATTTGACAAAAACACAGGAGCTGTGATATTCCTGAAATACCATTTCTTATAAAGCAATTTAGAGTGTCTGACGACATCGATGGATATTGCTAAAACCAAAATGAACAAGAGGAACCCATTTGGCTAAATCTTATAATCATGTTAAGGCACCATGCTCGGAGAAGCTATGTTATTTGAGTCTTCAACTTTCTTATGTTTCTCGTTTTTCTCCTAAAATTTTTGTTGCTATAGAATCCACCTGCTACAAATGAAGCTTTGGATCAAGAAGGTTGGTTCAACACTGGGGATATAGGTTGGATTGCACCTCGCCATGCCACAGGGCCTAGCCGGAAGTGTGGAGGGATGCTTGTTCTTGAAGGGCGTGCAAAGGATACAATAGTTCTCACAACAGGTTACAGATTATAATTAATTTATCTTCCTTTCTTTTTACAGAATGTTACTTAAATATTATATAAGATTTATTTATTGTGATCTTCATACATTGACTATGAACTTTATTGCTACTTCTTATGGGATTGTGATGTTGCACTCTGAAGTCAAAAGAATTCATATGTAGTTGGATGTCATGTACCTCCTTAGACTTGACTGCACTTGAATGTTTGCTATATCTGATTGCATTTGAATGTCCTAATTTACAGGGGAAAATGTTGAACCTGCTGAGCTTGAGGAAGCAGCTAGCAGGAGTAACTTGATTCATCAGATAGTTGTTATTGGCCAGGTAAGACATAATTGCTAGAGATATGTCATATTATAATTATTATCATGCTCTGTTTATGCTACTTGATGTGTGCAAATATTTGATGGCCAGCACTTGATTTTAAAGAACATCTTATCTATAGAAACTAATCTTATCTATAGTAACTAATCTAATCTAATCCTTGATTTCTTATTTTCTAAGCAATCTCCGCATTTTCAAGGTTTCAAGCCTCGCTCACGTGAAACGATGCCGTGGATCTTGTTCATGGGCTCGATCAACCCATAACATTATCCCTCTTGCGAATCAACCTTGTCCTCAAGGTTGAAGTTTGGAAGATTCGCACGAGATGAAGCGTTGGGCCTTCTGGCTCGGCGTGGATGTTGGAGATGCGATCTTCGATGGTCACCGTGGTAGGAGGATCGTCGGCTCGATACCAAATTGTTACGTGCACGATCCGCACATAGCGGGATGAGATAGGGCCCTTAACGTGGGCTAAACGAGTTGTTGTCGGCTAGCGCCTTAGTGCATTTGAGCCACCTAGGCCGATTATCGATGGCGCTACCGATCCGCTAGGGACTTGGTTTACTCATTGCTTGCATGCATAAAGTGATACATGACATCCCTTTTATAGGATGGCTAACTTGGAGGCTAAGAAAACAATAATCTTATCTATAGAAACTAATCTTATCTATAGAAACTAATCTTATCTATAGTAACTAATCTAATCTAATCCTTGATTTCTTATTTTCTAAGCAATCTCCGCCGCACAAAGTGCACGTATCGCTTACGTGAATAAAGTGCCCGTGAATACTGTTCATGGGCTCGATCAACCCATAACATTATCCCCTCCTTGCGAATCAACTTTGTCCTCAAGGTTGAAGTTTGGAAGATTCGCACGAGATGAAGCGTTGGGCCTTGATCGACGAGGCGCGCGAGGTTGGAGATGCGATCTTCGATGGTCACCGTGGCGGGAGGATCGTCGGCTCGATACCAAATTGTTACGTGCACGATCCGCACACGCTAACGGGATGAGATAGGGCCCTTAACGTGGTAAACGAAATGTTGTCGGTTAGCGCCTTGGTCATGCGAACCACCGCCGATTATCGATGGCGCTACCGATCCGCTAGGGACTTGGTTTACTCATTGCTTGCATGCATAAAGTGATACATGACATCCCTTTTATAGGATGGCTAACTTGGAGGCTAAGAAAGCAATAATCTTATCTATAGAAACAAATCTTATCTATAGTAACTAATCTAATCTAATCCTTGATTTCTTATTTTCTAAGCAATCTCTGCTGCTACAGTGCCCGTGCACTGTTCACTTGAACAGTGCCCGTGGATACTGTTCATGAGCTCGATCAACCCATAACAACCATCAGGCCATTGTTTGAGTTTGAAACCATGTGGTGCTACCGCTAGACTCATTTATTTCCTTCCTTCACAAAAACATTTGCCGTAATGGGATTAGATTTGGATATTGCAATGATGAAATAGATAAGTGCCATTTACACAGTCATGAACTTCTTTGCTTGTTCTTTGCATAGGACCAACGGCGCCTTGGTGCTATTATTGTTCCCAACAATGATGAAGTTCTAGCAACAGCAAAAAGAAAGTCCATCCTTGATGGGAATAACGAACTAGCCAAAGACACGGTCATGAACTTGCTATATGATGAGCTGAGGAGTTGGTAAGGGTTGCCTGCTTTGTTGTTTCTATCTGTTCAAATAATATCTAATTTTCTTATGAGCTCTGCTTACACTGTCGCATACCGGAGAATTTTGAAAAATTTACTTTTATACCTCTTTATTTTTTTAAAAAAAAATAGGCCCCGTTGCAACTTTTTTGCAAAAATAGCTCCTGGCCCACTTAAAATCGCCTCCCAGCACCTGGCTCAACCTATGCAAAGAGATTAGGGTCTGCAGCCCAATCCGACACACGTGGCGTAGAATAAAAAAAAAGAAAAACACAAAAAAAAAGGAAAATTGCATGCAACAGACTGGTAGCGTTGTATGCTACAGTAATTTCTCTTTTTTCTGTGCGGAGGCTAATTATAGAAAAATATATATTTTAATTTTATTAGGTTTTAAAAATTGCACAACGGTTAGTTCTAAAAAAAACGCATGTCGTACTACAAATATTTTGATGACCCATATTCTATGGAGGGGCATAATATAACACTATATTTGAGGAGGCTAGTTATGGAAAAAATACATTTTAATTTTATTAGCTTTTATAAATGCATTATAATAGAAAATAATTGCACAGCGGTTAATTCTGAAAAATTGCATATCGTATCACTAATATTTCAAGGACCCATATTTTACAGAGGGGCATAATATAACACAATATATTTGATGAGGCTGGTTCTAGAAAAAAATACATTATAATTTTATTAGGTTTTATAAATAATTTTACGAGTAGTTCTGAAAAATAATTCTACGAGGATCCATAAGTATTTTGGGTCCTCAAAATATTATTAGGTTTTATAAGTTAATTTTGAAAAAAAATTATTAGGTTTTATAAATATTTTGGGTCCTCAAAATATTTGCGGTAGGACCTGCAATTTTCAGAACTAGCCACCGTACGATTTTTTTCAGAACTAACTGTCGTGCAATTTTTTTCTATTATAATGTATTTATAAAACCTAATAAAATCAAAAAATATTTTTCTATAATTAGCCTCCGCATAGGCAAAAAAATCGAAAATTACTGTAGCATACAGCGCTTCCAGTCCACTGCATGCAAATTTCCTTTTTTTTGTTTTGATTCTGCGCTACCACGTGTCGGACTGGGGTGGTTCCAGCACCCCCAGTCCGCTACATAGGTTGAGCCGCACTTGGGAGGCGCGGTTTTCACGGGCCTGGGGATTATTTTTGCAAAATAGTTGCAACAGGGGCTAATATTTTTTTTTAAAAAAATAGAGAGCTATAACAGTAAAAATTTCAAGAATTTTAGGTAATTTTAGGATGTGTCAGAATCACAGTAGTGTTAAATCACAATTAACTCTACTGGAAATAGAAAGGTAAAAAAATAAAATGAGGCAGACACAGGCATTTTGCTTTTGTTAGAGCATCTCCAAGAGGAGCCCTAAATAGGTTGCTAATTGTAATTATAGGGCTTTGATGAAAAAAAAGCACTCCAACAGAGGTTGTATTTTGAGAAAAATTATCAAAATAGGTTTAGGACTCAGAGCCCTGTTGCTATATTTAACAACTCTCCTCTCCGGCCCCATAGGGATGAATGAAGGATTGGAGATTTAGGGTCTAATTGTTGGAGTCAATAGCTATCTTGGATCCTAATTTTTTTTAGTTTAGACCCTATTTTGAGGTATAGGACTTTATTTTAAGACTTGACTATTGGAGATGCTCTTAGGTGGGAGTTATACACCTGAGAGGTTACATGTGATTTGGGGGGATTTGCCACACACACTCGTATCTCTCCACGCGTGTGCAACGGTCTGGCGATTGTTTTAGGATTGTAACTTTGAGATATGATTTGAGTTTTATCGGCTATATTACAGCAAGTGTTGAATTATTTTGTTGATAAATGTCAGCACGGCGGGTTGCTCTTTCCAGATTGGTCCTATTCTTATTATTGACGAACCATTTACGGTAAGATTCCACTCGCTAATTATTAAGAAGTTGTCTTGCTTGCAAGCTTGACACAATTTTTTATCCAGGTTGATAATGGTTTGATGACACCCACCATGAAAATAAGAAGGGATCAAGTGACAGCCAAATATCTGAGAGAGATTGAAGCCTTGTACAAGTAACGTGGAGTGGGCATGAGTGCAGACGGTAGCTTGTAGTACTTCATTTACTTGCCTCAAAAGACATTCTCAGTGTTGATTTAATATGCATACAACAATGCAACCATTTAGTGAAATAAGGTTGCTGATCCAGCTACATCTCATCATTTTCCCCCCTAAACTCTGATATTTTGCCGTGCACGTTTATGTGTGTGCTGTCATGAGCATCACGAACTGATTTGCCCAGAAGTAGCGCATCTGTATATAATTTGCAAGCAGCGCATTTCCACACTATGGTCTCCAGTATAAGAGTGCGGGAGGTGTTTCTATGCATTATTTTTTGAAAGTTGTACAGCTATTAAAACATGAAGGTGTTTCTATGCATTATTTTTTTAAAGTTGTACAGCTATTAAAACATGAATAAAGGGTAAATAATAATTACTTACCTCTTCGATTGCTTCAAAATTTACATAACTTGTATTAAGTGATGCCGCATAGAAGCATAAAATTCCAGGGTGCCCAGCCCAAATGCAGATTCCATCAAGGTTCCAAATTTCATTTTCGGACCATATCTCGAAGGTGACTGAAATCTGAAATTTTGATCGAAATTTAGATAAAATTCAAAAAGCAAATTTCAACTCCGATATATTTGAAAATGAGAAAAACAAAATTTCGGCCTAAATCACCGTAATTTTGGTGACTTTCAACCGTGTGTGAAATGGTTGCCTGAGAGTAGAAAAAATTGAAAAAAAAATATATAGAAAGTCATGCAAGTATTTACCTACGTTTGCTATATGTTTAAATGCAAAATACTAAGTATGTTCACATAAAATTTCTAAATTAGGGTTTAGACCAAAATACATTATGTAAAACTGAAATCCAAGTTAGGGTTAGGTTTAGATTGAAACACATCATTTAAGGCCGAAGTTATGGTTTATACCGAAATACAATTTAAAGCCGAAATCCAAGTTAGGGTATAGGATTTAGATCGAAATACATTATTTAAGGCTGAAATTCAAGTTATGGTTTAGGGAGGTTTACATCATTCACTTCAAGGATCCAGCTCAATGTCGTCGGCTTTTACAGACGACACAGGTACCAAAACCGCCGACACAGAGATATGTTGTCGGCCTGCCGACGACACAAGTCCCACGACACAGAGTCGACGACACAACCAACCTATGTCCACGGCTAGCATAAAACCCGACGACACAAATGCCATTCGGGGCTGGCCCGACACCCAGACTTTTATCGTCGGCTTCACTGAGACTGCCGATACAGATGCCACATCTGTGTCGTCGGGTTCCTTGAGGCTGCCGACACAGATGCCATATCTGTGTCGTCGGGCTCCTTGTAGTCGACGACACAGACCCCTACTAGGATTGGATCCAGAACCAGCCTGGGGCTAGTTTGTGTCGTCGGCTATGTCTGAAGCCGACGACAAAGGTTGTAAAAATAAAAAAAATACTGGGAATTTAAAAAAAATCCAATTTTAACCTGCAAAAAAACCCCATTCCCAGCAGTTTTATATTCCCAATTGCCCAGAACAATCACAACATATAATTTCACACACATTACCACATATATTCGCATTCAAACATTGGACAGAAGTATTTAACTCCCATTGGACAGAAGTATTTTCCATGAATTACAGGGCCAATCAAAACATGCAGGAAGTTACAAAAGAAATTATAGCTACATTCCATAGTACATTTCCAGCAATTCAGAGAAGGTTTTAAGATAGATTCCTGTTCTTGCAGTTACTAGGATGACATACTGAAGATCATTCAGGGCATCCAGATCAAGTGAGTAGAGTTCATCAACCTGTTAAGAATAACATAGAATATCAATATATCATACATTACCAGTTTTGGAGGCGGTAAAAATAGGGCCAAGTTTTGAAGAAAGAAGCTTATACCAAAATAGTCCCATTCCAATGACACTTTGTTGATAAGGAGATAGAATACAAACTTGAGCAATTTCGTATCAGAGGAATTTTCTCTTGACTCCATATGAAGACACATTGTGAAAGCAAGCATTTGATCATGTTTGAATTTGTTTTTAGTAAATATCCTCTACTAGGTGCAGGCAGACATATCCTCTCACTACAATTTTCAACGGTTGTGTGCAAAGATGGTTTTCTAAGCAAAAGGCTACTATCTCAATCAATTACTCCAAAAATTAAATTATTGTTCCAACATGGAAAAAACGACCAAAAAATTGCATGTAGAAAAGAACTAGGAGCCGTCAATTAGTCACAAATTAATGTCAAAGGAACTAAAGGTTGGGTGGTAGACTTACATTTGCAATAACTAACTAAGTCTGCGAACCGGCAAAAGGATCGGCAAACACGTCGTCGACGAATTGATCTGCGGCCGATCTAGTGCCACTGGAATCACCTCCTGCGAGCATTCGTCGCAGAACAAAGCGCAATTGAGGCGACACCGCAAGATTAGAGGAAACCACAATGTTCAAAACTTTTGTGCATTTGTGTACTTGTATGAATAGTTCACTAAAATCGAACAAAATGCATTACCCCGCCGCCGTCTGCGTGAAGAACGGCGGAGGTGGCATCTCGCGTCGCCGAGGGTCCCGCCGCAACGATCGTGGATATGATATGTTAGCATCTCAAACGTAAGTACAACGAAGCTACGATACAATCTTAATTACACGAAATAGTTGTACATCCAGAGGTTCGACTCGGAGGGCCTTGTACCGCCTCCTATCCTCCTCTCGCTCCTTTGCCTCCGCTCATTCGCTCGCCTCTCGCAACTCGCGATCATCTTCGCTGGGCTTCCAAATGCAGCCTTGGCGGAAGAGGCGGTCTCATTGTCGACGTGTCCCGACTTGGCCCCTATATGAGTCGGACGCGACCACCGAGTCCATGAAGCCGAAGCTCGCCGTGACTCCTCCCACCGAATCGGTCGTAGATGACCAGAGGGTCGACCGACATGGTCAAGGGGTCACATCGCACCGTGCTTCTCCTTCATGGTCTGCACCGTATGTATCTCGCGAAACAAATAAGATATGAAGTGGATTAGCTCGCCACGCTTGCAGAGTCAGAGAGTAGCGAAAAGAGAAAGTCACTTACAATCTTCTCTGGGCAGCCGGGGCATCGGTGGTTCGCATCGTCAAAGCCGGACACGGGCGTGTGTGCTCAAGGCCCACACGGTGAACTCATCGGGCTCAAGTCCCGTATGAAACTCCTGCAGTTCAATTTCAAATGTGAAATGAAAAACTGAATTGACAAGAATGCTAGAGTTGTACTTAGTATACTTACGATATCGCGCACGACGTGACCCATGCCTCGTCCACCTAGGTAGGTCACACAGATCTCGGGGTTGGCTTCTCGATTCCCCCTGTTCCTCTTGGACCTCTCGATCCACTCCTTCGATGCCCACATCTTGCAGAGATCCCTCCAGCGTGTGGACACTTGTCCATCCAACCGGACGCCAAGGCAGTATCCTTCGCCGAGGTATTGCTGCAAGGCATGTACCGAGATCTTCATCCCGTGCTCTTATAGTGCTTCATCACCGCGTCCGTGGCATAACTCGATGGCGCCCTCGACCGCCTTTGCCGCCATTGTGTCGAGCATGCAGGCGACAAGCATGATAGTCGCCCCGGATGCGTCGGGCCAAGCCGATACCTCGCTCAAATGAAACAAACACGTGAAGCTATAAACACGAAAACATTAATAGAAATGACAACTTACCCAAAACTCGGCTATGCAATGATCCGCCACAGTGCCTCCCTGGTCGTCCTCCACGAGCGAGTAGTCGCTCCATCTAGTCACCGGGCGTCGAGCACCACCTCGCCCACTCGCCCGGGTAGAGCCGCTCATGATCACCCCTAGCAAGTGGCCCGGCTCCTGCTTACCCTTGTTGAGTCAAACCAAGCCACTGCATGAAGAATTCATAACAAGTAGTTAGCAAGTTTGTGGTTAGCAATAAAAGACATCGAAAATTTGTAGCACATACCTTCGCCCGCTAGAAACAACTATCAGTATCCTGTCGGCTGGATCTGTGGGGGCTTTTGGCAATTTATTCCGCCCCCGACTCTTCTTGGATCCTTGAGCTCGAGGCGAGGCACCCCGACTCGGTACCAACAGACTCCCATGGACTCCAGTCCTCGTCCCCATCCTCATCCCTCCTCAAGTGCCCGATGCCAAGAACCCCAACGACGCCATCGCCATCCACCTCCTCCTCCTCCTCCTCCTCCTCCTCCTCCTCAGGAAGCGTCCAGATCTGGGTGAGCCGCCTGCCTGCACTCTCACGCCTCCTTCCCAAGACCTTCTTCAATTTTAAAGCCAACTTTTTGTACCTCCAACCATCCTCAACAAAATTAAATTAAATGACATAAAGTACATTGATATTAATTGAAACGAATAAAATATAAATGTATATAAAATTAAATGACATAAAGTATATAAAATTAAACCTATAAAATTAAATAGCTTAAAATCTTTCTCTTCCTCTTCCTCTGCCTCTTCCTCTTCCTCTTCCTCTTCCTCTGCCTCTACCCTTTCCTCATCTTCTTCTCCTTCTACATGAGATAGGTATACTAATCCCAAAATATTATCTAGCCCATCACCAATATCGTCATGCAGCTCTCTTGGTAACTCTTGTTCTTGGAATACCTCCACGTCTGGGTGAGAATCGTAGTCGTCTTCCGTGAGATCGGGCAATCTACCAGGTGGAAGACATTTATGTACAATCCACCAACTTTTGTAATTCGGGTGAGCGTATGGCAGATAGAACACCAGCTCGACTTGTTCGGGCAGAATGAACACGTCAGGCTTTTGATACAACTTCTTATGATTGATCTCCACTAGTCCTAGTTTTGGAGTACGCCGCACCCCACTAGTTGGATGAAACCATCTGCAACGAAAGAGCGCGAGCGAGAGATCTTTGTTGCCTTCATACGAAATTTCTACAATATCCTCGATGATCCTATAGTACTCTATGTCCGGACCACCGAGTCATCGGTGACATAACTCACGACGCCATTGCTCACCGTAGTTGCATTGGGGCGAAGCCGACTCACCGCCGGATCGAAATCGATATCCATGGCAATCATAGCATCCATGGACCTTAATTCTATGGCTGCATCCACGTGACATTTGTCGGAGATCGTTGTGCACGCCGGTGTCTTTGACATCGCACAAGCATTCGAGGCAAAATTCATTAAGAAATAAATGCCACACATTTGTAAATTAAGTGAACTCAGATAAGAGGAAGAAGGTTACGTGGTAATGAAACCAGTTAGAAAGTTTGATGGCCTTGTCCACGACCTCGCCGTTTCGATTGTCAATTTGTTCGCCCAAGGTTCACCCGATCCTTCCCACTCTTCTTGAATAAATTGACTACAAGATTTAATATTTATTTCATACATTTATTTCATAAGTGCGTATTTATGACTTATTTCATACATTTATTGACTTACTCGATGTACACCTTCATTTCATCCATGTTGTCGCACACATACAACCGAATCAAATCCTTTTCCGCAAGGCCCAAGTCACGTGTGGTGCTTTTGCCGACATTGCATCCGACTTGGTCATGGAACACCTCCAAGGTGGAAGTACTTCTCGACATGCCTTCTTATACCTTGGTTGTGGCACATGGACCTTGTTTTTGTCGCAAAGTATTTGTCCGTGAAGTAGGCGATCTCTGAATCACCAAGCTTCGCAATCGCCTTCGACTCGTGCTTTGTTCTTCACCTTCGCTCTAAGACTTTTCATCATGCGCCCACAAAGATACATCCACCTAAACTGCTACCCCCCAACTTTTGCTTCATATGGCGATGAACCAAGAGATGTTGCATGCAATTGAAAACCCAGGACATAAATCTTCTCGAGCTTTGTCACAAGCACGACAATGTCCTTCTCCAATTCCTCCATCCTCGATGCGGATATCTCTTTTGCGCATGCAGCGGCAACTTGGCAGAATCAAGGAGCTTCTCGAATTGTTCGGCAAGTGGCTCGGACTCTTCCTCGGGGGAGAGATCGTAAGCCCGAGCCACATCATCCGTGAGCTCGTCTAATCTATCAACTTCGACTTCATCGTAGCCCTCTTCAAAATCCACAGGGCCACACACCAGCGCCGGACGCTTCTTCTCGCCATGAGCTACCCATACAAAGTAATTTGGTTTGAAGCCATGCCTACATAGGTGATGGCTAATATCCTTCTTGGTCCTCTTCTGTTCGAGCACATAACGCAAGGACACCACACGCATCATTGCATTAGGGTCGGGAATCTTCGAAAGCATCATCCACGAATGCTCTAGCCTTCTCGATCCACTCGTCCGTGTGTCTCCCGGACTTCATCCAACCATCGTACATCCACCGCCGATCTTCCATCCAAAGATCGCTACTATATAACGTCAATGCATGCATCCAAATTTCAGATTTAGACAGTTTAAGCCTTGCTAAATAGGAGGGCTTACCCACCCATCGATGTGGGCTTAAATCTGATGGTGGTAGCACGAGGGTGCTGGGTTGGAATTCCAAGAAGATAACCCGTTGTTCTCCAAGTGCAACGACGGCACGGCGCACCACTTATGTTATGCACTAGGAGAACGACAAGGAAATACCGCCGAATCCCAACCCGTACACCCTCGTGTCACGACCATCGACTCAAGAGCACATCCGTGGGTTGTCCAAAACGTGATGACTCGAGAGCGCAACACTTTTCGTAATGGAACCCAACGAATCACCGTCTCGAGCTCCTTACGAAAATATGCAAATACCCGAACAGGTTTAACTCTAGCTCGGTTGACGTTACAAACGCAATTCTAATAAAATTTTTATATGTTGTGATTTGCAAGTAATATACACTATATATACACACTGAATCATTTATTTTTTCCCACACAAATGCCTTAGTTCCTATTTGGATTCCAGGAAATCGAAAACACTAAAATTACATATCATGTCCATTTGAATCTACAGGAATTAAAATGCACAACAACCATACCACTCACTAATTATATATGATTTGTTAGCCACACTAGAATAATGCCCAGATATTCTTTGCTTGACTCGCATTTTGTAAAGGACGAGCTTAAGAACGATCCGTTGTCTAGTTGAGTATCAAGTTAGCTACGGTTCTAAGTAATACCTGATGAAATATCATGTGCGATCCTATCTAATTGTACCAATCAAGTAACTTACCGAAATTATTAGAAATTTCGGCAGCACCTCCCCTAAACCTAGGACATCCACTCAGCAGATAAAAGACAGTATTTAATATAAGAACAATCACATATAGCATATACATTTCTCATGGATTGCTCGGCTACATTTTGCATATACATTTCATTGCATCACAACATTATGCATATACATTTCATCACAAATTTAGACTACATTCTGCATATATATTGGGCTACATTCATCATAGAAAAGAGATGGCTCCACCGGAGATTATCTTAACCGAAGATGGCGACTAGGAGGACGAGGACGGGACCGACGGCGTGGACGACCTTGGGGAAAGCCGGGGCGGCGTGGTTCGGGTGTGGACGACCTCCCACGATCCTATCTAATATGCATACCATGAGCAGTTGACTTGATTGTGCCGTGCGTTGAATTGTTAATGTCAAGGGTTCGAATATACATTGTTAAATGCAGGGTCAACTGATGTTCTAATGTGGACATGAACAGTAATTCCTGAACATGGCATGTACATGATTGATTTCCTAACATATAAAACATCTGATGAAAAGGTACAACATTTTGTCAAGATCTTTTAAAGAATACAAAACAACCATGTGGTCATGTGTTTGGTGAAATAAGCAATTGCTAAGTCTACCAGTAACACAGTAAGAGAAAGATAGCTAGTAGCAGGGAGTTGGGATTGCAAATATTATTTTGAAAATTTCCGCTCACATTACAAACATTACTTAAATTAACATGGTCTAAACTTTAACAATAATTGAGGTGGTTCTTCTCTAGAATGAGATGGTGATGTTTTACTAGGTTAAAACATGTGTAAATCTCGAGTAGTGAATGCTTCTCATGACTATGGAATGTTCGGATGCATGTCAATTTAACAATCTACAGAATATGGAATGTGACCATGCTTTGATTAGGATATATATTAATGAGAGCTTAGTGGCAGCTCGTACTTAATCAAAAGATTCCATCTATTCGTGCTTTAATATACTACTACACGTCACCGAACAGCTCTCCTACTTTATATATCTCCATATAGATTGTAATTTCTTATTTGTCTCTAGTAGTTTGATGTTCTTTACCTCAACTTCTATCCTAGTCGTTCACTTAATGTGGTCAGCATCTAGCCATCGCTACAGACAACTGTAAGCCGGGGAATTGTAAGTGGTAGGACGTCACCGATTTTTTCTGATGTTCTAATGTGGTCGATTGATCTAATTCAGTAGAAAAAAAAGGTTGACAAATTAGAGTAAGATCACAGAAAAACAAAGACCTGGCGAAGATCTACTCGGCTCCGCGTCGGGCGGCAATGGCGGGCGACGGCGACGGCGACGTCTGGCGGCCGACGGGCATGGAAGAACTGCTCGAGGCGGGCGGTCGGACGGGAGGCGACGGCCGGGCGGGTGCAGGCGGGCGGCCGGACGGGAGGCGGCGGTCGGGCGGGTGGAGGCGCGCCGGCCGAACGGGAGGCGGCGGGCGGGAGGGAGGCGCGCCGGCCGGACGAGGCGGCGGCACGGGAGGCGGGTGGAGGCGCTACCGGCCGGAGGAAAGCCAGAGGAGCGCGTCGACTGGGCGAGCAACAGATCGAGCCAGAGATTCAATCGGCCTGGGGTGATAACGGGAGCCCTGCATCGTCGGCCGCACTTAGGCCGCCGACACAGACAGCACGCACGGGCCCACTGTCAGAGAACCAAGGAAATGTCGGCGGCTTAAGGTTGGCCGACGATACAGGGAACCTGTGTCATCGGCTAAACTTATACCGTCGACACAGACACCACGCACGGGCCCACTGTCAGAGTCACAGTTGAAGTTGAAGGCTGTTTTGACGTTCGCTTCACATATATGGTCTTGGTGTCTCAAGGGTTTAGTGGCTCTTCTTCCACTGTCATCTCTACAGCTTCTGTAGGAATTTTATCCCATAGTTAGTAGTTGAGAAAACCTGCATCTGATTTAAAGACAGAAAAATAGAATGAAGAGAACATACTCGTTGATCTGTGAATGTCAAAAGCAGCTTAGAATGTAGCTAATGGAACTTCCAATGCAGTTCAGGATATGTAGCTAATGCATTAGGTAATGCACGCTCTCTTCCACCCCCTGTGACCACCCAAAATCATTAAACCTCATCAGGATGTCCAAGAATTAATATATATATATTTGTGTCGTCGCCCAGGGATCCGACGATGGTGTCGAAGAGCATGGATAAGTCGAACCCGGCGATGAAGAGGTGGCCAATGTCGCCCTTTGTCGAAGTCGTAATGGCTATATATTTCATTTTTCTTAATTTTAAAAACAACAAAAATATTTTCAAATAGATTTTATAAATTAATCTGGAATGCCTATTGTCGTCCGCTAAACTGAAACCGTCGACAAAAGTGCATCTGTGTCGTCGGCACAATTCATGCCGCCGACATTGCCTATTTTTTATCGGCGGCTGTTTCTCTCCCGACGACACAGATGGAGCATCCTGGTTGGTCCCACATGGCGGCGATGTTTTCCCGTCTGACATGTGGGAGCACGTTGAACTCTCTGTTTGGGGTGGAGTGCCTGTGTCGGCGGTTTTTATTTCGCCGACGACACAGCTCGTCTTAGCGGGATCTGGAATTTGAAATTTCATCCCGGGCGGATACGTCATCGTCTTCTATATCGGCGGCTGAATATTTGCCGCCGACACAGTCTTCCAGGGTGTATATTTGTCGTCGGGGTACATTGAAGCCGTCGATACAGGTAAAATATTTGTCGTCGGCCTGCATACGATTTACACAAATATTTCGCCGATTTACACTACTCCCGTTTCCTGTAGTGATTTGTATATGTGTGTTTTTTTTTAAATTTTTCATATGTATTTCTTATAAAATACATTACAATTCTTCACAAAAAAATTAGTGCAAAATATGGTTCAAAAGGCCGAAATCTCGATGAAAGAATTTCAGTGAGGTTTACTGTAGCATACACTAATTTTTATTTTTTATTTTTGGTTTCACTGAGATTTGCAATTTCGTTCCCGTTGAAATCCGAAATTTCACCGATTTATCGAAATTTCGTTGAGATTTAGAACCCTCGATTCCATCCAAAGCGAGAGAGGTTTGATAATTGAGAGTGAGAGAGCTAGGAACAACCAGAACTCCATCATGGCAACAGAGGCGCGAGCTGTGCAACTTCCACTGGTAGCAGCAGCATTTGCGCCGTTCGCCGGGCTGCACTCCGGCGGCATCGCCGTCTACTGGGGTCACAATGGCGGCGAGGGCACGCTTTCTGATGCGTGCGCCACAGGCAACTACGAGTTCGTCAACCTCGCCTTCCTCGCGGCCGGCGTTCGGCAAACGGCCAGCACCCCGTCCTCAACCTGGCTCAGCGCCGACGTCCGGTCCTGCCAGAGCCGCGGCGTCAAGGTCATGCTCTCCATCGGCGGCGACGCGGGCGGCTACTACCTCTCCCCCGCCGCGGACCCCAAGAGCGCCGCCACCTACCTGTAGGACAACTTCCTGGGCGGCGCACCGTCGCGCCCCCTCGGCGAAGCGGTCCTCGACGGCGTCGACTTCGACATGGAGGGCGGCACGAGCCAGCGCTGGGACGACCTCGATCGCCAGGTACGTCAAGGCGTAAGACGGCGGCGGCGGCAAGAAGGTGTACCTCAGGTCGGCGCCGCAGTGCCCGTTCCCGGATGCGTGGGTGGGCGTCGCGCTGAGCACCGGCCGGGCTGTTCGACTACGTGTGGTTGCAGCTCTACAACAACCCGCCGTGCCAGTACAGCGAGGGGAGCATGCACGGCCAACCTTGCCGGCGCTTGGAGCCAATGGCTATCGGTCCCGGCGGGGAAGACCTTCCTCGGGCCGCCGGGAGCGGCCGGGTTCGTACGTCTCGGCAGGCGACCTGGTCTCGCGGTTGCTCCCGGTGGTGAAGACGTCGGGGGCAAGTACGGCGGCGTCATGCCGTGGTCCAAGTACTACGATGACCAGCAAGCACGGGTACAGCAACGCCGTCAAGAGCCATGTGTAGAACTGACTACTGATCTGGTGATCATTGCTTGTGCTGTGCATGTAGCGTGCGTGTGGTTTCATCATCTCATGGAGATGAACCAAGCTTTTCCTGCATTGGGGTGCACCACCACGGCCTCCACAAGCTACCATGGCATCCCTAGCTAATATCTTCCATTAGCAATGGATTCTGCAAAGGCCACTCGAGCTCCACTGCGACCACCTCACCAGAAGAACACCATGCAAACGTAATCCCTGTTATATCGAGGCTCATCGGGAGAAAACGCATCGCGGCTGTCCCATCTCCTCATCGCCAAGCTCAACTCATCGCAGACCCTCCAGTAGGTTGTTGTAGCCGTCGCCGATCGTCCGAACCGATGACGAACCCAGCTCAATCTGCTACGTACGCGCGTAAGATTATCTCCACACTAAACCGGAGATTTAGGGATGGCAAAAATGCCTATGGGTCCGGTACCCGACTCGACGGGTCCGGGTCCGGATCAAAATTTGGACCCACGGGTATATTATTTCGGATCCGGGTCTGGGTCCGGATCTCATTTTGGACCCGTGGGTACCCAGATCTGGACCCGAACGGCATCTTTTGACAGCGAACGGCATCTTTGGACCCGAACGGCATCTAGCTGCTACTTGCATTCTTCTTTTTCCCCCACGCCGGTCGGTGCAGATCGATGGAGTAATGAGCGAGGCACGATCGAGTGTGGTTCGGGTGCTACAGGCTCATGCATTCATGCAAGGTTAATTTATGACAAATCAAACGGAAGTACTATTAGGGCATGTACAACAGGCATTGATTGCTGGCCTTAAAAATTGCCATGTAAGCAGATAAGCTGATGTGGAGGAAAAAGATGAAAAGAGAGAGAAACATCGATGTTTCGCGTAACATCGACTCTCGCGTGTGGATCGAAGAAAACAACGACGCTAGCGTCGCCCTCTGGAGAACCAGCCGGCCCTAGCGCCTCCTTGCGCGATCCACTGCGCCGTTTTTTCTCCTCATGGCGCCTTGCTTCAGCAGCAGCGCCCGCTTCCTTTCCTCGCTCGCGCTTCTTTTCTGCTACTCCTTAATTTGCCGCCCGCCCTACTGCTCCTCCTCCGTGCCGCCGCTTGCTTCCGTTCTTGAGCCTCTCGAAGCCCCTCCGCCAGTCGCTGAAATCATCGAAGCGCCGCCGCCGTTGCAGCTAGTCGTCGAATCCTTGGAAGCGGCGCCGCTGGAGCTGCCGTCCCTGACGGACGACCTCCTGATGGAGATCTTCGTCCGCGTCCTCGACCCTAAGGAGAAGATAATTCCATGTCCCTTGACTTATTAGTGTTTCGTTATTGGTGTGGCCAAGGGATGCATATTTCTACGGTGTATTGTGAATGCCTATGAATTCATACGCAAAGCAGCAAATGAGTTGGTCATAGAATCTGTTTAACTGGCTGTCAAGACTGGAGTTTCAGAGGATTGGGGTGAATTATACCCTATGTGTGCCCACCCGTATTTCGGTTACCCACCATTGCTGTCAACACCAAGTATGTGAAATGGTAAGCTTGATGCCATACAGTCACAGTCTTTGCTTTCTTATTGCATTTTTCAGGCATTGGAAATTCTCTTATTTGACGTAGGAATTAAAGATTAATCTATGTTGGTAGTATGCTTTGTTATTTTATCTGTTCTTCTAGAGTACTTATTGTGCTACATCTAAATTATCTGCTGCCCTGTACAATTGTTAGTATAACCTAACGCGCAATGTTTATCTTTTGTTTTATGTTATTCTCTGTTTTGTTCGCTTGGCTGTTATTGGCCGGCAGGGAGTCAGTTAGTAGTTACGATGCTGCGCTAAACTCAAGCAGATTAGTTGCTGAGTAGATGCGATATTTCTGTTATATCTGTTAGTCATTCTGAATAAAAGGAGAAGAAGGGTAGCCAGAAAACGCTGCAATTGGCAGCACAAAACTCATACTCTTGTGTTCTCTGCTTATTGCCTGCTATGCGCTAGATTTGCCGGATTCCAAATAGTGCTCAAGAGTCAAGAGTACTGCTTCTTCAGAGTCGGCACCAACAACAATTGCTGTGTAACTTGTCTACTGTTGGACAATTCATTAGTGTTAAAAGGTTAAGTGAATAGTTTGATAAGATAGATTATTTCCCAATATGGTGATCATAAACCAATCACTGAAAACTGGTGTTCCCAGTTCTCCCTACCTGGTTTCTGAACTTTAGCTTTACCAATATAGCTGGGCTGTGCCTTCTGTATAAAGTTCTAAACTAATAAATGCGTTAATTTCAGGTCAGTCATTTGGAATGTTGAATCCAGCCCAAATGTGTTGTGTGCTGTGATGGATTTACGTATATCCAAGCATAAACGGCCATGGCATGAAAATCTATGGGCTGCTCATTTTTCAGATCAGATCGATAGACTCCTATGAACTGCCAATTCCATATGTTTAGTATATTTGTCCTTAAATCATGCTTGATGTACTGTCACTCAAATCTCAGGATTTAACTAGCAGCTACTCTTTTTGTTATTTACATGATTCGGTTCAAACTGAGGTCAACTTATATGCTGGACAAGGACAATTTTGCATTGCACTATGTGGTAAGAACAATATCAGCTTCTAAACTTGAAAGTACTGGACGTGTGAATACTCAATTGACGTTCAGCCGTGTGAATACTTTGTCGTGTGAATATTTTATATAGTTGTTACCATCAAATTCCATCAAGGAGGCAACACAATAGACACATAGCAAAAATTTACAATTGATCCTACCATAAAAGAAGCATATGCAGAAAATTAATTATCAGGTAATTAATGAAGAGACGAACTTTAGAGATAGCCCTTGTACGGATCTCGACTCTTCTGCGATGTGGATCGTCTCAGGAGATTGAACCGGCTCAACCTTTGTACATGCCCTTAATTCCATTTTATCTAGCTTGTGAGTCGCTCTTTCCGTGAATTATTTATCCCTATCCTGGCTCCAATTAGCATTGGTAACGGTTCGGGTCCGGATCCAGGTCTGAGTTTGGACCCGTGACTGATTTCGGGTCCGGGTCTAGGTCTAAATTTCGGGTCTCGAGTTCAGGTCCATGGAGGTTGGATCCGGAGGTACCTGGAACCGTTACCATCCCTACGGAGATTATTGCTTTCTTAATTGCGCCCGTGTTAATACGGAAAGACGAGAAGAGCACCTGGAAATTAATATCTTCTCGATCACCCCCCCCGGGGAGCAGAGCACAGCTCAGCGGCGGATTCGGAGTCGGAAGCGGACTCCGAGGAGAAATCCAACGGCCACACGTGGCCGCTATATAAGGCGCTCCCCGGCCCCTCCTCCCAGGTCTCTTCGTACCAAGCCAAACCCAAAGTCTTTTCTTTCTTCGAGTCTTCCAGGGTTTAGACGTCCGATCGAAACCCTTGGCCCGCCGCCGCCGCAATGGACAGCTACTTCGCCCTTCTCGGCCTCGCCGACGACCTGTCCGGCGAGGCTGCGGTCGCCGAGATCGTCGACAAGAAGAAGAAGGAGGCCGCCGCCAACCCGAAACCCGAGGAGGAGCCTGCGCGGAGCCAGTGCCTGCGGGACCAGCACGGTGTGGGCTTCGATACCCCTCTTCGTTTCTGCTTGATTTGGCCTCGGGTTGTGTTCCTTGCGGTGCTAATTAATTAATTAATTAATTAATGTTGGAGGGGTAATTACATCTGTGAGGGTTTTTGTTACGAATTGGCTCGGCCGATTGCTGTGCGCTTTGTTGCTACGGTAAAAATGGTTCCTTTATTTCGATGGTTAATTGATCCATTATTTAATAGTGCTGCCCGTGTCTAGATCGATCGTGTAGCGTGATGCGATTCCGTGTGTTAAGAGTCGCATGATCTATCCTGTAGGGGGATGTGATTAGTTATATGATTCCTAATTCTGATCTGGTTTAATCTAACATATCGCGTCATTAATCGTATGCAATTGTATTGACGTTTACATCTAACTGTTTTATTTTGTGTATAGCAGCTATGCCAAAATTAGTTCAATTTACCTTGTGTGTGATTACCGATTCATGGATTGGTCTGCGATCTTGTGATTGACCGTTGCAATGCTTGCCATATATGATTAATAATGTACCTCGATGTTTTGCATGAGCGATTCATCATTAGTCTATGTCACACTTTGAATTGGATCTCATGTTGTCCTTTCTTGCTGGCATTCAGTGAGGGAGGGGCATAGGAGGGAAGAGAATGGCAGAGGGCAAGGATATGTTGGAGGGCGCCAAGGTGGTGGCTATCAGCGTGGGAGGGGAAGTGGTTACAGACACAACTATTACAATGGTCGCATCGACAATGGCTACTATTATTACAATGATGATGGCAATGGTGGTTATGGGCAGCGTTACTATGAGAACAATGGCTACTATCAACATCAAGAGGTTAATTATGGTGAGTACAGCTCATATGGATATGGTGAGAGGCAGGTGGAGAGAGGTAACTATTACAATAATGGGGAGAGGCAACTCTACAGTGGAGGGCAGTCCAGGAGGAAGAATTTGCAATACAGGCCAAAAGAGAAGCCAGCGTCTGATGCTGAGCACAAGCCTGAAGAGAAGGTGCAGTCTGCTGGTAAGACAGAACAGAAGAAAGCCAATGCCGATGATGATGATGGAGTGCCTGCCTCTGAATCAGATAAGCCTTCTTCCGAATCAGAGAAGTCTACAGGGTATGTTCTACAACATATTATATCTTTATGCTGCTTATTGTGCAAATACTTTTATACCTCGTTATGGAAACATGATGCTGAACCTTATGAATGTTGTTGTGTACTATTGCCAGGGATGTTTCAAAAGATGATTCTAAGAAAGGAGAAGGTGGCTCTGAAAAGAAGAAGGACGATGGCACAAAAACCAATAGTATCAATGGCTCTGTGAAGAGGAAGAAGGATGTTAAGGAAGACAGAATGGTAATTACCCATACATCGTGCAATTTTCGTCGCATGATTACAAACCCTTCCATCTTTCTTGTTTATGAAATTACTGACTAGCAAATTGGCACTTGCTGAATGCGAAAAGGTGCCTGAAGATAAGGAGATGACACTCTCTGAATATGAGAAGGTGCTTGAAGAAAAGAAGAAGTCTTTGGAGTCCTCAAAACCAGAGGAAAGGAAGATTAGTGCTGAAGGGTTTGACGGTTTGCAAATCTTGGAGAAAAAAAGACAGATGGAGATGCTAGTAACAAGGTGGAAAACGGTCGGCGCAAGGGAAAGGAAGTCAAAACTCGCAAGGTAGCAAAATCTACTCCCTCAGGGTGAATCTAAAAGGCAGAACCACAGTACCACATAACATCCTGATTATAGACTGCTTTTTAACTTACTTAGGATTTGCAGAACCACAATACCACATACCTTCCTAATTATGGATTGCTTTGAACTAAGCTATGATTTGCAGAACCACAAAACCACATACCTTCGTGATTATAGACTGCTTTTAACTAATCTAGGATGTTTCAAGCCAAACCACATTGCTGTTTTTTTTTTTCTGTTGCATTTCTAATCCTCATTACTATTTGCAGGCTATAAGCATCAATGAGTACCTTAAGCCTGCTGATGGACAGGAGTACGTCCCTCCTCGTCCACCAAGGCGTGCTTATTGGCAGGAAGAAGGCTCTTCAAAAGGCTACTACAGGGTTGGTGGTGCCCCTGGGTGCGGCAATGGTGGTTTCAGGGGCCGCAGTCATGACAACAGCACTGAACCCCAGGGAGACAATACAGGCCGTGGTGACAATGGCAGAGTAAGCCACAATGTCAGGCACAGTGGTAATGGTTACCAGCAGGGTGGCAATGGTGGACACCGGCAGGGCGGATACTCAGAACACTCTAGCAATGGTGGAAACCAGCAGGGTGGCAGTGGTGGATGCTCAGAGCGTTCTGGCAATGGTGGCTACCGGCAGGTTGTGTCTGGCAATGGTGAGCACTGTCGGGGCGGCGGCTATCCTGGCAATGGTGGGTACCGGCGGGACCACTCCCAGCGTGCCAAGCAAGATGAAGCGCCCCGGCTTGACTTTGTGGTTGATTTTCCGGCGCTAACGGGGGCAGCTGTGAAGGTGGAGTCAGCGGCTCCGGCTACAACCCCTGCTCAGGCCCGTGTTCAGCTCCAGCGCTAGCTAAGGCCCCGGCACCTTCTCCAGCACCGTCTCGAGCTCCAGCCCCGGCTAAGGCGCAGGCCTAGCTTCTTTTTTTTTTTTTTTTGGGGGGGGGGGGGGGGGGGGGTGAGGAGAGGAAGAGAGAAGGAAAGCCTAGTGTTTTTTCTCTACAGTTGTGTGACAGAGTGGCTTTTATCTTGCCTGATTTGGTACAAGGATTGAGTTGAGTTTATCTTGATAATAGAAATCTTATGTGTTTTATTACCTTTTTAGTTTATAAAGTTGGTACGTTGATAGTGTATATAAGTGATTTCTGGGACGATTCCGTTCCAATGTGGTTGAAAATTGATTAGTGAAGACTTTTCGACCATGTTTGGTATCTTCTGATGTCTCAGAATTAGGCTCTCGTCCCTCTTTAGAATCTAATATGAGCACAGTTTTATGGCTATACTGAATTATGCTCTGTTGGTCCTACTACATGTGTCGAATCCAATTCCTCGTACTTATGTTAAATAGTATTTTATTTCTTGTGTCATTTTAGTTTCTTTTCTTTTTATCTATTGTTGTTGGAACGATGCATGTACATCGCTTCATCATTTCTATTTTTTGCTTGGAGAATTTGCCTAATCTACAATAGCCCGTCACTGGTCAAATAAAATAAACCAAACAATTGGAAAAGCTTTGGTCTAACATGTTCGTCAATACTTGCATTGCTGATTGTTCCATAATTTCTGGCAAAATATTGTAGAAAAAATCTGACAGAGTTCACAATCCTTTCCCTGCTAATGTACAGCAGGGGCAGCCCAACCCTGAAAAAAGGCCGGAATCATCAGCGGCGAGCGGGAAGAGAAGAGACATGAGGGCGGAGTGAATGGAAGACTTACCTCCTTCCTTCCTTCCTTCCTTCTTGGAGGGCAAGGGGCGGAGGACAATGCTTCACTTCCATTCCATGGGTAGCGAGCGGCTTGAGGTGAGAGACAAGCCTTAATTGAGCGTCGTATCTTATGGGCTGGTGGGTTGGGCTTCATTGTACACCTCTTCGGCCAGTCCACTACAAGGAGCTTTAGGTCCTGTTTGTTTCAGCTAGGGATTGTGAAAAGCAGCTTTTAAAAGTTTGAAAGAACAAACAAAGAAGTTTTTAATCTAGATTATAACAATCTGGAGGTCAGATTGTAACAATCCCACAATCCACTAATGTTTGACTAGGCTAGGAGGTCTGCAAAAAAAAATCATGACTCATATCAAAATTGCTTTGTTACAGTAGTTGATAGGTTTAAAATTTAAATAAGTTCATTTAAAGAAAAAAGAAAAGGTTAGCATGGCTCGATTCGATGGTGGCTTATTAGCTCGAATTTGAAATGACCATTTAAATAATAAATAAAATGAATTTACGTCGAACTATATCAGTTTTGAAAGAAGCTCGATAATAACTCGTTAAGTTCGATAGCCGGCCTTAGGTGAGGCACCTCAAGATCTCATGATGATCATGTTAGAAATGTGCCCTAGAGGCTAATCATGAAGATGATTGCCTTATATGTTTATATTTATGTTTATGTTGTTCCTTTAATAATATCATGTTATAAATTATCAAGTATTTGACTTGATCGTGAAACTCTATAATTTGATTATGACATTATATAAATTGTTCTTTATTTATTTATTGGTTGGGACACCTATAAACTTTATTGAAAATAAGCACATAAATTGATTGATAATCACATTTCACAGATTATGGGTATATGATTCCATTCAATCATGTGAATACATGTAAGTGTACATACTATTAGACTGACCCGCTTATAAAATACCTTTTGATGATTTGATTAGTGTCATAACTTATTTCATACAATAATAATGATTGATCCTTAGACTTGAGATTGACACAGTTTTCTACATGAGAATGGTATGTTTTGATGTTGTCTAATGATGTCCATAACTGAACAATCATAAAGACAATACTTAGGTATGCTTTGAATCATGCAGAGGAAAATATATGATTAAGATGGAATTTATCCTCATATTGAGGGAAAGATATCGATCGACTACTCGACGAAATAAACAAAGAATGTGCATAGCCATAAACAAACGATTAAAGATATTAATCGATCGTTTTTATTAGTCTACTTTAGATAATTGAGAAAATCAGTTTAATAGTGCAAGGATGATACACCTCAACTTTGAGTTAAACCATGATATCAAAGTGACAAAGGGACCGAGATGTATTCATTAAAAGTTTGTCAGATAAATGACATTTATGCAATTTGGGTAGTTGTTATATTCTGCTAGGAGTTGCTTGCGACTTATGAATCGAAAAAGAGTTTTTCGATTTATTGTCAACATAGCATGAACCTAAAAGGTCAAACTAAGAATATGATTAAGACAGATTTATGAAATTTTTCTCGTGATATACGTATCAAATGCGATTGAACATGATATCTAATTGTTTATAAAAAGGGCTGCGAACCCACGCTCAAGAATATATATTTTTTGTGCTTAAACCATTGTAGCTGTGTTGAAATCACTGCAGCATGTCAGTAGATACTGTAGCAATGGTATAGGAACAGTGCCAGATGTTGGTACTGTAGAAATCGACATATAAACAGTGCAAGGAGTCGGTACCGACTTTTCTACAATGTTTTGGCTATAAATTTGGGTTCAAAATTCAGAAAATTAATGAAAAATTGAGAGGAAAAGGCTCATATTACGTGGTACTAGCATATTAGCATACAATATCGTCCGCCTATTTATGTGGATATCTGAAAGTCGAAACTGCTACTACCACAAAGATGCAACGTATCTATTTCCGCTACTAGATCCAGACGTTAAAGCTGTGAGCTTTACAAGAGCTTCTCCAAAAGTTTTGTATTTAGGCTCTCAAGACCACGACACATATTTATTACTTTTAGTATTTTCTAAATATTAGTTCTAATGCATACGATTGATCCAAAAATAGGATAAACTTTTAGAATTTACCGGATGTTTCACACCCCGATTTACCATCAGATCAAGTGTCGTTGCATTATTTTTATTAAAAAAGTGTTGTTGCATTGGTTGACATGACAAATAAGAAGAAGAATAACTCTGCTACACGCTTGGGAAGAGTAGAGCCTAGACCATTTGATACTCTGCCTGATCTAGCAGGGGGTTTTTCCCCTTCATTTTTTTTTTGGCTATTTTAGGGGGTTTTGGCCTGAAGGACGAGGACATGTATCCACGTAACGTTTGAATTGATCACTTAATTAATAACTTGCCTAATTAAATTGCTTAATTAATACTACCATGGTAGCATTTCTCGTAGGTTGCTCCTTTTGAGCTGCTGCTGCGGTATAAGAGTACGACAGGTAACACATGTTGTTTACCGATATTTCCGCGGTTAGAAAATGGCTATTTTTGTAATTGAATTTAGAAGAGTACTAGATTTTTATAAAAAATTTAGAAAAATGCTGACTCTGAAATTCTAGTCCAGAGAAAGGACGCACTTGATACAAAATTGTACAAAGGTTGTGTGCATACATGTATATCACGGAGTATCTTTCTTCTTCTTTTTAGAAGAAAAGGAAAGGAAAGAAAGAAAAAACTCGTTGTAGTACATTTGTGCTCGAGATAAACAAGACAATCTGACAATATCTGTTCCACAAGAAGTATTCTCAGAGAGAAAAAAGAAGAAGAAGAAGACTGACTAATGAGCCACGTGTCAAGGTTCTCGTCCGCTGCCGGAGGATGGACGGCCATCCGTCCGTCCCAAGGAATCGAACGGCGAAACAAACGAGCAAGCAAAATCCCCTCCGCTCCTCCAACATCGGCGGCGCCGGTGGCGGCGAACGAAATGCTGGCCGCGTCCCTGAAGCCCGCGCCCTCCCTCGCTGCCTTATTCCCCTCCACCTCCACCCGGAATGCCCCATCGACCATCTCGTTCCCTCCCCGTCTGCACCACCGCTTCCACCTCACCGCCGCAACGACCGCCGAGGGCGCCGGCACCACCGCCAGCCACGAAGGCGCCTCCTCCTCCACTGCCTCTACCGCCGCCGCCGCCCCAGTCGATGAGGCGCGCCAAGCCCAGGTACGCGGAGCCTCGTGATGTATATTTAGGACTCGTAGACTGCTAGTGGTGTCCTTGGCTTGTTCTGTCCGGCTGCGCGGATGCTGTTTGATGCAATGCCAACGTAGAGGATCAAATAAGACTTTCGCCATGTTGCCTGCAGTTCGCGGTGGACTGGCAGGCTGCGCGCGCGGACAAGGACCAGGGGAGGATCCTCAGCCTGCCGGTGCTGCGGGCCAACGGCGGCGGATTGATCGTCAGGTACAACTCCCTGCAGGGGTTCGTGCCCAACCCTCTCCTCAGCCCCGCGCACTGGTGTAAAGGTAGCCTTTGTTTTTTCCTCTTCTTCTGTTGAGCTCTTTGCTGAATTTGCCCAACTTTTTTGAACCAACTGTAGTTACAATTGAACACGAATTTAGAGCTGGTTGTAGCTGTCGTAACTTACTTATGGTGGATGGTCTGTTTTTGCTTGCAGATCCCAAAAGGCCCATTCAAGATGTTACAAAGGACCTAGTAGGTTCACCCGTTTCTGTCAAGGTAATTGAGTTTTAGTTCCTATTTGCATTGCTGCTTCAATTACACATTTCTTTGTAGCTTATGTTAAAAGATAATGAAAGTGGATGACAGGCGCACATTTCTGCTCATTGTATTCTATATAGGTATAAATAGGCAGCATGCTGGCTTCACTTCTCAATCATTATAATATGCTGTCGAAAGTTGATTAATACACCTTTCAGTGTGACATGTACGATTGGCATATTTTAGTTTTACTTGGCCAAACTTATAACACTACCTCACTAGTGAACTTTGGTTTGTCACTGCAAGGCACTATTCTTTAATTTTTGATAGTCTAAACTGCATTTTAAAATTTTCCAAATACATGCTAGCAAAACTCTAACATGGCCTTCTCAGTCACATAAGCAAACCAACGCTTAGTAACACCGGCAGTTTGTATTGTGCCTTAAAATATCACTTCGAAATTTCAATGAAATGAACTCCAGTGCTCCACATTTCTGGATTCCGCCTTCACAAGTTTTTCTCATGAAGTTGAAGCTAATTACTCTAGGTGGTTGAAGTGAATGAAGAAGAAAGGAAGCTTGTCCTCTCTGAGAAGAATGCCAGTTGGTCAATGTACTCTTCTCAAGTCAAGATTGGTGATATCTATGCTGGAATTGTTGGTTCAGTGTTTCACTACGGCGCATTTGTTTACCTTCGATTTCCTGATGGTACTTATTATCAATACCCTTGGTTTTTTTTGTTGTACATATTTCACGTAGAGTTTCTGAGAACAACTACGCTCAAACAGGAAGTTACCATCTTACTGGTCTTGTACATATCTCTGAGATCTCTTGGGATCTTGTCCAAGATGTCCGGGATTTTCTAAATGAGGGCGATACTGTCAAGGTTATAGTGGTGCATGTTGATGCGTAAGTATATACTACTTTACTGTGCTTGCTTCACACTTGTTAACATGTGTCTTCAAGCAGTAGTTCTCTTGACACAGCGCCTACTTTGTCATCAAAGTATCTAGTAGATCCGATATCAAATTTGTAGTGTACAGTGTTTGATAGACTGTGCTAACCAAAAATAGCATGTAGTCTCATGGAATTTGTTTGTAGATTCGTGTGCATTCTAGTGATCACCAAGTTGGTTTGTAGAAATAACTTACTATACATTGGCATTCATGTATCAGGAATATCAAGTTAATGCCTTGCCAATTGTAGATCACGTACAATTCTCAAGGTTTAGATGAATAAAATGAAACTACTTTGGAATCTGTTTAGGCCATACATTCCTTTGTTACCAGAAACCAGGAAACATTGGAGATATTTATCATGAATCAGAAATTTATGTTAAATAATCTGATATACTTACTTTGCCTACACAAACAGGGAGAAGTCTAGGATAGCTCTATCAATCAGGCAATTGGAGGAAGATCCTCTATTGGAGACATTGGACAAAGTTATTCCTTTGGTTAGTTGTTGAATACACAATGTATGAGTGGTTGTTATTTAGCTTTGTTCTTGTAAAGGTGGACTCATGCAATAATCTTGTTTTATAGGAAGCTGATCAATCACCTAATGCTCAGATCATGTCATCTGCTACAGAAGTTGAACTTCTTCCAGGGCTTGATGGTATATGTAACGAACTATTACAAGAGGATGGGTATGATTTTTGTTTGTGTGTTCAGTATCTCGTTTTTAATGTTGGTGTATTATTTTATGAGCAATGCCTTTTCTACTTGACTATACTAGGGAATGTATGTACAGGTTCTATAACAATCTCCATACTTTAATTAGTTGTATTTTCTTTGCAGTATAACAGATGTACAGTTCGGGCGCCAAGCATTGGAGAAACGAGTGGTTTCACAAGATTTGGAGCTTTGGCTTTCCAGTGTATGGTCCCAACTGGCATAAATTTTGCTAGTTCAAGTTCAAACGAGGCAAGCATGGACTGATGTATTGGATACTGTTTTGCAGGTGCCAGCTAAGGACAACCAGTTCAAGCTTCTTGCTCGAGCTGGGAGACAGGTTTGTATTCTCTTTATATAGTATTGTTTTCCTTTTATAAGGAGTTTTGTTATGCAAGTATTTGGCCTGAGCTTGTTTTCAGTCCCAACACAACAGAACAAATGCTATAGCCCATAAACCAATATCAATTCTGTCTTCAGAATGGCATGTTCATCATAATTTAACCATCGATATGTCTTCTGAGATGTAAATTTATTTCATCTGTTGGAGTAAACACCACAAAGCCTCTCTTTATACAGTGGAATGAAAAAGGGTATTCTGAGTACCATGTTTGAACGTTTTTTAACATTGCTCTTTCTAGGTTTAAAGATGCCATAATTTGATACTACGGATAATATAGCCGGATGGCATGCTTGAGTAATCCACAATGTACAAGCTGCCAAAAAAAAGTGCCAGGAGTTCTGTGAGATTTTAGAAACTATTGTCCATAGATCTGTCTTATACATTCCACCTTGTTTCTTCATTTCCTTACCTTGGGAACTTAATACTATGATTTACAGAAATTGTTGGGAATTTTTTTGCAGTAGTGTAACAAACTGTGGGATAAATTATAATCCTTTTTTAAAAGAAAACATAATCCTTGTTAACTTGGCAGATCCAAGAAGTATATTTGACAACCAGCCTAGACCAGGAGGGCATAAAGAAGGCAGTGCAAAGAGTACTAGGGCGTGTTCCTTGAGCCCAACGCATAGTGAGTATGAACAGAGGCATGATTATCCTCCCCAGTTTTCTAACTAAGCGATTATACTGAAACAACAGCACGAGCAGATAGCACGACATTATACTGCAGATCATCGCAATTGGTGAGTGCATAACGGCAAGTTGTAAATTTTTTGCAGTACTGCAATGAGTAGGTAGGCATCCTTCGTGCGTGCATCCACTTGCTGAACCCTCAACACCACCTGTATATATGGTTATATGAAATATGCGTATGTTGCCTCATTCAGGCAACCAAACGCATGCACCCTTAATGTCACAAGCCGATGCTGGCTCAGACTTGTTAGTAATAGCTAGATATGACTTCCTTGTCAGAGCTGCTTCTTGCAAAATGTAAGTATTTTTTTTTTTCATTTCTTTTTGGTATAGAACTATTTCGTTCGTTTTGTGGGTTGATTTTGGGGAATCAAGTTATTACTGATGTATTGCCTGGATTCCGAAGAATCTAATCCGATTTTTTTTTTTTTTTAGTTTGTTAAGCTGGTCATGACTGACATGATCGAAAAACAGTCAGAACCGATCGAACTGATTGGGACACATTGGTACTATCCAAGGGGCGCACATGTTTGACGCCCCTAGAAAGAGACGAAGGCATGGATGTTTACGGCCGTGTGTGGGTTCGTGGCATTCCGGGTAGCGGCCGAATTACACTTTACACGTATAGATCTATAATAATATTGTATAATGGTTTTACATTTGAAATTTGTTAAAATTACATTACAAATAGTTTTAAGGTTTTAAAAATCTTAAATCATTAAAATCGGAATCAAATCAACCAATAAATTTGATGAATTGAAGAGGTAATCTTTCGGTGTTTTTCATGTTTTTAAGGGTGCCTATGATTCTGGGCAAATTAAATGCACTCGCCACCATCCACGCATTGACGCATGCCCTAGATAGCCAGTGTGTGATGATCTCATCAACATAGCGATACGTCCAAAGGCCAGAAAACAAGAAGAGTACGTGTTGATGATCGCGAGAAGCATCAATTACCAGACGAGTCCGAGCCGGCAAATTGAGCTCCGAAGCAACACAAACAGCAAGGAATCAAAGCCTCTCTCTCAAGAAGCTGACAAACACAAGAGCAAGAGCCCAGTCGCGCTGCAGCTATGTCCCATGGAGGTAGTGGTAGTAGCAGCCAGGGATCATGCACCTCGGTGTCGCTTGGCAAGTACGTCCGGCGCGCGCTCCGCGCCGCCAGCGGCCGGCCGAAGCCGAAGCCGAGATATGATCACCCCTCGGCGGACGGCGGCGGCGTGTCGTTGGAGCTGATCAGCAGCTCGGCGTTGGCGTCGGCGAGGAGGGACTCGGTGGTGCGGGTGGTGATGTCGAGCGGAGTGGTGGAGGTGTACACGGGGGTGGTGCTGGCGTGCACGGTGATCCGGAAGCACCCGCCGGGACTGTGCCTCGCCCGCCCCGACGTGTTCCGTAATCCGCACGGCGCCAGGATCCGCCCGCTCGAGCCGCTCTTCCCCGGCCAGAAGTTCCTCCTCCCCGAGAGCACCATCGAGAAGCTGCAGCGCAACATCCCCGAGGGCTCCGTCGGCGCCTTCGACGAGGAAGAAGAAGGAGCTAACCACGATGAGAAGGAGGCAACATCGTCCACGGAGACGTCGTCGTCGGAGGGCCAGGACCACAGCGGCGGCGCGGCGTCATCGGAGGAGGAGCGTCAGACGTCGGAGCCTGCGGCGGTGGCTGATGATGACGGCTCCATGCTGATAAACGGGTGCTGCGCGAGGGAGTACTTCGTGGCCAACGAGCGGTGGGCGGAGTGCCAGTTCAAGAAGATGGTGTCGCGCGGGCTCGCCGTGGAGCAGAGCGCCGAGCCAGCGGAGCGGAAAGAGAAGGGAAAGAAGAAGAAGAAGAAGAAGGGGAAGAAGTGGAATGATCCGGCCGCCGCGCCGTCGGCGGGGTGCAGGACGTTCAGCAGGGTCGCCGCGACGCCGAGGACGACGTGGGAGCCCAGTCTGCCGTCCGTGGAGGAGGAGGAGGAGACCATCACGACCCCTTTCCAGCCTCCTCCATCGGAGGCCAGGACCGACCATGAGACGTCGTAAGTTCTTGGAGTTGTTGCATGCATGTGATTCCCTCCTCTCCTTGGCGGTGCAGATCAAATCAGAATGGTTTTCGCAGCAGCTTGACCTGCACAGCGTGTGTGTATACCTGCAGGGGCTTCCGATGTTTCTGGTCAATTCGTGGTTGTAGATGCATGAAACTGGAAATACATGTATATGTACGATGAATTTTTTTAATAACATATTTTTAAAAAATACATAAATAATAAACCGTTTAAAATTTTTTACAGAGCTACCCTCCTACTGCCACTAGACGGAATGATGACAATACCCTTATCGTCATTCTAAATATTGACAAAGCCTCTCCTACCTTACCAGCAACACACTGTCGATTTCGTGGCTACAGGAACCTTTAATCTGCCTGGTGATGCTTTTTTTTCGGTTATATAAGCTACTAGAATTAACAGCTGCAGTGCTATGCTGTGGCCTGTGGGCAACCTCACCTCACGTTGTCCCGCAGGAACATCCTAACGCGCCTTGTCGTGCGCCCAATGTTTCAGGTCGATCATCGATGACGCAAACTCTCTTGGTGGGACCAATGCCGACCCGCCACGTGGAAGAGCTCACGCAGTACCGAAGAGGGGAAGCTTCGCGGGAGGTCGCGCGGTACGTGAGAGGCGTGCAGTAATAAGTAGGCTGGCAGGGTAGTGGGACGGCCCCCGTCTGCGAACTTTCACCAATAACTAGACAGTAAGCGCGGCGCACGTCGCGCGCGTGAACGAAAATAAATTTATGTTTTTTCGGAGAAAAATGGATCACGAAAACAAATTTTGTTGCACAGCGAACTAAAAAACAAATTTGTGTTTTTCTCAGAGAAAAAATGGACCACAAAATTTTTTTTTGGAAAAGCGAGGAAAAACGGACCACGAAAACATTTTTTCCAGGAAAAACGGAGCACAAAAATATTTTTTTCGGGAAAAATGGAGAAAGGATTAAGCGCAAGACGCCACGCCAAGTGAACGAAAACAAATTTGTGTTTTTCTCGAGAAAAAACAGACCACGGTTTTTTTTTTGGAAAAACGAGGAAAAACGGACCACGAAAACATTTTTTTCCGGGAAAAACGGAGCACGAAAATATTTTTCCCAAAAAGAACGGAGGGAAAAAGTCTAGAGATAGAGCTGAACACATTTTTCTGGTGACGAAAACATTTTTTCCCGAGAAAAACGGAGAAATGATCTAGACGTAAAGAGCAAGGACCTGAATGTTATGTTTTTGGACATGTCCGCTATTTGAAAAATTAGAAAAGGGTTTATTCGTGATTTGAATTTAACAGAAGTTTTTTTCCGTAAAACGGCGCACGAGGGATCCAAACGCGATTTCGAAAAGGAAATCTTTCTCTCACAAAAAATTACGAATGACCTATTCGTAATTTGCAAGAATCTATTTGTAATTTGAAGAAACATAGAGGGTTTTTCGCAAAATAGCCTGAGGGGACACGTGGATCGCTCTCGTTGCAGGAACTCTGCAGACTTTAATAGTACTTATATTTTTTGGTGCCATGAAACCAAGGTCTACCTAGCCTGTGTTGCTAGCTTGAGAGTTGGTCAGCTTGATGTGTATCAACTCCCGTCAACCTTTTGCGATCCGACCCGATTGGCAAGTTGTAATAGCAGTTGTATTGTCACTTTTGTTCTTATCTCCCTCTTGAATGAAAGGGAGAGCTGCTGCCGATCTTTCGAAAAAAAAGAACACCACATTTCACATCTATCGAGAGAAAGAAAGAGAGAGGGCAAGGAGGAGGAGGAGGAAGGGAGGAAAGGAGTCGTCAGCAACGTCCAACGTATAATTTTTGCTTTTGTCAAATTTTGCTTTAACTGTATAGAGTAGCAATAGTTGTGTAGTTATATAGCTATTTTAAGATTTGTAGTAGTATTTAAGATGTGTAGAATGGATCGGGTTTGGCATGTAAAATTATAAAAAGTACATGCGATAGTATATAATTTAGAAATTAAATTTATAAATGTGCGATAGATAAGATGTTGTTATGTTGTGCGCGTAATAATAATTTGATAAAATGCACGACAGGGATGAATGAACGAGTATGGTTTAAAATAATACTATGGAGAAGGGGCTCCACACATGGGTGCACAAGGTGTGGAACTGGACCATTTTTCAAATGTGGTGGTTGGTCTGTCACATGTAGGAGAGCGTCCATGGGGCACGATAACGAGATGGTTGTACCACCTGTTCTAGTTGGACCGTGAGTTGTATGATCTGAAATTGCACGAGGTAGGTTGTTGGAAACAGGATTGCACATACTGGAATTTACTGAAACTGAAGGGACCGAAGTCGTGGAACTCGTATGTAAGATTGGCGAATGAGAAATAATGGCCATTAGTGTTGTTGGCTCAAGTATTTCAGAAAATCGATGCCAACCATGTGACGCAAGAGGAGTCTATTGGTGCTAAGCCCAAGAAGTTGGGGAGAGCAGCCGAAGTGCAGAATGCTTAGTGAGGCAAGTTGTGAGTTCGGGTCAAGAGAGAGCACAAGTTGAGAAAGTTGATGTTGCATTGTTGGAGGTGCAGGAACCGATAGGTGTGGCAGACGAGAGAAAATAGATTGAAGGGTTGGTGGAAGCGATGGAGGTTGAGAGCCGTGACTATGAAGCCTTATCTGATGGAGAAGGTGATGACAAGTCATTTTCTGTGGAATTTGAGAAGTACTAATTCGAAAAGCTGGTGGACAACAAGGCCGAAGGCGTTGTGTGAGAGTATGATTAGAATGAGGTGAGGCAAGAAGCTATTTACAAGAGTAAATGGGAGATATAGGAAGCAATAACAGTATGAGTAGTGTCGCTGTAGAGATCCTTCAAGGTTGTCAAGTCAGATACTCGAGTTTATGATGTGAAATGTAAGGTTGCCCATAGCGTGTCCATACCTACCAGCCTAAATAGGACACCATTTGAAGTGTTCCTTAGTCGTCCGTACACATGTGTGCTGACTGAATCTACGCGATCACATAGGAATATTTTTTCAATCTTTATTGCGAATCAATGTACAGAGAGATTGTGGATAATTTGAAATTAGAATCATGTGCCATCATCTTGCAATGGAGCAGAGGTTTTAGTACACCATCAGCTATGCGAAGTTATAGAGTGAAGCAGAAGGCCTTGGAAGTAAGGTTCGGGACGTACAAAGACTTCTATCAGAACCTGTCTGGTATGCTTCAAGTGATCAAGGAAATGAATACTAGGACTTATGTCGATATTTGTGAGAAGCATTTATAGCACTTCGCTGGAAAGATGGTACTGAAACACACATTCTTTACTTTTGGTGCATGCATCAACGCCTTTAGGCATTGCCATTCGTTGCTCTGTATGAACGGAATATTTCTAACTGGGAAGTATAAGGGCCAGATTTTGACTGTCATAGAGGGGATACCAACAATTAGATTCTTTCTATAGCACTAGCATTTGTGGAGAGTGAGAAGACTGACAGCTTGGCTCTAGTTTTTAATGAACGTTAAAGCTGACGTCGTTGGTGAGCGGTCTGGAGTGTGTATCATGCACAATCGGCATTTTGGGTTGTTGAAGGCAATTTTGCAGTTGTGCAACAAGAGCTAGATGAGCCATATGCATAGCCTGATTTGCAAAGTTGGTAGTGCAAGCACCACATGGGTTTCAACTTCTACAAGTAGTTCAGAAACAAAGAGCTCACAAAGCTATTCAAGCGGCTGTGCGATCAGAACCAACAACAAAAGTTTAATGTATTATGGAAGAAGTTGGATGAGCTGACAGCAAGACATACATCGGAGAATGCAATGGTTGCCAAGGAGAGTCCCCAGTTGTGCTTGAAGAGTTACACACGGACCCTCCGCAGTTGGTTCGGAGGAACGGATGGGACATTAAATACTTCTCCAAGTGGATAGAGCATGAGCCTAAAGAGAAGTGGTCTCTACTTTATGACAACAACGGTTTTAGATATGGTGTCATGGCGACAACCTAGCTGAGGTGTACAACTGGGTTATTCAGGGTCTAAGGCCCCTTCCCCTGGTAGCTATAGTGGAGGGAGTTCGTGGGATCACGAAGTACTTTGTGGATTGACATGCCAGTGTGTTAATCCGCATGAGCGATTCTCACACAAATACTCGAGATGATAATCGTGACACGAGAATGTAAAAGCAAAGAAGAGAGAGATGCATAGAGTGGTGAAAATGGGGACGAGGGAGCTTCATTTTGAGGTACTGTACATAGACAAAGCCGGCCGTGGCATGAATAGAAAAATAGTTATTCAGGATTGCCTCATTCGAAGGCAAACATGTTCCTACACATGCAATAAGCCCCATCTGTTACTCAGGCCATGCACACACGTCATAGCCAATAGTGCGTATGGACCCACGAGTATTCATGTCCGACTACTTCAAGAAAGAAGTAGTGATGGCAATTTGGAGTGGAGAAATGTATGGATTCCATGTGGTCGGTTTGTTCACGAAATATCACAGTTGGGAGGACACAGGGTGAGTTCCGGACATGTAGAGATGGCAACGAGTCGGGTCGGGTGCGGGTTTTACAAAACCCGACCCAACCCGAAACCCGAATTGAAAAACCCGACCCGAACCCGAATACCATATCGGGTAAAATCTATACTTAACCGGCGGTACCGACGGTTTGTGTAATACGAATTGCAATAGGTTGGGTCGTGTGGGTTTGCAAAATCCGATCCGAGAAGAAACCCGAACCCAAAAACCCGAGTCAAACCCGACGGGTACCCGAAACCCGACCCCAAACCCGGTGGGTACTCGGAACCCGACGGGTACCAATGGGTATATCAGTATTTCGGGTATCCGATGGGTACTCGCGGGTGAAAATTAAAACCCGAACCCGACCCGAACCCATTTCGGGTACCCGACCCGAAGAATCTGCGGGTAAAAATTAAAACCCGAACCCGACCCGATCGGGTACAAAACCCGCGGGTACCCGAACCCGCGGGTACAATTGCCACCCTTACAGACATGGGGAGGCTGAAAGATGTCGAGCATCGCAGACAAGGCATATCAGGAACGACATGGATGAAGCAGAATGTGGGCATTGTGTCAAGAAATGTTCATTTTGCAAGGAGACATGCCACAATTTCAAGAATTGCCCAACGATGCACAAACCGTGAAAAGGTTGTATAGGTGTAATACAGTTTGTATGTAAAATTGTTGTGTGTCTGCCTTCAATTTGTAAAACTGTTGTATGAAATTTGACTGTTCTACTCATTTTTTTTGTTTCAAACAACTGCATTACCATATCGAATTATTGTACTCAATTGTTTTATATCTACGTCAACTTATTGTATCACACTATCCATTGCTTTGTCAGATGAAATGGACATCACACCTTCATTGCTTCTTTAGCCTGACCAAAAAAAACTGCACAAATTATTTACAGTGAAAAAATATCAAAAACACTTGTCGCATTTTATTTGACGACAGGGCTCTATTGCCAACTACAATAGCAACAGAAACCGGCCCTATTGGAGGCAGGTTTCTATCAAAATATTTTAATTGGCGATAGAGTCTTGTCACTAAATAAAATGGCAACAGTAGAGTAGTTCTGTAAAATTTTTAAATGTCATATTATTTTTTGTAATCTTTTAAAAATATATATTATTAAAAAAATTCTATGAACGAGTACCATGTTGTCAACTTGTAAATCGTGCGTGTTGCTAGCTTTTGATGCGGCTTTTTTTTTCAGTCACAGGCGGTGTCAATGGATTAGTTTGATAAAAAACTTGAGATAAGGCGTACGTTCTTTTGTCCTTATGATCTTAGTTTGATAAAAAACTTGAGATAAGGCGTACCTTCTTTTGTCCTTATGATCAGGGGCGAAGCTTCATAAAGGCCCATGGGTGCAGATGCACCCCCCTCAAAAAAAATTTTAGTTATTATTCCCATATCTTAGCCCTATATGCACCCCCTCAGTCCAACATGCTGCACCCCCCTCGCAGTCAAATTATGTATTTTGTCTATGTTTATGTTCTTTTTCTCATCCAAACGTTCTTCATTAGGTAAATGTTTTTCATCACTTCTTTATACTCGCACCCCCCTCTATTTCTCTCTGGCTTCGCCACTGCTTATGATCTTATCTTATGCCGGTCCAACTCCACATGTATAATATAATAATAATACCTTCACTATAGTTGAAAGAATTCCCGAGAGAAGAGCATGTCCATCTGTCACCTTTGGTAATTTTGCGAAAAACCCTCTGCGTTTTTTGAAATTACGGATAGTTCCCTATAGATTATAAATAAGTCCTTCGCGATTTTTTGTGAGGGAAAGATTTTTTCCCGTTTATCGCGTTTGGGTCCCTCGCTCGCCATTTTACGGGAAAAAACTTCCGTTAAATTCAAATCGCGAACAAACCCTTTTCTAATTTTTCAGAATAGCGGTCAGGTCCAAAAACGTAACAATCAGGTTCTTGCTCCTTACGTCTAGGTTCTTTCTCCGTTTTTCAAGGAAAAAATGTTTTAAATCAACAAATATGTGTGTAGACTTTTTTCCCATCTCGATTTTCCATCTCCATCTCTGATATTTTTTAAATCATGTATTATTATTCGGTGAACGCATAGAGTGTTAAACTCGACAAAAGAATGTTGTCATTTCTAATACTTTTTCAACCTTTTCCCTCTAGACTTTTTCCCCACCGTGGTTTTCCACCTCGGTCTCCAATATTTTCCAAATAATTCATCTAAAGAGATATTTCTACAACTCTATCTCTCTATTTTCCCCCCGTTTCGCTCATTATTTCGACGATTTGAAAAATAAAACGCCGCCAGAAAAAATGTAATACGGGAAAACGACACGCGTGGCGTGTTACGCCGTGAAAAATTTTGTATCATTTCAGCCGTTTCGCTCATTATTTCGACGATTTAAAAAATAAAACACCGCCGAGAAAAAAAGAAAAATTTTCTACGAAAAAACGACACGCACATACGCCGCGAGTCTCTGAGATTTTTTTAAACATGTATTATTACTCGGCGAACGCGTAGAGTGTTAGACTCGACAAAAGAATGTTGTCATCTCTAATAGTTTTTCGCCCTTTTCCCTCGAGACTTTTTCCCCACCACGGTTTTCCAGCTCGGTCTCCAATATTTCCCAGATAATTTGTCGAAAGAGATATTTCTACAAATCTATCCCTCTATTTTTTCCCTATTTCGCTCATTATTTCGACGATTTAAAAAATAAATCACCATCGAAAAGAAAAAGAAATTTTTCTAGAAAAACGGCACGCACGTCGTGTTACGCCGCAAAAAATTTTGTGTTCTTTCAGCCATTTCGCTCATTATTTCGACTATTAAAAAACTAAAACGCCGTCAGAAAAATAATCTACGAAAAACCGGATCGCGCGGCGTATTACGCCGCGAAAATTTTTCTAGTAGTCCCTAGTCCTTGTAGGATTAGAAATTTTTTACTTTAGTAGCACTATTGATTTTTTTTTATGCCGGTCCAACTCGACCATACGATACTCTAGTAAAGAAATGAATGGTTGTGTTCACTGTTTGTTCAGGGCAGCACTCTAATCCAGCCGATGCAGCGCCGAGGTGCCGCTACCCAGGGCGCTGCAAGGGCAGTGCAGCGCACTGACTCCCAGCCGGTGCAGCTGCTTGTCACCACTGTATCCACACGTTGCAGCATCTAGGATCAGCGGCATCGGCATATGCAGCTTTTGAGAAGCGCGAAGAGAGCCGTTTCTATAAAATCTGTTGGAGAAAGGCTGTTCTCGTAAAAAAAAAAGATTTTAAAAAGGTGACTACAGCAAAATTTCATAGGATTGTTTTCTCATTGCCCTTATTCCTAGGGTGATACTAGCGCTAGGACATCCGATCACTGTTCATCCTATCAGATGTCTCTTGCAATATTTTTTTTCTATGTGTACAACATTTTTTTCCGACGCGTGCAACATTTTTTTGAACGTTTGCAACATCCGTTTATTGTAGCGAATTTCACTGTTTGTCGAAGAAAATTGTTACATATGTTGGCAAGAAATGTTGCACGCGTATAAAAAAATGTTACAGTGTCGTTAGGTTATTCCTATTATGGTTGCCTTATGTTACATGTGCCCCTCGATCCCTGCGTCTACTCTCTTGTCAGATACGCAAGCTCTTTTTATGCGGTCTTTTCATAGTTTCTCAAGGAATTACGTCACTTGTGCTTTCCTAGTAGAGAATTTTCTGTCTAAAAATCAATCTTGCGATCCGCACACCAACTGACTGTTTAGATAAAGCATGCAGCAGGGACGAAAGTGAGTAGGCATCATTTAACACGGAATTAATGCCACTACCTTAGGTGAGTAAGATCACAAAGTTAACCTTTAATTTGTGTCCTAATTAGTATGCACAAGCGTCAACAGGTTGTCTTGCCAATGTCATTGTAACCAGCGTTTCCAGATGGCAAATTGCTCATCACACTGTGTATCATGACTCATGAGACCGTTGGATCACAAATCACAACATCGCTTTGCAAATACCAGTTACCACTAAGCAAAACAGAATTAAGAAGATAATATTAATTCCAGTACAAGAGGACATTTAATTAAAGACACGTCTCCACCTTTGCATAGCTTTCGCATATGCAAATGCGTAAATGAACAGAACTTTGCTTATTCAAAGGCAGAGATAAGCAGTACAGCGCCCTAAGATGATCCTCAGCCATTGAATCAAAAGCAAGGGTGGAGATCTGTAGGCAAAGCAACTTGGCCACAATATAAAATAGTGCTTGCGCTACAACCTACAGTGTTTTACAGGAAAGACGTGGGCAGTGGCCAGTGGCGGTCCTGAGATTTCAGAGATCCGGAATGAGATTGTATATATGAAGCCTTTTCTGTACTCCTAGGAGTACATACTCCCACCTCTAATATACTACTTAAATGAACGCTTTATACTCTTTTATCACTTTCGGTATACTCCAATAATAATTCTAAGATACTCCAATGCAACATGGTTGAAACAATTTTACGAAAACCCTTTATTTTTTTTTACTACATATATGTAAAAGGAATATATAAACAAATATTGCTATAAAGGGTGGACTTTAATGAAATTTTTCGTGGAACTCACTTTAGAGTATCTTATAATTAGTATTAGAGTATATTCAAAAGGATAAAGAGGTATAACAACATCATTTAAATGGTATACTGAAGGTGGGAGTACGTACACCCAGGAGTATGGAATCATTTTCCTATATATATATATAGTGTTACCAATAAACACTCAAGGTGCATCCACAAAAAAATTATTCATATCAAGCTTCGTTTCCTAGGTTTTACTAACTATACGTATTATACTGTTATATATACAATATACTAATACTAATACATGTACAGGGGTGAGGCCCCATGGTTTGGGGGGCCCGGAGTGGCTGCCTCGCTCGGCCCCCCCTCAGGGCCGGCGCTGGACGTGGGTAAACGTCAGATGTCACGTCCTCCAAGAGGTAGCACGCCAGACAGTTGTGGGTAAGCAGCTTGTCATAGGGTTTTTTCCTTGATCCTCGTGATATTCATGAGAAAAATATTGGAGTATAAATGAATTGTCTATCTTTTTTCATTAGGTTAAACTTTTGGGTAAATTGGCTGATGCATACAACTCAATATAGTATCAGAGCTAAGAGATCTCGAGTTCAAGACCTGGTTGGCGCAATTAAAAATAATAATTGCAGCCCACTTTTATTCCACATTCTAGGTCTGAGACATTCTAGGCCTGAGAGAGTCTATACGTGAGGGAGAGTGTTGAAGTATAAGTGAATTACCCAGCTTTCCCTATCAGCTTAACCTTTTGGGTGAACTGGCTGGTGCATGCAACTCAATAGAAAAGATAGCAAGTCCGCATTTCTATCATGGGGTTGAATCATAAAAAGATGAATAGCTATCTCCTCTTGGGTGCGTTTGGTTGCTTGGACGAGGTTGGATGGGATGGAGTTATCCATGTGGCTGTTTGGTTGGATGGATAGGGATTGACCATTTTTTTGTTTAGTTGGATATATGAGGATGGATGGGATAAGCCAATTTTTTGTTTAGTTGGATGAATGATGAGGATAGACGGTTTGTTAATTCTAACAGAGAGAAAAAATCATTTTAAAAATTTTGGAATGAAAAAATAAACTGACTGTAGCTTTAAAATTTTGAAATTTAAAAAAATAAACAAAAATACCGCAACAGAAAAAGGGGAAAACTGTAGCTCCACTGTAATGCTACAGTATTCCGCTCACGGTAGATGCTACAGTACTCCACACACACTGTGCATGCTGCAGTACTCCACGGAGGGGCGGATTCGAACGCAAGACCTCCTGGTACGAGTCCAAAACTTTAACCAACTGCGCTAACTGAGGCTTATGAAAAATAAGGGCTAACAAATATATAAAGCAAGCACGCAGTAGATACCTGGATGGACTCATCTGGCTAAATTCCTAGGACCCATTCATCCAATATCTTTAAAGAATATTCTCTTTTTAGGATACCCTCATTCATCTTTATCATCCAATCAAACAAATGGATTAGTAAAAAAACAGAAATGAAACCTATGTATAGGACATTCGTGGGTAAACGGATTCTTGTCGGTTCCTCCTTGATCGTCCTGGTTTTCCGTGGGAAAAGAATTTTTACCACAGGGTGGAGTTGCCATAAGATGAATAACCAGGCTCTTTTCAGGACACGCTATTGCACGCCAGACTTTGGTCCTTCCAGGGGTAGCACGCCAAAGTACAAGATATCCATAATGGCAAGTCACTACAGGAAACATAAAAATTAACGTCGGCCACATTAATTAACGTCGGCCAGGGCATATACCGACGTTAATTAACTAATTAACGCGTCGGTGACAAGAAGCGACGTTAATTAGCTATTAACGCCGGCTTATTCCCTAGCCGACGCATTAATTAATTAACGCTGTCGGCCAGAAGCCCAGCCGACGTTAATTGTTGAGATAAGGTGGCGTTTGCCGCCGCGCTTAATCCGCCGGGACGAAACGATTCGCGTTTTTGCGTCGCGCGCTGCCGCTACCGCCGTCCGCGCCGCCTCGCCGCCCATTGTCCGCCTTCGAGCGCCGCCCGCCTCCGCGCCGCCCGCCACCGCGCCTCCCGCGCCATCAGCCTTCGCCTCGCCGCGCCGCCCGCAGCCGCCCACGCGCCACCATTTCACGCCACCGCCGCCCAGCGCCGCCGCTGCGCCGCCACACACTGCGGCGCCGCGACCTCCTCTCCACCTGCCGGGCGGCGACCTGCGTCGGGCGTCCTCCTCCTCTCCCGGTCGGCCCACAAGCTTAAGGTCATATCCTGCGGCGTCCTCCTCTCTGCATGGCTCTATGGAATCTTAATTAGTTAATTTATAGGGTATTAGTTAATTAACGTCGGTAAAAACCCCGACCGACGTTAATTAAGCTGTAATGCGTCTTTGATTGGTTGAAGATTGTTCTGTGGTTTGGCTTGATAGTCGGTGATGCGATATGTCGGTCTTGGGTTAGTTTTAATTTTAGTTTCGTCAGCCCATGGCACAAGAGGAACAACCAAACAGTGAAGATACTATGGATCAATTGATGGTTGCCATGTTCTTGTATGACTAATGAACTCGATGCTTTTGTGAGAAATGATCATACATCATGTTTTAGGCATAATTATTATTGATAAGGACTTATGCCTTGGGTTTCTGTTCTAACACTTTAAGTGAGGCCACTTTTGGATTGGTTTCGTGATCATCACAATCGTTATTTAGATTTATATTGTTTTGGAGTGGTACCATGATGCAAGACGCGTGGGTGAGTAATGAACTAATGATGCATATGTTGGTAGAGGCATGACAAAATACATAGATAAATTTGATATATTGATTTGTCACATGTTTTTTTAATTTATATATCCATTTTGTGCTTATAAATATATATTTGAGTAATGGATTATCGTCGGATTTTTATTTTTGATCCAAATCACATAGTGTCACGAAACCTATCGTCACCCGTTTGGATCGGCATGTCTCACATGTGTCACATGTGAGATGTCTTTGTCCGAATTGTCCTTTTTGGATGACCTCGGAGTGGATGACAAAGTCGGTATTTATGACGAAGCCACAGTCGAATGAAATTCGGCGTCATAACCTGTTGTTCTCCCTGCACCATATCCGGGCGTGCGGTGGAGGCAGGCCAAATTTCATTCGACTTCGCAGTTCGCTATAAAATCCGCTTTGTCATCCACTCTGGGTGAGTTTAGGACATATCCTTTCCTATAGATGTAGGGTCGGATATATAGAAACAAAATGAACCTTATAACTGTTGATTTAACCTATATAGCCTCAAGTATGGGTGACGACCGATGGATGTATGAAGGTTGGGAGAAAAGTGGGGCTCACTGAATGAGTGGGCGGTCAAGGCTACCGCTTTTGTCGGCCGTGCCTTCTCTATGTCTAATTGTTAAGGTGAAGTGCCCATGCAGCAAGTGCCGTAATTTTCACCCCGGGACAAGAAATCGATGTCTCGCACTGTGTGTCGGTTCGGTTTCATGCCAAGCTTTGAGTTGTGGGTACATCATGGTGAGTCACGTGCTCAAGGACCTGAAGTTGCGGTTGAAGAGGAAGATGATAGGGCGGGCGATGATAGGATGGATGAGATGCTAGAAGCTTTGCGTCCTGAGATTAACGTAGACTCGGAGGATCCGCCAACACGTGAGGTTCGGGAGTTCTTTGAGCTACTTAAAGCTTCAAGAGTCATTGCACGAACACACCGAAAGTGACCCACTTGCTTTTGTGACGCTGCTCATGGCCATTAAGTCCAAGTATTTCTTTTCCAATAATTGTTACAATGATCTCGTGGAATTGATCTACGATATCTTCGCCGCGAATCATAAGATGCCTAGAGACATGTACCGCCTAAGAAGTTGTTGTCCTGGCCTCGGTATGAAGTATGAGAAGATTGATGTGTACAAGGATAATCGCATGCTTTTCGGAAGGAGCATGAGAAAGAGAAGCATTGCTTAGTGTGTAAAAACCAAGATTTGTCGAGGTGGTGAACGAAGAAGGTGAAAAGGTAACGACCGATGTTGCACACAAGCAACTTCGGTACATGCCTCTCACACCTAGGCTGAAGCGGTTGTTTATCTCAAAACGAAGTGCCAGGCACATGAGGTGGCACAAAGAAGGTGTGCGTGAGAACGACGAGTAATGGTGCACCCGTCAGATAGTGAGGCATGGAAGGCTCTAGATAGCTTTGACGAGGACTTCGCGAGGGATGCGAGAAATGTTCGCATTGGGTTGGCGACCGATGGTTTCACGCCTTTCAACACAACCGCCGCATCATACTCGTGCTGGCCAGTCTTTGCTATTCCATACAACCTTCCACCTTCCCTTTGCATGAAATATGAGTTTATGTTCTGTGCCTCATCATACCGCCCCAACATCCCGGAAAGCGTCTCAATGTGATGCTCAAACCCTTGATCAAGAGTCGAAAAATTATGGACGGGGTAGAGGCGTATGATCGCTACAAGAAATGTAAATTCAACCTTCGTGTTGCATATTTATGGTCTCTCCATGATTTCATGGCCTATGGTATTTTTGCCGGCCGGAGTCTGTCATGGAAATTTGACATGTCCGATCTGTGGTTCGAACACCGATTGTTTTCGCCTTGTAAATGGTGGAAAGATCATTTACCGATTGCCATAGGCGTTTCACGCCTCGAGACACGCCTTTAGGTTCGAGAGGAATGCCTTCCGTAAGGACACAGCTTGTCGAAAGGGTCCGCCAAACGCCTAACCGGGCCGTAAATTGCCGATATCTTTGAGTAAATTGGTGGAGAAAGAAGATGGGTTTGAAGGATTTGGAGAGGAGCACAACCGACTCACATTTGTGGATTATGGGAGCTCCCATATGCGAAGGCCTTGATTCTCGATGCACAACATTGGCGTCATGCATCGAGAACGTAACGTTGGTGAAAGCATTATAAGCACGGTCATGGATATGACGGACAAGACAAAAGACAACCTAAAGGCCGAAGAGACTTAGCAGAGATCTCAGAATCGCCAACACTTGAGCTCACCGGCGGGGGTAAGCCACGCGCTCCATTTTGCCTTAAACCTAAAGAAAAGAAAGAAGTGTTGAGGTGGATGAAAAATTGAAATTTCCGATGGTTACGCAGCGGGATTGAGACGAAATGTGAATGTGAATACGGGAAGCTAAATGGGTTGAAGAGCCACGATTACCACATAATCATGGAAAGACTCACACTGTAATGTTTCGTGGGTATCTTAATGATAATGTGTGGAAGGTGCTAGTTGAGCTAAGTTATTTCTATAGACAATTATGTGCTAAAGAAATATCGAAAGATATGATGGAGAGGTTGGAGAAAGAGATACGGTGCTTGTATGCAAGATGGAAAAAATATTCCCTCCGGTTTCTTCAATCCAATGCAACATCTACTTGTTCATCTACCTTACGAAGCTAAGGTAGGTGGCCTATTCAATATAGGTGGATGTATCACATTGAAAGAGCTCTAAAGAAACTTGAGCTATGGTTGGCAATAAGGCAAGAGTTGAAGGGTGCATTGCAGAAGCATTTTCTTTAAAAGAGATATCATACTTCTCGAGTGTATACTTTGCAGAGGAACACAAAGTCAATGCTCCCACAATGCGGTACCATGTAGATGAAGAGACACCTTGTAGTGACCTACAGATTTTCCAATGGAGAGGTACTACCGTTGGTAGTTGCAATTGCTTACTATTACACTTCTAAGAAAAGAAATCGCTTTCTTTGTACATGTACTCCAATATGGAAGAGATAGAACAATATTTCACGTGAAAAGAAATCGCTTTCTGTACATGTACTCCAATATTACATGTCAATCAAGCTATCTTTCAGAAGACATCATTCATTTATGTATCCATTTACGTTTTCATTTACGATGAATTCGATAAGCGTAATCGGGCGTCTATTCGTCAACCAACCGCCAAGCAACTTAATACGATCGTCGGGATGGATTAAATGGGGCCCTAATTTCATCACTTGGTTCCGAGATCATGTAACACCTTCACATCCTATAATATTCGTAATGTTACGCTTCAATATATTATAAATCTTATACAACTTCGAATCATATTTTGTTGGCGGTCGTGAAATATGGGAACGTCCATGAGGACTTGCTTCACTATCCTATGCCCGTAGAATCGTTAAAAGCTATGGGCGTACGACGTGAACGGGTTTCGGTTCCGTTCAACCAAATTTGAAGTCGGTCGCCCTTGCGCCACAACAAATCTTGGAGTTGTAACTAGGGCAATCGATGCACAAGGGATCGAAACAAATTTCTATGGAATCATTCAAAACATCCTCGAGTTCAGTTTGCGGAATAAGGAGCTCAAAGTAGTCTTTTTCGATTGTGTTTGGTTTGATAGCAAACATGGGACTCATCAAAACCAGTATGGGATGGTAGAAGTCAAACACAACGAACAGCTACATGGCTATGACAATTTTATCCTTGCTCACCAAGTTGAGCATGTGTATTATATGCCATATCCATGCACAAGACTGAGTGCTTGGTGGGTTGTGTACAAAGTGAATCCCCAAGAACGGTTACATACTCCTGGTGATGCTGGTTATCTTGATAGCCAGCTGGAGGCCATGGAGGTTGTTGAGGTTTTCCAAGATGAAGAATTGCCAAGCACTTTTGATATAGAGACTGGTCCAGGTCTCGATTCTTTAGTCGGAGACCGTGGAGATATAACGATTCCTGAGAAACGGAAAAGACAACCAATCAAGAAAAAAGTAACAAGTCGTCCCTTAGAAAGAAGGAGACTACATCATCGCGACATTGATGAATTTTGACAAGTAATTTTGTGTGTTTATTATCTTGTTCATTCGTGCATTATTATTGTTGTTGTACTAACTTGATATTTTTCTTTCAACAGATGCCTCAATCGATCAAGCGGTGGCGAAGGATTCTCGATGGTAGGAGGAAGTCCAGTAGTTCGCGCGACGAGGAGGCCTTGTTTCAGGGTAGCGCTTCAAGCGCAAGTAGACGGCGTGCTTTGTTGAGTCCAATGGAGCCTGAGTTGCAGTGGAGAGGTAACTAAGCTTTTGATGTGTACTTCATGTCTAAACATAAATATGACATAAATATAACTGTCTTGTATTATTTCAGGTGAGGCAGACGACGAGGAAGAAGTGGTCACTTGCCATGGATGTTGATGCAGTAAATATTCTCTTAATTTATTTGATTCTTATCTTCTTTATTCATTCATTATTATTGTTGTTGTAGCTGGGATTGAGGAGCATCAGAGGCCGATCTTGTGTGAGTAAACTAGAATGTTATATTCTCATAATTTATTTGATTATTATCTTCTTTATTCATTCATTATTATTGTTGTTGTAGCTTTGAGATCGATGAGGATCGGGAGGCCGATGTGGGCCAAGGGATGAGGACCCAATGGGTGGGGATACGACCGAGGGTTCTCTGAGCCCGCTTTGAGGTTTAGGAGGAGCCATCTTGTCGCCCCCTCCAGCAGCCTGAGACGGGAGGAGGACAAGGTTGTGATCACACTGTTGGCGATAGGTTTGTATTTTCTAAACCATGTCTTATTTCATTTCTTTCCTAATCTGAACTATATCATTTATATGTCTTGCGTTCATGGGATGACTCGGGGTTTGACAACAGAGGGCACCATAGGCGGGTTAACTACGTGCTAGGTAACCTCTCGCCGCTTTACTACCCCGGTTGGTCACAATGCCAATGGCGAGCAATTTGTTGCTACTAGTTGGGATCATTACCTACTTGCTCCTAATGCCGAGCACTTGAATACTCGAGGCGCTTTGGAGTGACTTTTGGGTAAGATTCTCCGAGCCGCTTGGTATTGGTTCAACTGTCGATTCTTTACTATTCTAACTATTCTTTGTGATGAACAATTGCGAAGCGCTATCTGCTTGGTGACGGTGCAAACATGGAGCATGCTCGTAGAGTTTTCCATGTAAATGCACGTCGGGTGACCAAAGATGCATTGTCTAATGCTCGGATTCAAGCAACAAATCTTTACTTGAGGCAAGTTAAAGGGCAACGGATTAACAGGACTCATGGGTCTTGAAACTTACTTGACCGAGGAAGAGTACGGTAAAACAACAAATATTGGAGCTATTTGAGTTTAACGCTTCTTGGTAATGTTGTTTTAATGTATTAATATCTTTGTGCAGTCATGATTCCATGGTTAGGGACCGTCGAGAAGCTTACCGTGCTCTTTGCGGCGTTGGGCTTCACCGAGTTCATCGCCAAGTCAAAAAAGAGCCGAGACTGCCGAGGCAAAGAATCAAAGCACATGTATGGCGCCGATGGACATATGCGTAAAGCTAAGCGCATGGTAAGTCTGGCCGTAGCAATCTTTTGCAAAATACATGTTACCAAGTATATGTATGCACCTAACTTATGTCTACAGGAGGCTCGGACCGTGTTACGCCGAGTGATATTGAAGTGTACGTGGAAGGTCATAAAGGTCGAGACCCGACACACACCTGAGCAAATGTCTTGAATGACATGACTATTGATCGGTGGTTAGTGGTCACAATTTTGATCCAATTCAAATTAAGTTGTTTGATTTGCGCTTCCCATTTAAAGTGTCCAATTTGGTTATGTAGGAGAAATATGGCGAGGAAATGGTCAAGCGCCATGGTGAAGACTATGATTGGAGGAAGGAGCCGCTTGACGTGCGTGGCATGCATGCTAGTGGGCGGCAAGGCCCATGGACGGTGAGATGTCATACCTTCTAAAATTTCATGAAGTCATAATTTCAAGTGCTCAAGCCTTTGTGGTCACGCATTTTGAAGGTACTCCATGTTCCTGGAGTGATCGACTCAGCGGTGGTCTTGAAATGAGAGGGATCTTCTTCGCCTCGCCTCGGGGTTGGTAGCCGCCGCTCCTCGAGCGCAGAGGTGGAGGTTACTAGGTCATGAGGAGCTACGCCAACGTGATGATTATGCAAGGGCGCAAAGAAGAGTACTACGCTTCATACCGAACACAACAACAGCGGCGATTCAAGTAAGTCCGAGTCTTCAATCTATTGCATTTAGAGAATATATTAATTCAAAATACTTATACATTGTATTTGTAGGCAATGTTCGAGCGATGGGGCAAAACATTGTCTTTCCACTGTTCCAATGCCGCATGCCGCCGCCACAATGGGGATGTATCCTCCGGCACCTCCTGCAGCTCAGGTATGAAAAATGTGGTCTTGGTTTGGTACTGCTAGCTAGCTCATGTAAAAGCAATGGTTGTGCATGCTATCTGTTCAAGACTGGATAACCAGTTTGGTAAACTAGCCTATTCTAGCTTCACTTAGTCAAAACTAGTCTATTCTAGCTTCACTTTGTCAAAACTTGTAAATCTAGTAAAATTTGATCAATCTAGCAATAATTGTTGCCTTATGTAGGGACCAACGGCACATGGGTCCTCGTCTTCAAGATACTCACTTTGCAACACTTGCAAAGACTGCAGAATCCGTGCGTTCGTTTCTTACTTGTCTCGTTATGGTACATTCATTCTTATATTATTGTCTAATCTTGCATTTTCTTGTGTAGAGAACCGACGGTGCAACCGACTTTGTCAACGCGCTCTTTGCTTCCGGATCAGCGGCGAACTCCAATCAACCGGATGGCGGTCGGCTTGTAGATTGTTTCTTAGTTGTCACTTTGGATGTGTATGATTCGGTGAACTTTTGGATCGTTTGTAGTTGTGTCACTTTGGCCTTTTTGTATGTTATGACAATTTGGATATTATGATGGATCGATAACTTGATTATATGCATGTTCTGTCTTTGGATTGTTTATATTCGTGAATTATATGTGTTGATGTGTGAATTCTTTGTCAATGTTGATTATATTATGTATTGAATTGTGTGGCGAAACATGAAAATAGGCGTAAAGTTGCCTGGAATTACTAATTAACGTCGCCAAGGGTCACCGACGTTAATTAACTTAATTAACGTCGGCCAGGGGTCAGCCGACGTTAATTAGCCCCTAATTAACGTCGGCCAGGGGTCAGCCGACGTTAATTAGTAACCCTAGCACCCTGGTTCATCCGACAAATCTCCGACAAAACACAGCTAATTAACGTCGGCCAGGACTAAGCCGACGTTAATTAATAAATAACGTCGGCTAAACAGTAGCCGATGTTAATTGGTGCGGTCACGGCATTAATTAACGTCGGCTATGCCTGGCCGACGTTAATTAATAATTAACGTCGCTCACGACGTTAATTAAGCTTAATTAACGTCGATTAACTATCGTGGGCCAAAAGCCGACGCATTGTTTTTGCCGACGTTAATTACTATTAACGTCGGCAAATGGCTAATTAACGTCGGCATTTGGCGATGTTAATTTGCGGGATTACTTGTAGTGAGTGGCTTCCCATGGTTTTCATTCTTGTGCTTTTCACGAGGAAAAGATGATAAGTTAGCGTTTTTACTATTGGGTGGAATAAAAAAATAGATTGCCAGAATCCTTTTAGTCCGTGCACATCAGACGTCAGGGCAGTCTTAACCCTCCACCTCAACTAGTGTCCATAGAATTAATTACGCTACCAACTAAGCAAAAATCTGATGTGGCATAGGAATTAAAGAAGGAGAGAAGGAAAAACAAATAGACCGTGTCTTATGCAAGAAACTGGATTGGTGCTCGCAAGAAACGAGCAAAATCAGGGTTGGACGTTTCTGCGCGCTAACCAAACTGTGTTTGTGGTGCATGCATTGGTTTATTGCGCTCTCTCTCCTCTAGATACTGCTCATGAAAACTATAGGTTAGGAAACTATACATTGGTTTATTGCTTTCTCTCTTCTCTAGATACTGCTCATAGAAACTATAGGTTAGGACTGCCTCAGGCCTGATGTTAACGGAATGATGTTAACGTCGCATGATAAGGTAGCATGCTGTTAACGGTCGCTATGTCTCACAAATATAAATACTCACGAGAGCACGATGTACCGTTGTAGAATTTCACCTTGAAGTATTCCATAGTATCGCATTAATCCACGAGAAAACAGTAATGAGTTAGAGATACCAAGTTAACAAAATATTTAGATTTTATACCAACTTTCCGGACTGAGAGTAAAGTGTAATCGGTATATGAGGGAATTTATCCACACATACACTTATCCAACCAACAGCACAACAAAGCTAGGTAGCTAGCCAAAGTACAGCACGAGGAACAAGCTAGAAGTGAGTACAATGATGTCCTATTATAATGATATTTGGCAATTATAGAAATTAAGCAAATTATCATCAATCCACTATCAGCAAGACTGAGATTTTAGTCCTACATAACTATTACAAGGGTTTGTCCTATTACCCTGTCTGTCATAATCCGTAAGAAGTTGCACCAATCCATAATAGTCGCGCGGTATCTCAAGGTAATTCACCATATCTAATTCAAGAATTACTACTCTACCAGATCGATCTTACTAAAGAGTAGAAGTAATAATAAATATCGATGACAAGATTTTTTACGATGTTTTTTACATTCAGATCCCTAACGTGACTAACGTTTGAATATGGGTAAAAAAATTTATATTCAAGTCTCTATCGTCCGAATATTGGGCCGGACGACGGGTGACTATTTTTGCAAAAAAAATTTCTAATTGATTAGTTTTGAAAGAAAGATTTAAAATAAATATTAAATACGCGGTAGTGAAAGGTGCCCGCAATCAATCACGTGTGGTAAATATAATTGAGCAGGCCCACCTGAGGTCCAGCCCGAAGTAGGCCCGGCCCACCATCCGATTGTGGGGCCCACGCCTCTACGTTGGTGTGCTCTCCACCACGGGCCCACGTGTGTAATTCCGTATCGAAATGCTCCAGCTAGTTTTTGCATTGTCTTTTTGTTTGCGCAGTTGGGAGTCCACCGGAGCTCAGCTGGAGTCGAGGCCTCCGCTCCAATCTCCGACCTCCTCCCCCCCTCCCTCTCCAATGGCGTTGGCGGCTCCCTCCCGCTCCCACTTCCACCTCCTCCTCGCCCACCCCCAAACCCTAGCCCTAACTCTATCTCCGTCGCGGACCCCCTGCCCCTTCTCCCGCTTCCGCCGCGCCGCGCCGCGCCTCCGCCTTCTCCGCCCGGTCGCGGCGCTCGGACAAGGCGGCTTCGCCGACGTCGGCGAGCTGTTCGGCCGCGTCGAGACGTTCCTCTACACCGTCGCCGATGCTGCTGTCTCGGCGTCCCCGGTGGTTGTGGAGGGCGGGGCCAAGGAGACAACCGGGGACTGGCTCTCCGGTATCACCAACTCCATGGAGACGGTGCTCAAGGTGCGTGCCTGTCAAACGCGTTTGCGTCCTCTTCTGTGCTTGTCCGGTTCTGCTCAATCCGTTCATGGGCGTTTGCATAATTGCGTGCCGTGCGTTTGCGCGCCTTTTCTCTTCTGTTTCGGGAAGTTCATCTTTTGCACTTGTATGGTGTGATACTGCGACCTATGAGCTTTTTGTTATAAAGATGCTATGCTGCGGAACTAGAAATGTTACTTGAAATCTAGCTGCTTAGGTTTTTGTGTTGGCTGTGAGCGATCCACTGGAGAATTCAATTCGAGGATCCTTGTGCTGCTGCTGCAAGGGGACATTATACTTTCTGAACATGCTCAAAAATAGTCTGCGGTGATGGTGTCTTCTTGCTATACGAGAAATGGACTTTATTAGCTTTCTGAGAACCCTCTTGAGGCAAGGCAATTATTACTGTCTTCGTGGAAAATTAGGACTTTTGCTAGAGACCTTGAGTGTAGATTAGATGGATGTTGATGGGATTAAATCCCAAGATCACCACCAACCACTACGAGAGCCTGCAAGCTAGTGAACAAATTTAGAAAGTTTTATAGGATATAGTTTGAGTTCATTTTATTTTGGTATGGTACTGATTGCATGAACCGGTGCGTATATATTTAGTTACGTTGGCACATTAGCATCATTATAAGAATAACTTTGATTTGGACCTGCAGACCTAGAGTGTTCATGCTTATATGTGCAATTGCTGCTGTGCTCTCGAGGCCTTGTAGGATTTTGTAAACTGATTTGTTTCTTGCAACTGCCGCAGCAGTCTCATTGACTATTTTTTAAAAAAGGAACCCCTGATATCTGTGCGAAAAACAGATTAGGTAAGATTGAATTGTCACGGACACTGCAGGGAAGGAAGATGGAACAGCGAAGGAGAAGGCGTACATAGAAAGAGGGAAACGACCGCATTCTACAATTGGTGTTCAGTTAATGAGCAACAGTTGCTAATTAGAATGGAAGGACATTTGCCAGAGCACTGACATTGAGTATAGATGAGATGAATGCTCATGGGATTAAATCCCAAGACCACATACAACTACTCCGAGAGTCTGTGTACTAACGAACAATTTGGACTTTGACAGGATATATTTTGAGTTTATTTGATTTTGGTATGGCACTGATTGCATGACCCGGTACTTATGTATTTAGTTACGGTGGCATATTACCAACATTATTTGAAATTTTGATTTGGACCCACAGACCTAGAGTGTTGATGCTGATATGTGTAATTGCTGTGTACTTGAGGCCTTGTAGCACTTTGTAAGAACTGATTGGTTTCTTGCAACTGTTGCAACAGTCTCATTGACTATTAAAAAAATGTTCCCTGACATCTCTGCCCAAAACAAATTAGGTAAGATTGAATTTTCATGGGCTGACGGGCACTGCCAGAAAGGCAGATGAAACAGCGAAGGAGAGCTGCATAGGAAGAGGGAAATGACTATATTAAGCAATTGGTGTTCAGTTAATGAGCAAAAGTTGCTAATTTGTATTTTTTCAGTCTGTGCTTTTTTTGTTCCTCAAAGAAATGGATCACCTGCAACTGAGATGGATGAGCAAATTTCTACGCTCCAATTTAGCGTGCTTGTTTTTACTCTTTTCGTCAAACGAGAATACCCTGAATTTCCTGTTGTAATTTCCAATACTGAAAAAATGATATCAGGCTTGTAAGGTAACTAGAATTAGCTTTTAGTAAAGTTAAGAAAGGAGATGAATAGTGAATCAGTGTTTACTTCCCGTTTTTCTGCTTTTTTGTGCATGTGATAATATGAGTAGCCTCTATAGTTATAAACTTAAGTATGTGCATTCACATTTGTGTACAATGTATTTTTTTTAAAAAAACAAACTCTCAGTGCGTATGTCTTTGGTTATATGTTTATATCTTGCTTCAGTGCTTTTTCAGGTGATATACATTTTTTTCCCCATTGGCAGGTTCTGAAAGACAGTCTATCAGCTCTCCATGTTCCTTATCCATATGGTTTTGCAATCATCCTCCTAACAGTTCTTGTTAAGGCAGCTACCTTTCCTCTTACAAAGAAGCAGGTAAATGTAAATTTCTCTGCCATGTCGCTACAGTCAGAACAGATTGTGACATAGTTGAATATATATTATAGTAGAGGTTATTCAAATTAAGGTTGTGAAGGATGCTCAAGCTGCTCACTATTTTGTTTGGGCATTTTTTTTGAAACAAGTATTTTGTTGGGGCATGATCAAAATTAGTCTTGTCAGCGTGTTACTACTTAAAAATTTGCATTGTGGATCTTTCTATGATGTACTCCCTCTAGTCACAAATACATGTCGTTTTGGACATGAGAGTAGTCAAAATTTTGAAATTTTGACTATCCATATCTTTTTAAATATTTAAATTGGATATATGAAATCATATGTATAGAGTTCTCTCGAAAAGTACTTTCATAATGTTATTATTTTATTGGGTTTTATAAATATATTACAATAGAAATTGGAGGTCAAAGTTATGTTTAGGAGACCTTGTCGATGTCCAAAACAACATGTACTTGTGACCGTTGGGAGTAAATATAATATGTCTGCCCATTCACTCATCAGTCTTTGGGAAATAACAGGGTTTACCATCACCTAACTTTTGAAACATTGTATCCACAGTTCAACAAAAATAATCGACATGTTTATCAATACATGATTACATGATACATATCTGGAGTGTTTTCTTTCTTCTGTGTACTGGTTTTAGCTTCTAGCATGTCCTATAAAATGGTAATACCTTGCGGGACCTTCTCAGTCTCAGCTGAACCAATAATTAATGCATGACTTGATCCTTTGTACTGATGCTTTGTGACAGAAACTTTAATGTGGGAGCTGTTTGACTAGAAAAATGTGAATCACATGGTATTTCACCTGGGGAAAAGATCTTACTGCCTTTTGGCCCAAAACAATTGATGACATTAGGTCTTCTGGGTTAAATTTGTCATTCAAGTTTACCTACTAGTGATAAATGATGATGTAAAAGCATACCCTCCCATTCATGCATGAAACTTTTATTTTGCAATTTGCATGCTTCTTACGTTTGGTAAATTATGCACACATCTGCTAATTCACCTGATATTTTGGAATGATGAATGTGGGTAGTAATGCTTAAAGTTTATTGGATGCTCTCCTGCCTAAGCATAGGTTGTCTTCCTTAAAATTTACTGGTTGCTCTCCTGCAAGCATTGGTCGTCTTCCTTCTATACTTTATGCAAATATTTTTGTAGCCAACAGTTCCTGGCAGCTGAAGATGTTTTGTTGGACAGCTGAATTAACAGTTGCTAATTAATAAATTGAGGTCCACATCAAATGAAATACCTATTTTATCATGCATCTCAGTTTATATTTTCCCTCACTAAGCTGAAGATGTTTTGTCGGACAGCCTCATGATTGAATTTTGATGTAATGTCCATATATCTCAATTGTGTGAGAGAAATTAGAAGCAATTTTATCGAAAATCCTCTCCGTGTGTTGAGAAAACTTTTGTTCTTCCAATTCTTCTTTAGCTTCTAGCGAGTTATTTTAATCCCTATATCAGGTAGTTTTTGTAAGTCGGCTACCTTCCCTCTTACAAAGAAGCAGGTAAATGTACATCTCTCTGCCATGTTGCTACACTCAGCACAGATTGTGATATAGTTTAATGTAGATTATAGTACAGGTTATTCAAATTAAGGTGGTGAAGGATGCTCACTATTTTGTTGGGGCATTTTTTCACACATTTTTTTAGTTAGGGCATGATTAAAATTATTCTTATCAGCTTGTTTCTACTTAAAAAATTTGCATTGTGGATCTTTCTGTAAGATGTAATATAATATGCGTGCACCTTCACTCATCGGTCTTTGGGAAATAACAGGATCTACCATCGCCTAACTTTTGAAACATTGTGATCCACACCTCAACAAAATAATCGATAAACGATTACGTGATGTATATCTGGCATTGTAGCAGTGTTTTTCTTCTAGGTACTTGTTGTAACTTCAATCATATTCTATAAAATGGTGATTCCTTGCAGGTCCTTCTCATCCGAACCAGTAATTAATGCAGGACTTGATCCTTTGTACTGGTGCTTTGTCTTATAAGCTTTAATGTGGAGCTGTTTGACTAGAAAAATGTGAATCACATGGTATTTCACATGGGGAGAAGATTTCCCTCCTTCTGGCCCAAAGACAATTGATAATGTTAGGTCTTTTGGGTGAAATTTAGCATTCAAGTTTATCTACTGGTGATAAATGATGATGTCAAAGCACACCCTACCATTTACGCGTGAAACTTTTATTTTGCAATTTGCGTGCTTCTTACATTTGGTAAATTATGCACTCATCTACCAATTCACCTTATATTTGGGAAAGATGCGTGTGGGTAGTAATACTTAAAGTTTACTGGTTGCTCTCCTGCCTAAGCAGTGGTTGTCTTCCTTTGTACTTTATGCAAATATTTTTGTACCCAACAGTTCCTGGCAGTTTCTTTGACTGATGCAAAAATAGGATATGATTTTGAGAAATTTCCATATTCATTACTGTAAGAGTCAATACCCCACACTTCTGGTTGCTTGATGCTAAAAACAATGCATATAATGTTTCTGATATTCTTAGTTTCTTATATCCAATATTGAAACTATCACATTTGTTGTTTCCATGTAGGTTGAGTCTGCACTTGCAATGAGGTCACTGCAACCTCAAGTGAAGACTATTCAAGAACGATACGCTGGTGATCAGGTAGTTTTCTTTTATATTGATCTAATATATAATAATATAGGCTAGACTGTCACACATGTTCTTGTGTTGGACCACTGTGCATGTTCTTACATTGGATTCCTCAATGTGCACCGTGGGACCAATGGCATGGTAAACCATGCAATTCTTATTGTTATCAGTTGATTAGGGGCAAAATTTTTATGTAACAATAAATTGAGGTCCACATCAAATGAAATACCTATTTTCTCATCCAACTCACTTTATATTTTCCTCACTAACATGATGGTTTGTGGGAAAGCCTCATGATTGAATTTTGATGTAAGGTCCATATATCTCAACTGGGCAAAAGAAATTAGAAGCAATTTTACCAATCTTCTTCGTGTATTGACAAAACTTTTGTCCTTCCATTTTTCTCGAAAATCCTTAATGAATCCAATTTTGTAGGGACCTCCTCTCCCTATCATTAAAAGTAATCAATTGGTACTCAAAATAATTCAAGACATTCATCTAATGGGGGTACTTCTATCCAAAATATCTTATTACTCCAAGTGCATAGTTGATATTTCAAATAAACTCCACGTAAACAAACTATTGTTTTAATTAACTTTGGACTTGTGAGATATAATGGAATGAACTTACAAAGTACATTGAAGATCATACCAATGGATTTAGAATACTACTGGAATCACTTTTGTCTGTAAGTTATTTATTTATTTTTCCAGGAAAGGATACAGCTGGAAACTGCTCGTTTATATAAGTTGTCTGGTGTTGACCCACTTGCAGGTAGTTATAAATACTATGCTTGGTATTTTTCCTATCATGTGAGCCCCTCTATGCCCAACGCATAGCAAGGCTTAGTAGAATTATCAAATATCTTGTCATTAGGTTGCACTTTGTCTTGGTCTACTGTTACTTCTATTTAGTTATGTTCTTGTATTAGTTATTCACATGCTGTTTCCTTTGGCATTTTTCTACAATAGGATGCTTGCCTACTCTTGTGACAATACCAGTTTGGATTGGTCTATACAGAGCTCTCTCCATTGTAGCTAATGAGGTTGATATGGTTAAACATTCATTCTTTTTTGGGGGGGTTAAACAGTAAGCATTTATATTACCTGATGTGTCTGTTTCTTCATTAAAAAAGGGACTTCTTACTGAAGGCTTTTTTTGGATACCTTCTTTAGCTGGTCCTACAACAATTGCTGCTCGACAAAGTGGCCAGGGAATATCCTGGCTTTTTCCTTTTACGGTAAGCACATAGAACTTGATAACTCCATGATATCTCCAGGCTTTGTTCCTTCACTGTAAGATCATTGAACACACCACCTTTATTTGTGTGCATTATAACTGTAAGGCTACCAATCACACAGCAATGCAGTTTACCCATCATTGCTGACTTAAATGCGGAATTTATATTGTTAAGGATCATGTTGATTCTTTGCAATGTATGCTCAGTTATTTTATTTCCATGAAGAATGTTTTGTTATGTATAGAAGTTTCTCCCTTTGCCTATAACATTTTTCTTGTCATAGAAAATGGTGATCTCACTTAGAATAAATTCTCTGTATCAAGCTCTTCAAAAATAAAAATTTATGATACAAGAATGGTTTTCTGTATGTACCTGCTGGCATGACTGGAATCACAGTAGCGGTGTGTTCAGCATAATTCCATTGTCCATGAACATTGGAGGAAGATCTTTTACAATGATGAGTTTTATTGCCTTTGGAAAACATTTCTAGGATGGGGAATTTTGATCTGCATGTAAAACTTGACTGCAGATTTCACCTCTGGTTGATAAGATTATTCATAAGTTGGTGCAATTTGCTTGTAGCCATTAGAATGCTATGAGTGAACGTAATTTGATGCTTCATAAGTTAGTGTAATTTGCTTGTAGACATTAGAAAGCTGCGATTGTACGTAATTTTGATGGATGTGTACAATCAGGCGCTTTAAAATGATGTATTTGCAAAAGCAGGAACATCTAGTTCTATTAATGCTGCCTTGCAATTTGCATTAACTTATAAGTAGTTCTTTGGATAAGGCCATCTTAATGATAGCTGACATTAGTTCATAGAAGGTGGAGTTTTCGCATTTCTTTTGACTCCAGTATAATTGGTGATGTTGTAGGATGGTCATCCACCTCTTGGCTGGTCAGACACACTGGCATACCTTGTTCTACCAGTTCTTCTTGTTATTTCACAATATGTGTCTGCTCAAATAATGCAACCACCACAGGTTCGTTTTGACAAGTTTTGAACATGTTAATCCATTGTATTGTACTCTTCCTAAGAGGACATTCTTTTGGTATTTAGCACTGCATGAAAATTTTCTCATCAGTTGAATTGTACCTATATGGAGCTCCCAATGGATACATACAATACTGTTAATTGTCTTTATCCACTCATTATTCTTGGAAAGGTGTACAGAAGATCACATGGCTTGCTTTTCTCTGTACTTCTCGAACTAACCTGTATGTGTAGTAGTAATTCTATCAAATATTGGGCATTGAAAAAGCACAAAGATCAAGGGCACACAGTTTCTTTGTTGTATGATGCCAATGTACACCATTAGCCCATAAGGTTTGCTGTATTTCAACTTACTGTTTGCCATATCATCGTGTTGCAGAGCAATGATCCTAGTCAGCAAGGCGCTCAAGCTGCGGTGAAGTTCCTGCCTTTGCTAATTGGTTATTTTGCTCTCTCTGTTCCTTCCGGACTAAGTCTATATTGGTGAGCATATTTACCCATTTCAACTGTTCATTATTTAAATAAGCCTTTTTTTCAAAAAAAGAGCTTAATAATAACTTCCTATAAACAGAGCGATGTCCACTAGAATGCAGACGGTGACTACATTTTCTACACAACCTGTTTTTAAGTTTAAATGGTCCAGAATTCTGGTTATGTTGAATCCTTGCAATGCGCTGCAAAACATTGTCACTTTGGCTGTTGAGGCCTATAAGAAGCTTGGTTTGACTTTACCTGATGATCCTAATGTGATAAGTATGATTAATGAAGAAAATATTAACATTTTGTTATTGTTATTGACTTTTGTGAGTTTGATTAAAGGTTTTCCTTTCTGCATTGTAAATCGACTACCTGAAAAATTTGAGCTGGATTAGAAAAATGAATCTATTCTACTTTTAGAATGATATGAACAGAATCTTAGGCTATGCTTATTTTGATTGGTTCCAGGCTCCATCAGTGCAGTATTTTCATTTAATGACAAGCTTTCTCAAGATTGCTTTGGAAGATGTTTGACAGCATAGTACTACATTTAAGATTTGTTTTGGAGCACAGATAGATGATGATGATGATGGTTTTTATTACTAGTAATGTGGTATTGAGAATAATCACTATTTATTGAGACACTGAGGGAACAATGCTTTGCTATTATATACTTTCTATGCCAGGTATATAGAATGCTAGTATGCTACACAATGCAGATCAAGTTCTCACTCTCTTTCATTTTGTTTTAAACGAGGACTGACTGCACCTTTGTTTGCTGTTGTAAGAAAACTTCTATTCTTTTTAGTTTTGGGTTGACATATGTGAAATTCCCATCAAACCTAGCCAGTTTTCTGTTTCATTTTCTGGTTAAATTTTTATTTATTTGTGGTTGTCATTAGCCATAGCTTTCTTGCAGGCTTACAAATAATATCCTTAGTACTGCACAACAAGTGTGGCTTCAAAAGCTTGGAGGTGCCAAAAATCCTGTTAGAGAATATATTGACAAGCTTGCTAGAGACGAATCAACTAATTTTGGCAACTCTGAATCTTCTATTAAGAGTGAGTCTCTGCCTAAAGTTGGTAAATCCCAGCTCAGCCAAGAGCCAAAACCAAGCGGACTGCAACGTGGTGAAAGGTAATGTTTTGGTATTGCTTGAGATTACTGTTGAATGCCTGTACTGTTTTAGCGCTAGTGTCTTGGTCACTGGACCATATGATCCAAGATCCTTGCAACAATGAACAGTTGGCAGGCATTTTGATTGACATCTTGCTTTATTAAAATTCAGTAACCATAGCCAGCTAACTTCTTAAAGCTAGATCTAGTTGGTGATTAGCACTCAACCCAGGAAATGCCCAGTGTTTGAAATTGAGTTCAAATGCGTAAAATTAAGGGGAAAACAGAAGTAATTAAACTCTGGCCTTCATTAAGATAAACACAAGGGCATATTTGAAGAAGTTCTGTTGTTACATTTGAAATTTAGCAATCTCTAGTAGTAAATTAGCTGTAGACTGCAGTATGAATCCCACTAAACGTTCCATATGAATGCTGCATGACACCCTCTTGCTGTTTGTACCTTAATATTCATACGGGCTGCTACCTGCTAGGTGCATTTGGCACCATGACATCATGGGTACAGTGATGGTTTCATTTTTTTTAATTCAATTGAACCAGGGTTTTTGTCATGTTTCTCTAAAGAAAACATCATGGGTACAGCAAGCCATTTGCGCTTTAAGTATTAGTAGATTTGGGTATGTTATTTGATTGATTTCGTGGCACATTTAGCTTGGGTTATTGCTCATTCACAAGGGGAACCATATCCTTCATTCCTATCATATAAATAAGGTCAATGCATCTGATAGGGGGGGGGGGGGGGATATAGAAAAGTGAGAGTTGATAAACCATTGAATTCTGGACTTTCCAGGGGACCACCTTGAAGAAATAGCAAGAATAAAAATGGGGGTGCCAGTGGGCCATAAATCTAATCTGCCCCTGCGTCATTTGAAGGATTAATGGAAAAATCGTGTTTTGTTAACCCTGACAGGGTGCAAATGTGATATTCCATTGTACATTTTGGGTTTCAGATTTAGGAAACTAAAGGATGAAGAATCAAGGAGAAAAATGCTTCTGGAACAAGCAAGACAAACAGAGCAGGCTGGCACAGAATCTGACACCCTTGATGGAAAACAGAATTCTGATGTCTCTGCTGGAGACAGCAAAGATGAACAGGTCTGGCTAATTTGTTGATTGATATATCACTTAGTTCGGATACTGAAGTCCGTATGATTGGTGTGAAATATTAAACAGGAATCTCATGAAAATGGACCGATTATAGCTAATAGCAATGGTGGACTTAGCCGTAGTACAAATGAAATGACTACGAACGGAAACACAGAAGAGGTACTTTGTTCTTACCTTACGATCGTGTTTAAGAAAGGAAAACTGAAGAATTCAGAAACAACAAAGCTCTGTCAAATATCACAATGAAAGGTCGAAAGATTCTAACATTGCTGTTCTGCTGTGCAGGAAACAACTCAGGAAGCAGCTGACAGTCATTCGCCAGTATGCAACCCTGTCTCACCGGATGACCATAAATATAGGGACCTAGATAATGAAGAAGATGCTGTTTAGTGAGTGCAAGTTGGTGGCTCTAGCCTATCTACTCCTTTATTGTGTTCATCGAAGATCGCCGGCTCTAGCCGATTGTTCACCTGAAATCACCAGACGGGGGCTAGTCTTACAGGAGGCGGCTACGGGGCATCAAAATTATTTCAACCCATGCCCTGCCGTTATGCTTTTTTTGTTCTTACGATTGAGGCGCGCCGTAGAGTACGTGTAGCTTGTAAATTGCTCTCGAGGAAAGGATTTTGTTCATCCCTTTGATGTTCTTTAGTTGGGATGGATGTAAGGTGGCTGTAGATGTATATCGATCTTCCTCGCCTTATTTTGACCACCTTTGGCTCGGTATTTAGTTAGCAGTTCGCTACATATATACTACCAATAATTTTGACTAGCTTGGTGGCAACGCTGTCTCATCTATCTTTATCTTTACTAATATATAAATACGAGTCACCGGTGTTTATTAGACATTCCTTTCCTCTCTAAAAAAATAAAACATTGATGTATGGGCTGTGGCTTGTGACACCCTCCTCTATCTTTCACGAAAAAATCCTTCATCTTTCACGAAAAAAAATAATCGTGTCTCTCTTTCTATATACATTTGGTCCGGTCGGGCTATTCTTTACTTTTTCCTTAGAGTATAAATTTGTTTTTTGCAAACACGTAGTATGATTAATTGATTCAAAAATGTATTTTTATTTATAAACATATAGTATAATTTGATTATTTGATTAAAAAATATATTTTCATTATAACGGACGTGCACTTGACAACGCTGAAAAATAAAGTTGTAATACATTAGTTAGCGCTGCTGTGTGTATATACCTCGTATTTACACGTGCGAAGGCGCACATGCATATGAGAACATGTCAGAACCTTCTGTAGACGGCGGAGATAGAGAACTCGTTCCCAGGGCAGCAACGCTTTACAGCGTATGCATACATCAGATGAAATCTCCATCTCTTGGCGAGCTAACTCGCTGGCGGCGAGCGTGGCCACGGCGCCGATGTGAGCCACCGCCCCCAAGGGAAGGGGCGGCGTGTCAACACACTTCCTGATCACCGGACACCTGAAGTATCTTCAGACGCAGCGGCTAGATGCGCAGAGGCGGGAACGAACATGGCAAGCTGCGAGGCAGGATGGCCCAGTCAGGAAATCGAGTCGAGTACATAAGCCCAACCCACATGTTGTTGGTCCTGTATGGGTTAGGAAGTAAGACTAAAGGGTTGGCTGGCAAACCCAGTTGTAAGGGTACGGTGTGGAGTGCGTGAGGTCACGGGAAACACGGACTATATAAGTGTTAGCCTGTTGAGATCGGGGGGGCGTTGGGCGGCGACTAGAACCTGGAGGCGTTGTCTCTTTGAGAGCAGCGTTCTTGGCGGCGGCGATTTCTGAGTTTCTCCTTGTTACTTCATACATCCAAATACACACAGAGTTTACAGCCCTAGAGGTTCACATCTGGTATCAGAGCCATCTCCAGTTTATCGTCAATCTGGAGGAGAGCCACGATCATTTTACTCGTTTCCAAGCAAGGAAGGGAGCGATGGCGCCGCCACGAGTTGAAGATCCCCTTGCCGTGATCTTAGCCAAGCTCGAGGAGAACAGCAAGAAGGAGGAGGAGACCCGTCATATGGTCTCTGATGTGCAACAGTATATAAGGCGCATTGATGAATCGTTGCGGAAATTATCGGAGGATCATGGTTTGCTGGAAGCCTGGAAGCCAAGGGTGGAGGGTAGTGTTTCGGAATTGCAAACTTCGGTGACGGATTTACAACAACAAATCGGCAGAGTGCTTGCGCGATTGCCGGAAGAACCGATGAGTTCCAAAGAAGGGACAGAAGTTGGGGCGTTTGCTCCTGCTCATCTGGGAGGTCCACTGAAGGCGGCGACGCCCGGGCAAAATAGCCACCGCGAGTCTCATCTTCACCGGAGGTTAGGCTCTGGGGTTGGCGATACCCCGGCGCCTCCTCCGGTCACAGGTACCACACCTCTGACACCCGTGTATAACCAGCAGTTCCAAGCGAGTTCTATGTCGGCGTCTAGTTTAGCAACGATGGCTCAGAGTTTGGGGGCTAATTTGCCACAAATGAATCTACCTGCATTTGATGGGTCTAATCCTAAGCTATAGAAAAAACGCTGCGAAAACTTCTTTACTTTCTATTCTGTGCCTGAAGAAATGTGGGTGCGGTTAGCTACCTTAAGTTTTGAAGGTCCTGCTGTCTTTTGGCTTCAGTCCATGGATAACAGAGTTTTTGGGTTGAATTGGGAAGAGTTGGGTTTGGCCCTTGCCAATAGATTCGGCAGGGATCAACATGGCTCCTTAGTGCGCAAATTCTTTCATATCCACCAAACTGGGCCGGTGTCTGAATATATCGAACAATTTGATGCTCTAGTACATCAGTTACTTGCTTATGATAATACCATGCACACTGAGTTTCTGACCGCTCGATTCATAGATGGTCTTAGAGATGACATTCGATCAGTAGTTGTCATTTAACGTCCCAAAGACTTGGATACTGCTAGCTCGCTTGCACTTTTACAGAGGACGATTATTCTGTTCAATTTTGAGGACGTCGACGGGTAGACATGAATATACACAGGCGGTCGTTCACCAAGCATCGTGATGGGCGCCTCTACCTCCAGTGCCCAAAACAACCTCAATGGCTCCGACTGATGACAAGAGAACAGGGTCATTCTCACGGCCCAGACCTCCTGACGACCGGATGGCAGCACTGATGGCCTACCGAAAAGCAAAAGGGTTATGCTACAAGTGTGGTGAAAGATGGGGACAAAATCACAAATGTGCGGCCACCGTTCCTTTGCATCTCGTGGAAGAAATGTGGGCTTTGAACCGAGATGGGATGGATGACACCAGGTCTGAAGTTTCAGATTTTCCTCACGGGGGTTCAACTCCGACAACACCTGACGGACAAGTGCTGGCAATATCTTGTGAGGCAGTGGCTGGGTCAGAAGGCAATCAAACTATTCGTTTAAAAGGGGTAGTCTATTGTCAAGAAGTGTTGATGCTTGTCGACTCGGCTATTCTGCAAGCTATATTGGTACTCATCTCGTCTCTGTTATGCCTGGGGTTCAGACGTTGGCTGCTCCGGTGCGTGTTCGAGTGGCAGATGGTGGTATGTTGCACTGCTCCCTTGTTATTCCGCATTGTAATGGGCTGTGCCAAGGGCATAATTTTCAGTCTGATCTCAAGGTATTACCATTAAGTGGGTATGATATTATTCTCGGCATGGATTGGCTTGAGAAATACAGTCCAATGGCGATTCACTGGGGTCACAAGACGTTGTCGTTCCTGTACAAAAACCGGCAAGTTCAGTTGCAAGGCATTGTTCCTTCAGTCTCCTGCTGCCCATCTATCTCAGAGTTGCAGTTAGAGGCGCTCATTAAACTGGATGCAGTTGAACAACTTCTACAACTTTCCACCATTTCGGATGAAGCAAATGAGACAGTACCCCCTTCAAGCATTACCAGTTTGATTGAAGAGTTTGGTCATTTATTTCAGACACCCACTGGTTTGCCCCCACGCAGAGATTTTGACCATGCCATTCCATTGCTTCCTGGAGTGCAGCCCTTTCGATTGCGCCCTATCGGTATACCCCACAGCAAAAAGATGAGATTGAGAAACAAATCCAAGAGATGCTGATGACGACTGGTGTTATTCAATACAGCTCAAGCCCGTTTGCATCGCCTGTCTTGTTGGTGAAAAAGAAAGACGGAGAATGGAGATTATGTGTGGATTATAGAAGATTGAACGCATATACAGTGAAGAATAAATATCCTATGCCGACTTGGATGAGCTCCTGGATGAGCTAGCTGGCGCCAAGGTGTTTTCTAAGTTGGATCATCGCTCCGGGTACCATCAAATACGGATCAAGGAAGGTGATGAATATAAAACAGCATTTCAAACACATAGCGGACATTATGAGTACAAGGTTATGTCCTTTGGTCTTACTGGCGCTCCGGCGACGTTTCAAGGATTTATGAATTTTGTTCTTGCTCCCTTACTGCGGAAATCGGTGGTGGTCTTCATTGACGATGTACTGGTGTATAGCCCCAATATGGATCTTCACCTAACTCACTTGCGCCAGGTGTTCCAGTTACTCAGTCAACATCACTTACATCTCAAGCTTGCCAAGTGTTGCTTTGCCCAACCACAATTGGAGTTTTTAGGTCATGTTATCAGTGCAGGTGGCGTTGCCACCGACCCATCCAAGATTTCAGTAATCCAGAAATGGCCAGTACCTACATGCGTCAAAGATGTCCGAAGCTTCTTGGGAATGGCTGGTTACTATCGCCGTTTTGTCCAAGGTTTCGGCATTATCAGTAAACCCCTTACCACACTTCTTAAGAAGGGTTAGTTGTTTGTTTGGACTGAGGAAACACAACAGTCTTTTTCGGCTCTTAAGCATGCGCTAGTATCTGCACCTGTTTTGGCCATCCCAGATTTTGCACAACCTTTTGTGATCGAATCAGATGCGAGTGATAAGGGAATTGGAGCGGTTTTGCAGCAAAATAATCATCCCGTGGCGTTTATCAGTAAAGCTTTGGGTCCGCGAAATCAGGGTCTGTCTACCTACGAAAAGGAGTTTTTAGCGATCTTGTTTGCTATTGAACAGTGGAGATCATATTTGCAGCATGCACCGTTTGTGATTAAGACTGATCACCAAAGTTTGACACATTTGCTTGCACAGCGTGTGACTTCTCCACTGCAACAAAAAGCCATCACAAAGCTTCTGGGCCTTCAATTTACTATCCAGTATAAAAAGGACATGAAAATCTTGTGGCAGACGCGTTATCTCGGCGTCCAGATTTCAACTGTGATGCAGACGATGCGTGTCTCTCGGTGTCGGCCGTTTCCATCAGCAAACCAGTCTGGCTCGAACAGGTAGTGGATGGGTATCAACACGATCCAGCTACTACACGGATACTCACTCAACTGTCAGTGGGACAGCCGGTGCCCAATTTCACTCTTCAAGATGGTTTGCTGCGGTTTAAAGGACGGGTGTGGATTGGCGACAATTCAGAGTTGCAACTCAAGCTCATTCAAGCACTTCATGACAGTGCAATTGGAGGCCATTCCGGTTTCTGGTGACATATCGGAGAATCAAAAATCTGTTTGCTTGGCCTGGAATGAAGAAGAGTATTCACACATTTGTTACCAACTGTTCTATTTGCCAACAAGCAAAACCAGATAGAGCTAAATACCCGGGCCTCCTTCTTCCTTTGCCGATTCCTGATCATGCCTGGCACACAGTTACGTTGGATTTTATCGAGGGATTACCCAAATCTCATTCTTACAACTGTATCTTGGTGGTTGTGGACAAGTTCTCCAAATTCGCTCATTTTGTGTCTCTAGCTCATCCATTTTCAGCATTGACAGTAGCACAAGCTTACATGTCCAATGTCTACAAGTTACATGGGATGCCGAGTGTTCTAATTTCTGACCGTGATAAAGTATTTACTAGCTCTTTATGGCAAGAGTTGTTCAGATTATCAGGCACTTCCTTGCATATGAGCAGCGCTTACCACCCACAATCAGACGGGCAAACTGAGAGGGTTAATCAGTGTCTCGAATGCTATCTTCGCTGTTTTGTCCACGCTTGTCCTAAGCAATGGGTTAAATGGCTCTATTTAGCGGAATTTTGGTATAACACCAGTTACCATACCGCTCTCAAGGCATCTCCATTTGAAGTACTCTACGGTCACCCTCCGCAACACTTCGGTATTCTCCCAGCTGAAGTTTGTACTGCACCTGAATTACAGGACTGGATGGCTAATCGAGCTCACATGGATGCACTGGTAAAACTTCATCTCCAGAGAGCACAACACCGAATGAAACAACAAGCAGATAAGCACAGATCCGAGCGCCACTTTGAAGTTGGCGATTTGGTATATGTCAAGTTACAACCATATGCTCAAACATCTGTGGCACCTCGCGCCAATTACAAGCTAGCTTTTCGTTATTTTGGGCCGTTTCCCATTATTCGCAAAGTTAATGCAGTAGCTTATGAACTGAAATTGCCAGACACAAGTACAATACATCCAGTGTTTCATGTTTCACTTCTCAAGCCAGCTAAAGGAGTTCCTCCAAAGGTCAGTGCATTCATTCCTGATCTTCACAACTTACAAATTCCATTGAATATTTTAGATCGCCGGTTATGCCGTCGTGCTGGTAAAGTGATTCCTCAAATTCTTGTGCATTGGTCGACCTGGCCGTCACATTGGCTACTTGGGAGGATGAGCACTCGTTGAAGGCGCAATTCCCAGCTGCTCCAGCTTGGGGACAAGCTGGCTCTCCAGGGGCAGATGTCAACACACTTCCTGATCACCGGACACCTGAAGTATCTTCAGACGCAATGCGTGATCTTGCAGAGCGGAACGAACATGGCAAGTCTGAGGCGAGATGGCCTGGGCCAGAAATCGAGTCGAGTACATAAGCCCAACCCACATGTTGTTGGTCCTGTATGGGTTAGGAAGTAAGACTAAAGGGTTGGCTGGCAAACCCAGTTGTAAGGGTACGTGTGGAGTGCGTGAGGTCACGGGAAACACGGACTATATAAGTGTTAGCCTGTTGAGATCGGGGGGTGTGGGGGGCGGCGACCAAACCCTGGAGGCGTTGTCTCTTTGAGAGCAGCGTTCTTGGCGGCGGCGATTTCTGAGTTTCTCCTTGTTACTTCATACATCAAAATACACACAGAGAGTTTACAGCCCTAGAGGTTCACACGGCGCTGGCGGGCGTGGCCTCCCCTGCAGCACTGGTGAGCTCGGCCTTGGGCTCGGTCATGGTGGTGCCCAAGGGGGCCCCGAGGCGAGGCGTCCTCGCTCGTCCTCCATGGCGAGCGTTTACCTTCCTCAAAAAAAGGAAAGTAACGCGAGCGTTTGGAAATGGAGCTGCCCGAGCACACACGTACAACAAAGAGCAATCAATTATCGATAAGCCAAATGCCAGAGCCAGACAAACTTCTGCTAAGGAGTTAAGACTCGATTGGGACCAGCGCTGCTAGCCCTTTCGGCGGCTCAAACACTGGCGTCAGTCATGTCAGTGCGGTCTAGGTTCAGCCATGGCAGCGACGTTTTAGGATTTTACATTTTATCCAAGATACATGAAAAAATAATTAGATCGTCCTCTTTTATCAGCTTACGTATTATTTTTAGATTATATGTGTTACTTTATTGTATAGTAATATTACAAATAATGAAGGCTAGAGATATTAAAAAAAAAGTTAAAAGTCGTCTCGAAATTATAGTATCATATATATTTAGAAATACAATTCAAAACGGACAGAGGTTTAAGTGCGATTTATGCGCCTCCTCTTCCCGTAGCATTGGCCTTCTGAGTTCTGAGTGCAGTGACTGCCGACCACCAAGGTTGGTGCAACTACACCAGTACTGACTACCGACACATTTAACACCCCCCCCCACCCCCCAACACAACACACACACACACACAGATTCTTGAATCTCGATCACGGACAAGAAACAGAGGGGACTGGACAACAGCTAGCTCTAGCTACCTCGATCAGCCTGATTAATTATGCCCGTGAGATCGATCGATCGACTTAGTATTGCTGTATATACTAACATGTAGTACATACATATATACAGTAATAGTTTCCATGGATTTCCGCGCACGTATTGGGTACATACGTACATGTACATGGAGCTCCAGCAAATAAAATCCCAATGGCGACACGTACGGTACATGTAGCAGCAGTAGATCGGCTGGATGCAGTCACCGTGCACCAGCTCGTCAAGAGACGAGGCGAGCTGCATAGGTAGCTTCCCAGCTAGTATAAAGACTACTCCGGAAGAGACGCCAGCATCTAGCTCAACTCGCTCAGTGCGTGATGGCAGCAGCGGCTGGCTCTCGGCTTCTCCTCCTCGCCGTCGCCGTCGTAGCGCTTCCCGCGGCGGCGGCGGCGGCGGCGTTCAGGACGGTGTACGCGTTCGGGGACTCGTTCACGGACACGGGGAACACGCACTCGACGACGGGGCCCTACTCCTTCGGCTACGTCTCCAGCCCGCCCTACGGCGCCACCTTCTTCCACCGCTCCACCAACCGCTACTCCGACGGCCGCCTCGTCGTCGACTTCCTCACGCAGGCGCTCTCCCTGCCCGTCTTCCTCCCTCCCTACCTCACCTCCCCCGCCTCCAACTCCACCGTCGGCGTGAACTTCGCCGTGGCCGGCGCGACGGCCATCGAGCACGACTTCTTCGCCAAGAACAACCTCAGCGTCGACATCACGCCGCAGTCCATCATGACGCAGCTCGCCTGGTTCGAGGCGCACCTCCGCCGGACGGGCGCCAAGGACAAGGACATCGGCGAGGCGCTCTTCTGGGTCGGCGAGATCGGCGCCAACGACTACGCCTACAGCTTCATGGCCGCCACCACCATCCCCCCAGAGCGAATCCGGACCATGGCCGTCGACAGGGTCACCACCTTCATCGAGGTACGTAAAATGATGTACTAGTCTAGTCGCATGCATGGCTAATGGCTTGGTTACCGGGGTAGCATTGCCAATTTGCTATTTCTTGGCACAAAATTAACTGGGTGTGTCTAGAAATCACTCGGATGTTTTCTCTAAAAAAATCAGCCAAATTTTTAGATGTTATACGTATTGAAAAAAAATATTGTACACGTAGGAAAAAAATGTTACAACGCGTCTGAAATTTGGGAGCATCTTGCAACATTTTTTTCCGACGCGTTGCAACATTTTTCCTCTACAGATGCAACATTTTTTTCCAACGCGTTGCAACATTTTTCCTCTACAGATGCAACATTTTTCTTCGACAACAGTAGAAATGCGGCACATTAAACAGATATTGCAAGCGTTGAAAAAAAAATGTTGCACGTATCGGAAAAAATATTGCAAGAGACTCCCAAATTTGGATGATTTTAGCGAAGAAAACATCCGGATGATATTTATCAAAACCCAAACTAAAAAACACACACGCATGCATGGCCCTTCCTTTGCGCTTCTCACTCTCTGACAGCACTGATCATGAGGACATACATGCATAAATCTAGCAGTAGTATAACAAGCGCTAGCGGAAGTCTAGAAATCAGTGGTCATGTTGATCAAAGTTTAGCAAAAGAATAGCTAGTGGTGCACGTAGCTGCGAATGCTTGCCAGATCTTAGACAAGTTCTCCTTTTTGTTACGATGTCGGTGCGAATACTCGCGTTCACGTGACTTGAGCCGGCATCACCATCACCTTCCTTCTTCCTCAAGCGGCGCCCAGGCCGGCCAACTCCCCAACTGCCTGCCTCGATCTCTTCATCGGCCCCAGATATCCATCGACAAGTTCGAGAGCTAGCTGTGCCTCATGCTGTCATCTAGATCTCCGTCCAGCCAGAGCGTTCTTGCTAAAGTATCTTCCGTCTAATCGAGTCCAACTGGCAACTGCCCTGCTCCTCAAGCACTCAAGCTCCGAGGATTCATTCGATGGCGATGCGTCTTTACGTATTCCTGGTTCCTTGGCTCATGCGAAGTTACGTACGTATTTCTTCCTGATGCAAGCTAGCTTCCCCGAATCATGCATGAATTGAAAAAATTCCAGAGGAATCGGAAAGTGTAGTCCGCCACTCGACATGCGGATACGAGGGAAAATCGAATCGAATCGAATCTCTCCAAGAAAAAAATATATATGTCAGGTGCTCGTCGGCGAGGCCGCCGAGGTACAAATCGGAACCGGCGAAGAAGGTGGCCACGATCGCGGCAAAGGCGATGAGCAGCGGCCAAAGGAGGCATTCCTACTTCGGGTTGACGAGCTCACCTGACTTAGCGCATCGCATGGCAATCGTACAAGAAACTAGGATATATGCTTAATTACCCGCGTAACTGTGCATCATATAATATAATTATCTTTGATGTAAAACTTTAGTTCAAATAATTAAAATATAATTGTATTTGTTATATATAGCTTTATTTATATATGATATACGACTCTACTTCTAATGATTGAAAATTAATTGTATTTATTATATATAATTAATCTATACCGTTATAATCTGATCTTATTAAAATAAGTGATAGAGATACTTCTCTTTTTCTTCTGATAATTTCTAAAATTTAAGATTATTTTGAGATTTTCTTATCTTTAAAATAAATTTTAGGATGTGCTTTGAAGTTGTTGTTTTTATTTAGGCTATTCATAGTGCATTGTATTTTATCACAATATCTAAAGCTGCCATGTTATATGATATTATAGAAGATATAACTATCCCAATGTATGGTATTAGGGCACTCCCAATAGTACACCTCAGCGGTGTCTATAGATAATAAATAACATGCCATGTTATATTTTGGATGAGTTGGAAGAGTAATAAAGGAAGTGAGAGAAGAAAGCAGTGTCTTGCATGTGACACCACTTAAACTCGTAGATCAATACATTGGAAACAACTAGAAACAGGTAGAAATACCACTGGGATAAAAGGCAGTGTCTAACAACTACCTTGTGCTTCGTGCTGAGAGAGAGTGTATGCATTGGGAGAGGATATTCGCATTGGGAGTATCAAATACACATTTGATAGAAACTTGCTATTGGAAAACCACTATTTCTATATGGTAATATCTATCTGAGGTGATGGGTTATAGACACTATTAATAGACATCATCCATTGGGAGTGCCCTTATGGATTGTTTTTTAATCCCCATAAGATAATTAAATGCTAGATGTGTATGAGAGTATGAATTGTAGACCACTTAGATGATTCAAGTTTCAATGTCTATGATTTTGTGACCAAATGGTATATTTATTAAGATATAGCTTTCTTCTCTCCCCTCTTAACTCTCTTACCATATTATTAAAAATACTTATATAGCATGTATTAAATAGATACGTAACCATATTCTAGAAATAGCCATTAAAGTGCTGTGCAGTTGGACCACGAGTATAATTAAGCAGCCATTAAAGCCTTCAAAGTCCAGATCCCACCGTGTGCTGTTCTTGTCACTATATTTGATTTGACAGGTGCGGTGCATTTACTACCGTTAGTTAATGCCTACTGACCTCCGTGGTGTATTTAATCCCTACAGACCTCCGTACCGAGCCATTAGTTTATCTCTAATTATTATTACTAGTTATTGCATCTATGTAGAGAATAGAAGTAAATAGGATAGAAAAAATAGTTAAAAGTTGTTTTAAAATTGTGGAATGATACGTATTTAGAAAGAAAATTTGAAAGTTAAAATAATATGTATTTAGTAATAAAGAGAGTATATATATAAAGAGGAAGTTAGGAGGCGCCGAATACATGAGCACTGATCGACAAGAAGAGATTCAACTGCCCTGAACAAAAAATTAATTGACTATTCTTACCTTAGTATTTCCTCTGATCTAATGTCATTCTAGGTTTTCGTACTAATGTTATTTTAGGTTTTCGTACTTTTACCAAGTTATCTATCTTACTCTAGTCTATAATATTAAATAATATTTTAAATGATTAAATGGGAAGGGTATAAAAGAAAAAATAGTAAAAAATTATCTTAGAAATGTAGAATGGCATGTGTTTAAAAACAAAATTTAAAAACTTGAAAAACATGCATTCTAGAAGGGACAAACAACAGAGTTGGAGATGCAGAGGAGCCATTTCAATTTTGATGAAGCAGTGTGGCTAGGCTTAGGTTCCGTTGGAGGAGTTGAGCTTTTTTTTAAGTTACTTTTTAGTTTTTTACTGAAAGTAGCTATATGTTTTTTATAAAAGATTGTTTGATAACTAGTTAATTTTTCTTAAAAATAAGGCCTAAAAGTTAGTCCAACTCAGCTTTTAAATTTTATTGGTTATATATGGTTTCTAGATTATTAGAAACTACTTAAAAAACTAAAATATTTTAAAAAATTAACTATCTTTTTAAAGGAAAAATATCCTATGCAATCATCTATATGTGTGTAAGCGTACAATCAAACGATCTGGAGCATCCAATCTATATCCAACGTTGACTGCTGTTTTACGTTTAAACCCTCCCACCTCACCCTCCATCTCTTCTCCCTGAAATTTGCTGAACACCCCTGCTACTGCTAGCGTTGGATATAGATTGAATGCTCGAGATCGTTTGATTGCACGCTTACACATATATAAGTGATTGTATAGAATATACCTCTATTTTAAACCCTAAAACTAACTTAAAATAGGACCTTACAAGACCAGCTGTCTGTCTGCATCTAACTCAGAGGCGCCGGACATGACCTGTGAAGTCGCTGGAAGCCACTTTGATGAGGTGCTGCGGTTTCTGCAGTCTCCAGTACTGTGGCATGCATCAGTACTGACCCGATTCCATGGCCATTTATTACTGCACTGTTTTCTGTCCTCCTGCCACTGCCTGTGCAGTGCTCACCTCTAATTCTGGATCCATGCCTTCTGAACCAGTAGATCGCCGGACATGTGCAATGGATTAACACCTGCCCTCCCTACCCTGAATGTTAAAAAGAATTGTAGAATTTCGAGCAGGTAACAAAACACGCTACTCCATATTTTTTCTAAGTCACGTAAACAACTTGGAGCAGTTGAGTTGATCATTGTTGTTCATGTACTAGTCAACTATTTTGGGTCAATGTTACCGCAAAAAAAGCTGCAGCATTGACCTGCAACACTGCACCTGATTTATGTTTTAAGTCAATTTCGAAAAAAAAAGAAACTAAGTGTGTGTTTAATTGTTTGTATCAAATGATATATGTATAAGATAGTTTAAGAAAAATATCATTCATGTGTTAGGTAACTTGAATGGAATCATTCCATTTTGAACGATGCAATACAAATTTAAAAAATATTATATATATATATTAAGTCATTTCATTCATTCGAAATAATAAAATTAAATAGTATAAGACTATCCTATCTCATTCACACTCGTTCTCTGACCAAATACACCTTAAGTTCAGTCCCTCCTTCCGTTTTAGAGTTGTTTTCGTTATGCCATGAGCGCATGATCAAAGTACAAACAAATATTGCATCACTGTGATGGATCTGAGATAAAAGGAAAGAAAGGCTCCCATGGATGATTTCATTTCTTTGGCTACTGAAAATGGCATGCATGCAGGCGCTGCTGAAGAGAGGTGCCAAGTATATGGTCGTGCAGGGCCTGCCGCTCACCGGCTGCCTGCCGCTGGCCATGACGCTGGCCCGGCCGGAGGACCGCGACAACATCAGCTGCGTGGCGTCCGTCAACCGGCAGAGCTACTCCCACAACCGCCTCCTCCTGGCCAACCTCGAGCGGCTCCGGCAGAAGCACCCGGCCGCCGTCATCGCCTACGCCGACTACTACGCCGCGCACCTTGCCGTGATGAGGAGCCCGGCGAGTTACGGCTTCACGGAGCCCTTCCGCACCTGCTGCGGCACTGGGGGCGGCGCCTACAACTTCGAGATCTTCTCCACCTGCGGCTCGCCGGAGGTCACCACCGCTTGCGCCCAGCCGACCAAGTACGTCAACTGGGATGGCGTCCACATGACGGAGGCGATGTACAAGGTCGTCGCCGGCATGTTCTTCCAGGACGGCCGATACTGCCGGCCTGCGTTCGGATCCTTGCTGGCCAGGAAAGTCCATGGCAAGTGAGCACCAGCATCATCATCATCGGTTAGCACCGGGACAATGCTTCAGGCTTAAGAGAGTAACTCAGTACTTGCTGTTGCTTGTTGGCTAGGGTGAGCAGCATTGCAATTGAATTGTGACCGATGCATCCATAGGTCACCTAGAACATGAACTCTGTACTCTAAATCTATTCGGGTTGTACTCTAAACCTATTCGAATTCGACGAATCCAGTTCATGGTTTGTGAAGGTTTCTAGAGAATCCGGTAACTATGGCATCAACGCTGACTGACCAAGCAATAATAAAATCAATGCACTTCACACATTCCGTGAGCAATATCTGCTCATATCGTACTCAAAAGCAAAATATTCTTCCATTTATAACCATGAAGGCCCAAGCCTACTCAAGAACAACGATGACTCATTTTCAAGCTCTAACTAGAGTTCTATCCACTGACTGACCACCACCAACCATTTGCTTCTAAAACAAAAATCCATGGGAAGATTGCAGTACCAGGTAAAAACAAAGGGTGAAGTCCTTATATGCCACTTATTGTCTCACTGACATTATGATCTGTTTTTGGATTAATTCCTTGTAATCCAAATACAGAACATAACCAACTTCGGACAAGGCTTCTCAGCATGCCAAAAGAAGCCAAGACTCGGCTCGAGAAATGATGCTACTACGCTCTGCCTAACCCAACTGGCTTCTCCGATCTTTGGTCAATTTGCTCGCCTTAATATACCTTGTATATACAAATCAATCCTGTACAATGTTTCATGAATCTCTGAAGACCTAACAATTAAAGAAATTCATACATTAGAAAACACTTGCCCAAACTTAGAACTACCCAGCAGAAAATAGCAAACTTCTTTACCACTTGAATAATTCGCTACACAGCTGGAGATCAACGTGGTAATGTTCGAGAAACAAGCACAGGCTCTCCGCTTGTTGCTTTTGCTGATGCAATCTCTTCTAGGCGTTTCCATGTGGCTTCTTGCTTCAATTTGGTCTCCTTCTCTTTCGCGTTGTCTTCCTCATATTTCCGAAGACACTCGTCATATAATCCAGGATCATGATCAGAAAACAATTTTCGCACATTAAGGGTGAGGCTTTGCACAGCTTGATTCCAGTGTCCATTGGAATTTCTTTCTAGTGCAGGGAAGATGATAGGTAAAATAACCTTACTATTTTGTTTGATCAAATTCTCGATATGGTCATTGTTCCACAGAAACAGTGATCTTTCAGCAACCTAGAAGCAGCAAAAGCGCCATTAGTTACCATTCATCAATTAATGAAATACTCTGGTTGTGCAACTTCGATAGGACTTGCATTTACACAATTATGAATGTCTAGCAACAATACCAATAAGCTTGATGCCTCAAGCACATAATAGGGGAGAATGAAGATAAAGAAACAGAAGAATAATGAAACATATTTGAGATAATCAAGTCCTATGGCTACACATAATGAACCAGAAGCATACTAGGCATAATAGGATGTCTACACCCTACACATAAGCTTGCAATTCGAACAGATTTGAGATGTGACACAAGGGCTCAAATGAAATAATATGCAAGTCAATTCAGTGCATTGGATCAAAGCCCTCACACAACATTTTTCTCTTGCCTATTTGAACGACACAGTAAGATAAAGAGAAATTCTTATCTTATCAGGAATCCACTTGGCAACCCATGGTGGAGATAAGTCAGACAGGTGATAGAATTTGCTTTTGTGATATTGTCAGTAGCCAGAGAATTGCTCAACCATTATTTGAACTAACTGTCTAAAATTGACTTTAGCATGTATTCTGCTATGCAATTAATGTGTTAGAAAAAAAACCAAGGCACTTAAAAAAAGAATGCCCCCAATGTAAACTAAAAACTATAGGATAAACAAAACTATCATGAGAAGTGATTGGAACTCTATACGTAATAGGAATATTATACTCTTTGTACAAATTTCATGTGCCACTTCTAATGCTGAGCTGTCTAATTCTAGGTCCACCACAGGATCAATTAACATAATCCACACACTAAATCTAGACTACCATGCCTTGAATACAAACACAATAAGCAAAATGAGATGATCACTGTTCAGGTAATGCATCGATTTCAATTTAACAGGACAAAAGGATGGAAGAAAATTACAGAGCAGAAGAAATGGGAATTAAAGAAACAGAGATGGATATTTTTTTATGACAAAGGCAATACATACAGTTGGATATTTTTTTATGACAAAGGCAATACATACAGTTAATATTACCTGAAAGTGAGAACTGTTCAGACAGCGCGCAATCTGGCGGAAAAGAGGAACCATGCATTTCTGAAACTCAGCAGGTTGTGTAGCTTCTAATATCTCTTCCAACTCTCCTAAAAACATCACCTCCTTGGAGCTGTTTGTGATGGGCCAATATTTCAGTAGGCCCCTGATAACATTGTCTGCGAGTTTGCAATCTTTTTCAACAAACTGGGTAATGCAATAAGACAGCTGTTGATGATACATTGAAATGCACTTTGGCTTGTGAAGTGGAATCAAGGCCCGGACAAGGAACAATTTATGTTCTTCCTTAAGTGGCAATGCAAACCCATTGATGATGCTTCCTAAAATCTCCAATAGCTCTGCAATTCCATTGTGTTTTTCAGTTTCATAGATGAACTGATAGAAGATGTTGTTGATGGCTTTTCTAATAAATGGTCGATGAACCATAAATTTTCCATAGACGCGGTGAAGTATCATCTTGAGGTACTCTCTCTCCCTAGGATCTTCGGAGTCAAAGAGATCAAGTAGCCTCAGAACAAACGAGTGATCCATGTATCTTTTAGCCAACTTGGCATCGGTTTCTGGAGACTGAATGAACCTCAAGAATAACTCATAAACAATCTGCAAGTGTGACCATGCAGGGTCCATCACAGGCTCCTCCTCATCCAAATCAAAGGCTTCAATCTTGTTCTCTCTGGGAGGGGTAGTCAGTGTCCTGAACAAGTTTACGGAAACCATTCTTGTGATCTCTTGCATAATTACCTCTGGAAATTTCCCATTGTCCGAGGCAATATAGTCAACGAGCTCCAACAAAGTTTGCCTCTTTATTTCCTTCTCCTTTATGCTCTTTGTTGGATCAGCAAAGTCAAATGTGTAGCAGCACAAGTTCAACTTCTTGATGAACAGGTTATGCTTCTCCGTGTTGGGCACATCCTTAAAGCTTGGCAACAACTCAAAGGTTGATGATACCGAATTACCATTTACCCTTGAGTTTGCATTACTGGCATGCATGCCGCTCCCATAACTGAGCCCGGAGCTAGAGATAACCGGTGGCTGGCTACTCAAGTTGGAGGCCCTTTCTGCACCTCTCGGACCCAATGGTGGGTTCGACACTGAGGGGCTTGACCTGCCAATACGATCCTTGTCCCCGGATTTGGACGGCTTCTTGGGGAACCGTCCAAGGATTTGCTTGATCATGCTATCACCCAGTTTAGTTGAAACCAGCCAACACCAACTCTCAAGAGCTTCGGAAACAACTTCTCTTGTCTTCCAACTCGCAAGTAACAGGAGGTAGAGCTACCACCCTATTGCTGAACAGTAAACCCTAAGTCCATTGCCATATCGCGGGGAGCTCCCATCCCCGAGCTGACGTTTTCGGCGAGGTAGCGCACCAAATCGAGCCGCTCCAACCTGGGGGGAATCAAATCGACAAGGCAAAATAACAAATCACACTAAGATCGCATGAAGAAGGAAAAGAGCACCTATCTGTAGGATCACGCGGTACCAGATCAGAGGACGGAACCACGTAACGCGCACTACCTCCGCATCGCAAAATGGGAAATAATCCGACAACATCAAAAGTAAACCCTACCCATGCACACAAAAAATCCCCCAAGAACGCTTAAAAAATCTGCCTTTCCCCGCAAATCCGCGGCGCCTGTGCCAAATCGGCGCAACCAATCCAACTGCTGAGTCCACAAACGCACACCACGGGTAGAGACTCGAGACGGAAGCGGGCGCAAGAGTCAAATCGGTGAGCGCGCGTGCGTATCCTCCGGGCATCGGAGGCAGTAACTAAAGCAGCATCCAAGGCACAAAAAGCGCGCGCGCAGTAACCTGGGTGTCGAGACGGTACGCACCTATCGTCGTCGGCGCCGTCAGCGGCGGCGGAGGGAGTCGTCGGCGCGGTGGTTGGGGGCGGCGCGGCCGGTGGAAGCAGTCGCTTGGGCAGGAAGAAGCCGAGAGAGAGGGAGAGAGAGAGAGAGACTTGGACCCTCTCCTCGCTGCTCCTCCTCTCTTTAATTTCTTTTCCGCTTTTTCTCTCGATCGAACGGAGCTTTTTTAAAATTATTTTCGACGCTAAAAAACCGTGTGGAGTTTGTTGGTGGCATTATGCCTCGTTTCCTTTTCGCTTTTAAATATAATTTTTTTTACTCTTATTCCGTGGACTGGGGAGCAGTTGGCTTTGCTTTTCCTCGTAATGCTAGGCTGTTTAGGATGATCCTGATTAAGCTGTGCAATTAGGAGGGGAACCTCAAAAATACGCCACCGAATGAACGAATGATGAGCCCATCCCCCTAAGGTGTGCAATTAGGCGGGCAACCTCAAAAATCACGCCACCGTGAATGAATGAATGAATGCCCATCCCACTATTACTAACAACCGATCCCATGAAATATTGCTGTCGAGGTCGGTCGCAACCTGTGTATCGTGGGCTCTAGGTCGTTGACGCTTTGGGCGTGGGAATCTTTTTCTTGGGTGCTTTTGCGTATGCCGCTCAAATTGTAGAGGTCAACCTTGTTATTTACTGGAATTAGTCGGTAATATTTAGCGTATAGGTATAATAAAATTAGAAAGTCATCGGTGTCAATCGACACCGACGCTTAACTATAGCTCCGCCCCTGCCCATGATTACACTCACATCCAGGAGTCGTGTATTTGCATATTGCAATCTCCAACTAACAAGGCCGGATCTGCAGAGTGCCCATTAGATGAAGTAAAATCGCACGGTATTAATTAATTAGCTTTGCGCCAATCAGAAAGATGAAGAGATAGTAGATACATATCATTGTCATCAGTTATCGGTCTCGCAAAAAAAAAAGACCGGAAAATTGAATTAAACAAGTTATCAAATTGGTAGGAAAAAATCGAATTAATTAATTAGAGTCGGGATATGTTAGCTTGGACCCAAGTTAAGGTGGGCTTTGAAAGCAATGAAGGCCTGGCATGTCTTTTTTACATGTGGGTTGGGCTGGGCAATATTTCTCGGATATGTGAGCATAGCTGCAGCCAACAAGGTTTAACATAAGTATATCCTGTGTATAATTTGAAAGTTTATATTTTGGATTGTTGGGTTGTATGTTCATACATTGTATACCAATAAGCACACATCTATATCTGTATGTCTCTGAAAACTAGTAAGAGCATGTACATTAGTAGAGACGACTGTTGTCTATATAATTCTCTATTGACAAATTTATATAATCGATTGAATACAATCTATATCTGTTCTTTTAAGCAAAACTCTGTAGCATGACTATGCATAAAATGAATTGTTTGTTAATCATGGGTACGTGTTCTCTAAGCTCTCATTATTTCTCTCCACCTTCCACTTTTTGACCGCTGTATTTGGATGGAGCTCATGAATCATCAGCAATCCTATTGAAATATATTATATTTCTAAGTATGGACGGTGGCGACATTGCCTTTCTCATTTCCTTCTTCAAATCATAGCAACTATTATCTCGTTTCTTTCAGTTCTCTACTTGCCCTTTTTCTTATCTAATGCTATCAATTTCTTGCCTTGTGGAAGGGTGTTGGCTTTACTATCGCTTAGTATTTTCCTTTATGATGGAGCCTTCTATTTCTATGGAGATCATAGCTTATTGGTTGTTGATTGAGGGAAATGGATTTATTGATCTTCTCTGGTGCATAGATTCCTTTGATCATAATTAAATCCTTGCTATTGCTGTTGTTGGGAAAAATAATTTATTGGGGCTCTTCATAGAAATCCTAATGATTCGACCCTTAGATCTAAGACTTCTAGTGAGTTTCGTGAACATATGGTTGTAGGAGTTGTATCCTATTTCTAAAATGTCTGCTACAAAAATCTAAGACATCTAGCGAGTTTCGTGAATATATGGTTGTAGGAATTGCATCCTATTTCTAAAATGTATGCTGCAAAACCTTAAATGATCTCTGATGAATATATGGTTGTATGAATCTATAGTGAGATATGTACCTTTTTCTGTTTTGTTTCAAATTTATTTTTCCTCTCTTACTTCTTATTTACAAAAATCATAATCCTATTACATAATGCAAAACTAGTAACAAATAAAATATGATGATGAAGTGAATTAGTACATTTTATTAGAATGAAACATAAATAAATTAAACCAAGACAATGCTTCTTAACAATGAAAAAAAACATAAAGGAAAATAAAAATGGAAGGAGATGTCAATTAGCCATTTCAGATGTATGGGTTATTTCATAGCATGTTAAATTATACATGGTGCTACTCTCACAAAGAAATAAAAGGACCAAGTATTCAAAATTGGCTTAGTAAGCAAAAGAACTCATCATAGATCCTTAATATCTACAAATCATATTTGCAAATCAATGAAGAGACAATGTAGGCAGGCATGATAAGAGATTTTGAATGTGTAAATACATCATTCACATTTAAACAGATTCATTAGATAGAAAATATGCCATTAATTTTTTGGATGTGACAATATTTGTAGATTGATATGTCACAATAAGTTTATGAATAATTTCCAAATTATTACTACTTCACACATTTGGTCATCTTTTCGATGTGTTTTAATCATTGATTGGAACAAGAGTAACTACTAAGATATATTAATAACCATTTGGTAGTGTCATCATGATTGGTAGTGACATCATGCTTACTATTTTACATTATTTTGATGGTTTTGGACTTCCATTTCAGAATATCAGCATACACATTAGTTCTCACAATCAGTCTTGATCTTGCATAAAATATCATGTATGGATTGTGTATAAACATAGCTGAAATACTTTAGTCTCCCCACTATTCACCTCCCTTGTTCTTTTCACACACAAAAGTAATTTGACTGAATCTATAATAAGTGAAATAAAATAATAGGAACTAACCATATTGTATATAGACCATAAAACAGGTAAAGGCAAATGAAGTTTGTTTATATTGTAATAAAAGCAAGTGAATAGAGAATAGAATACGATTAACAAATACAAGTAGAATATATTTAAAAGGAAGAAAGAGGATCGTTTGGTATTGAGAAGGGTGAAGATCCGTACGTGGAATTTTCAAGATATTGAAATAGGAAGAAATCAACAAATAGTAGATCTAATTTCCAAATTTTTATAATCAATTCCATTTATTGCATCACGTAGGAAATTCCGGCTTCGGTACGCAAATCTAGAGTTCTTCCAAACAAAATCTATTTCTGAGATTTTAAAATCGCAAGAGGCTCGAACAGTAAAAATTTCATCGCGCACCCCGTAGGGCCCCACCGGGTCAGCGACATGCAGCACATCGACGTCATCCGCCGCACTGCGCCGGTCGCCACGCGTTTTCGGTGCTGCTCTCTGACGCGGGCCCGCATCCATTTCCAACTCTAGACCCGGTCCACGCAGCAGGGGGCGGAGGGTATCCCCCTCATCGGAGCTGTACCCATGGTCCCACATATTCTTGTCCCCACATGTCATGAATACCATCACGACGTCCAGCCCATTTTTGTCTCTAATCAATAGCCACACTGGAGTTTAATCATGTAATCAGCTCCCATAAAGACGGCTTTAACTTAAGCAGCCAGGAGGAGGAGGCGGCGGCGGCGAAGCTGCGCTTTTGCTGTGCTGGCCACCGCCCTCTGCTCTGCTTCCCTCCCTTAGCTTCCAAGCTACGCTTCGCTCCACTTCGGCTCGTTTCCTCCGAACCCTAGCGCAGCGCGCGCCCTGGTTGTGGCGGAAGCTCGCGGCTGCGGCGCGCAGGTAAAGAGCTCAGCTTCCCCCGATTAACCAGGTTGGTTGGCTGGCTCCTCGAGATCGCCGGAGCTCTAGTTTTTTGGTGAGTGCTTGCTCCTGGGGGCTTGGCCTGCGCAGTTGACGAGTAGCTTGGATTCGTTCAGGTGGGGGCTCGTCCGATTTTTAATAATTTTTTCGGCGGATTTGGGATTGCTTTAGCCGCCCATCTTCCTCCTATTCATTGCCGGCAGTTTGGTGCAATCCGTGGGTTTTTTTAGGGGCAAAAAAAAAATCATTTCGATCGGTTGGTTGATTCCTTCCTTTTTTTTTCTATTCAACAGAACTACTGTTATGTGTGTAATTACTGGATTTGAAGTGTTTGGGTGGTGCCGTGCATTCATTAGTCGTCGGCTTTCTCGGCGAATTAAGGCGCGTGATTTCGTATGATCAGATTGTGTTTTTTCTCTCCTGTTTTTGATGCGAAAGAATAGTTTCCATTTCCGTGTGGGATTGGGGCGATTAAGTCGGTGCAACTTGCTTACTGGTGGGCAATTGGGGAATTGGGTTTTTGGGATTCTAGCGGCTTGGTTGGGTCTGCACTTTCCACGCGCTTCTGGGAATAGGCTGAAAGCGACCGAATTGCTACGCTCATTTGATACCTGGGATATCTCGTTCTAATGGTTCCCCCATTTTTTAGAAAAAAGATAGCTTTAGTGCTTCTAAGAATGGTCATGTTGGTCTATGCTCTCTGTGCGTGCTGTATTATTATTATTATTATTTTGCAGAGTATAGTTGAACTCTAGCTAACTTCATATGTTGAGTAGTGACAGTTAAGAGGGTAGATGTACTTGTTGAGCGATTTGTATAGAAATATACTTTTTGCGTAATGAAATGACTTAACCGTTGTGGGCTCTGAACTTTCGATATATGCTAACTCATTTGTTCATTTGGTGCATGGATTAAAGTGGTGAGGAGACAATATGAGGCCGTGGTTCTGTTGTAATTGTCGGTTTGATGGTGAGGACGACACCCATGAAAAGGAACATTCCAAAGCTCAGAGCAATAAATTAGACGGTGTGTTCACATGCTTGTGTTTTTGTCATGTAAATTTCAGTGCAAGTAGTTTCTTTTTAAGGTTAAATCTCTGATGTGTAGAACTATTAGAAGGTCCTGAAGTTGGCCAGAACCATGTAGATTGGTAGCTAAAATCAATTTTCTGTCCATTTTAATTATGCTTTCAGGTTTTAATATGAGTCTGATTATTGTTGGATTCAAAATATTAATTGGTTTACTCTGGATTATGGATACAAACTGAATATCAATTGTACCCTTAGCGGATTTAGATATGGATTTGATCACTAGTTAGCAGCTTAGGACATACATGGATACCATCATAGCGCTTCTCATAGCAATTGTATGCACCATTATTTACTATCTTCTACGTAAATTAGGTAGAAAATGCTTCAGGCTGTGTTCATGGAATGCCAGTTCTAGCTTATATGTAACATGCTACTTTTGGGTTATGCAAACTATTCTTAGATTCTTCTTTTAAGGGACCTAATTTACTTATTTACAAAATGTTCATGTACATGTATAATGACTGCCTTGAGCATTGAGTTAGATTGGTGTTAATGGTCTTATGTCATATTTGACTCTCTCTTTTACTGTATTTTCCTCCAATGTCCTAAGGTATTCTGTTACGATCTATTTTGGAAACTATGTGACTGTTCCTGGCATCTTGTCTTTTAGCTGGCATTATCTTATTTTTGAGTTCTTGCTGATTGCATTTTTATGTTTTCATTCACCAGCCAAGCAGAAGTCTTCGAAACCTCCTGCTGGTCAACCTGAGCCAGAGATTTCCCCTCCTACAATTGATGTCCCTGAATTGTCATTGGAGGACTTAAAACAAAAGACCAACAATTTTGAATCCAATGCTCTGATTGGTGAAGGTTCGTACGGACGAGTATATCATGCCACTTTGGATGATGGGAGGCAAGCAGCAATTAAGAAATTTGATGCAGCAGAAAATGAGTCTAATGATGAATTCTTGAAACAGGTGAACACTCGCAAGTCTTTTAGCTTCTTAAATATTTCCTTTTTTATTGGTTATTCCTCAGGACTTGATGATAGTACAAAAGGTCTTAAGCCCTACAATTTCTATGTTTATGGACTCTAGGTCTCACTGGTATCAAGGCTAAAACACGGAAATCTTGTTGAGATGTTGGGTTACTATGTGGAGGGCAACTATCGTATACTGGCATATGAATTTGCAACAATGGGTTCTCTTCATGATGTTCTGCATGGTAAGACATTGAACACCTAGTATTCTTAGTGGCATTCAGATAAAGTCATAAAGCTATTCTTTCGGATATCAAAGTTCAGTTATGATGGACCTGCATTGTATTTCTTAACAAAACAGGAAGAAAAGGAGTTCAAGGTGCGCAGCCTGGGCCTGTGCTTGACTGGATGCAAAGGGTCAAAATTGCTATCGAGGCAGCAAAAGGTCTAGAATACCTGCATGAGAAGGTTCAGCCTTCAATCATCCATCGGGACATCAGATCAAGCAATGTACTTCTGTTTAAGGACTTCCAGGCAAAAATTGCAGACTTCAATCTCTTAAACCAAGCTCCAGATATGGCAGCACGCCTCCATTCAACTCGTGTATTAGGAACATTCGGATATCATGCGCCAGAGTAATTGTCTAATTCATACCAATGCATTTCTTCATGCCATGCACTGCCATGCATCAATATTATTCGAGTACAGTTTTTTTTTCCATAGTTGGAATACATAACTCACAAGTCTTGAACCAACTAAAATATGATAAATTGTATCACAAACGTGAGAGTACTGTATGGTTTTATTCATGTCAATGTGGTAGGGCTTATCTTCAAATGACGGCTGCCTTGAAAGGCTTGATATGCTTTTTGGATGAACTAACTAATAGATTATTTTGAAAAAGTTTGCCACTGTAGTTGTCTATGTTCATCTGGTTGATTTATATGGGCCTCCACTTTTCCGTGTGAAATGTCAAGACTGCCAGTTTTCACTGGACTTCTTAAATATCTAACATGAACCAAAGCTGCGGTTTTCTTGATGTAGCAGTGGAGTCATTCTGTTATAGCATATGGAGACGTGGGTGCTTAGGTAACCCGAACCGCATATTATCAGCTACTCCAAAGTAACCCTGCAGGCTGCTGTGGCACAGCCAGGCAGGCACATATGCATGGCTGCATGTGGCCCAAAAAATCAACGCTGCAGTACAATACTGTGAAACAGACTGACCAAATAAGAATGGACCAAACGTACAACAACTATAACCAAGTCTTTTGTCCCAACAAGTTGGGGTAAGTTAGGAAAGAAACCCAATTAAAGCTAATAATGTTAGGCAATATCCTAGTTACCTAATATAAGTGATTGCTAATGCCTTGTATAGGCTTTCCTTCTATATCCTCATGTACATGTATATATACTGGCTCATTAGCCTCATGTTGAATACAAGTGCTATTCATAACATGGTATCAGAGCCTGGGTTCTAGGGCTAGGGTTCTCACTGGTGTTGCACTTGCACCTTTTTCCCGGCTTTTCTCGTTGCTGTTGCTTCTCTTCTTCTCGGCCGAACCATGATATTGCCTTCATCGCCTCCGGTTTTGCCTTAGTCCGTGCCTTCATCGCCTGGTTCTCATCACACATTGAGCAAGAGGAGTAGGACTTCCACGCGTCCGCCTTGGCCTTTGGCAGGAGTCGTCACCGTCTTTGGCCTCCTCCAGATCCGTGATCCGGACTCCTCCGCCACGCCGGCCGACGCTTCGCCGTCCATCATCCATCGGGGCGGCCCCAACCAGCCTCCTCCGTCCTCAAGGGCGTCCGCATGCCAGCTACCAGCCGTCTGCCGTGGCCGCCGCCGAGGCCATTGCCCATGCGTCGCCTCCATCAGCTCGGTTTCTTCTTCTTTCCCGATCGGATTTGAGCACTGATTGGTTTTTGTTTTGTCTTCGCTTTGGTTTCGGTTACTTTTAAGTACGAACAATAAAACCGAGGTGCTGTTTTAGTTTGAATTTCTTAAAAAAAAATGTTGTCGTCTTCTTCGGGAACTGTTTCTGTTCCTCGTTGCCCGGTCATCTTCGATTGTCTCAATTATCGAGACTGGGTTCTTCATATGCGTCTTCACATGCGTGGTCAGCGTCTTTGGGAGTTTCTTACTAGCGAACTATCTTATCCGCTTCGTCCTACTCCTCCTGCCATGCCTGTTCTTTCCAAGGAGGCCGATGATCTTGCCGCCGAAGGCCTCGATGATTATCTTGATCTTTGTGGAGTCCTTTCGGACTCGGCCATCGCTATAAAAGGAGATGAAGAGATGCCCATAGATCTTCGGCACCATGAGAGGAAAGGCATGGACTAGAAAGCTCAAGAAGGAATTGGTCTTCATTTTAGATGAGATCTCAAGGCAAGAAGGGTCTACTAAACATATATAAGGGCGAAGGATGCAAAAATGGCGTTACACCCCTAAAACTAATGAGCAAACCGACAAACATGGCACATGGATTGATAACCGATGGCACTATACAAATTTCATGAATAGTTCAACTATTGACGCAATGGAAATTGCTTTCCATCTAGTTTTATTAGAAAAATAAACTAAAATTTAAATGAGTAATGGTAAATAATAAAGTGCGAAAAAGAACACTTGAAAAATACGAGAGCATCTCCTATGGGTATCCTAGCTGACGAATACTCATACCAGGGGTACCCAATAGCAAAGTATACATCTATTTCAAGATTGTATCCCCCTCAGTCGTACGAACAGGGCGGCAAGATTGGCAGCGATGTAGAGTAATGGAGGAGCCATGAGCCTCATCGGGTCCCGAAGGGTCCCCCGGCTTCGGTCAAGCCCACTAAGGAAACTCCGACCCAGACCCGGGTCCGACGCCCCCGCTGGCTCCAACCTAGACCCTGGTCCGGCACCCCCGCAGGCTCCGACCTAGACCCGGGTCCGGGGCTCCCGCAGGCTCCGACCCAGCTTTAGATAAAGGCAAAGGCCCCAACAAGCTTCGACTCAGCAACCTTCGCCACGACGACAGTCGATCACAGGCTGGTCACCCGCCCCGTGGACACGATGGTCATGCTGGGGCAGGTGGCTCCTTCACAGGGTGGCCAGGGCGTCGCTAGAGTCAAGCACCCGTCCCCTCCTACGCAATAGGGAGACACGCCTGCTCCTCGGGCGGCGCCAGAGCGCGGCGTGACGGCGTCACTGTCTGACAGGCGTGCGGAGGGCAAGTGCGCACCTTCCTAATAGAACATTGTCCGTTGTGTCTACCAACCCGGCATGGGGCAACAGGAGCCTGTTAGTCATCAAGACCGAAGACCAGCGACTTCCGGACGTTGCGTACCCCTACCTTTTTCTCCAAAACTCCTGTGTAACCTTCCCCCTCTGCCTATATAAAGGGAGGCAGGGCCCTCAGGGAAGGGCGACGAGCATTCTCCCATACACACCCGATCGAGCATTCGCATCCACGATCCGAGCCAGGCAAACATTCCGAGCTCTCCCATTCGAACGAACGCTGAGGGCCTGTCCTTAGCACCCACTTGTAATCTCGTGTAGTCCATTACACCCCGAGCAATACAAAACCACCACACGAACTGGACGTAGGGATATTCAGCCCGAACCAGTATAAATCTTGGGCTCCCTTCGTCTAACCATTCAAGCAGAGGGAGCGCGCGGCCCCTATACTTACAAATTTACTTGCCGGTTGTACGAAACACTGACACTAGCCTAATGCTATCGGTGGGCTAATGCTATTACATAGCACAAAAAAGTGGGAGAGATGACAGGCAATATGTTTTGCATCATCTATCATACATCCTTCACAAATTTTCTCACCCGAGGATCGTCCTCCTCTATTATCACCATCCGAGTGGTCTTAGTGCCTAGTGAGCATTAATTGGAGATGCTCTAATAGACGAGTCATCTTTTGAATTTGAAGTTTGCAACCGATGACATATTTAGCCTAACATTTATTTGTGTTTTTTCATTAAAGCTTTTTAAAGCCATTTCCTTAAGAACGTTTGCAAGTATTTATGGTGTGATACTATTAATATGAATTTATGAATAGATGCACTTTTATTTCAGTTTTATTAATCATGTATAGAATTGCTCTTATCATTTATTCTTTTTATAGTACAGACATTTTAGGGATGTTGAACGAGTGATCGTAGAGCCTAATGAACCTGGGACAGGTCAATATGCAACAGGCATATTTGGCTCATCTAAGTCTTTGCTACGAGTCCTTGATGAGAAAGAAAAGGTCAAGTTCATGACAGGAGTAAAACATTTATGGGTTCAAAAATTTGAGCCAAGGAAAAAACGAAATTGGGTTGATCTTAGCCAATTTACTGAATAATTTGCATATCATGCAACACGACTTTTTTACAAAAGAATCATATTGTAATAATATTTCATTGGAATCTAAACCGTGGAACTATTTACTTCTTCAGAATTTTATTTTGCCTGAGTGTGTGGTTTATGGAAGAATCGTATTGTAATAATGCTACCTTCGGATCTAATGCTTAGAACTATTGTTTGATTGTTCATAATTTTAAAACTATTGTTTGCTTATTCATAATTTTATTTTGTCTGCATGTGCGGTTTACATGTAATTCTTGATATATAATGAATTTGAACCTACAATTTTATATATAGGTAGAGTAATCTATGAAGTACATTTACAATTTTTTTCAGAATTTTTTGTGACTTTTGTTAGTTGGTATGCACGGTGTGTACACGGGAAGACCTGTGTGCACAGGATACGTTGCCTTTAAATAGGCCGAATAAAATTCTTCTCTTTGCCTCCATACCTTTATTCCTCTTATCATGTAGCAATCTGGTAGTGTTGCTGGGAAGTAGTTTTCTTTATGCTTTTGTCTACGATGGAGCAAAATTGGTACTTTTTTTGTTAAAGAAATACAGGTTTATAGTTTGAATGACCTTTTATAAAAAAATATAAGGCTTACATGCATATTTAATAAGGTTTTCCCTACTATACCCTATTTATTCTTTCTCAACCATATGCATTTATTCATTACCACCCACACAAAGTATTCTCTCTATTTTTTTTCAAAATAATTATGAGGGGTTATATTATAGGTGAGAGGAAATGGAAGAAGATGGATGAAAATAAATGAGTGATTGTGGTTTCACAGTATTTATTTATAGATAAGGTTCTACAGTACTCTAATTTGAGATATGATCCAAAGTATTTCAAATTTTCAGTGTACAATACTTTCATCTAGTGCTTACTTTTTTTGCAGAGTACAAGACAACATGCACATATCTATATATACCACTAATCTCGATGAGACGCACGGAAGGCCGACACGTGACACTTCGCACTATGGTTTCTATAGTGCCATAGCTACGGAACCTTTCATTTTTTATTCATTTTAAACGGTACTTTTATTTATTTATTTTTTCTATATCCACTTTCACAAATTCTAAATCATTTACGGTCTATTTACATAGAGTGTATTTCGACTCGAATCTCTTTTAGAAGATACCTGTGACCCCTCGTGGGCATTGCGCAGCCTGTAAGGGCCCCATCGGGTCAGCTAAAGGTGGGCACTCGGGCCAGACTCTTTTGGGCCGGCCTGAGGCACGATGGGCACGCAAGACGGTTTGAAACTTCGACGCAAGACGACAACGTAGTACTGGATCGTCTTTGGGCTCGAGAACCAAGCACGATGGGCAAGATGGCCTCAAGAAGACATCAGAGCATCACATGGTCGGCCCGATGACCTAGGGCATGAGAAAGAAACTCAGTATGAAGATCACCAACCCACAGAGCGTGAACGTTATGGATGTACCCAACAATATGAACGCCACGTCGCCTCTGACACCTGAGAGACGGGTCAGCTCTCTCTCTCACCCGTCTCTCTCAATTACTCTCTCGCTCATCCGTCTCTCTCAATCTCCATTGCCTTTCTTCCTCACTTTCTCATTGCCCTATCTCTCGTTCATGTTCAGCACATCTCCCTCGTTCTAAGAATAAATAAATTTTAGTTCTTTTTTCTATAACATCTGTGTTCACTGTCTTAACTCTATGTGCCTCTGGTTTCTTTCTTCTTATCACAATAGTGCAAATGGGTTGGGTCTGGCCGAAGACGACACGGCAGCAGAAGCGTAAACGCAAATGAATTTGTGTTTGGGCTCGCCGAAGGTGAGTCGGACCGGCCCGGCACAGCACGGATGGCACGACGGACCGTTGCGACCAGCACGATTCAGACACGAAGCACAATAAACCCGTACCGGATCAGCCTAGCCCGACTCGACTCCCACCCGTAGGGTCAGCGACATGCAACACATCGGCGTCATCCGCCACACTGCGCCGGCCGCCACGCGTTTTCGGTGCTGCTCTCTGACGCGGGCCCGCATCCATTTCCAACTCTAGACCCGGTCCACGCAGCAGGGGGCGGAGGGTATCGTCCTGATCGGAGCTGTACCCAAGAACAGAGTGGCCCCACCCCCACATATTCTTGTCCCCACATGTCATGAATACCGTCACGACGTCCAGCCCATTTTTGTCTCTAATCAATAGCCACACTGGAGTTTAATCATGTAATCAGCTCCCATAAAGACGGCTTTAACTTAAGCAGCCAGGAGGAGGAGGCGGCGGCGGCGAAGCTGCGCTTTTGCTGTGTGCTGGCCACCGCCCTCTGCTCTGCTTCCCTCCCTTAGCTTCCAAGCTACGCTTCGCTCCACTTCGGCTTGTTTCCTCCGAACCCTAGCGCAGCGCGCGCCCTGGTTGTGGCGGAAGCTCGCGGCTGCGGCGCGCAGGTAAAGAGCTCAGCTTCCCCCGATTAACCAGGTTGGTTGGCTGGCTCCTCGAGATCGCCGGAGCTCTAGTTTTTTAGTGAGTGCTTGCGCCTTGGGGGCTTGGCCTGCGCAGTTGACGAGTAGCTTGGATTCGTTCAGGTGGAGGCTCGTCCGATTTTTAATAATTTTTTCGGCGGATTTGGGATTTTGCTTTAGCCGCCCATCTTCCTCCTATTCATTGCCGGCAGTTTGGTGCAATCTGTGGTTTTTTAGGGGTAAAAAAAATCATTTCGATCGGTTGGTTGATTCCTTCCTTTTTTTTTCTATTCAACAGAACTACTTTTATGTGTGTAATTACTGGATTTGAAGTGTTTGGGTGGTGCCGTGCATTCATTACTCCTCGGCTTTCTCGGAGAATTAAGGCGCGTGATTTCGTAAGATCAGATTGTGTTTTTTTTTTCTCCTGTTTTTGATGCGAAAGAATAGTTTCCGTTTCCGTGTGGGATTGGGGCGATTAAGTCGGTGCAACTTGCTTACTGGTGGGCAATTGGGGAATTGGGTTTTTGGGATTCTAGCGGCTTGGTTGGGTCTGCACTTTCCACGCGCTTCTGGGAATAGACTGAAAGCGACTGAATTGCTACGCTCATTTGATACCTGGGATATCTCGTTCTAATGGTTCCCCCATTTTTTAGAAAAAAAGATAGCTTTAGTGCTTCTAAGAATGGTCATGTTGGTCTATGCTCTCTGTGCGTGCTGTATTATTATTACTAGATCAAGCAATAAAAGAAAATTGTGCTACAAGATCAAATATCTATTTCTCCCAATTACAAAAGTTTTTATGGTTTTTTTCTTAGGAGTGCAATTAAAACCAAAAATATTATACGTAGTAATATATATTACCAATCTCAAAAATCAATCAATCATTTTTATCTCTTTTGCAATTTATATTACCGAGATCACGTTCCTCTTCCTCTTGTCATGCCCGCAGCAGACGCCGTGGAGTCCGTCTTCCTCGCCGCCCACTTCGTCACAAGATGCCATGGTCAGATGGTCCCCCCTGAGAAAGAGACCACCGTCGCCACCAGTCTTTGCACCTTCGTGTCTTACGGATCGCCACCGCCTTTGCGTTGCTTTTTCTCCGCTTTGCGGTCTGTCTCATTACGCAACGATTCGCTTCTCTTCCCAGATGACCTCTCGTCTTTGCCCTTATTCGTCTCTATGTCTCGCGTGATTAACTATCATCGACTTCACCACCATGATGCCGGAGCCCATGAAGGTGAACCAAAACACCGGCCGAGGTGCCCTCCACGCCATCGCGCCGCCGTTGCTCTCTCTCGCGACGTTCATTGAATCAACCTGCTTATCTCTAAGGAGTACGCTAATGACTCTTCACCGCCGACGACGCCCCACCGGTGTCGCCGGCAACCGCGACCGGCGTTGCCAGACGCTTTGTTCACGCCCAATCGCTCGGCTGGGGTCACGACACTCGTGGGCGTCGCGCTCGTCAGTTCTTCGCCGCAAGATTACTATCGACCACTTGCCACCTCCTGCACCTCACGGCCATGTACGCCGGTCCATTACTTATTAATCATTATTGTCTAGTTCATTACCATGGCAAGCGCAAGCATGGGAGATCTTGAATGAAAATAAAAGAAATGATTGGCGGCTATTAATTGCCGGCAATAATCGATGATTTTGCTATAATAATCACCATATTTAAAGAGATATGGTTGGTCAGAATCGAGAAAGAATAATTAGCTATAATGACCGCCATTATTGGAGATATGACCGGAGAGAGGTTAGGAAGAACGACGGACCGCTGCCACCAACTGCTAATTTATATATTAGTATAGATGATGATGATGATTATTATTATTATTATTATTATGATTATTCAGAGTATAGTTGAACTCTAGCTAACTTCATATGTTGAGTAGCGACAGTTAAGAGGGTAGATGTACTTGTTGAGCGATTTGTATAGAAATGTACTTTTGGTGTAATGAAATGACTTAATCGTTGTGGGCTCTGAACTTTCGATATATGCTAACTCATTTGTTCATTTGGTGCATGGATTAAAGTGGTGAGGAGACAATATGAGGCCGTGGTTCTGTTGTAATTGTCGGTTTGATGGTGAGGACGACACCCATGAAAAGGAACATTCCAAAGCTCAGAGCAATAAATTAGACGGTGTGTTCACATGCTTGTGTTTTTGTCATGTGAATTTCAGTGCAAGTAGTTTCTTTTTAAGGTTAAAATTACTCCTCTCTTGATGTGTAATGGGAACTAGGACCGCAGTTGGCCAGATTCAGTTTGAATAGTAGCTAAAATCAATTTTCTGTCCATTTTTAATTATGCTTTCAGGTTTTAATATGAGTCTGATTATTGTTGGGTTCAAAATATTAATTGGTTTACTCTGGATTATGGATACAAATTGAATATCAATTGTACCCTTAGCGGATTTAGATATGGATTTGATCACTAGTTAGCAGCTTAGGACATACATGGATACCATCATAGCGCTTCTCATAGCAATTGTATGCACCATTATTTACTATCTTCTATGTAAATTAGGTAGAAAATGCTTCAGGCTGTGTTCATGGAATGCCAGTTCTAGCTTATATGTAACATGCTACTTTTGGGTTATGCAAACTATTCTTAGATTCTTCTTTTAAGGGACCTAATTTACTTATTTACAAAATGTTCGCGGTACATGTATAATGACTGCCTTGAGCATTGAGTTAGATTGGTGTTAATGGTCTTATGTCATATTTGACTCTCTCTTTTACTGTATTTTCCCTCCAACGTCCTAAGGTATTCTGTTACGACCTATTTTGGAAACTATGTGACTGTTCCTGGCATCTTGTCTTTTAGCTGGCATTATCTTATTTTTGAGTTCTTGCTGATTGCATTTTTATGTTTTCATTCACCAGCCAAGCAGAAGTCTTCGAAACCTCCTGCTGGTCAACCTGAGCCAGAGATTTCCCCTCCTACAATTGATGTCCCTGAATTGTCATTGGAGGACTTAAAACAAAAGACCAACAATTTTGAATCCAATGCTCTGATTGGTGAAGGTTCGTACGGACGAGTATATCATGCCACTTTGGATGATGGGAGGCAAGCAGCAATTAAGAAACTTGATGCAGCAGAAAATGAGTCTAATGACGAATTCTTGAAACAGGTGAACACTCGCAAGTCTTTTAGCTTCTTAAATATTTCCTTTTTTATTGGTTTTTTCTCAGGACTTGATGATAGTACAAAAGGTCTTAAGCCCTACAATTTCTATGTTTATGGACTCTAGGTCTCACTGGTATCAAGGCTAAAACACGGAAATCTTGTTGAGATGTTGGGTTACTATGTGGAGGGCAACTATCGTATACTGGCATATGAATTTGCAACAATGGGTTCTCTTCATGATGTTCTGCATGGTAAGACATTGAACACCTAGTATTCTTAGTGGCATTCAGATAAAGCTATTCTTTCGGATATCAAAGTTCAGTTATGATGGACCTGCATTGTATTTCTTAACAAAACAGGAAGAAAAGGAGTTCAAGGTGCGCAGCCTGGGCCTGTGCTTGACTGGATGCAAAGGGTCAAAATTGCTATCGAGGCAGCAAAAGGTCTAGAATACCTGCATGAGAAGGTTCAGCCTTCAATCATCCATCGGGACATCAGATCAAGCAATGTACTTCTGTTTGAGGACTTCCAGGCAAAAATTGCAGACTTCAATCTCTTAAACCAAGCTCCAGATATGGCAGCACGCCTCCATTCAACTCGTGTATTAGGAACATTCGGATATCATGCGCCAGAGTAATTGTCTAATTCATACCAATGCATTTCTTCATGCCATGCACTGCCATGCATCAATATTATTCGAGTACAGTTTTTTTCCCCATTGTTGGAATACATAACTCACAAGTCTTGAACCAACTAAAATATGATAAATTGTATCACAAACGTGAGAGTACTGTATGGTTTTATTCATGTCAATGTGGTAGGGCTTATCTTCAAATGACGGCTGCCTTGAAAGGCTTGATATGCTTTTTGGATGAACTAACTAATAGATTATTTTGAAAAAGTTTGCCACTGTAGTTGTCTATGTTCATCTGGTTGATTTATATGGGCCTCCACTTTTCCGTGTGAAATGTCAAGACTGCCAGTTTTCACTGAACTTCTTAAATATCTAACATGAACCAAAGCTGCGGTTTTCTTGATGTAGCAGTGGAGCCATTCTGTTATAGCATATGGAGACGTGGGGGTTTAGGTAACCCAAACCACATATTATCAGCTACTCCAAAGTAACCCTGCAGGCTGCTGTGGCACAGCCAGGCAGGCACATATGCATGGCTGCATGTGGCCCAAAAAATCAACGCTGCAGTACAATACTGTGAAACAGACTGACCAAATAAGAATGGACCAAACGTACAACAACAATAACTAAGTCTTTTGTCCCAACAAGTTAGGGTAAGCTAGGAAAGAAACCCAATTAAAGCTAATAAAACCCCCCTAAACATTAGATCTTAGGTCATGGTTCTAGTATGTGGATCGCTAACTTCTATGTACTTCTATTCAGTGCTAAATCTTTGGAAACATTCCAATCCCTTAAATCTCTTTTAACTGCTTCTTCTCACGTCAGTCTTAGTCGACCTCTTCCTCTTCCTCTTTTTATGTTTTTGAGATGACTTAAAATTCCACTACACATTGGTACCTTAGGAGGCCTCTGTTGGAGATGTCCAAACCATCTCAGACGATTTTAGATAAGTTTTTCCTCAATTGGTGCTATCCCAACCCTATCATGTATATCATCATTGTGAATTCGATCTCACCTTGTATGACCGCAGATCCACCACAGCATCCATATCTCTGCCACGCTCATCTTCTGTACATGTCTTTTTATTGCTAGAATGGACCAAATGTAGTGGCTTAAAAAACCTTCCTGATTGGAATACACTTGTATCGAAAAATATTTGGTTGCCCCAACCACTACTCTCGACAATTTTTTGCGGCAGATGTAGGAATCAAAAAGTAGTAGTACGTGTCATAGTCACCTGGAATACGGTATACAACACAGCTCTTACCCTCCTAAATTCCATACCGAACCCATACTGGTGCTGCAAATCGACTCTGGGTCGATGAATCTGGTAACTATGGTATGTGTTAATAAATCTTGGTTCGCTTATTTTTGGTCCATTGGTCACTTGCGTAATATATTGCATATCAAACACGCACACATTATTTTTTTTTTACGAGTATACTAAAACTACTTCTTAGACTTGTAAATATGCAAATCCGTAGTATTACTTAATTTTGGAACTAACTGTCCTACTAGTGGAACTGGACCTTGGCAAGGTGGACAACCATTCTGGTTTTAATAATTATGATATTGACTTAAATCACTGGTAACTACATACCCAAAAGAATGCCAGTAACTTTAATGTGTTTACCAAGCAATGGCTATGTAGAGTGCTTTGTCTAAGCTGTTACATTTTCGTATGATACTGATATCATGTTGTACATTGACATTGATTTGTCTCATCTTATGAAATTTGCTTGCCATTATAGGTTGGTGTGGGTACCAACTACCAAGTTATTTGAACCTCCATTCATGCTATGGTTGGTTATACCCTTGCAGGATTTTTTTTAAATCCTGGGTCAGCCCCTGTGGCAATGTGTTAGAAAAAGCAATCTTAAAATGTTTTCCCGATTTGACAGGAACATACTATGTATATTGAATGCTTTTGGCTTATACTGACATTTAGGCACGTAGCCTTTCTTTCATAACCAATGTTCCAATAAATGGACAGCATGTTTGGTGTTGTCCTAACAACGACAATATATTTATTTTTGGGTGAATATGTCATTTTTGAGAAAGAAAGGCATGTGGCCAATATGTTTGGAGAATGTATTCCTATTTTTGGGACAAGTTACCTGACATGTTACCCACCATTGGCTATCCTGTTTCCCGCATTAGAGGTTCTGCATTTTGAAATATCGTGCAAAACATTGGCAGTTGGCAAAATATGTGCGTGCCATCTAAACGATCAACGACGTTATGATGGACTCAGTGTTCTAAATAAAGGCTGTTAAGGCCTTTTAAACAGCCGTTAAAATGATAAAGGTCCCCTGCCCATTACGTTCATGGGCATTTTAAGGTTATCCCGTTTTATCGGCCTGTTTATTCGGTTTAATGGCTGTTAATGTTTAATAGGCCCGTTTTATCAGGGTGTTTATTTGAGTAAAGTTGCAAGATTGCCATATGACATGAACATTACAACATACATGAGATGAATGCAGCTTTGCTTTTTATTGCCACTTGAGCCGTTCATTCATTCAATTATGATTCTTTAATTACAATCACATCATTTCATCTTTTCTCTTCATGTCACTGCTGTAAACAATTGTTGATAGCCTGGTAGTTCTATTCTATATGCATGAAAGAAGATGAATTAGATGCTTATTTTGTTACTGCAAGCATATACATATTTCTCTGAATTTAAATAGTAAAACCGTTTACATAACCGTATACGAGGCCGCTTACCGTATAAACACTAAAAGGTGTGGTGACCGTTCGTTCACCGTTTACTGTTATTGAGAACATTGGATGGACTACTACCCAACCTTTTGTGACAGGCCTGCTTAAGCATAGATTTTCATGTTATTTTCTCTATCTGCAAAGTAAACATACCTGGTAACAATTAGATTAGATATGTCTTTATTTGGCAGTCCAAAACTTTTGAGATTGCTTTGCTACACATATCTGTTCACTGGTAGTGTTCAAACGCTAAGAAGTTAGATATTTGTTTGCCCTTGATTAATTTTGTTGTGCTTCCTTTTAGTAACTTCAATCTTTGTGTTTTGCCTTCACTGTAGTGGTTTATCTGTTCTAATGTTTATGTTCTTGTCTTCTTGATATCATGCCGTGTAAATTAATTGTAAAGTTACTTACAATTGATTAACATTGCAGCAGTGTAATGTATCTAGCCAGATCAAGAATTTCTGTGGTAAACCAGTGTATGTTTATCTAGCCAGATCAACATTGCAGCAGCAGTGGGACTTTGATTGGGTTTCTTTCCTAGCCTACCTCAACTTGTTTGTGACAAAAGCCTTGGTGTTGGTGGTTGTTGGCATGAGTAGTGGAAATATTAGAAGTCCTGCTTTTCATGCATTTCCTCTTAACTTTTATGCTCCTCCTTGATGCAGATATGCTATGACTGGCCTTCTGACACAGAAGAGTGATGTCTACAGCTTTGGCGTGGTTCTTCTGGAACTTCTGACTGGAAGGAAACCAGTAGATCACACAATGCCTCGGGGACAACAAAGTTTAGTCACTTGGGTAAGTTATTTTGCTAACTTGCTATTGCTGTGGTTGGTTGTTTGTTGGTCATTAATGTGATTTTCCCCATGTCTACTCTGATATGTATCTAGTGGTTAAATTGAAACGGTAAATAGTGATAAAGAAAATAGTGGCAAGAGAGAAGACACTATTTAGGGAATATTGGACCAGAAAATTTGGGCAACAACAGTATATTGAAAATATTCACATGAACATAACAGAAGCTAGCAACTTGTTGCAGGTTCTGCATTGGAAACAGGAAATTGGGTGACAACCAATCACACATTATTTTTGAAAATAACGAACCACACATATTTTCTATCAAGAATTTGGGTCTCTAGTGGCTCAGATGATCCATTGCCAGGACCACTCTGGTAGCAGGATCAAAAAAAAAAGAGAGAGGCTAAGTTTCCATAACCGACCTGTTTGTGTGCATTTTTATTTTCTTCAGGCTACTCCAAGATTGAGTGAAGACAAGGTCAAACAATGTGTAGATCCCAGGTTGAAGGGTGAATATCCTCCAAAGGGAGTTGCTAAGGTCTCTCTCTCTCTCTCTCTCTCTCTCACACACACACACACACACACACATTCTGTAGCGATCATCTTGATAAGCAATGACGTTATTCCTTCTCTCATCTGCAGCTTGCTGCGGTGGCAGCTCTTTGCGTGCAATACGAAGCAGAGTTCAGACCTAACATGAGCATTGTTGTCAAGGCGCTCTCTCCTCTCGGCACACACCAACCAGTTCGCGATCAGCACATTTTGTGTAATTGAGAGCGGTTTAGACGTTTACTTTGTAGGGTTCTGGATTGGTTAGAGGATACATGAATTCCCTCTGCCATTTGTTGCCACCTAGGTTTGTTGCTCGAGACTTGTGCTGTACATTGGTCTGTTTGTAGGTTCAAGGTTTCTTGTTTTCTTTTTTTTTCACAACTGCACATCAGAGGTGTCAAAAACTTGGCCATCACCATATGAGGAAGGCTCGTTACTGTTTATGGCTCACCATATGCGGAAGGTAAATTAGAATTCATTTCGGAACTTCATGAAATTTTTGTTGTGGATGAGCATACCCCAATTCTGCTGGGAGGGGACTTTAATCTGGTTAGATATTAGACTGATAAGAATAATGGTAAAGGTTGATCATAACTGGTGTGATAAATTCAATAAATGGGTTGACATGTGGGGGCTTATGGAGATGCATTTGACAGGTAAACACTTTACTTGGTCTAATAATCAGAGTGATTTAATTATGTCTGTGATTGATAGGGTTTTCTGCAGTACATCTTTTGAGGAAAGATTTCCGTTAGTAATTGTTTCTTCTCTTGCTAGAGTTGGTAGTGATCATTCACCCATTCTGTGGGAGTCGGGTGAGAATACAAATTATTTTAATTCTAGGTATAAATTTGAGAAGTGGTGACTTCTCCATGAGGAGTTTAATGAAGTTGCTTTAAAAGCTTGGAACATTCCTCAAAGAGAGAATGCTTTGGAGACTTGGCAGTGTAAGGTTAGGAACTTTAGAAAAGTTACTAAAGGTTAGAGCTTAAACATTGATTCTGAAATTAGAAAGAAGAAAGCCTCTTTAATTCTTGAGTTTGATGCTATTGACATTCTTTCAGAAACTCGATCGCTTACTGTTGAAGAGGAGAGTAGATTATCTTTTATTAAGCATGAGATAGAAAGAATCTGGGCTATGGAGGAAACTAAAGTGAGACAACGAGCTAGGAAAAAAATATTAAAGAAGGAGATAGGAATACTAAATATTTTCATGCCGTTGCCAATCAAAGGAGAAGGAAAAATTTCATTAATGTTCTGGATGGTCCGGACGGGCCGGTTCATGATATGGAGGAAATGTTGAATGTAGCTTGAGGTTACTGTAAGTCCTTGTTTGGTTTCGAACCTAAGCCTAACATCAACATAGGCGACACGTTTTTTGGTGTTGAGGATAAAATTTCCGTTGAGGAGAATCGGGCTCTTGAAGCTCCTTTTACTGAAGAAGTCAAAAAAGTAGTTTTTGATTCCTATTCATACGGGGCTCCTGGTCCTGATGGGCTTCTTTTTATTTTTTATCAAAAGTTTTGGAATATTATCAAAGATGATCTAATGGCTCTGTTTAGAAGCTTAGAAAAATGTGAGTTGGATTTGTTTAGACTTAATTTTGCTATGATTTCTTTGGTCCCGAAAGAGAACAATGCTCATAACATTAAACAATTTAGACCTATTAGTTTATTGAATTGCAGTTACAAAATTGTTACAAAAGTTCTAACTAATAGAATTGGTCCTCTTTGTAATAGAATTATCTTGCATAATCAAACCGCTTTCATCAAAAATAGATATATTCTCGAGAGTGTTGTCACTGCTCATGAGATAATTCATAAAATTCATCATGATAAAGAGAAGGGTTTTGTTCTCAAATTGTATTATGAAAAGGCTTATGATATGGTTAAATTGGAGCTTTTTATTAGATGTTTTGGCTAAAAGGGGGTTCGGGGATAAGTGGCAGACTTGGATTTATGCTATTTTGGATAAAGGCTCTGTGGGAGTAAAAATCAACAATGTCGAGAGTAAGTTTTTCCATACTGGTAAAGGTTTGCGGCAGGGTGATCCTCTTTCTCCAATTCTTTTTAATTTCGTTGTTGATGTTTTTGCTAGAATTTTACATAAAGCTGCTAACAATGGTTTAGTTAAAGGGCTGTGTGAAGACTTTTGTTTGGGAGGTATTCTTAGTTTGCAATATGCTGATGATACCATTCTTTTCTTGAAGAATAGTGATATTGTTGCTTTACATCTCAAGTGGCTCCTTATTTGCTTTGAACAAATGTCTGGGATGAGAATTAATTTTCACAAAAGTGAGTTGATTGCTATTGGTTGTGCTGAGAATGAGACTACAAGGTTTGCAGATATGTTTTGCTGTAAGATTGGTACCTTTCCCATTAAATATCTTGGTATTCCTCTCCATCATAACAAAATTAGGAGAGAGGATTTTCAGCCTCTTATCGATAAAATCCTGAAAAGAATCGCAGGCTGGAGAGGAAAGTTGCTGTCATATAGTGGTCGGTTTATTCTTATCAAAACTTGCTTATCTAGTATTCCTCTTTATTTGCTTTCTTTCTTTAAATTTCCTAAATGGGCGTTAGATCTTATAAATACTCACATGGCTAATTGTCTCTGGAATGACTATGAAGGTCACAATAAAATTCATCTAGCTAATTGGCATTTAGTGTGTATGGAAAAGCAGTTTGGTGGTCTTGGAATGACTAATATTAAAGATTTAAATTTGTGTCTTCTAGCCTCCTGAATCAAAAGACTTTATGCCAAAGATAATAAGGTGTGGAAGGACTTGATTAAGTTTAAATACAATACTAAAAATCCTAATATCTTTGCTTCTGACAATGTTCATGCTTCGACTTTTTGGAAGGGAGTTATCTGGGCTATGCAAGCTACCAAATTTGGTTACAGGTGGTATGTTGGGAATGGCACTAAAATTAGGTTTTGGGAAGATATCTGGTTTGGTAATTTGTGTTTGGCCATTCAATTCTGGGATCTGTACATGATAGTTAATGAAAAAGGTTATACGATTGCTGATATTTGGGATGGCTCTAATATTAAATGCACATTCAGAAGGACGTTTTCGGAGGTTATGATGATTAGGTGGTTTGAGTTAGTTGAAGTGGTAAACACTCTAAGGCTTTCTAACGATGACGATGCTTTAGTTTGGCAGTATAACAGCAATAGTGTTTATTCTGTCAAATCCCTTTATGCTATCATGAATTTTAGAGGGGTGTTTCCGGTTTATATTCCTGCAGTTTGGAGTTTGATTGTTTCCCCTAAGATTCATTTCTTCCTTTGGCTAATCTCACATAACAAATTAATGACCAGAGACAACCTGTTGAAAAGGGGTATGGATAAAGGGGTTAGTTGTTGTTTATGTGAGGAACCTGAGACTGTTGTTAATATTTTCTTTGAATGTATCGTGGCTAAGAATATCTGGTGGTTGATTAGTGAGTTTTTTGATTTGAACATTGGCTACGATTATGAATCTGTGGCATGCTTTTGGTTCAGTAATAAGAGAAATGCTACTTTAAATACTATTTGTGCGGCAGCCCTTTGGTGTTTATGAAATAATAGAAACGATATGATTTTTCGTTTGCAGTGTTGGATAAGTGTAAAAGCAATTTGGAGAAGAATGCTTATAACTTTGAAGGACTGGAGGCCGTTGTACAAGGAGGATATGCTTCCCAAGTTGGATCAGTTTTGCAAAATGTTGGAAATCAAGTTGCAGGCGCCTTTACAGTTGGGTCCTGGACTTTCGGCTCTACAATTGATCGAGTAAGAGATGAGGATCAGGCTGAAGTCAATTCTGAGGCATTGAAGGGTCGTTCAATCTTCATTAGTAGGCTCCTGGAAGGGAAAAAATAGTTGTGATGTTTGTGTATTGTCTAATGTTGGTTTTGGCTGGGTATAAGGTCTGGAACTGATGGCGTTTTTGTTGTCCTTGTTTTGGTCCCAGATTTTGTGCTAAGAAGTGATTGGTGAAGTTTTGCTTGTAGATTCAGTTAAGAGTTGTGTTTTCGAATGGTCTAGTCTGGCTGGTGATGTTGCCAGTTGCTTGCGCTTAGTTTTACTGCTTCAAATAGCCTGGTGGTAGATGGTTTTGAAGTGATTGCTGGTGAGCTTTTTTATATGAACTTTAACTGATATACTGGTTTCAGTAATAAAACTGGGGCATCTGTTTTGGATGTCCTATTGATCTAAAAACTTGGCCATCATTTGGAATAGATGCAAGATGTTCTGAACTTGAGATGCGCCCTTCTATGCATCATTATTTTAAGGGTGAAACTAGCGTTCGGACGTTTGATTACTGTTCATCCTATCGGACGTCTCTTGCAATATTTTTTTCCTCCGCGTGTAATATTTTTTTTCCTCCGCGTGTAACATTTTTTTGAATGCTTGTAACATCTGTTTACTGTAGCGATTTTTACTGTTTGTCGAAGAAAAATATTATATATGTTGATAAAAATTATTGTACATATAGAAAAAAATATTACAATGCATTCGAAATTTTCAACCGTCGGGCACCAGTCATTAGGTTATTTTAAAGTTACACCGACCGCTCCACTTTGTTTTGAATATTTTTTGATGCGTGCGAGGGCAACCAGCAGACACAGGGCAGAGCCGAGAGCAGAGATGGAGGGGCGCGATGACCTGCGCTCTATTCTGCCCTTCCTCCCCGTCATCCTCCGCGGCGGCGCCCTCTTCTGGCCGCCGCCGGCGCAGGAGTCGCTCAAGGCGCTCGCCCTCGGCCCCGACGTCAGCCGCGTCTCCTCCGGCGACGTCCTCTCCGACGCCCTCCTCGACCTCCGCCTCGCCCTCTCCCTCCCTCCGCTGCCCCCGCGCGCCGCCGACGGCTACGCCCTCTTCTTCGACGACCTCCTCTCGCGGGCCCACGCGCGGGACTGGTTCGCCGACGTCGTCCCCTCCCTCGCCCGCCTCCTCCTGCGCCTTCCCGCCCTGCTCGAGGACCACTACGCCAGGTCCACCCCTCAGGCGCCGTTCGGGCTCCGCCTCCTGGGGCAGCAGGACACGGGCGTTGTGCTCCTCAGCCAGGATCTCGCCTGCGCGCTGCTCGCCTGCGCGCTCTTCTGCATCTTCCCAACGGCCGACAGGAGCGAGGCGCGCCTTCCAGCGATCAATTTCGATAGCTTGTTCGCGTATGGCCCTTGCTGATTTTTGTTTGATGTGGTTCTAGGCGTTGACTGTTGTTGGCGTAAAAAGTGATTAAGTGTTCTCGCTGATTGATTATGCTTCTGTGCTTTACCCATCGATCCATAGGGCTCTCACCTGCAATTCGAGGCAAAACCAGGAGCAGAAAGTGAGGTGCCTTGTCCATTATTTCGAGAGGGTCACTGCTTCTGCACCTACTGGTTTCGTTTCGTTTGAGCGGAAGGTCCTTCCTCGCCGTCCTGTCTCCGATGGCATTATGTATCCTGACTTTGATGCCTGGATGAAATCTAGTGCCCCTCTCTGCCCATTCCGAGTAAGTGGCATTGTATCATTCATACACCATATGAGAGATAGGATTATTTTGTGATTCATATTTCCTCGTACTCAATTCCACTGAAATTAACTAGCTCACAGAATTGCTTTCTCATAACTCATAAGGAGTTACTTGAGTTCACCTGTGTTTGTTAAATAAAAGCCGAGCTTGTAGCCAGCATTATTCCAGACAATATGTCTCTTTTACAGCCTTTTGTTCGGTTATGTAAGATGAGATAGCTTAAAAGAAGTTTATAAATTAGAATCGATTAACCATCGTCAGTGGCATGCACATAACTAAAACAGAGGGGGTGCTCATGTCTAATTCACGCTTCTACAGCCTTTGCCAGTCGGACTGTACTACCCAAATGCAATCAAAATTCACAATTATACAGTCCTAAGTCCTAATGATTCCATAACGCGTACTAACTGCTTCATCGACTTCAAACAAGCAACCAAAGTAAATGAATCATCTAATTTTATTGCATAATTGACAATTCTAATATACTTTGAATGGATATGGATTACTATCATTCTGTCAATTATTCCAAAGATGATTACTCACAAATTATCACACATGTCAATCATTATATGTAGTCGCATAATTAGCCGAGAAAGAGATTGATTGAAAAATACCTAAGCAGAATTCGTTTCTCCATCTTCTACAAACCTATGAACAAATTAACATACTTCTACTTGGTCTGGTTGTGGATTGACTTAGTGGAGGTTTGGTTCAACTGATTCATAGACATGGCCTGCTCATCAATGTTCACACATCCGGTCTACTACATGGGCTGAACAGCCCAACCCTTCTCCCCCACCTCATCTTCAACCCCCAAACAGCCGCTTTCTCTCTCCCCCATGGGTGACATCTGACCAAAGCCCGCTCCTGTAACCTTAAGAACCATGGAACCAATAATAGTAGGGTCCTAGGGGTGCAGCAGCTGGCTTGTGGAGTTGGTGTGCAGTGTTCACCAAGGCGCCAAGCACAAGTCGGGCGGCAAACCGGCGCCTAGCGCCTAATCACCGATTAGGTGGGCTAGGCAGCCGCCTAGGCGGGATAAATCGGCCTAGCAGGCTAGGTGGGAGGGTAGAGCCTAGCACCTAGGCGCTTCCTAGGTGAGCTAGGCAGCCGCCTAGGGGAACAGTGCACCACGCACCCCTAGTCGATCTGCCACTGACCATCGTACAATGTGATATCTGCATGTAGCATATTGCTGTGACTATTGAAATTTAACCATTCAAGTGATATCAAGACAGCAACCTGGTCTTGTTACAACATAGAATGGTTATTTGCCTATTCGTCTTCAGCATCACATCTTTGGCCTCCATTTCAGATCCTGTGTTCCTAGCCTAATTACTTAAGATGCAATTAGACTTGGACTGCACACAAACTGCATCCCTGCAGTCATATTTTGGACTCTATGTAGAAGTAAAGATATTGACCTTTTATTATGTGATCCATCTCATTCCTATCTGAGGGGTACTTAGCGAATATGTCATAACTTGTTTCATGCTGAGTTTTGCATCTTCTGTGATAGTGCACTTAGAATAGATATTTGTCTTCATATTAGCATCTCCTGGCATGCTTTGGACTCGGTGCAGAAGTAAATATATTGCCTTTTTTTCTGTCATCATCTCAATGTTCTCCATAATATGTCTGCATTCTGGGAAAAATGTCATATTTGCCGTATTAACTTATCAACATTTTGGTTATCAAAATGTCCCAGGTGTTTTACTGTTGAGATGAAATCTGCTGATTGTTTGTTTTCTTTTCATTAGTAGGTCTTTCCCTCGGTTTGATAGAAGATGAGGAACAAGAAGCCCTTGAAGTTGACTTTGCAAATAAATATTTGGGAGGAGGTGCACTTTACAGGGGCTGTGTGCAGGTCTCTTTCTTTTGTTTGTAGATTTTTACTTCCTCTGTCTTCAACTTTGTGACAAATGTCTCCATTTGGATTTTGGAATAGCAATAATTATGTGATATTATTGATGTATCACTAGTTTAAAACACATTTCTACATTCGTTTTGTATGTAACTTATCCGTCATCTTCTATGCTACTGGGAAAATTACTCATGTTGCCTCACGGTGTTTTCTATTTCATGGGTGCATGATGCAAATTGAAGTGTCTTTAGTTTGATCTTCATGCTGCTGGTTAACACCTATTGATGTTGTGTTCTTAGATTTAGTTAAGCAAAGCACTTGTTGATGTTGTGTTCTTTGATTAGTTAAGCAAAGCACTTGCTGATGTTGTGTTCTTTAATTAGTTAAGACAAATTAAATTCATATAAGTGTTTTTGTGGTTCTCTTATGATGTTGTATCTTTTTGGTGGTACAGGAAGAGATCCGATTCATGATAAACCCAGAATTGATCGTGGGCATGCTCTTCATGGCTTCAATGGAAGATAATGAGGCTATAGAAATTGTTGGTGCAGAAAGGTTCTCACAGTATATGGGGTTAGTCTTAAGCCTTATCCACCCTTTGCTTGATTTTGTCCAGTTGTTCAAAGAACTGCTACAGTAGTCATAACTATGGTATGATTTATGGATGTTTTTCCTTTACAACATGTGATGATTTTTACATGGCATGAACCCTTCGCTTGCTTCTTACAGGTATGGTTCCTCATTCCGTTTTGTTGGTGACTATTTAGACAATAAGCCCTTCGATGTAATGGGTAGACGGAAAGCTAGGATAGTGGCAATTGATGCTTTGGATTGTCCCACTATGTTACAGTATGAAACTAGTGGCCTTCTAAGGTATGTCTTGTTCTTGTTTCACTTAAATTAGTCACAATTTTCATAATTTACTAGCAGCTTGTAGTTATGGGTTTGTCGCCACCTATGCTCTTTCTAACCGAAATGTTTTACAGTTTTTCTTTTGCTTTTATTTTTCATTTGCAATACATATTTGCGCAGGGAAGTGAACAAGGCTTTTTGTGGGTTTTTGGATCAATCAAAGCACCGGCTCTATGTGAAGCTTTTTCAGGTGTTTAGCTAATGACTCCTGATGAGTTGCTCTGAACAGAAATCCTTTTTAAGTTAGCTATTTTCAAGCATGGACAAATGACAAGTATCACAGTCTATTAGTCATCAATCCAATCTATGCTTAGGTTCAGAAACTGACTTGTGAGAATCTATTTGTCCCTATCTATTTTTTCTGCTAAGCAGTCAAGGGTGGGTCAAACAAAAATGGCACAATGCTGCCCAGTTATATGATTTCTAAGAAAAGGCCTAATGTGATAAGCAGTAATTTAATGTACATGCATCAGAATTCAAAAGTATGGTATCTGACTGTCTGTTCTGATTTTGTTTTAACTTTTCATACATGGTTCAGGATTCAAATAGCAAGGATTACTATTCAAGTATCAGCTCCGACGAATTTATAGGGGTTTCAACTGGAAACTGGGGTTGTGGAGCTTTTGGCGGAAACCCTGAAATTAAGTGCATGATTCAGTGGATTGCCGCGTCACAGGTACAGGAAAAGTGTTTGACAATGTTATTGCACAATCAAATTTTAGTGATTAGTATTACATGTGAACTACCTTTTGTCCTGATTAAATATCTGTACCAAATTGATTCATCTAGCTACATCATTGCAGTGTTCAAATAAACTTGTTTGTTCTTATTTTGCAGGCACTCCGACCTTTTGTCAATTACTACACTTTTGAGGCTGCTTCTCTGAAAAGATTAGAAGAGGTACTACACATCTGTAACACCCTTCTCAGATTTTTTGCTTACCCTGCAACAGTAGAAGATGTTAATTTTAGCTGTACTACTTTTAAAGTTGGTATATGCACCATGTCTAATGGTGTTGATGGTTCTGTAAATCTCGCACTGAAATGGTTGATGGTTGAGGTTTTGGTGTGCACCGCTATTTTAATCCTTCAGGGATGTGGATCCTCGCTTGGTACTGTTCAATGAAGCCTCTCCTTGGACCAACCGCCTATGGGTTCAGATTAATTTTTAGAAAGTTCAACAAAGTACCTTGCACAACAAAAAAATAGATACGATGGACGTCCTAGGTGGAAAGCATGTATCCTCCGTTTTCTGCATCGCATGGAGTTAATCCCATACCATGAGGCTTCATTAAGCCTCCGTTGTTCTTAACTTGTCATGTTAAATTCACCTGACCTTTTTTCTTGCATCATCATACTGTGGCAGGTGATCCAGTGGATATTACTCCATGGTTGGACGGTTGGTGAGCTGTGGCACATGCTTGTCGAGTATTCATCCCAGAGGCTAGGAGGTGAAACGCAGCAGGGCTTTTTCGCTTGGCTACTTCCCAAGGACAGCCCCAGCACTGATGCACATTACATGTCTGAATAGCCAAATTAAGTTGTGAGGTTAGCATCTACGAAACCGGATAGCCGCCCCAGCAGCAATTAATGTGCATGACGTATTATGAGCGGCCAGTCTGCGAAACATCATTGATTGATTGCACCCTGTTCATAAGCATGCAATGTTGTGAGACTTATAAGAGTTTCAACATTTCTTAATTAAAAGTTTCTTATGGCAGGTTACACCGTCTCTACATGCGTGCTTGTCTAAAACGAAGTCATCGATGTCACGAACCATGGCTAAATTAAATGACTGAATCGGTATTGTTGGGGAGATACGGCGTGAAGAGACGATCATATGATAGTATAAAACACTATTATATGAATTATTGTCTATAATAACGTCTTTTCATACTATAATTAAAAGATAGTAGGATCTCATAGAGACAATCTTAAGATATATCTATTACAGAAGTTGTTTTTAGTTTTATCTTTAAATGACATGAAAGAGTATATATATGGTAGTTGTCTCTACGCTTGTACATGCTCTTAGAGTAGCATCACACCACAGAACATAACAACAGTATTCCACGATAAATTTGCGCACTTGATGACAGGTTTCCAGGAAAAAAAGGGATACTTTATTAAAGACAAAGATGGCAAATTATGTCATGTTCCACAAGCACAAAAACGTAATAATTTTACATTCATTTTACTAAAACATTGATCCCTGTGCCAATTTGTCAAGGCTGTTTGTAGTAAATATTAGAGATTATTGCTATGCAATTGCTCTCGTTTTCCTTCTCTTCTCCTTCAGGCTCTGCTTGCCGTCCTCTTCCACCTTGCAATTTTCTCAATGGTCTAACAAACAAGCCAAAGTACCATGTAACCATGTCAAGTAGATTCACATGTCTAGCTCCCAAATCTCCAACGGATACACAATATATATATATATATATATATATATGAGTTTTGCTACCGTCACTTCAAAGCAGATTCCGTGCTCGAGGCTGTGTTTTGAATCCGATTTGTTGATTCCATTCATCTTCTTCATCTTGTTGAAATGTAGCCACAGACCAAATTTCGTATTTTTTTGAATTTTTTTACTATTTGTTTTGCATTTTCTAAAATCAGCCTTTTGATTTTAGAAAATGCAAAACAAATAGTAAACAAATTCAAAAAAAAATACAAAATTTGGTCTGTGGCTACATTTCAACAAGATGAAAAAGATGAATGGTTCGGATCGAATATTTTTGTCACGGATTTCAAAAAATCGGCCTGGAGCACGGGGAGGATCTGTGCTTATATATGAAAATGATTCTATACTTCTGGGTGTATGTATTTCCACCTTCAGTATACCATTTAAATAAGAGAAAATTATTTATTTGCCACTGAAAGTTGGCCGGATCCCTAAAATACCATCATAAAATTGCTCTTCCCTTCATTGCCATCAGATCTCAACTTTCATCCCGTTTTTGCCACTCCCGTTAGCGTACTGTTTCTTTGGCCGTTAACTTGTATGTGAAAAGACGTTTCTGCCCATCTTCATCCTAATTTAAATCTATCAAATGTACTTAGAATTTTATGAAAATTTTTGGAGATGATCTTAAGAGAGTACTAACATTTCTGTAAAAATTTGAGAGCATGAGCAGCTCTGTGATTTTCTGGAAAAATCTTTTAGCGATTCTATCTTAATGAAAGAATTGCCCATCTTCATCCTCATTTAAATCTATCAAATGTGCTTAGAATTTTATGAAATTTTTTGGAGATGATCTTAAGAGAGTACTAACATTTTTATAAAAATTTGAGAGCATGAGAAGCTCTGTGATTTTCTGGAAAAATCTTTTAGCGATTCTGTCTTAATGAAAGAATCTAAATTTTGATTTTTCAGAAGCACTAAATAAATTCAAAAATTTATGAAATTGTTTGGAGTGGTTCCTTGGGTTATTTAGAACTTAAATAAAATATTTCTAAGCTTTTAAATGTTTTGAATTATTTCACGCCCAAGTTAGCACACGGGGTAACTTGGTCTTTTCAATGCATCAAGAAATCGGGGTTAGCCAACCGGACTGGCGATGGTAAAATGGGAAGGCAATGCAGGGAAGAGAATCTTCGCGATGGCATTTTGCGGAACTGGCTAACTCTCAGTGGCAAATAAACAATTCTCTCTTTAAATAATATTGTTATGCCTCTTTATCCTTTTGAGTATACTCTAATACTAATTATAAGATACTCTAAAGTGAATTCCACGAAAAATTTCATTAAAGTCCACCCTTTATAGCAATATTTGTTTGTATATTCCTTTTACATATGGAAAAGGTATGTAGTAAAAAAATAAAGGGTTTTCATGAAATTTTTTCAACCACGTTGCATTGGAGTATCTTAGAATTATTATTAGAGTATATCGAAAGTGATAAAAAAGTATAAAGCGTTCATTTAAGTGGTATATTAGAGGTGGGAGTATGTACTCCTAGCAGTACAGAAAAGGCTTCCTATATATATATATATATATATATATAAGGCATAAGCTAAGTTTTCCATCATGTGTTAATTGACGAATTTGACTACTTAAATTAGTGTTACTTACATCAATTTGTGGCCGTTCAACTTGGAGGTCGTTGTCTTCAATGGAAGTGATTGCGAAACCTAACGGGTTGAGCACCTCCTCGTAGCTGCATAAGGGCACATACAATGATATATATCAGCTATCTGTAAGATTATATCATGTAGATTTTATGTGATATGGAGGAGAGAGAAAACTGCTCTAACAATTTTTCTGAACAAAGAGAAATGGAAAAAAGGTAGGAAAAAGTGATAACTGATAAGCTAGGCAAAAGGAAAACTTACTCGTGTACTGCTGTATTGAATGGTGGTCCAGCTTCTGCACCTTCAAACTAGACCATGCAAAACCGTACCATGCATCGAGAAATTAAGCGAACTACATTAAAAAAAACCCTTCAAAAGTAAGAGGAAATTGTTATTAACTAGTATGTATATACCAGGTTCATGAGAGTGACAAGCTCTCCATCCGGTTTGAGCAGGTCGTCCACCTTGCTCGCCCATGCCAACCTCAGAGACGGATGTATAGCGCAAAAGAACCTGCAGGCGAGGCGAGAGAGTACAGAGCATGCAGATCAGGCAAATCACAATTAATCGAGATGGATTTAATTGTTTGAGCTAAAAATTAACAAGGAAATTAACTGCATATATATCATGCGCGCGTATATATATATGCAGGAGGAACAACTCTCAAGTGAGCGATTAATTAGTTGTTTAATACTACGTACGTACGTGTAGTCGAAGATGAGATCGAAGCTGGGCTGTGCATCTGCTGGGACCCAAGTGAAGAAATCCGCTGCCACGAAGTCGAAGAAACCCGCGTTGGGAGACGACGACGACCGCTGCCAGTGGCAGGCATGCATGGAACCCGATAAATAAGAAGAAATCGAGCAAGAGGATCGAATAATGGATCGAGTTTACTTTTGTGAGCTAGCAAATATACATGCATCTATATATACATGCATGCATGTACGTACGTACTCGAATCACCCAAAAAATAACTCAAAAGTCACAGCTACCAATGGTGCAAATTCACCCGCGCGCCTCACCTGTTTTGCCCTTTGGATGGCGGTGTCGGAGACGTCGAGGCCGACGACGAAGCGGCCGGGCCCGGACAAGGCAACCACGTCGTATCCCTGCAATTGATCGATGGTCAGTGCAACCGCGCGCACGTACGTACTTGGACTATATCATCTCGATTTAATTAATTACAAGGATCGGATTTAATACATAGGAGATGTACGTTAATTGCGTACCCCGCCGCAGCCGGGGACGAGGACCCGGGCGCCGTGGCTGGGGAGGGTGCCGGACCGCGCCAGCCTGACGACGGCGGGTGTCGCCTGCCCGAGATCCCACGGCGTCACGCCTCCCTCCCAGCACGCCGTCCAACCATCTTATCATCATCGACGACCATATATACGCATGCACAAATCCATCTCTATCAGCCATATAATTAAGCCATATATGCACAAATCCATCTATATATCAGCTACGTAATTACGCCACTGCCGTCGGTTAATCAGTTAGTCTGCAAGAATAATGCAACTGTGCGTTGACGATCACCCGCAGCTTTGACATCGTTGCCGGTGAAGAGCTCTCGCAGGCGGACCATCGCCGCCACCTGATCGACGGCTTGGCTGCCGCCGGCGACATCTCCTGAAACGCTCCGCGCGTCATCGGTGGTGGCCATTAATTATTTGATGCTAGCTATTCTACCTATGGTGGACGAGTGGTAACTGTCAGCTGTGTGTCTGTCTGTCTACCAGTCCAGTATATACACAGAGAGAGAGAGGAGTAAATATATACTCCCTCCGGTCTAATTTTGGACATCGACACCGCCATCAAAATACCACTTCGACCACTAATTTCTATTATAATATATTTATAAAACCCAATAAAATTATAATATCATGATAAATCTATACATATGATTTTTATATATACAATTTAAATATTTAAAAAGATATTAGCAGTTAAAGTTTCAAAAATTCAACCTATTATACCCAGAACGACAACAATTTGTGATGGATGGAGGGAGCATATGTCTTGATCCGGCGGCATGCGCCGTGGTTAATTACAATAATCAATTGGTAATTAAGTGCGCTCAAAAAGGGAAAATGTTTGACTAATAAGGACATGTATAATGGTACGATGTTAGCTATCTATATGCTTAACCATGTAAAATTTTTACTAAAGTGGAGAAGAGAGAGTATAAATGTTTCTTTGTGAAGAGATGACCATATAGATATCCTAAAACACTATTATTTAAGTTATTGTCTACAATAACACCTTTTCTTACCATAATTAAAAGATTGCAAGATTTTATAAAGATAATTTTAATGTTATCTATTGTAGAAGTTATGTTTAATTTTATCTTTAGATGATATAGAAGAGTATATAGACAACAGTAATCGTCCCTATTATTATACATGCTTTAACCACATCGATCGGCGGGGTCAGGCGTGGTGGCCATGGCCATGGGGCTGCTGTGGACCCCACGGTAGACACAACTCTGATTTACTTTTATATCTTCAAATTAGACCGTGTACTCAAGCCATGTTTTATGTGAGACGATGTTCCCATGTAGATCATACATACACCCTCTGTTTCTGAACACATGTCACACCAGCTGCTAGTTTCTAAAACAAATTGACTTTAATTTGTAACAAACCAATGGTAGACATACAAATTAAATTATAGTCTTGTTCCCATCGTCCAGCTCACGTCCTGCGAGATTAGATAGAGAGAGAAGATTTTCCTTGCATTTTGCCACGTGAGCTGCTGTTTAATTATCATTAGCTTTCCGGCGGAATCTTCCTTCAAGAATGCATACGCACGCTATCGTCTGGCTGTACACTTGCACTCCCTCTGACTAAGTTTATAAAAGTATTTTTAAATTATCTTGTCTATTAATATACGCTACATAAACTTAAGCGGATGAGCACTACACAAAAACGTACAATTAAATTAAATCCACTTGCCGACCCCGACCGCAGAGTAAATTAAATCCAATTGGCCACCCGCAGAATAAATTAATTAAATCCACTTGCCGGCCCCGACCGTAAAATACCGCAAATCGATGTACTAGTATGTACCCGTTTTGTTTAGCAATTTTGATTAATTACACGTGATTTGTGCACTCTAGTGCACTAATTAACTCAACTGATGACTGCTGTGAGCCTGTGACCTAAGAGCATGCCCAATAACATCACTTCAACTATCTCTTGACTATACTATATTAGTAAAATATTATGTGGAGGAAAGAGGATGTGAGAAAAGAGAATGTGTTGTCTTTTGTGCAAGAGACAATCTCATCACATAAACTAATACAAACAGTGATGAAGCGTGAGAGGGAAAATGTGATGAAAAATAATATAAGATAGTTAGAGAAATGATTTGAAAGTGAACTACTGGAGATGTTTCTAGTGCTATCACTAGGTGAGTTGGAATTCTTAGAAACAATCTTAAGAGATAGACTATTGTATATGCCCTAATACGCGTGTGCACATGCTTAGGCCTTGTTTGGGGGAGCTGTGCTTCAGCTTTGGATCAAAAGCTCCCCAAACAGTATGGCTACAAAGCAGCTGGGAAGCTAAGTCCAATGTGAAGACTCCCAAAAGTCAAGGCTGGCGAGGAGGAGCTTTTCAGCTGTGGCTTGGCTTGACCACCTCCTACCTCGGTCGCTCTTCCTTCTCGACCTCCGCCACCCCGCCTCACCGCCTCCACGTCACCTCCCCACTCGAACACCGCTGTACTTTGCTATGTTGTTATCTCCTCGCTCGGTGGCCCTCAAAAGCTACAACTAATTTGCCAAACAGCATAACAAGAAAAGCAAAAGCAGCTTTTCAGCCCAGCCGCAGTTCCTCCAAACAAGGCCTTACTCCGCTTTCAAACAAGGGTAGCTAGCCGTTTACTGATTTCCATGAGCTTTGTATATACTCCCTCCCATCACAAATAGTTGGCGTCTTCGACCTCAACATAGTTTCTAGAACGCAGCTTTGATCACTAATTTCTATTTAATATATTTATAAAATCTAATAAAATTATAATATTATAAAAGTACTTTTCGAGATAAATTTACAAATATGATTTTCGTGTATTTAATTTAAATATTTCAAAAGCATTGACAATCAAAATTTTAAAAGTTTAACTATACTTATATCCAAAACAATATCTATTTGTGATTGGAGGGGTACGATAAGATTATATATGTACCTCACAAATTAAATAGGGCCAAAACAAATATGCAAATCTTTAATTTGTGTGCCTAGCTAGCTCTAGCTAACTACCAAGCTAATTAAGCTTGGCGGGAGGTTTTCCATTAATTTTCACAGCACAACATTTGGTTTGTTTAAAAACTTAGGCTTAAAAACTTTTCAAACAGCTTAATCTAGTCAATCGATCGTTAATTAACAACAGGGGTGGAGGGCCGTCCACGCATGTACTCTATCTCCTATATATGCCCAGAATATTTCGCGCCAGGGCAGCCATGTATTCCATCTCTTATGCCCAGAATATATAGAGCCCAAGAATCCGAAAGTCAATCTTCCTCAAGACAATCCAGTAGAAGCAAAGGGCAAACAAAACTTTCACCAACCAGAAGTTAAGTCTGAAAGGTGTTGCATTGGCACTGCCAAGAGCCATGGACGCCGGCCGGGGCACAACTTGACTTCTTGCAAAGTGAGAAAAGCTTAATTTGCACACTCTATTGTTGCAAGGAGAAGAAGATGCCGGTGAAGTAGAGGAAACGGAGGTAAAGGCAGATCAAGGGTTTGTCCACAGTCTGGCGAAGAATTAGAGGGACAACTAATGCAAATATCCTCTTATTCAGAGTTTTATTCGGATTTCTTCCGGCCGGACTGCACGAGCTTCACGACGGCTTGTGTACTTGACAGATTGATATACTAGTAGTAGTAGTAGTAGTAGTAGTACAGACGTTTTAAATTTTGCACCTCACACACGGCAAGTAAATCATCACGAAAATAGCTGAAGCAGAGGGGTATATAAAAAAAAATAGGGTGAAAAGTCATCTTGAAATTATAGAATAACGTTTATTTAGAAACAAAATTTTAAAGCTAGAATGACGTGTGTTCATGAGCATATGGAGCTACTCAATCTTAGCTGTACATATGTGTTCGTGGGAAAAACTGAAGATAGAATGTCAATGGGTGACACAAAGCGAGGAAGAGGATAAGATTGTTTGGAATATGAGTTCTTATAGTTTGTTTTCTGTGAAATCATTTTATTTGTTTATGAAAATCCAGAATGTAAATTTTCCTTATAAATTCCTTTGGAAGATTAAGACTCATCTCAAAGTTAGAGTCTTCATTCAGTTAATACCAAGGAAAAGCATTTTAACTAAAGATAGACTATTACGAAGGGGTTGAAAAAGGGATAAGAAATATCAGTTTTGTTGTGGTAATGAGACAATTGATTATTTGTTTATCTCATGTCCATTGGCAAGATTTATTTGGAATGTGGTGAGATGTGTTTTTGGCTTGAGATGTTAATGTTGAACACTGATTTGGTAATTGGTTGATTCAATTCAGGCATGAATCCAAGAAGCTATTGTTGGTGGAAATTTCAGAATTGATATAGACTATTTAGAAAGCGTGACACCACATGTCTCGTGTGTTGGCTGGTGTGGTGGAAGCACCCAACTGAACATCATCAAAATTCACAAATCGAAGGATCAGATCAGCTCCATCCGTTTAAACACGCATTGAAGAGGGTGAGAGAGACGGAGGGAAACTCGTGCGTTTGCTAGCCACGCAGCGAGACTGAACTTTAATGGAGAGAGCTCGATCGATCGATCGGACACCACATGTCTTGTGTGTGGTGGAAGAAGCACCCAACTGAACATCATCAAAACTCACAAATCGAAGGTTCAGCTCCGTCCATGCAGCACAGGTCTATTATTACAGTAAGAGCCAACGGAATCGCCTCTCGACGATCCAAGCTTGAGATATAGCGATATATCCCCTCCCTTGCGCAAAAAAATTCATGTCAATCAAGAGAAATCATGCCACTAAAATGGATAGTCACACGATGAATGCTTACATGTCTTGCCCTTACGAGCGAGCTGAAGGAAACCAAGCATGGAGAGTTATGGAGCGGCTGACTTCAGGCTCTAATTTCACCGAAACAGACGGCCCTTCAGTGCTCACCCGCATGTACATATGTTGCGTTTGCACAGGAAAGAGAAATAGTACCAAAGCTGGATTCAGATACATGATCCTAAGACAAATTTCATGGCCTCCTGATTGAATCCTGGGACCGGTCCTGTCCTCTGTGTGTGTATGCGTGTGTGTACGACGCCTCAGGCCAAGCCAGAGCCAACCAAACCGCTCGCTGTCGGCAGGAATGTAGCATCCACGCGCCTGCAATGCAACCATTTAGATTCAAGGAAATTAATGCCTAAGAAAACTACCACAAATTCAGCTCCTACCACGAGAAGAGAAATTGGTCACCTTGATCAATTGGGAGGACATTATGCATGCATTTTCCATGTCTCTCCATCGGCTGGTCAACATCGACCATTAGCCTTGGAAAAGTCTTGGCAAGAAATGTTGACGATATTGGCAGAAATTGTTGAGTGAGCATGCCAGGTTAAAACCGCATTGCCTTCAGACTCCGATTTCACCGGACAAACCTTCAATGCTCATCACTTGGATTTTTACACGCCAGAAAAATGGAAGATTCACACAATAATAAGATAATCTTTACGGACGGGGAAGAGCATCAAACAGGCCTGTATATCAGCGCTCTTGATTAGCACTTTCAAGGTTCAAACAGAGGACAAAGTGATCGAGTAAATTCCAAGATACGACAGACATGTTGGTTGCTTCAAAGATCTGCCATGCTACATGGCTACATTAATTCCTACGAAGGATTGTGATGAATGTATTCCCATGCCTAGATGAAGCTACTACATCCAGAGAGCAACGCCATTTGGCTGGCTTCCCTAGCTTGGGTGTAGGCCTGATATTTTGGGCGCTCTGGACAAAGGGTTGGGTTCCTGACTTCTGTACATCTTATCCGAAACCTGCAGCATGAGACGAAACCAATTACAAAATGGACTTGGGTATGTGGAAATGGGCCAAAAAGAATGTTGCTTGCATCCTGGTTAAACACACAAAAGGGTCCCTCCAATATTCCTCAATTGAAGAATGCGTCCGAGATTGACCAACATGTCTAACATGTGAAAAAGCTGAAAATTTCCAAATACTCTTAACAAGTTTCATCACAATCCTTTGTAGGATACATATCTTCTCTAAAGAGGCCATGGCTAACATACTAACTTGTAGACCAAACATAACTATTCATTTTGACATATGGCATGTACTATGTGCTAATATGTACTAGTAAAATTCACAAGTACATTGCTATTACTTATTACAAAAGTCAAAATAGCTATACAAATTAAGTCGGTTCAACAGATAACTGTATATGCCATGTCCCTGGGATAAGAAACACAATGGGTAACTATGTGACAGGACCTCGGCGGCCAGGAGATGTGGCAGACAGAGGGAAGGAGCAGAGTTGCACAGGAGATAGATAATAGAAGGAGAGAGATTAGAGATACTTCTTGCTTGCCCTTTATTGATAATTCCATCCACTTATACAGAGGAGTTACAACTAAAGATAGAATCCAACTAACCCAATATATCGTTTACTAACTTATCTCTGATTCCTAAAGTCCTAACTTAATAGGGGAGGAACAGGGTGCCGCCAGCCCCTAGGCTGCGCCATCCATGGCTTGTGTGCCAGCCATGGAGTCCCTGGTCCCATGTCGACGCTGGTAGGGAATTCCCCACATGACAGAATAACGTGGCAGGTCTGTTGATACTCAACGACATATGCTATGGTTTTGGACGAACCTACTGTGATTAAGCAACATGATAATCCTATACTTGAAGGCTAATTAAATAGAGAAGTGCCCAAATATATGACAAAGACTAATTTATTTTGAATAAAAACAATTCAACAAATTTGCATAAGCTACAAATTGCACCTACATATGACAACAACCAAACCTTTTATCCCAAACAGGTTGGGGTAGGATAGGAAAAAAACCCAATCAAAGTCAATAAAACTCCTAAACCTTCGATCTTGGATCATAGTTCCGGTATTTGAATCGCTAACTTCTATGCACTCTTATCCAACGCCAAATCTTTGGGATCATTATAATCCCTCAAGTCTCTTTTAACTGCTTCTTCCTACGTTAGTCTCGGTCGACCTCTACCTCTTCTTGTGTTTTCTAGACAACTGAAAATTCTATTATGCACCAGTGCCTCAGGAGACCTCCGTTGGAGATGTCCAAACCATCTCAGATGATTTTGGACAAGCTTTTCTTCAATTGGTGCTATCCCAACCTGTTGTGGACGCTTTTGTGGTCAAAGTTTATGAGCGTCGGCATAAGAGGGTCCAGGGGGATGCGCCTAGCACAGGTGGGGCGGCTGGTTAAGATGGCGTGAGGGCGTGAGTAGCCTGAAGTAGCAATATATCTTATCTCTTTAAATTAGTTAAGTATTTAGATTGGTTTGGATATGCTTATCCATATTTCCTATTCAGTTGTAGCTTGCATGGAATAATTAAGTCAGGCCTCCCTAGTATATAAAGGGATTGCCCTGCTTGTTTGGAAGGCAATAAAGAAATCAGTTTCCTCTAACCTGAGCAGAGCCTCTTCGGCCAGGGAGAAACCCTAGGTTGAAGAGGGCGTTCAGTGCTTATCTCTCCTGTTCGCCAACCATTGATACCCACCAAACCCTAGCCACAACATTTGGTATCAGAGCCACTCCACCACCCTTCCATGGAGCCGGCAGAGAAGGAGCAACTGGCGCAGCTATGCCAGATGATGGGGCGCATGGCAGCAGCCCTGGAGAAGGTTGACAAACTGGAGCAAGCAGTGTCTCGGCTCCAAGTCGGGGTTGATCAGGCGCATGGCAGCAATCAGAGGGGACTTCGAGGCGGATGGAAGGAGGAGGAAGAGGACCCGAGGGCTGGGAGCAGAGGGGCGCCTCGATTCCACAAGCTGTCATTCCCAATTTATGACGGTAAGGAAGATCCTCTCCCATGGTTGAATAGATGCGAGCAGTTCTTCGCGGGACAGCGGACTATGGAGGAAGAGAAGGTGTGGCTTGCGTCATATCATATGACGGGAGTGGCACAGCAATGGTATTACAGATTGGAGAAGAACCAGGGAGTACCCACATGGCCTCGTTTTGTAGAACATGTAAACCTGCGTTTTGGGCCTCCAATACGGAATAACCCACTGGGAGAACTCATTCAATTGAGGAGGAAAGGTTCAGTGGCCGAATACCAAGAGCAATTTCTTGCTCTACTCTGCCGTTGTGAGGACATGACTGAAAGACAACAAGTGCAAATTTTTACCACTGGGTTGCGCAATCCGTTGCGAACCGATGTGGAGCTGCAGAATCCGGCAACCCTGGAAGTGGCGATGAGTCTGGCCAGAGCTTATGAGAGGCGGCTGGAAATAGAAGATGACGAAGGCGTGCCAATTCCCGCGAAAGTGGTGCCTAGTACCAAGTCTGTAGCTGTGAATAGAACACTGGGAAGCAGTAATCTTCCTATGCACTCTACTTCAGGCTTCAGTGGCGGAAGCTCTAGCAAACCTTCAGGGGGTAATGCAACCGGACCAGTACCAGCAAACTCCAAGATTCCAAGCCCAAGGGGGCGCAAACTCCTTACCGCAGCGGAGATGGCGGACCGAAGGCTCAAGGGACTGTGCTTCAATTGCCCTGAGAAGTTTTCCAAGGAGCACATTGGTAAATGTTCTATGAAGGGAATCTATCTTCTGGAATTGGAGGAGGAAGAGGAGATGGAGGAGTCAGTGACAGAAGATGTGGAGATATCCTTACATGCTCTCACAGGGATCCGTATGGGCAAAACAATGCAATTGCAGGTTCAGATCAATGGGTTTGGCGTGCGTGCATTGGTTGATTCAGGGTCGACCCACAACTTTGTGGGGGAAGGTGCAGCCAACCGGCTGGGATTACCCACGGCCGCTCGGGAGGGCATCAGCGTGGCCGTTGCTAATGGTGACCGCATATCCAGTACAGGAAGGTGCCGGGCTGTGCGGATGTTAGTGGGCAAGGAGGAATTTATGCTCGACTGCTTTGTGATTCCATTGGCAGGGTTTGATCTGGTACTAGGGGTTCAATGGCTCCGAACCCTAGGGCCGATCTTGTGGGACTTTCAACAACTGACGATGACCTTTTGGTTATCCAATCATCAGGTTACTTGGCAGGGGCTAGGTAAGGAGCAACAGCAACCGGAGGTGATGCTGGCAGAAGAAGATGAGTTGATGACCTGTTTATTGAAGGAGTTTGCTGTTCTTTTTGAGCCTCCAGAATCACTTCCTCCACCCCGCAACTGTGACCACCGCATACATCTTTTACCTGGGACAGCTCCTATCGCAGTCCGCCCTTACAGGTATCCGCAATTGCTTAAAGATGAAATAGAGCGGCAGTGTGAGGAAATGCTTCAACAAGGTATCATTCGTCCGAGCACGTCTCCGTTTTCCTCTCCAGTCATATTGGTTCGGAAACGGGATAATTCTTGGAGGTTTTGTGTGGACTATCGGGCTCTCAATGCCCAGACGGTAAAAGACAAATTTCCTATTCCGGTGGTGGATGAGCTGTTGGATGAGCTCAAGGGTGCTCGGTATTTTACCAAGTTGGACCTTCGTAGTGGGTATCACCAAGTCCGAATGCATCCTGAAGATATCGAGAAAACAGCCTTCCGCACTCATCGGGGTCATTATGAATTCTTGGTCATGTCCTTTGGTTTGACCAATGCTCCAGCTACCTTCCAAGCTCTTATGAATGATGTTCTCAAGGCTTTTCTCCGTCGGTTTGTGCTGGTCTTCTTCGATGATATCTTGATTCTGACTCATCTTGGTGAACATCTTGACATGTTCTTTGGTTTCGAGGTACTCATCCACAACAAGCTGGTGCTTAAGCGTTCCAAGTGCCTATTCGGCAAGGAGTCGGTTGAGTATCTGGGGCATATAATTTATTTCGTATGCCGTAATGGATCCAAACAAGATTTCAGCTGTGAACAACTGGCCAACACCTACGTCGGTTAGAGCGCTGCGAGGTTTTCTGGGACTATCCGGGTATTATCAGAAGTTCATTAAATCTTATGGCACGATAGCCGCGCCATTGACGAGATTACTCAAGAAAGAGGCTTTCTCTTGGTCCACAGAAGCAGAACAGGCCTTTGAGCACCTGAAAACAGCGCTGACCACGGGTCCTATATTGCAACTTCCAGATTTCAGCCGCCGGTTCATGGTGGATTGTGATGCTTCAGGGACTGGGTTTGGCGCTGTCCTTCACCAGGGCGCTGGTCCCGTTGCTTTCTTCAACCGAGCGGTTGCACAACATCACATGAAGCTCGCCGCATATGAAAGGGAATTGATTGGGCTAGTCAAGGCAGTCCGCCATTGGAGGCAATACTTATGGGGCCGTGCTTTCACCATTCGAACTGACCACTACACTTTAAAATTTCTCCTGGATCAGCGGTTGTCCACAATTCCGCAGCATACTTGGGTGAGCAAGCTAATGGGTTATGACTTCACAGTGGAGTTCCGGCCGGGTAAGCAGAATTCAGCGGTTGATGCTCTCTCTCGGCGGCAGGAGGTCCCGCACATGATAGCTGCCATCTCGTCACCAGAATTTGCGGTCTTTGATCGACTCGGCGAACTCCATCTTCTCGTGACATGTGAGTTAAGGGATAAGATTATTCTTGCACTACGGCCGTCTGGTTGGTCTTGGGTCGATGGCTTGATCCTTCATAATGGCAAGGTTTTTGTGCCAGCCGACTCCCCCCTAGTGCCCCAGTTGTTGGTCGAGGCGCATGGAAGTGGACATGAAGGTTGTCAGAAAACACTTCATCGTTTACGTGCCTCCTTTTGCATCCACATGCATCAAGTTGGTCGCGAGTTTGTCTTGAGGTGGGTGCTGTGTCAACGCAATAAAACAAAGCACTTGCATCCCGCGGGCCTCTTGCAGCCGTTAGCGATACCCACCGGTGTTTGGCAAGACATCAGTATGGATTTTGTGGAGGGTCTCCCTAAGGTTGGAGGGAAATCGGTTATATTGTCCGTGGTGGATCGGTTTTCGAAGTATGCCCATTTCATTGCTTTGGGGCATCCATATACTGCAAGCTCAGTGGCGCGTGCATTCTTCACTGACATTGTTCGTCTCCATGGGATTCCGTCGTCTATTGTCAGTGACCGTGACCCAGTTTTTACCAGTGCTTTTTGGTCTGACTTATTCCGTCTTTCGGGTGTTCAGCTCCATCTCAGTACCGCCTTTCATCCTCAGAGTGATGGTCAGAACGAGGTGGTTAATCGTATTATTGTCATGTATCTGCGCTGCCTCTCGTGTGACCGTCCGAAGCAGTGGCTCCAATGGCTTCCATGGGCAGAATTCTGTTAAAATTCTTCATTCCAGACTTCTTTGAAGACGACTCCTTTTCAGGTCGTCTATGGCAGGGATCCTCCCACACTTGTGTCCTATGAGCCTCGTACTGCTCGGGTGGCTGCAGTAGATCGCCAGTTACAAGACCGCGATGAGTTCTTGGCAGAAATCCGCGAGCGCCTTCATCAAGCCCAAGATCAGATGAAGCATTATCAGGATCAGTCCAGGCGTGATGTGAATTTCGCCGTTGGGGATTGGGTTTGGCTGCGGTTGCACCATCGCACGGCTTCTAGCGTCAAGGATACTACGTCCTCTAAATTGGCCCCATGTTTCTATGGTCCCTTCCTTATTTTGGAGCGGATTGGTTCCGTCGCATACTGCCTGCGACTTCCAGCCAAGGCTCGCATCCATAATGTCTTCCATGTGGCCTTATTGAAGAAGTATGAAGGCTCGCCGCCCTCTTCGGACGTCCCGCTTCCAGATTTTGTGCATGGTAGAGTGATTCCTTCCCCCAGCAGCATTGTTCGTGCTCACCTCAACCGCGGCGTTTGGGAGCTCTTAGTTCAGTGGAAAGGGTGTCCTGCGGAGGATGCCACCTGGCTACGTTTGGACGTGTTCAAGGAACAATACCCGCAGTTCCAACTCGAGGACGAGTTGTTTCGCCAGGCGGGTGGAAATGTTGTGGACGCTTTTGTGGGCAAAGTTTATGAGCGTCGGCATAAGAGGTCGAGGATCGCCTAGCACAATGGGGGCGGTGGTTAAGATGGCGTGAGGCGTGAGTAGCTGAAGTAGCAATATATCTTATCTCTTTAAATTAGTTAAGTATTTAGATTGGTTTGGATATGCTTATCCATATTTCCTATTCAGTTGTAGCTTGCATGGAATAATTAAGTCGGGCCTCCTAGTATATAAAGGATTGCCCCGCTTGTTTGGAAGGCAATAAAGAAATCGATTTCCTCTAACCTAAGCGAGCCTCTTGACGGGGAGAAACCCTAGGTTGAAGAGGGCGTTCAGTGCTTATCTCTCCTGTTCGCCAACCATTGATACCCACTAAACCCTAGCCACAACACAACCCTATCACGTATATTATCATTGTGGATTCGATCTCTCTTTGCATGATCATAGATCCACCACAGCATCCGCATCTGCTCATCTTCTGTACATATTATCTTTTTGTCGCCCAACATTCCATTCCATACAACATCATAGGTCTAATTGCCGTCCTATAAAACTTACTGTTTAACTTTTGAGGAGCTTTTCTATCACATAGGACACCCGATACTTTGCGCTATTTCAACCACCCTACCTGTGGTATCCTGTGGCTCAAATTTTCATCAATCTCGCCGTCACTCTGTAGCATCGATCTCAAATATCGAAACACTTCCTTCCTAGGCACAACTTATCTATCCAAACTAACATCTCCATTACCTACTATAGCATCGCTGAAAACACACCTCATATACTCGGTTTTAGTCCTACTAAGTCGAAAGCTCTTGGATTCTAAAGTCTTCCTCCACAACTCAAGTTTTTTATCAATACCTACCCTGCTCTCATCAATTAGCACCACATCGTCAACAAAAAACATACACCAAAGAATCTCTCATTGTATGTCCCGCATGATTTCATCCATCACTAGGGCAAAAATAAGCACCTACATATAACAACATAAATAAAATGTTTCTACCCCTAGAGTACACGCCTCATCTTTATAGATCAATGCTTGTTGTCCTAGGGTGTGATAGTAATATCATCTTTCAGTTTGGGTGTATCAAACTTCAAATATCAGGGTCCCTGAATTTAACAGTACAGAAAGCCACAATCTACATATTACACAATCCAAAATTATTGATTTTGTCATGTTTTGCTCATCAAAACTTAGAGCATTCTATTGTGATGATGAGATTTGTTTCTGAGTTAGAGCTCGCTAACACAAAATGATAAAATAACTAAATTTATCGAGAGAAAAAAAAACCTGAAAATGGTAACCTCCGATTCCAGCATTCAATTGCTATGATGTCCGTCTGCCATAAGGCACTTGATCGTCCTACATTTATTAGGATGCGTCAGTGCATATAAATATCACTACAATTTAGTGACATAACTTGACTCTATTAAACCCTCCAAAAATACTAGACAGCTGCAAAGTACACATTCTGACATTTTCCTGAAATATATTCGGATACATCCACTGGACTCCCCTAGAGTGCTCTGCTGCTGGTGTGTGTTGGCCAAACTGTCCAATTGAAGAAATCAATTAATTATTTCATCTGTTGCACATATTCAAGCAAAATGCCAAAATCACAAATGGAAATGCAAGCATATCGTTGCAAGGAAAAACCTGCAAAGTGTTGCCTGGATGCAACTGGTTACCATAATGGTGTGGGTGGCTAGATTGCACCCCATAACGGCTCTCAAATGATAGCTCATTTGGATTAACATCTTCCTGGAAGGTTGACAGTTAAAAGTAAAACGGTAATGTCAAGACTCTCGTACCTAATAATGGATTTAATAACCAAATATTGATAATAGGAACTACCATAAGATCAACAAGGCCATGTGCCCTGACATGAGTACCAAGGTTTGAGGCAGTCGAAGAAGAATGAAAAGTATCCTTCTGGCTTACATCCGATGATACCAGTAAAGAATCCTGCCATACAACAAATAAAACTTAATTAGCACCAGCAACAAACTAATGCTAGGAGTGCATAAACTAGAAGTAAGGACACACCTTATAGCTGTATTGATTTGACATGGAGTCCACGCTTATCTCTTTACTCTTTTTGGGAGGACGGCCGCGTCGCTTTTTGGTTGGACCCCCCTCAGATGAACCGGGCTGTGTGTGGTTATCACCATTCGCAATTGTACGTTCAGATGGTGTAAGTTTGTGCTCCAATTCACTGCACAAATTATCATCAAGAAGGGTTCTTTTTATGTCGCTTATTAGTTTTAATGCAAGCTGATACTTCTCATCTGAAGCCGTTCCAATCTCAACAAGACGGAGGCACTGCAAAGTCATATAATCATAACGCTCGACATGATTACTTGTTATTAAATCCTTCAATGGGTTATCCAGGGCGTGCAACTGCTTAAAGTCACTCCGCCACCTATTAAGTACATAACAAGAGGGGATATCATACACTTGCTGCCATTTAAGCACCGATAATGCATGCCGACAAACAATGCCACTAAACTGAAACAGACCACAGTTACATTCCATCCTGTTGGTCTCGATACAGTGAACAACCTCATACTTTTTATTCACCATTTCTCTGCCTGATTCAGCTAAATCAATAACTATAAAAGAAGATGTCGAACCATCCAGCTGAACTTCACAATGCATGGTTGCTGCTTTTAACTCATCCTGGAATTTTACAAACATGTTCAGGGTGTACAATTTGGATAGCTGCTCTTCCATAAGATACTTGGATACAAGGACCCTGCTGCTACTTAACGACTCAAAATCATCCTGTTGCTCCATTTTGTACTTGTCCTGTAAAAGAATCATGTAGCTGCTAAGGAATTGCACCAAGTTGGTCTCTGGGCTGATTGAACCATCAAAAAATGCACTTGGACTTTCCCGGTGGTTAACAGTAGACAACCCAGCCCAAAAGGCATCTTTCAGGAAGGCAGGGACCCACAAGTGTCGATTTTCATACAGAAAGATCATCCATTCGTTGCCCTGAAGGCCAAATCTATCAATTAAGTTCTTCCACCTTGCCTCAAACTCATCATCCTTCAAGGAATCATATATTATAGTTTCCAATTCAGTTTTTATCGATTCATATTCCGCTAATTCTCCTAATTTTTCTGAAATACTTTTTACTACATGCCAATCACTTATTCTATGGCGTGTTTTCGGAAGTAATTCTCGAACAGCAGCTTTTATCGCCACACATTCATCAGTAATTATGGCGTTTGGAGGCCGTCCCTTCATACAAGTTAACCACGACTTCAGCAGCCATAAGAAGCTCTCTGTACTCTCATCTGAAAGCAAGCCACAGCCTAACAGGACAAGCTGACCGTGATGATTCACCCCCAGAAATAAAACAAGGGGTACATCAAACTTATTTCTTAAGCAGGTTGCATCGACCCAAATAGCATCATTAAAATATTGGTATGCTGCCCTGGATCTTGAATCAACCCAAAGAACACTCCTTAGATGACCCTCTACATAAAAATCCATGACATAGAAGAAGTTTGGCTGCTTTGCCTGCATATCTGAAAAAAAACCATTGATGGCCTCAACATCACCCTCCCCAATCTTAAGCCGTCCCCAGTCATCAAAGATCGGGACATCAATGTCAGCAGAAGTTGAGCATTCACCTCTTGCAGCCCTCACCACTAGATCTTTACTCATTCCACTAGGCAAGGTCTTGTAACACCTCAGAAAGCGAGCCGCCGAAGGGTTCAGCGCGTGGTTGTGCTCAAGATTGACATCCGTCAGATGCAACAAGCCATCCCCCCACAGCCTCGCAACGACGGTGGCCTGGCAATTGGTCTTGGCTGTTGGCCTGGCTTGGTAGCAAGCGTCCTCCTTCCCGTTCCCCCACTTGTTACACACGAGCACCAGCCGCCGGCAGAGCCCGGCCTTGGTGAAGGATGACTTCTTGACGCAGACCCCGAACCCCGTGCGCAAGGCGTAGCGCTTGTAGAAGTTGAGCACCTCCTCGTAGGATTTGAAAACCATCCCATCCCTCGGCGTCCGGTCATCCCCGTACGGCACCCTGTCCGCCCCATCCAGCTCGACGTTCTCCGCCGCCGCTTCCACCATGGCAGCGAGCTCCTTGCTGCCGGGCGAGATGTCATCCGCATCGTCGTCGTCTTGGTTGCCAGAGAAAGCCAACTCCTCCACCGGATTCGAGTCCACCTCCAACATGTATCTCTCCCACAAATCTACAAACGCGATGGAAAAGGAAAAAAAAAATACAAACTGCTATTAGTAGTCAGATTTGGATGAGACTGCTCATAGAGAAGAAAAGATCCCCCACGAGGATGTTGACGGGGATCTCCGGCTGGAGCTCACCGCGCCGGCCGCCGGAGGAGGGGCAGGATCTGGCGAATGGTGGGTCGCTACTTGTGGGGTCTTGTTCCTACTTCGTTCTGAGGACGGGAAGCGTAACCTCTGCCTTTCTCTCTTCTTTGCCTTGTGAAGGGCCTTAAGCCAGATCTGGTGCGTCCATTCCAATCCAACGGTTAGGTGCAGGGAGGCCATGAATTTCTCCTCGCTACTCCGTAGAGAAATAGAGATAAATAAAATAACATAGTTTGGTTGGAAAAGTAAGTTTCTAATCCTGTTTTACTGTACATTGGTCAGTCTGTTGACAAATACAAATAATATAATATACAGCTTCTGCCTAGAAGATTTGGAGAGCTCCCATGTTCAGAAAATCCAAAATCGTGAACAGGTCCTTCCACCAGTTATTTTACAAAAAGGATCGTATAATTCTGCAAATTCAATTCGTACGCCTTTAAACCCAAAAGATTTAAAATTACGATTAGGTCTGGTTATTTTGCGAAAAAATCCCGTGGCACCGGTTATTTTGCAAAAAGGACCCCATAGTTTTGTAAATTCAACTCGGGCGTCGGTTCTTTAAACCCTAAAGATTTAAAATTATATTTAGGTCCGGATATTTTGTGAAAAAAACATGTGGTTCCGCAAATTTAACATGGACGCCGATTCTTTAAGCTCAAAATATTTAAAATTACATTTAGGTTCTTCTACCATTTTGTATAAGGATAATGGACATGGTGAGGGCACTTCCAACAATCACGTATGCTTGATACTGTAGCTATGTCGCATCAGTTTTTTTTTTTGAAGTGGAGGAGAGAAAGGGAAGAGAGAATAAAAATGCTCATACATTTCGAACCTTTTTAGAAACCAAGAAAATAGTATTAACAAATGGTGCTTTAGAATGACTTTGATATTATTTTTGTATGGGATAATTTATAATATATCATTCTATTCGTTGACACTTCACATGTGTAAGTTCAACCTTCATTAGTTATGGTTTTGGTGTTAATGACAAATCTAATCTCGTATTAATGACAAATCTAATCTTGTGTTAATGACAAATCCAATATTGAGTTTATCCCCTAATGCGATATTGTTCTTAATGACATATCTTATATCGAGACTAACATGTTTGTTTAGAATATCTTTGTTTAGTCTCATCGCATTGAAAAATGAAAACCCAAGGTATGTTTGCATATTCATCTTAATATTAGTTGCATACTTTGGAGTCAAGTTAAAGTATGAATATCCCCGTTATATTAACCAAAATGTGTATCATGTCTCCTAATCCATATATTACATGGATGCACATATTTAGGAGAGTTCACACTCTAACTTGAAGAGTCAATTTAAATGATAATTTAAATTGAGTTCATTTGTCTTGTTAATCGTTAAAGAACACTTCATCATGTGGTGATGGTGCTTTGTGATTAACTAAGGACAAATGAATAGCTCTTAAGTATAATAAAGCATAAGTTGCATTATTGTACTTAAGACACACTTAAATCATTTCAATTGATTTAGGTTGTGCTCAATTGATCTAAAGGCATCCATTATGTGTTAATGGAGTGCAAGAGATAATTGAGACAACCATGCATCTTGGACTAACTATTTGTATGAGTTGTGATTGAGTTAGGTCCAAAGATGAATGAGATGATGAGAACGGAACAAGGATGGCATCATGAGTTGATGGGCGTCAAGGATGGATCCCGAAGAAAAGAAGAGTGATAATCCCGGGGGAGCTTAAGTGAAGATCATAAAGACCCCAAAGGGGATTGCTTGCGCGGCGGCGAAGGTATAACTAGATAGGCTAAGGACTTTTGTAGTCTTTGAGTCTAGTTCTTTTATCACCGTACTATTAAGAGGGGTTGCCTCTTCGTTTGAGCTTCATCATGTGTTGGTGATCTCAATCCACGTTCACTCAAGCTCAACCATTTGGATTTGTTTTTCGCATATGGATTAACCGTTTGGCATGTGTTGCAAATGTGTTAAGCCTATGTTTGGTTGTTTTGCATTATGCTCTGATTTGCATGTGTTGCTAAGATGAAAGAGTATATGCATTTGGTTTTCGCATGATGCTTTGATTTGCATGTGTTGCAAATAGAATAAGCTAATGCGTTGGCTTTTGCGTGGAGTTCACTTTTGCATGTGTTGCATTAGTTGAAGCTTCACGTTTTGGTTCGCAAAACAAATCTTTATTAAAACCGTGTTGTTGCTTGGAGCTAAGTTTTGCATGTGTTGCAAAAGGAGAGAGCTCAAGCATGATTTGGTGATTGTGGTTGTGTATGTGCTAGAGGCTCGTATGTGTCGTGAGTAAAGAGCACATAAGGTTGTGTTGGTTTTTAATGTGATCGATTTGGTGTTTGTGTGTTTGTATGGAGCTAGAGGCTGGCATGTGTTGCGAGTAAAGAGCTCATACGTGTGATTTGGTTTAGTTGATGTTTGGTTTTGGTGTGAAGTCGATTTGGTGTTGCATGGGACTAGAAAATTGCATGTGTTGCAATTAGAGAGTTCATGCACCTTGATTTGATGTTGCTTGGAGCTAGACTTTTGCATGTGTTGCAAAGAGTAGTGCTCAAGTATGAAATGTGTTTATTGCGTTATTTGCAAGTTCGTTGTGCGAATAAATTGAGGTTTATGAGTCCGGAATTCCGAGAGCATGTGAGTGGGGCTTGCAACGGGTGTTGGCAAGTTGACCGGGTCTTGTGTTGACCTTCACATGGCTAGGGGGATTAATCTCATAAACTCGAGTTTGATTCGCTTAATCGTTTTGCAAATAGTTCTTGAGTTGGTTCTTGAAATGCGTTTTAATTTGGTTTGAATTCTTTGAGCATGGGCTAAGTTGGTGCAAATGTGTTTTGCGTGTGTATGATCATGTGTTGATCATCTTATGGCTCAAAGAATGGGTTTGGTTTTGGAGAATCGGATTTGAGTTGAATTATGAATTTCTCCTGTGGTAAGCACTACCAAGATGCATGGGCGGTAGTACCATAAGTCTTGATACTACCGGGCATATAGTGCTTGTAGCTATTTTCGATGGCGGTGTTTTCTTTGGTGTGTCAGTGGCAAGACTCAGCGTGTGTGGGTAGTAGTACCAAGAGAAGCTCTACCTGGCCTAAGGCACGTGAGGTTTTTGGCGAGGCTTTGTTTTTACGGTGGTGCTGAGGCAGACTATCACGAGGAGGAGGGTAGTGGTCTGGCAATCACTACGCGCCTCGGAGGCGGTAATCTGGGACAAGTGACCGTTAGCCAATCATTGAGACTCTGAAGACTCTGCCCTTAGAGGCGGTAGTACCATAAAAAGTCAAGTTGCTAATTTGCCCCCAACGGCTAGTTTTGGCATGGTGGCTATAAAAGGAGGCCTTGGGGTGTTGGGGAAGTGTTGTTCTTGTGTGTGGGAGTTGTGTGCATGTGTTGCTCTTCTCCATTTGCCTCTTGAGCTTAAGAGTGAGACTAATTGCATGTGTTGCAATTAGGAGTGGTTGAGAGCCTCTTGTGCATGTGTTGCACTTGAGGGAGGCCTTGTGCATGTGTTGCACTTGGTGATCACCGAGGCGCATTCGTTGTGCGGTGAAGTTCAAGTGAAGGAGCGGCTTATTGCTCTTGGAGGTTGCCAACTCCTAGGCGGCGTGGCGTCGTCTTGTGAGCTCTCGAGGTGAGAAGCCCCTGCAAGTTTGTGAAGGTTCGGGTTGAGCCTCGTGCAAGCGTGAAAAACCACGACTAGTGGAAAGAGGCGGGTGCTCGAGCGGGAGCCGGTCCGAGTGGTCCGGCTAGCCTCAACGTGGACTAGGGGAGACCGGCAAGTCTCCGAACACCACGGAAAAACATCGGTTGTCCCTTGTCTCTTTACTTTCAAGCACTTACATTATTGAGTATTTATCAATTGCTTGAATTAGAATTGCTAGTGTTATTTAGTTGATCATTTTAGCAATTCTAGTGTAGAGACTTAATATAGTTAGTGCACTAGTGAGCCTAGTTGATTTAGGCTTTAATTGTCAAAACCGCGTTTATCGCTTCCGCATTACTCTTGATTAGGTTTTGACATAGGGGTTGGATTAGAGCGATTGTTTAGTGAGCGATTGATTTTATAAACGCCTATTCACCCCCCCTCTAGGCGCATCCTCGACCCTACAACATGTCATTGTGACAACGAGTGGCATTTTCTGAAATCCAACCTTTAGAGTGGTATAGTATGAATTATCCCTTTTTTATTGAAAGGACCAATTGCATGATCATTGTGAATTTGTGATGCCATTTAGTATCAAGAATAAGTAACAAGTTATTGGGGTATTTGTTTATAACTTGCCATCTAATAACTCTCTCCTCACTAGTATCAAGTCTTAGTATCAAACCATTAGGAGTGCTCTCAAATTGAGAAATATATGTGATAAAATAACCTTAATACCCTCATAGTTGTCTTGCAAAACAAAAGAAAATACTGTGTGAGTGGTAACAAATAAATGCATATGATAAACAAAAAATAAATAAGAGCATAGTAGAAAAGGACTGTTAAATCTACATACAAGCCTTATATTTACTAAAAAGTCTTTTTAAATTACATGCCTTATAATTTCTCAGTGTAGGAGTAGGATCTAGCACATAAATTTATGGAAACACCTGTAATCACACATTTGGATACAATAATATTGAAATCCTTGACATCTGGATAGAATAATATCGAAATCCCTGTACCACCGTATGAAGATCTTGAGAAAGGAATATACTATTGAAAATATGCCCAAAAGGCCAATTATGAAGATGACTATCTTGTATTTATGCTTATGTTGTTCTTTTAATAATGTCATATTATAGATCATCAAGTATGTAACTTGATCGTGAAGCTCTGTAATTTAATTATGATATTATTATCAATTGTCCTTTGTTTATTTATTGGTTAGGATACCAATAATATTTATTCAAAACAAGCACATGAATTGTTTGAAAATCATGTTTCACAAATTACGAGTATGTGATATAATTCAATCATGTGAATACATGTAAATGTATATGCTATTAGACTGACCTGCTTATGAAACGCCTTTTGATGATTTGATTAGTGTTATAAATTGTTTTATATAATGATAATAATTGATCCTTAGACTTGAGATCAATACAGTTTCCTACATGAGAATGATATGCTTTGATATTGTATAACGTAGTCCGTAACTGGATAATCATAAGGACAACACTCGGGTATACCTTGAATCATGTAGAGGGAAGTGTATGATCAAGATGGAATTTGTCCTTCTCATACCGAGGGAATGATATCAATCGACCACTCGATGAAATAGACTAAAGAATGTGCATGGTCATGCCCGAACAATTAAATGTGTTAATCAATCATCTTGTTAGTCTACTTTAGAAATCAAGAAAATCGATTTAATAGTATAAGGATGACACACCTCAACCTTGAGTTAAACCATAATATCAAAGTGACAAAATAGAACGACATGCATTCATTGAAGATTTATCTGATAAATGACATTCATGTAATTTGGTAGTCGTTATGTTCTACTAGGAGCTATTTGCAACTAATGAATTGAAAAGGAGTTTTTCGATTTATTACCAATATAACAGAACCTGAAGGGTTACACACTAGAATAGGTTTAAGACATATTTATGAAATCTTCTCTTGTGACATATGTGTCAATGCGTTTGAACATGATATCTAGTTGTTTACAAAAAAAGGCTGCAAATCCTGTGCAAAAATATGATTTTTGCGCAGAAATCACTGTAACAGCGTAGAAAATCACTGCAGTAGAGTTGGAAAACACTTAGCATGTCGGTAAGTACTGTAGCAAACGACATATGAACAATGTCAAGCATCGATACTGTAGCAACCAATATATGAACAACACCAGGTGTCATTTACTGTACCAATCGACTTTACTACAATGTTTTTGCTACAAATTCGGGTTTCAGGTTCAAAAAATTAATGAAAAATTGAGAAAAAATAAAGAGAGGTGAAAAGTTTCACCTGAACTAGATAAAAAGATTATAAGAGTTGTATTGCGAGGTACTAGCATACTTGTATACGATGTCGTCTGTCTGTTGGTGTGAATATCTGAAGGTTGTGGCTGCTACTGCCATGAAGATTTGACGTATCCGTTTCCGCTGCTACGCCCAGACGTTGAAGCTGTGAGATTCGCCGAGAGCTTCTGCAAAAGCTTTGTATTTGCATTCTCAGGATCACGGTACGCATTTATTACTTTTGGTATTTTCTAAATCTTAATTCTAATGCATGTGCTCGGTACGGAAAGGGGATAATTTTTTGAAATTTATTGGGTCTTTTCCACCCCGATTTCCCAACATATACATCCTACATATCATTTATATGCATTCTTTACAAAATCGAAGATACAAGGTTTTGGCCATAAACGATATTCCTCAAAAGTTTGTTACTCAAGTATGTGAACAAGCCATCGAGTCAGTATTTTTCCTTTTTTCCCTTGACACTACTCATGTATGAAAAGTACGTGGAAGCTGTTTGTGACAATAGGAAAAATGGCTTCTTCCTCAATTTGTATCGTATAAAATGTACACTTTAAACACCGCTCAGTTTAACAAACACTGCAGTCTACAGCAAAGGTAGAACCGATAAAGCAGCAGTATAAACTCAAATCGATGGGAAAATTGATTTTTGCGCAGCATACCAATGCTGGAGCCTTCACCGAGACTGCCGAACTGATGCATCATTGTGTATCCGAAAGTTTTGCCGACATAATAGACAATAATTAAGCATAAGCATGTCATTAGAATCATGATTAGCTATTAATCATGCATTAGGAAGTAATAAGTAGAAGTATCTCATCATCCTAAGATTAGGCATTGCATAAGAGAGCTAAGCATTGCATACCTGGACACATGAAGCTTAACTTGGTAAAGTGGTAACTTGGTAAAAGAGTTGAGCTGCATGGTAAAAAGGTAAAGAAGTAAGTTAGTAACTTGGCAAGGTAAAAAGTAAATCCACAGTGCAATCAAGGTTCAGATGGATCACTTTCCTCTTTTTTTCTTCATCGAAATCGAAGCCCAGGACAATAATGAGCCAGCCATGCAATGCATTGAACCATACTATGCAATCATCGATCTAGATAACTATCGCTCAATCCGACGGTGAGGACATCTTCTCAGTGCTAGTTTAGTTTAGCAATATGTTTTCTAAACCTTTTTATTTTTCCAAAATCTAGCAATTTTTTGTACATGGCTAAAAACAGCAAATTCTTCTTCCAAAAAAAAGCAAATTATGTTTGATTAGAGAGGAATATGAAGAGAAAGGTGAACTCCTACTTCCCAACTAGGCAATTTTATATGACTGAGAATTGGTTGTCTTGGAGCAAATTGCTATTGCCATTGTGTGAGCATGTTATTTCTTTTTTTGAGAGTCTAAGTAATGGTTAAACTAGGAAATTTTGTTGAGAGTACACACTTCACACATACGCTCTATAGTCTTGTATAATGATTCACAAGATCATAAATCTAACATATATTTGAAAGTTACTAAAAGTACAATACAATTAGTTCTAAGGTATTAAAAATCCCTAACCATTAAAATTACAACCAATTCAATCAATAAACCTGGCCAGTTAAAACCTCGAGATCTAAACAAACCTCGAATCCCATCGTATGAATGCGGAATTTCAACATGTTTGAAATTCGAAATTTACTTTGTCATGCGCCACGGCGAATGAACTCGATTTAACTAATCAATAAGAAATTTGACGTGAACAAGGCGTCTGCGATAACGCTTTGACGCGTGCTGTTTGCACCTGACACCAACGTTTCACTCGATGGGACGTCGGCTAACCATCTTTTTAGTAGTTGAAGATGAATTCACAATCCGTAAGACGCGGAGGTTCTAGTAGCGCATGCACACCTTTGATGTGCGGCGGGAAAATAAGATGGCGATACCTCGAGCGACCGCTGAATACTTGCCTCTACGAAATGGCACTCAATGGATGATGAGGACGAAGCGAGGCGATGAGGAAGACGCGACGCAAGACGAGGATCTAGGCGACCATTGCTAATACCTGCAGAGGAAAAGGAACGCGAAATGGTAATGAAAAGGGATAAAAATGATTGATTGATTTTGAGATTGGTAATATATATTGTTACGCATTAAATTAGGAAGAAATCATAAAACTTTTGTAATCTGAGAAATAAATGTTTGATCTTGTAGCACAATTTTCTTTTATTGCTTGACATTATGTTTCGTTACTAATTTTATTTTTCATAGCAACGCATTTCTAAGAGCAACTCCAACCCAAACTCTTATATTTTCCCCCTAAATCACTCATTTAGGGGTGGTGTAAAAATTAGGGGCACCCTATATCAATTTTGTCTCCAACCCACACTCCCTATTACTCACCTCTATTATTTATCTAAGCATTATTATTACTTTGCACCTATGAATTATTTACTAAAAATAGACATAACAAATAAAAAAATGTTGAAGAAAATAGTAGGGGGAAGGAGAAAGCTCCAAGATGTAGAGGTGAGAAGGGATCTCCCTAGAATAGAGGTTCCTTATAAGGATTGGGTTGGAGTTCATATTTTTTAATTCTCCTTATAATTTAGGATAGGGAAAGATTTAAGAGGTGGGTTGGACTTGCTCTAAAACAATCTTGTGCATAAAAAAAACGTGAGGAAAATCAATGACAGCAGGGAATAACCAGACGGTATGGCATGTCTTCCTCCCAGTTCCCACTCATCACCAGCATCCGCCGCCCACTAGTGCAGGAATTCCGAAAATGCCCCTGGACCCCGACCCCTCGCCGGCGCCGCCGCACCGCGACTGGTTCTTCCCGCCCTTCCTCCCGTCCTCTAGAACCCTACCCCCCAGGGCCCCCTTCCCCTCCACCTCCCGCTCCTCCAAGCCCTACTCACTCGCCGACCGCCGGCCGCCGCCGGCCCCTCGCTCCCGCTCCCCGCACCTGCCGCCGGAGCAGCCGCAGCCGCAGTATCCGTCCGTGCCGCGCCGCCGCGACCCCCGGTACGCAGGCGTCCGTCGCAGCGATGCCCGGACGCCCGCTGCGGAGAAAGCGGTGGCTCCTACAGCCGCCCCGGTGCCCGGGAGGAAGTCACCGGCGTCGGCAATCGCCCCCCGATGGTCAGGGATGGTATCCGCGGCGGTGAGAAATGGATGACCTCGCGGGGTTTCGTGTTTGACTTTTGCTGATTTCGGTTGTCTAATCGCGAAATGTGCTGCTCTCAGGCCATTCTGCTGTGCTTCGCCTCCCTTCTCCGCAAGAACTTCTCGTTACATGATCAGGTTTACCATTTGGAGGTAAAATTTTGACTTATTTCCCTTGCACATTCTATAGAACAGCAATCTTACTGCCTTTCGTTCTGATTCTACCAGGGACAGCTTGCTATAGCTACTGCAAAGTCGCAGTCATGTATTATAGACTCCTCATTGGATATGAGCGGCATATTGTCGTATCAGAGCAATGAAAATGCCGTGCAGAACAGAAGTCTGAAGATTTTCTCCCTGCTGCTCTCACTTTCTATACTGTATGTACCAATAGTCATTCTCAAGAACATAAACCTTTTTTCAAAGCTAAGGAGTTCCCCAGACTCTGAAGAAGTTCCCATAAACAAGCGGTTGGCGTACAGAGTTGATATATTTTTATCACTTCATCCGTATGCTAAACCCTTGGTTCTTCTTGTCGCTACATTGTTACTTATTGGTCTTGGTGGCCTGGCTCTTTATGGTGTGACTGATGATAGCTTATCAGATTGCCTTTGGCTATCCTGGACCTTTGTTGCTGATTCGGGCAACCATGCAAATGCATCAGGCTTTGGACCCAAGTTGGTTTCGGTTTCAATAAGCATTGGTGGGATGTTGGTTTTTGCAATGATGCTTGGGCTTGTCACTGATATCCAATTTCTCCCACCAAAGACATTCTGCCTATTGAATTGACGGAAATGCCCTTGGGTCAGTGGATCAAGCTTTTCGTTTTTCTTTTCTGGCGTTGATCAGTGGATCAAGCTTTTCTTTTTGGATGAGAATAAATGTTTTTGCAGTTGGGTCAACATCCAACATGAGAAAAATTATTTTCGTGATTTACGCAATAAATAATTTTCGTGAATTACTGTATAGAAGTATGTATGTACAGTAACATTTACACCAAAGATTGCGTAAATGTACAGTAATTTTCGTGATTTACGCAATAAATGTACAGTAACTTTGCAGAACATACATCCAGAGCCCAGTCATAAAACTTTACGCAATTGCAGTGATCCTGATTTACGCAATAAATAATTTTCGTGAATTCAATTGCAGTGATCAATAAATAATTTACATAATAAATAATTTACGCAATTGCAGTGATCCTGATTTACGCAATAAATAATTTTCGTGAATTCAATTGCAGTGATCAATAAATAATTTACGCAAACAAATAATATATTTAAAATAATATATTTTTTCTAGAGTTTAAAATATATTTATTGCGTAAATTATTTATTCCTAACTCTAGAATTAATTTACGCAAACGAATTTAAAATATATTTTTTGATCACTAATTTTTATTTCCGCTAAATAATATATTTAAAATAATATATTTTTATATATATTTCTGCTAAAATTAATAAATATTTTATAATAAATAAATTAGTGATCTAAGAGAAGCACTAAATAGCTGACTGGCCAATACCCAAGGGCATTTCCGTCAATTCAATAGGCAGAATGTCACTGGTGAGAGAAATTGGATGGCACGGTGTCGTTTTGTATCAGACGTCCCAATTTAATGTCATTCTGCGCGAGGCGAACGAATTGAGTGTCATACATCGTATTTTCCCCACCTTTTCAGAGCCAGTTTTTGGATGCATATGTATCAAGGGAGTTAAATTAGCTTGGACCCAGTAAGCACAAGAACAGAGTCCAACAAAAAAAGAAGCCCGTGCATGCCGTTTGGGTTGGGTTAAAATCGAACCACCACCCAACCCATTAACCCAACCACGGCTTGACCGCACCTGTGTTCTTTGGGTCTCCCTCTTCTTTGGGTCGAAGAGCGTCTCGCTCGCTAGGAAGAAACCCTAGTTCGACGTCGGCCGCCATGGACGCGATGCGGAAGCAGCTCGACGTGCTCATGGGGGCCAACCGCAACGGCGACGTGCGGGAGGTCAACCGCAAGTACTTCGACCGCGACGTCTGCCGCCTCTTCCTCGCCGGCCTCTGCCCGCACGACCTCTTCCAGCTCACGGTATCCTGTCCTCCCACCCTCTACGTATCTGCTCCCTCCACCCCCACCCCCGTGCTCATTCTCTGTGTGTGTTTTGGTTCCGTGCTAATTTTGGTGGAGCAGCGTCTGTGGTTAGGCCGTAGGTTAGGTCTGGAGTGGGAAAATATCTTGGGTTGTTACCTTAGTGAGAAGTCATGGCGAAACCACGAACGATAAATGGGCTCCACTTTGAGATACCAGAATTAATTTCACTCTATGCTGCTGTGATCTAATGGGCTAATTCGCTCATGGCAGAAAATGGATCTCGGACCTTGCCCCAAGGTTCACTCGCTTCAACTGCGGAAAGAGTATCCTTCATTTTACGTCGTTATGTACAGCATGCTTCACTTTGATTTTTATTTATTTTTTCATATTTTGTCCCCAAACCACTGTTTGGTGTTCGTTGCCTTCCTGAGCTCTTGGTAGTTATGAAGAAGTAAAAGCAAAGGGAGCAGATAATTTCGATAGGGAACTCGAGGATATGATAGATAAGCTCATTGTGGAGTGTGAGAGGAAAATTCAGAGGGCGTTGAAACGTCTGGCTGACGAGGATGCCAAGGCAGCTATTGCGATCTCTGTGTCTGAGGTTACTCAGGTATTTAGTCACCTGTCTGTATCAACTATTAAAGCTTATTTGTCGGTGGGAGCTTCAATTAAATTGCTAGTGTTATTGTTAACATTTGCAGACAGATGAGGTGTTGCAGCTGTCAAAGGAAATCAAGGCAAAAATGAATGAAGTTGATACCTTTGGTAATGTCACATCAAAACATATTGTCTAATTTGTTGAGTACTTCTATTCACAGGGGATCCAGTGGTCCTGGTAACTACAGGTTGACTGCTAATATTCGCCCTCTCAATTGAGGGAGATATATGTAAAAGCATATTGCTAATCTCATCAGACCTAAAACAAGAGCTGCCTCAAATTTTAGAGCACCTTGTAGTTTTCTTTATTTTGAAAAGATTCATCCCTGTCAGATTGCAGATATGTTTAGCTCTGTCCAAAACCACACTTGTTGCAATTATAGATGTACACGCTGTTGTTATTTGTGGCTGGATAATGCACTGATAACTGTCTTAACGTTTTGAACACACTTTTCATGAAATGTAACTGCCCCAACAAAATAATCTCTCTCTGCTCTAATATTCTTGAGCAGCACCTTAGATGGAAGGTAGAGAATTTATGTCTCAATGGTTACTAGTGATCTAGCTAATCATTTAGTTTCGTTACTAAGTAGTTAGTTCATCCTGCTGTGCTTCATTACTATGTTTAAGTGCACTGATGAGGTGTTCGTTTAAGTGCTAGATTGTTGAATTTTACTATGGGAAAAATCCATAAAACCCCCCATAAGTCACTTGATTTTTCAATTTGCCCCCATATATAATTTTCGTTTACTTTGCCTCCCATAAGTTCAGTTATTGTGCAAATAGCCCCCCCGGCTGCACATTAACACTGTTTCTCATGGGTTAAATTTTTTTAGTACTTGTTTTAACGATTTGAGTCTTATTTAAGTAATGGTAGTACTTGTTTCAATAAATTGTGTGATTTCGGTACCTGTGATACACAATTTCAGTGCTGAAATATTAGTATTAAAATCATTATTGCAGGTATTAAAGTCACTCTTATATTTGAAACAAGTATTGAAGTCATTAAAATAAGTATTGAAATTGCTGAAATAAGTGCCATTAAACCATTACAACTAGTGTTAACATGTGGCATGGGTAAATTAACTTGTGGGGGCAAATTAAATGAAAATGAGATATGGGGGGCAAATTGAAAAGGCAAGTGACTTATGGGTTTTTCTGTTTTGTTGCTATCAGCACTTAATGTTTCTCATCAACATGTACTAAACAGATTTTGAAGGGAAAACTGATGATAAAATCAAGGCCCAGGAAGTGGTGGAAGAACTAAGATCTAAAAGGGCTGACATGCAGGTATTACTTTGATAGAATATCTGTGTTAATTCTCGTAGGTCTTAGATTATGTATTGTCAGCACATGCTACTGATAATAAGTAATGCTTTGTTTTGACCTGACTGATTCTTTTTCCTGCTTTGTTGCAGGCTACCCTCTTGATTGATGCCTTCAATAAGGACCGAGCTTCGTTACCCCAGCCTACTCAAACTCCTCAAATAGCACCAGTACCAACACCTGCTCCTCCTGATGCTCGTACTCAAGAAATGATCAATGAAAAGTTAAAGAAAGCTGAAGAGCTTGGTATGGGAAAAACATTGAATGCTTGTTGGTTTGTTTCTTCTAGACATACATATTCAGTAATGAGGGCTGGGTTACGGAGATTTTTCTCCTTGTATGTCTCGGTTGAATTTAACCACTCCATTAGATCATACAACAATTAGATTTCTAGTAACAATATGAACTACTGAAATTTCAGTTTGGTTGTATTTTTAATCTTTGGTGAAGCTGAAGGCAAGAAGCCTTGATTTTAACTTTTATTGGAGAACCCTGAACCGCTCATGGTTATCATAGCACCCCGGTGAGGTGAGTCGCCTCCGGGACGCCTGGACACCTAGGCGACTAAACTGTAGGTGCAGGAAGCAGCATTATCAATTATCGGTCCAATGCAATGCAAGCAATTCCAAGCAATGCAGCAGCAGCAGCCAAGCATCAATATATACTCTCTGTTCCTCACTCCTCAGTCCTCTCCTCACTCGGTCACTCCCACTCTCCAAGCATTATTAAGGGGGTGTTTGGGACAGCTCCAGCTCCACCAAAATCTGTGGAGTTGGTGGAGCAGGGTATTTCTAGCTCCAGAAATTTGTGGAGCTGGAGCTGTGGATACATTAAGAGTGTTTAGGTAGATCATCTTGTTTACATTTTAGACTAAAAATATAAACTTAATTCACTTTATTTTAGCCTATAAGTTTCAGCTCTGAGCTGGAGCTGGGATCTGGAGCTTTCCCAAACAGGGCCTAATTATCGGTCCAATCCTATGCAATACAAAGCCATTCTAAGAAAATGAAACAATGCAGCAGCAACAGTCAAGCATCAATATAAACTCTGTTCCTCACTCCACAGTCCTCTCCTCACTCAGTTTCTGTTCCGAACTCCTCAGCCCTCTCCTCACTTGGTCACTCCTCACTCGGTGAATTGCAGCAGCCATCAGCATCAATCAACGCTGGCGATGGAGGTGGCAGTGGTGCAAGAAGGGAGCACAAGCGGCGGTGATAGTAGTTACTGGTGGCGGGGCGGTAGCAGTAGGCCAGCAGCAGAGGCGAAGGGGGAGGTGGAGGCAGAGGGGCGGGGGATTACCGGTCGCTGATCGATGGAGGCGGCTAGCCTGGCGGCGGAGCTAGGGTTACCCACCCTGCGGTCCTGGCCTCCCGTGTCCTCTCCAATCTCCCATGTCCCATGTCCCTTGAGCTAGGGTTACCAGACCGTGACGCCTCTTATTGCCCGGTCTCCATCCCCCCCAATCGGCCACCGGGGCGCCTGGATCGACGCCTAGTCGTGCGCCGTGACGCCTGGCTGTACCAGGCAGCTGCTTGACGAACACCAGGCGAGGCGCTTGGCCCTGGCGCCCCCCTCCAGCCACCGAGATGCCTAGGTAGTGACTAGGTGTCGCCTAGGCGATGTCGTGATAACACTAGAACTGCTAACTAATGTGACCGTTTTTATTTTTATATTTGTGGTATATTTTTTCTCTAGACCTTTTAGGTCTGACTTCATTTTTTGGTCCTATTCTTTAGTTGTTTCATTTCAATTTTTTCCTTCTTCCTCTATCCCGATCCTCTAGGTATTCCTCTGTATGAATTGAGTCTGTCAGGATCATAGATTAGTTTTATGGTATCATATAGATCTGTTGGTTATTTGTTAATTGGACATCAGTGTTTTTGTAGCTTTTTTATTCGATGACCACACCAACTACTTATTTTTTCAAGTCAAGTTGATCAACATTTATTTGGTTTTTGTACTGGTTATACAAATGCACGCTGGTATTTTTGTACACTACAGTGATATTTTAATGCCTGTCCTTTTGGTAGGTGAACAAGGGATGGTAGAAGAAGCGCAGAAAGTTTTGGAAGAGATAGAATCTCTTAAAAAGGTAACTACTTGCCATGTTCACCCGAACTTTATTATGTCCATTCTTTCACCAGCCAATTGTAGTGGGTTAATATTTAGCTTTGCCTTTGCAGACATAGGATATAGATAACTTGTGATTTCTAGGACACTAATATTTTCATTCTTTGATTGTATGGACCATGACCAATGTCTTTTTTCCCTGTGTTTGTGATTTATCATTAGTTGGCGGCACGGCAGGAACCAGCTTCAGAGTCATCTAAATATACAGCTGCTGACGTTCGAATTGTGAGTTTAACACTACTAATGGGTAATTTTATTTAATTTCTTATTTGTGTTATAGCATTAGTTTACGTAGCATGTTGTTTGATGGTTGCTTAATTTGTGTCTTATGGGGTGACTCTAATACAAAAGTTCATTCAAGGTCAGTAGCTTCCGTGATGCTTAACATTGTCATTGGACCCACTTGGTTTGGTGCTAGCTATTCAAAGAACATTTTTCTTCAACTGTTGTGTGCTAATGTTTTCTCCTACCTCGGTGTTTGGTATGATTATGCTCTGTTATTGGGAAAATGATTATGCATTTCCCAGGCAGTGCTATTAGGGAAAAGTTTGTAATTTGTATTGTTGAAAACTTTTGAACATTTTGATAAGATGTTGTACTAGAATCCACTTGTATCAGTTTAAGCCCTTTCAAGTGGCAGCTCAACCGTTGCGTGCTATGACATCTATGCTGGCCATGTATATTACATGTAGTTCTAAATCCAGTGCGCTAATCAAATATAAAGTAGTATGCAGGCAGCGATCTCTTGTTGCTCTACAAATGGATTTACATGCACCTGTGTTAGAAAAATTATAGACTGATTAGGATATGATCCTGGAGTACATCTATCTGCAACATCACCCTGCACTATTACTCTTTGATCAAACTATCATGTGGATCTATATATCATATGTAGAATTGTAGGTTGGATTTCTTGATATTCTCAAATGTGTTGAATTAGGAATTTCATGCATATGTAATTGTACGTAGTACTCTAAAATTTTATTGCTGCTCTCGTTTCCTTGTGGAAATTTTATGTTACTTATATCGTCAGTTCAAAACCTGGCCAACTAATGTTTATAGATCAAAGTTTTGCTAATGGACTAATGATATTCTTTGTCCAACTTTATAGACTGATCAGAAGTTACGTCTCTGTGACATTTGTGGAGCATTTCTGAGTGTTTATGACAAGTAATACTTTTAGCTTCTTCAACTCTTGAAATGCTATGAAACTTCAGAGTCACATTGCACCTTTAAGATGGAACTTTATCTCATGTCATATTGTACGCAGTGATCGACGTCTTGCTGACCATTTTGGAGGGAAGCTACACTTGGGCTACTTGCTGGTTCGTGAGAAACTGAAAGAACTCCAGGTACATTCTTGCATGCTCAAGTAAATGTACGATGTTGGGGAGTGATGAAATAAATTTATTGTTTCAGATATTGTAAAACTTAAAGGCATAAACACGATAAAATCAAGAAATCTGCACAATCTTATTAGGACTTTCTATCTGCCCATTACAATATAAGTTTATGGATCTATTTCTTGGTCCTTCCTCTGAATTTGTTAAGGTGCAAATTTTGAACATCTTTATCAGGTGCTGAATGTAATGTTCCATTTTCTGCTTTAAAGAGTTACTCTGTTTTGGGCCTTTGGGCATCTGTGAGTTTTCTTATCTCAAGGAAGTACCCCTAGGTTCTCACCTTTTCTATATATTATTTTATTTCTCACATAGCACATGGTTATTACGATAGTCATTACAGGAATTAGTCAATGTTGCATAATTGGAATCTCATGTGACGATCATCCTCCTAATCATGGCAACAACAGCTGTCACTGTATGTTGACAAATGTAAGCATAGAAGTGTGCAAAAGATGGTATGGAGAATCATGTTTACTTAATTGTGTCAAGTTGCTCATATACTCTGCTTAGTATTATGTTGATCAGAAGCTGGAGATTGCTTTCTGCTGGATGATCCATATTTTGTAGAGCTGGTGATAAATAGTACTGGTTGTGTTACTCTGAAAGCGCGCTCCTTTTGCCATCTTTTGCTGTAAGTTACAACTTGTTCATATGCTACCTGCTCCATAAGTTTGTAAGTTGTCATTTGCTAAAGCAATCTTGACAGTAATGTATCTCTTGCACTTTGTTTTTATTATTTGAAACACGTTCCTTTGTTAGTTATTCTCCATTTGGTAAGTATGTCAATATCATGATTTTATATCATTATAAAATATGATGTATTGTCTTCCAGGAGGAAAGGAATAAAAGTAGGAAGGACAGATCTGAAGATGACAGGCGGTACGGTCTTCCCCATCCTTGTTTCATTTTAATGTAGTAATCTGCATAATCTGAAAGTACATAATGGGTTTTTTAGATCAAGAGAACACAGCAAGGACCGCAATGGGCAGGCATCCAGGGATAGAGATGCAGAAAGAAAGGACAGAGTTGAACCTCGAGAAAGCAGAAGAGACCATGATAGGGATCGCGATAGACGCCATGATAGGGACCGTCGCCATGACCGCGATCGGGATAGAGACCACGACCGCTCCCGTGGCCATGATTCAAGGAGAAGGGATCGTTCTCGATCCAGGGAACGCAGGTATTGCTGACCGGTTCCTTTTTGCATACAGTTTTTTATCCAAGTAAAGCAAGCCTGCCTTCTTGCTTGTAGGGCTATTTATGTGAAAATAAAACATTTGACCACGGAACGACGAAGAACATAATGCTGCTTTTGATTTGAAATTCTTGTTATTGCCATTGGCCAACCCTGACAGCTGTTGCGATTTTCAGGCGCCACGGTAGATACTGAATCTGCGCTCCATGGCTGGCTGATTTCGGAGTAAACTCTGGTCTCCCTATGTGATAGTAATGGTTCTTTTTGAGATATTGTTAAATTGTGCTTTGTACTGGAGAATTCTGGAAGCGTTATATTGTCTTTGTTGTTGGATTGATGCAGTCAAACCCTTGTGCTTTCTGCGTCATTTTGCTTATCTGGCCTAATGTAGTGGGCCAGCATATACTGTTCTATACTATACCTATGATGACCCAAAAACAGTTCTTTCTTCAACCACTCTAGTGTTTTTTTTTTTGGGGCGGCAATCAGCTAAATGAATCGAGAATCCTCGTAGTTAAATGAATCACTGTATAAATAATTACTTTCCGCTTACACTTCGAGGTTACATGAACAATATCTATAAACCCTTTCGCGAATTGCAGTAGGCAAGTTTTGAAGGAAGATAAATCTGAGATTTGCACTCAATTGGTTACCCAGTAACTTAATCTTGTGTCCCAGGCCCAAGCATGATGGATTCCTCGTATTTTGCGTTAACTGGCTATGACTAGGACCCTCCTGCTTGAACACGGAGGTAACCTCAAGTCACTTAGTACCAGAACAAGCTGCACAGCTCCACAGAAGTGTTTCCACGCATTTGTAGAATATCAATACAAGTAAACGGCAGCATCATCTCTCAACACAACAGTAAGAAGGCAGTATGCTCCCAAGGCAGTGGCATTCTTGTATGATATAAACACAAGCAAAACCTGAAGCTTTCCTTACAGTCCAGATGAAACCGATCTTGCACAAGCCCTCGAGGTTGGGGCTGACCCATCCCTAGAAAGCTTTCCGCTTGCGGACCTTGAAACTGGTCGAGCGGATGACATCGTCGTCAGCGTTGAGCCTCAGCTGCAGGGCATACAGAGATACAGGCTTTGTGAAGTACTCGTCACAAGGAGGATACAGACATATCATTTTCACTTGCCGCTGAACCGCGGAAAAATTAGTTCAACGACACTTAATTCGTTATCTTTTAAATGATATGTCTATGATATATGGGTTTATTTGAGTCTATGACAATGAGTTATGATGGTATTTAGTGAATCACAAATTTTAAAGAGTGTTAGTGGCCTAAATCTCCTCTGAACCGCTTGCACTTCTCCTCGTCCAGCCTCAACTCGTGAAGACTCTGTGTACGCGGCCTCTTGTGTATTTTTTTTTTCTTATTTATGGCCTCTCCGAATAAAATTATAATTTCAAATCTTTTTCTCGATCAATAGATAACACGTCCAAAAAGAAAATTTGAAATCCAGAATTTACGAAATGAAATGTCCAAAATTTCGGTCGATAAGAGGGCACTGTTGAGCAACAGGTCGTACTGAGCTCCATGTGTTTAGTAAATCAGAACCATTATTACAATTTCGTACCGACGGAGATCAAATTTGAAAAATAAATAAATAAAGAAAAAAGAGTGCGACGAGGCCACGTAACCCAAAGCTCGTGATCTCCTCTCCTTCCAGGCTTCCACCCCCTTCCGCGTCTACCTTCCCCTCCCCACACGCTCCGCTCGCGATCTCCACTCGCTTCGTCCAGATCGCCTCCGCACCTCTCACCTCAGGTAATCCACTCTTCCTTAACTTTGCATTTCGCATCGATAGCTATACTCTTCTCCTCAGATCTCGCCATCTCCATGGAAGCAATCTCTGATCTCAAGTCTAGAGCTATCGTACATGTCAATGGTGTTTCTTGCTTAAGTTTGCTCTGATCCAATCTTGATGTGATCTCTTCTTGGTTCTGCCATACCAGCTAGCAAGCATGTCTTCGTCCGAGAACTCCACGGTGACCGAGCGGGGCAGCGGCAAGGACCGCCGCGACGACGACGGCGACCGCAAGAACGAGGGCGGCGATCAGAAGGACGGCGGCTTCATCGACAAGGTGAAGGACTTCATCCACGACATCGGCGAGAAGATCGAGGAGGCCGTCGGCTTCGGCAAGCCCACCGCCGACGTCACCGGCGTCCACATCCCCCACATCAGCCTCCACCGTGCCGACCTCGTCGTCGACGTTCTCATCAAGAACCCCAACCCTGTCCCCATCCCGCTCGTCGACATCGACTACCTCATCGACAGCGACGGCCGCAAGCTCGTCTCCGGTCTCATCCCCGACGCCGGCACCATCCACGCCCACGGCCAGGAGACCGTCAAGATCCCCGTCTCCCTCGTCTACGACGACATCAAGAGCACCTACAAGGACATCCAGCCCGGGAGCATCATCCCCTACCTCGTCAGGGTCATCCTCCTCATCGACGTCCCCATCATCGGCAGGATCAAACTCCCGCTCGAGAAGTCAGGCGAGATCCCCGTGCCATACAAGCCCGACGTCGATGTCGAGAAGATCAAGTTCCACAGGTTCTCCTTCGAGGAGACCACCGCCACACTGCACCTCAAGCTCGAGAACAAGAATGACTTCGACCTGGACCTCAACATGCTCGAGTACGAGATGTGGCTCGGCGACGACAGCATCGCCACCGCCGAGCTCACCGAGTCCGCCAAGGTCGAGAAGCAGGGGATCACCAAGATGCAGATCCCCTTCAGCTTCAGGCCCAAGGAGCTCGGCTCTGCTGTCTGGGACATGATCAGGGGGAGGGGCACAGGGTACACCATCAAGGGGAAGATCGATGTCGATACTCCGTTTGGGAACATGAAGCTACCCATAAGCAAAGAGGGCGGAACTACTCGCCTCAAGAAGGACGACGATGACGAGGATGAGGTATATGCTGCTCTCTGTTGAAATAATCATCTTCCTTCTTGTGTAATTGACCATATAATAGACTAGTTTAGTCATGTTTGACTAGGATGACAGTGGAAAAATAGCATAGGACCAAGCATATATATCTTTGAGGTATATTACCGAGCGTGGGTTTTCAACTACAGGAGCGCAATAGCTGAATTTTAATAGCCCTTTTCGTACTGTTCCGAACTTCTGATGGAGGTTTGGCACTAAAAATAGTCAGCAACATAAAATTGACTCCATTGAAGCTCTGTAGTCTTTCCATGCTTCTCTAGTATTAATATGATGTGGACTAGGGTTTGTGTCGACAAAAGATGAGGAACAGGAAGATAAAGGTAGATGAGCGCCCTCCTTAGCCAAGAGCTAACCCTCTGGTGGCTGGAGGCTCTGCTCTAGGGTTTGCTAATTGATTTCTTTATTGCCTTCTCCAAATAACAGGCCTTCCTTTATATACTAGGAACACCTTCCATAATGATTATTCCAATCCTAACTGGATACAGATATCCTTCTCTTAACAACTCAACTAACTTATAGATAAATATAACTAACCACCTGACCTTCTAGAACACCCAACTATCTTTGAGGTATATTACCAAGCGTGGGTTTTCAACTACAGGAGCGCAATAGCTGAATTTTAATAGCCCTTTTCGTACTGTTCTGAACTTCTGATGGAGGTTTGGCACTAAAAATAGTCAGCAACATAAGCTTGACTCCATTTAAGCTCTGTAGTCTTTCCATGCTTCTCTAGTATTAATAGCAGCTCAATCATTTTTGTTGTCTCGTGTGGCTCTAGATCAGTGAGTCTAAAGAGAGTTTGCATGTAGTTAACTGAACTTGTTATGCTAGAAATTATGGTGTGCCTATGGCAGATAATCAATGTATGCTTATAGATCAGTAGTTATACTCAATCAAACGTTGAGGATACAATTAAAGCAAAACCTGCATTTTAATGTACTTAGAATATAGTAATTCTGTGTCATAAGATGTTAGCTAAAACTGTGGCATCCGTTATACTTCTAAAGAAAAAAATCACATCACAATCTGATGGAAAAAATATATATATAGTACACGCAGTTACCATCAACCTATTGCAGTCATCTTAAATATCACAGGAGGACTGATCTCAAATCTTGATCTTGTGATCCTTTAAATATAGTTTTCGGGGTAACGCTGCACAGTATTTCCTTCTTTCTACTTCAAATTATCGTTCTTTCTACTAAGCATACTTGTGCCGTGGAACCTCTATAATCTCTGTATTTGTATTGCCTTTGCAGGATTGAAGTGCTGGTACCAAAACACACAAGAAAGTGAAGTAGGGAGAATGTAAGGGGATGTCCACCGATGTATGCCCTTGACGCTAGTTGAACTCATGCTCTAGCAGCTTATGGTGTGTTGTTGGTTACATACATTGCCTCCTGAACTTCCTCCGTGTTGCCCTTGACGCTAGTTGAACTCATGCTCTTAATAGTTTCTCCTCTCCGACATACTGTTATGCTTGTCTAGCTAGTGTCATAATACACTGATTCAAATGAAGTGATGCATAGGCATTGATCGTGAACCTTTTTTCCAGTGGTAAATTGGCTATGGATCATGAAGGTTCAAGATGGGCATGCTGTGAGTTGGTAACTTGGTATCGATTTTATGGATGATCCTGTGTGTGCTGTTGCTGTGAATGTTCTGGACGGGAGAAGCTACCCATGAGGCCATCTGATGAATGATTTGGATTGTTATTACGAATGAATGGTGCGGAAATGATTCTGAGTGCAGTAATTGGACAGGCAAGTCGGTGGTGAAGATGGGAAACGTGGTGCGGACGAGTGCCGGGAAATAAGGGTGGGAAGGCGGAAGCAATTTCACAAATTTTTATCTACTTGAATCAAGAAAATTATCTGCATATGATCTAACGTTACAGATGAGGGTTTTAATGTTACCGCTAGACACGCAGGTGCTACTTCTCAGTGGCGAAAGAAAAACGTGTCGGAACGAGTTAGTATGTTGAAGCAGTAGCAGTCTTTCCTACGAGTATCCACATGAACTCCGCACGTCGGTCTGCTAGAACTCCATGGCCTTTGGTTCTCTCCGGAATTAGTATATCGACTTCGGTTATCCTCATGCAGCCAGATGCGCCTTTATTTATAATCGAGGAGTCAGAATAAGATAAGCTCGAAGTATTTCTGTTTCATAATTGAATAGGATTCGAGACAACATTTATCAATTCAAATCTTTATTCAAACTAACTCCCTATTTAATTCATATTACATTAATCTGAATCATATAGGCTTATTGCTACAGATAGACTAATTCGAATCAAACAAAGACTTATTCTATATTTAATAATTTTAATATAATAATTATCCATATAATAATATACGGAATTTATTAAAAAAACATTAGGTTTCTACTCTTGCGTGTGACTCCGTAGTTACATTGTGATGTTGGCGGTGTATCAATCATCATTTGATGCATAAGTCATAAATGCCTCCTAGCAGAACATCATGACTTCCTAGTCTCCAGACCATATGGATATCATTTACCCAAAAGTCATCAACGAATATATATTCAATCATTTTTGTCACTTCTAGATATCAAGATTAAGCATAAAACGAGATTGTGTTATCTTTGTGTTGTTTAATTCATTGTTTCTCAAAATTCTAAAGTTAGACTAAATAGATCAAGCGGTCAACACCTCAACCTGTTTGGGTATGGCTATGAACATTCTCTAGAGTATCTTCTTCGAGTGACCTTAAGATATTTTTATCCTCGTATAATGAGGATGACAAAATTTCACCTTAACCATACACATCCCTCTACACACATTCCGTGTATAACTAATATAGTTATCTCATTATGGACAACAATAGTAACATCAAAATATACGATCCTCATGTTAGGATCCATGTATGTCTTAGGTCAAATGATCAATTATAAATATTGTATAAAACCAACTGACGACACGCATGTAATGCTCAATGCATTGTTTTATAATGGGTCTATTTAATGACATGTTCATCAATACATTATTCATATAATTAAATTGTGTTTACATCGCATTTCCATGGTCCACAACAACATAATCATCATACAGTCACATGTTTAAGCAATCGGTGCTCCAATCAATCAAATGACATAAGATAATTTGTAATAATACTATAAATGTTGGGTTTTGATCCGAATTTCCTTTTGGGCTTTAGGGACGCCTTTAGCCCGTATGTTCGGTATAGCCCATTTAGACTCGAGTCGCTTCTTCTATCTATAAATATCTCTTGTATGCAGCATGAAAGGGTGTGCTTTATTTGTAAACCCTAGAACTTGTACTCAATTCCCCAAATAGTGAAGATCGTCGATTGGCACCTGTGGTTTTTTCCCCGCAGGAGTTTTCCACGTAAAAACCTGTGTCTCGTGTGTTCTTGTTTTGTGATTGATTTTCAATAATAAATGTGTTAAAGAGTCTAACAATCAAGTTATACACTTGGTAATCTGTAACATGATATTTATTAAAAAAAACATACAAATATGAACATATATCAATCATCGTTGTAGTTAGCCGCTAGGGCATATCGACTATATAATATGGCCTGGGATTGCCGGATGCCGAGCCCATCCACGTGTCGCACCCGCGGCGAGCCCCTCCGAAAATTTAGAAATCGCGTTTAGGTCCTTTCGGCGATTTTTTTTAGTAAATATACCCGAAAAATATCGAAATTATGTTTACGTCCCTCCGCGCAGTTTTCTAGAAAAACGCAGATTCGCCAAAGGTTTATAGCTGAATTAGAAATCACGTTAAGGTCCTTTCGTTGGTTTTTTTTTAAATAGACCCAAAAAAAGAAAATACGTTTATATCCCTTCATGCGGTTTTCTAAAAAAAAAAGCCGGATTCGTCGGGGGAGCAATTTTCTAAAAAAACACAGATTCGTCGAAAGTTTATAGCGATTTTTTAGTAAAATAGACCCGAAAAATATCAAAATTACGTTTAAATCCTTCCGTGCGGTTTTCTAGAAAAACACAGATTCGCCAAAGGTCTATAGCTTAATTAGAAATCGCGTTAAGGTCCTTTCGTTGGTTTTTTTTTGAAATAGACCCCCAAAAAAAAAGAAAATACGTTTATATCCCTTCACGCGGTTTTCTAAAAAAAACAGATTCGTCGGGGGCACGGTTTTCTAAAAAAAATATAGATTCATCGAAGGTTTATAACCAAATTGGAAATAGCGTTTAAGTCCATTCGTCGCTTTTTTAGTAAAATAGACCTCAAAAAAATTGAAATTATGTTTATCTCCCTCGACGCAGTTTTCTAAAAAAACGCAGATTCGTCGACGGTTTATAGCAGCCCATACATTCGCCATCTTTTTTTTAAAAAAAAGAAACCGAAAATACAACCAGATTTCCCGAATTTTACGTGTTATGCTTGCGTGCGCGACCTTGTGGTTACGCAATTCAACATGGGCGCCGGTTCTTTTGGCTCGATGATTTTAAAAATTTGGAATCACGAACGGTCCTTCCAATCGGTTATTTTGCAAAAAACGATGGTTCTTTCGACCGGAAGATTTAAAACAAATTAGAATAGTAAATAGACCCTTTTGCCGGTTGTTTTGAAAAAAGAGATCCGTGGTTCCACAAATTCGATTTGCAAACAATTCGTACCAAATTTTCCCTCACGGCGCAGCATCGCAAACTCGTGCCAGAATTTTTCCTCACGGCGCGACATCGCGCGCGGCTCAACCTAGTATATTAATAAGATTCAAATTGCAGGTGGATTTAAATGTGTGAACCCAGATAGAAGGAATAAAAAGATGAAAGGTCCAAATACAAATTGTCTAAAGACATGGAGATGCAGTACAAATTACTCTTAAAAACAAATTTGTTCTAAGTTTAACTTAGTAGCAGAGTAGCAGTAAAAGTGGTTAGAGCCGCTCGAGATCAGGCCATTGTTGAGATGGTGAGAACAAATATGAAGTCGTGGCAGTTTGTTGCTGGGTTTAACTCTGTCCATCGCATACATATAATGTAGCACAAACTACAAATGATTCAGGCTTATCCAAAAAATCTGGATAAGACTACCTGATCGTATAGCACTCCTACTGCAAAGAACATACCAAAGGAAACTGCAAAGACGACCTTGCTGCTGCATTTTTTTGTGGAGATAATGGAAACTGGAGCTTCTGCTGAATTACAATCGTGAATAAGAATAGAGCCACACAGGTTTGGGTTCCCAGCAAAACTGGAGTTTGGAAACGTACTAAACTGGCCAACAGTTGGGATAGGCCCTTGTAGGTCATTGAAAGAAACGTTGAATTCAGTAAGGAAGTTAAGTTTCTCCAGTGCAGAAGGGATTTCACCTGTCAGAAGGTTGGTAGACAAGTCTAGTAACTGCAGGTTCGTGAGGTTGCAGATCGATTGTGGGATCTGTCCGTATAAGTTGTTGAAGCTCAAGTTGAGTGAGTGGAGTGCTTTCAACTGACCAGTCTCAGGGGGGATCACACCGGTGAATTTATTGTTGCCTAGATTCAGTACTTTTGGGAATGCACTGACCACTCGGTATTGTTGTGATGGAGTTGAATATACTGGTAACTCAAAGACTCTTGGGTCCAAATGGGCTGCAGTCTTCTCTGATATTAGCATTGGCATCTGTGTTAAGGCTGTCGGAATTTCCCCTGTCAGGCTGTTATTTGATATGTCTAGATAGAAGAGGAAGTTTAGGTTGCTGATCCAGTCAGGTATTGATCCAGTAAGTTGATTGTTATATAAGAATAACAACTCCAAATTTTTGAGCTTTGATAACCACTGAGGTATTTTCCCTAACAATGAGCAATCAGCTAAGTCAAGAACCTGAAGATTCTCAAAACCGTCAATGCTGTCGTCCTCTGGCATTGTCTCATGCATGAAGTTGAGCCCAATAAGAAGGGTGGTGAGGTTCTTGGAACTCCTAAGTATCTGAAGTGCATTTGTTATATTTGTAAGACTGTTGTTAGAAAGTGATAGGAAGGAGAGGGACTTCAGCTTGCCTAGGTCTTTTGTTAACTGGCCGTGGAACTTATTGGAAGATAGCCGCAGGGCTGTTATATTGCTGCATGAGTAAATGCTTTCTGGAATTGTGCCACTGAAGTTGTTCCGCATAAGATCTAAAGTTTTTAGATTTGGTAGGTAGGAGAAATTGACCTTGGTGAGTTCTCCGCTGAAATTGTTGCTCTTGAGGTCGATGGTTACGAGATTTGTGCAGTTGATAAGAGTTGATGGCAGCTCCCCGTACATGTTGTTGTTGTTTAAATGGAGTTCCTCCAATCTCTTGAGCTGACCTATAGACTCTGGAATCTTGCCACTGAAATTGTTCTGTCCGAGATCAAGTGTAGCCAGATTACTGAGTTTGACAACATGTGCACCTTCAAGTGTTCCTTGTAAACCGTTGTTTGGAAAAGAGAGGCACTCCAATGAGGTAGCATTAAAGAGTTCATCTGGGAGAGTTCCACTGAGGTTGTTGTGACCAATCTTGAGCACTCTTAGCATGGAGCAACTACCAAAGTCAGGGGGAATGCTCCCACTGAATTGGTTGTAACTGAGTTCAAGAACCATGAAGGATGGCGAGCTGTTGCAGAAATTATTTGGTATTTGCCCTGTAAAGCTGTTGTTGCTGGCATTGAGCGCAACCAGATTCTTCATTGCTTCCCATGTGGTGGATGGAAACTGTCCTGTAAACAAGTTGCTTGAGATGTTCAGTACCTGCAGAGGCTGAACAGGGGCTGATGATGGCAGCTCTTGCAGGTCTCCATGGAGGCGGTTAAAACTGACATCAAGGGCAATGATGCTGCTGGAAGACACCAATTCCTGCGGTAGGTAACCAGACAGTGAGTTGTGTGACAGGTTCAGGCGCAGCAGGCTGGAGAGGGTGCCAAGAGACGGTGAGATGTTCCCTTCAAGGTCTCTAGTTGCCAGAGAGACCTCAGTGACCGCCCTATTTCCATTGCAGGTGATGCCTTCCCACGCGCAGCAGTCCGTGTCATTCCTCCATGACACGGCGAGGCCGCTGTCTTGCGAGAGCCTGGTGAGGAACTGGAGAAGGAGCCCTTTCCTGCTCTGTACACGAACCAGTGGGAGAGGCCAAGGAGATCAGCAGCACAAGTGCGAGGCCAAGGGAAGGTATGGGTAATTTGGTGCTGTATTTCTTGTTCGGAAAATGGAGTGGCTGCATGGTTTTTCTGATGAAACTAGCATGGAAACCAGATGCTTAATTTGTGTCCGGAGTCTCCTGGCTTGATAAAGCATCAGTAGTCTAATCAAGCAGGAGCATGAGGGCAAAGAAAGAAGCGGCTCTTGCTTCCATTTTGTCCTGTCCCTTCTAATCGTGGTCATCACAAGGAAAAATGGGTCAAGGATTAGATGCTATAGGTACATCCTCATTTGGATTGGAGTTTACACAATTGCGACATCAGCGAATCTGTGGATTGCTTAGAGCTGTCGGCGAATATGTGGAATTTGTTTTAGGAGGAAACCGCGGAGGGACCTAAACATATTTTCGTTTTGCATAATTTCAGTTTTCTTAGTTTTTTTAAAACGTGTTGCTAGGAGCAATCGGCGAATCTGTGGATTGCTATAAGTCGTCGATTTAACTGTGGATTTTACCCATACATTCGCCATCTTTTTTTTAAAAAAAAGAAACCGAAAATACAACCAGATTTCCCGAATTTTACGTGTTGCGTCGTCGTGCGCGACCTTGTGGTTACGCAAATTCAACATGGGCGCCGGTTCTTTTGGCCTGGATGATTTTAAAAAATTTGGAATCACGAACGGGTCCTTCCACTGGTTATTTTGCAAAAAAAAACGATGGTTCTTTCGACCCGGAAGATTTAAAACAAATTAGAATAGTAAATAGACCCTTTTGCCGGTTGTTTTGAAAAAAGAGATCCGTGGTTCCACAAATTCGATTTGCAAACAATTCGTACCAAATTTTCCCTCACGGCGCAGCATCGCAAACTCGTGCCAGAATTTTCCCTCACGGCGCGACATCGCGCTGCTCAACCTAGTATATTAATAAGATTCAAATTGCAGGTGGATTTAAATGTGTGAACCCAGATAGAAGGAATAAAAAGATGAAAGGTCCAAATACAAATTGTCTAAAGACATGGAGATGCAGTACAAATTACTCTTAAAACAAATTTGTTCTAAGTTTAACTTAGTAGCAGAGTAGCAGTAAAAGTGGTTAGAGCCGCTCGAGATCAGGCCATTGTTGAGATGGTGAGAACAAATATGAAGTCGTGGCAGTTTGTTGCTGGGTTTAACTCTGTCCATCGCATACATATAATGTAGCACAAACTACAAATGATTCAGGCTTATCCAAAAAATCTGGATAAGACTACCTGATCGTATAGCACTCCTACTGCAAAGAACATACCAAAGGAAACTGCAAAGACGACCTTGCTGCTGCATTTTTTTGTGGAGATAATGGAAACTGGAGCTTCTGCTGAATTACAATCGTGAATAAGAATAGAGCCACACAGGTTTGGGTTCCCAGCAAAACTGGAGTTTGGAAACGTACTAAACTGGCCAACAGTTGGGATAGGCCCTTGTAGGTCATTGAAAGAAACGTTGAATTCAGTAAGGAAGTTAAGTTTCTCCAGTGCAGAAGGGATTTCACCTGTCAGAAGGTTGGTAGACAAGTCTAGTAACTGCAGGTTCGTGAGGTTGCAGATCGATTGTGGGATCTGTCCGTATAAGTTGTTGAAGCTCAAGTTGAGTGAGTGGAGTGCTTTCAACTGACCAGTCTCAGGGGGGATCACACCGGTGAATTTATTGTTGCCTAGATTCAGTACTTTTGGGAATGCACTGACCACTCGGTATTGTTGTGATGGAGTTGAATATACTGGTAACTCAAAGACTCTTGGGTCCAAATGGGCTGCAGTCTTCTCTGATATTAGCATTGGCATCTGTGTTAAGGCTGTCGGAATTTCCCCTGTCAGGCTGTTATTTGATATGTCTAGATAGAAGAGGAAGTTTAGGTTGCTGATCCAGTCAGGTATTGATCCAGTAAGTTGATTGTTATATAAGAATAACAACTCCAAATTTTTGAGCTTTGATAACCACTGAGGTATTTTCCCTAACAATGAGCAATCAGCTAAGTCAAGAACCTGAAGATTCTCAAAACCGTCAATGCTGTCGTCCTCTGGCATTGTCTCATGCATGAAGTTGAGCCCAATAAGAAGGGTGGTGAGGTTCTTGGAACTCCTAAGTATCTGAAGTGCATTTGTTATATTTGTAAGACTGTTGTTAGAAAGTGATAGGAAGGAGAGGGACTTCAGCTTGCCTAGGTCTTTTGTTAACTGGCCGTGGAACTTATTGGAAGATAGCCGCAGGGCTGTTATATTGCTGCATGAGTAAATGCTTTCTGGAATTGTGCCACTGAAGTTGTTCCGCATAAGATCTAAAGTTTTTAGATTTGGTAGGTAGGAGAAATTGACCTTGGTGAGTTCTCCGCTGAAATTGTTGCTCTTGAGGTCGATGGTTACGAGATTTGTGCAGTTGATAAGAGTTGATGGCAGCTCCCCGTACATGTTGTTGTTGTTTAAATGGAGTTCCTCCAATCTCTTGAGCTGACCTATAGACTCTGGAATCTTGCCACTGAAATTGTTCTGTCCGAGATCAAGTGTAGCCAGATTACTGAGTTTGACAACATGTGCACCTTCAAGTGTTCCTTGTAAACCGTTGTTTGGAAAAGAGAGGCACTCCAATGAGGTAGCATTAAAGAGTTCATCTGGGAGAGTTCCACTGAGGTTGTTGTGACCAATCTTGAGCACTCTTAGCATGGAGCAACTACCAAAGTCAGGGGGAATGCTCCCACTGAATTGGTTGTAACTGAGTTCAAGAACCATGAAGGATGGCGAGCTGTTGCAGAAATTATTTGGTATTTGCCCTGTAAAGCTGTTGTTGCTGGCATTGAGCGCAACCAGATTCTTCATTGCTTCCCATGTGGTGGATGGAAACTGTCCTGTAAACAAGTTGCTTGAGATGTTCAGTACCTGCAGAGGCTGAACAGGGGCTGATGATGGCAGCTCTTGCAGGTCTCCATGGAGGCGGTTAAAACTGACATCAAGGGCAATGATGCTGCTGGAAGACACCAATTCCTGCGGTAGGTAACCAGACAGTGAGTTGTGTGACAGGTTCAGGCGCAGCAGGCTGGAGAGGGTGCCAAGAGACGGTGAGATGTTCCCTTCAAGGTCTCTAGTTGCCAGAGAGACCTCAGTGACCGCCCTATTTCCATTGCAGGTGATGCCTTCCCACGCGCAGCAGTCCGTGTCATTCCTCCATGACACGGCGAGGCCGCCGTCTTGCGAGAGCCTGGTGAGGAACTGGAGAAGGGAGCCCCTTTCCTGCTCTGTACACGAACCAGTGGGAGAGGCCAAGGAGATCAGCAGCACAAGTGCGAGGCCAAGGGAAGGTATGGGTAATTTGGTGCTGTATTTCTTGTTCGGAAAATGGAGTGGCTGCATGGTTTTTCTGATGAAACTAGCATGGAAACCAGATGCTTAATTTGTGTCCGGAGTCTCCTGGCTTGATAAAGCATCAGTAGTCTAATCAAGCAGGAGCATGAGGGCAAAGAAAGAAGCGGCTCTTGCTTCCATTTTGTCCTGTCCCTTCTAATCGTGGTCATCACAAGGAAAAATGGGTCAAGGATTAGATGCTATAGGTACATCCTCATTTGGATTGGAGTTTACACAATTGCGACATCAGCGAATCTGTGGATTGCTTAGAGCTGTCGGCGAATATGTGGAATTTGTTTTAGGAGGAAACCGCGGAGGGACCTAAACATATTTTCGTTTTTGCATAATTTCAGTTTTCTTAGTTTTTTTTTAAAAACGTGTTGCTAGGAGCAATCGGCGAATCTGTGGATTGCTATAAGCTGTCGACGAACCTGTGGGATTTTTTTGAGAAAATTGTGGAGTGGCCTAAGCATATTTTCTTTTTTTTGGGTCCATTCTGCTTTAATAGAGCCGCCGACGAATCTGTAGATTATTATAAGCCATCGGCGAATCTGTGAGATTTTTTTTTAGTAAACCATAGAGGGACCTAAACGTATTTTTGTTTTTTCGGGTGATTATGCTAAAGACAAATTTCTTGTGACCTAAACGTAATTTCGATTTTTTGATCCATACTGCTAAAAACCAATGGGAGGACCTAAATGTAAACTGCGGAAGGACCTATACACAATTTTGGTTTTTTTGGGTCCATTATATTAAAAACAGACAGGAGGATCTAAACGTAATTTAGAATTCTCTGGAGGACCTCCTCGCGAAGACACTGATGTGGCGCCCTTGGTTAGTCGGCAATCCTCTCTAGTTTAATATAAGGTATTCTCCAAGAACCTCCTCACGAAGATGCGGACGTGGCACCTTTGATTAGCCGGTAATCCTCTCCAATTTAATATAACGGATACATATGTACACATGTAATGTGTGAGAACAAGAAGCCAGCCAGCGTAGCAAGGACTGGGGCACTTGTTTCACGAGAAAATATCAGCATACGCATGATAAAAAATGCAGAGGGTGTTAGTATGAAGCTATCATTAAGATGGACGTAGCAAAAACATATTTCAACATCATGTGCAATCTAAATTGATGCATAAATCGATGAGCAGCCAAGTTAAAATAGCTAATAATAAAAGATAATATCTTAATAATAGATGACGTATTTCAAAAGCTCAAAGCTATATACAAGTAGCAATTTTAACAAGAAAAACAACTAGATTAGTAATGCACATAATACTAAAGATAGTAGAAAGGTACCAAGGGTACAATAAGCGAAACAGCCATGGTAGATCTGCCACTGCCTAGAAGAAGAGAGGAAACACCACCGTGGTACAACGCAAGTCACGTTGGGTCCTGACCCTGCATGTTGCATCTACCTGCTGCTTTGCCTTGCCGTCTCTAGCGGTGGATCCGGCTGGGGATCCGGGGTATCATAATAGCATCAGTGTACGTCTTGTATGAATGTGATTGCTTTTTTCCAAGTACCTCCTTCATCTTGACTCGGTTGTGAGTCTTGGAACTCATTTTTTTTTTAAAAAAAAAAATTGAGTATGCTGGCAGATTCTTCCCACAAGGAGCAGCCTGTCTGGAAACATGTGAAGTGAGCCAGATGCTCGGCGGGGAAAAAAAAAGACGGCCTACCAAGGGAACAACCAACAACCCCACCGTCTTCTCGCTCTCCTCGTCGGTCGTCGCTCCGCTCGCGTGGACCGTTGAGTCAAAAAGCCACCGTCCGAACCTTCCACGGAGAACTTAGCAAAAACACCATGTTTCTACAGTGGCATGCACTGTAGCGAGTTGATATTCGACGATTCGAATGTTTGTTGGCTTGATCGGATGGTGCAAAGGACTGAGGATCGTTTAAGTTGCAGTCTCCATCTAGCCTGCACAAGAACCCTATCCTGTTAACAGACTGATATGGAACTGTTTCGACTGTAGACTAATTATTTGTAACATGGTATAGACTCCAAGTTTAGTTATATGGTGAAGTAACGACTAGTTTTCTATCCTGGATCCACCCCTGGTTAAAAGAAACATCAATCACCATGGACACCCACCATTGCATTTCACACACCGCAACATTTACTCTAGCAAATTAATGTAACAATGTAACAAACAGCTTTTAACCAAGGCCGCTTGCGAGGAAAACACAATATGGTAGCTTCAAAAGACTCGACAAATATATTAAGAAGATACAAATTGTAGGTGGATTTAAATGTGTGAACCCTGATGGAAGGAATAAAAAGATGTAAGGTCCAAATACAAATTGGCTTAAGACATGGAGATGCAGTACAAATTACTCTTACGAACAAATTTCTTCTAAGTTGAACTTGGTAGCAGAGTAGCAGTAAAAGTAGTTAGAGCCGCTCGAGATCAGGCCATTGTTGAGATGGTGAGAACAAATATGAAGTCGTGGCAGTTTGTTGCTGGGTTTAACTCTGTCCATTCCATACATATAATGTAGCACAAACTACAAATGATTCAGGCTTATCCAAAAAATCTGGATAAGACTACCTGATCGTATAGCACTCCTACTGCAAAGAACATACCAAAGGAAACTGCAAAGACGACCTTGCGGCTGCATTTTTTTGTGGAGATAGTGGAAACTGGAGCTTCTGCTGAATTACAATGGTGAATAAGAATAGAGCCGCACAGGTTTGGGTTCCCAGCAAAACTGGAGTTTGGAAACGTGCTAAACTGGCCTTTAGTTGGAATAGGCCCTTGTAGGTCATTGTTAGAAACGTTGAATTCAGCAAGGAAGTTAAGTGTTTCCAGTGCAGAAGGGATTACTTCTGACGACCAGATCACTAGGGGTCACTGGGATGTCCGTCGACGACGATGGATGGGCTGGACTCGGTGGCTGGCTTCTCCGGCTGGCACATCAAAAATGCGGCACCAAAGCATCTTCCAACCACTAGCGGTGCCATTCTTGTTCATATTTTTTTTTAAAAAAGAAAGAAACAGTAAGAACTTCATTTCTTTAACTGAGCTTCCCACAGGCTCCAAGGAATCTGCTGATATTTAGGGCCTGTTTGGTAGAACTCTAGATTCCAGCTTCACCTAAGATCTAAAACTTATAGGCTAAAATAAAGTGAATTAAGTTTATATTTTTAGTCTAAAATGTAAACAAGATGATCCATCTAAACACTCTTAATGTACTCACAGCTCCAGCTTCATGAATCTGGTGAAGCTAAAATTTTCAGCTTCACCAGATTCTCAGAATCTGAAGAAGCTGAATCCCTGCCAAACAGGCCCTTACATTATTACTACACAGCTAGCTCATGCCTTCCTTCCCTGCAGGTTTCTGATCCCAACAGGGAAAAAAACGGAGAACCTAGCTACCAACCAAAACCAGATTTTTTTCCTTTACATGACGTCAGCGTGCTCACCATGTTCTTTTCGTCGGCAGTCTTCCCGACCGCGCCTGGTTTGCTCAATTAGCAAAGCACTCTGTCCTACAGATCAGGCGTCAGTTGATGTACGTGCTCCTCACACAAAAATGCACACCTTTTCTCTTCCTCCTCTCAGTGCCAACCAAGTTATACAACTACGACGGTCACTTCTTCCTCCGCTCTTGTTCTTCAAGCTTAGTCCTAAGATCTTTCAATGCATGCACTACTTTAGGTTTCAGCTTGTGCTGCAAAAGCTTCCCTTGCAACGATGTTGACCTGTCCATTTCAAAATCCAAAATAGCTAGGTTGGGTTCAGGTTATTTTACCAAATATTTGAGTTATGCTGAACGATTAATCGCAATACGGCCGATTAATCGGAATTCAACGGACGATTATGCGTTCTTATTAATATATTTATTTACATTTAGAATTAATTAGAAATATTTATTTACCAAAAATTATTGTAAATTATAATTCTACAAAACATGTTTTACATTTCATTGTTTATACTTCAACCAAAAGATACATGCTATGAACACTATGACACAAAATTATAAACTAATTTATCATACTTAGTGCATAAAAATAAGCTATTTTTGTGATTAAACGGGAAAAACGGATGATTTATACGGTCAATTAATCATTCAACAACGTTAATTGAACTCCGATTAAACTATTTGTGGCAGTTTAGTCACCGTCACCAATTAATCGGCCGACTAATCAGTCGAGTCGGCCGTTTTTCACAACAGTCATAAACAACATTGTAATCATTTTTCTTTTTGCAGCTTGACAGAAGGTATATAAAAATACAAGTGATTTCCCCTGGATGCTCAAACCAAATACAAAAATAAAAACAGCAATTTGAACCTGGTTTCCTTCAGCTCTTCATCAAGCTCCTTTTCTGATTCTTTTATCTGCAGAACCATAAGATTAATAAGCTGTTGTCAGGCAATCTGCACCTCAATAGGGAAACTTCCATGCTGCTAGATACTTGCATCGTTGTACATGTAATGTTTTATGCTTTTCTGTAGCATATTTACAATATCCGGCTTTGTGTTGTAATGGATGGAAATGCCATAACTTTGACCTTTCAATATCGTATTTACATAGCATGGCTTTACAATAAAACATTGCTACCATAGTGACATCAAGACATTTGGTCTGAAAACAAGAACTGTAATTACATCAGTAAAATGTATATAAGACATTCAAGTCAAGCACGGTTCTTTGAGCAAGTAAATGTCCAATTGATGCAAAATATTAAGAACTAACCTCTTTCACCAATCTTTTAGAGCTCCAAATAAGAGCGCCCTACAGAACATGCAGTGAGAACGAGCTTTAAGTCATCAAGAACAATGTCTAATGAAAAACTTTAAGTAACATGTAGATATAAAGTTTCAACTGCTTCGCAGATTTGTGTTGTTCAGGTAGATAATTTCCTTACAAATGTAAGCACACAACTATCGTGCATTTTATCAGTATTTCAATTATCTCTCCTGTCATCTCTTTTGAAGGCAATGATCCTTTTGACAGATAACAATCAGTCCTTATGTTTTCCAGAATAAGAGCTTGTGGAAATTTTGGCTGTTAAATGTGTAGCTACAGAATGAATTTTCCGATGCTTTTAGTTTCGAAATGCGGCAGAACTTATTAAGCAAAATATAAGATCTAAGCCCATACACTGGTACATGAATGTCTAATGACAGATAAAGACCAATAGAAGAAGCTAATCATGAAAAGGGTGAAAACATACTTCTCCATGTGCTAATTGTTGCTCCAATGCATCGGATGTTACGACCCAGACTTTTGGACAGCCATCTGCTACCAAAGCTTCAACCTACTATGTTGGTGGTAACCAGCATAAGAAACCTCTTGGTGACATTACATACATAATATCTGCAATTTGGTGGCATTCCATGTTCATTTGCTTCAAAAATCACTGAATGGTGACCAGCGTGAAATTTTATATAGTAGCACCAGTCTGGAGCTTAATATGATCACAACGAATGCTCAATAGATGAAAATGCAACTGAGGCAAACCAAGAGTGCACCACTTCAGATTTGAACAGTTGGCCCATGAATATACAACTACTAAAAACTAAAAAGGCCTACCACTGGAACCTTCCCGCTGGCTGAAACTGACAGAACTATTGTCTGATATAAATACTTTCAGTCATATATATATATATATACACATATATATATATATATACACACACACACATATATATATACATAAACAACTGGTGATATTCAAGGCACCTCCTTCGTTTCAAGGGCAAGAAAATCTCACAATAATTCTAAATTCTAGAAATTCTCACATTAATCGGAAGAAAAAGAGAAGGATCTCCATCACTTATTTTGGTGGGGCCAGATTATAATGGTGCAGATTAATCATATATAACAAATATAATTGTATTTTAATAATTGAAAATAGAGCTGTATATCAAAGAAAGAATCTCCACTACTTATTTTGGTGGGACCAGATTATAACGGTACAAATTAATCATATATAAAACAGAGTTATATAAAAATATAATTGTATTTCAATAATTGAAAGTAGAGTTGTATATTAAAGACAATTGTATCTTATATCTAGACGAGCAGTTGTGCGGATAAGTTTGCTAGTTCTTCATAACATCAGGGCCTTTTGCCTATTTAATTAAAATCCATGCATGATTTTGTGTGGGATGGAGCATGTTGAAAAAAACAAAAAAAGAAAGGGAGAAACCTAGTGGGGTTTGCTTTCGTAGTTATTTGCTGGAATATGAGGACAATTGTAAGGACCTGGAAATTGAAACTAAGCAAATAAAATCATTAAGCATCTAATCAAAAGGATAATGGGCAATTACACTTAACAACCAATGTTACGCATAATGACCAAATGTCCCATAGTAACCTGGTAAGAAGGGTAAGAGTAGAAAGGTAAAAAGAGCATAGTAAGGGCAGTCCCAAGTCCCAACCCTCCACCTCAGCTGGTGTCCATAGAATTAATTACGCTGCCAACTAAGCAAAAATCTGATGTGGCATAGGAATTAAGGAAGGGAGAGAAGAAAAAACAAAGAAACCGTGTCTCATGCAAGAAACTAGGTCGGCGCAGGTACCAAGACGCAAGAAACGAGCAAAATCGGGGTTGGACATTTCTGCGCGCTTACCAAGCTGTGTTTGTGGTGCATGCATTGGTTTATTGCTCCCTCTCTCCTCTAGACACTGCTCATGGAAACCATGGGTTGGGAAACTATGCATTGGTTTATTGCTTTCTCTCTCCTCTAGACACTGCTTATGGAAACTATAGGTTGGGACTGCCCTAAAAGTGTGGATAAGACCAAAGCACAGTCGGTTTACTCCCCTTTGCCTTCACCAAAACTGAAGCACAAGCCAGTGAGCAGCCATTCATCTCCCTTTCGCCATTTCCAATAGAGAGCCAGCCAAGAGCCAACTAGTGAGCAGCACGTTCACTCCCCTTGCCGCACTCCCAAAACCGAGAGAGCAAGCCAGTGCTTCCCCTATACCACCATCCCCAAACCAAGAGCAAAGCAAAGGAGAAGAGCAAGACCCAGGAGCAGCAGGCGAAGCAAGAAAGGAGAAGAGGAGGCCAGGAGCATCAGCCGAAGCAAGGAGGGGATTAGAGGAGAAGGCCGGAGCCAGAGCGGGACCTCAACCACCTCCTTATCGCCCTCACCAGCAAAAGTGCTCCAACACCATCATCAACCACCAGTTCTAACCCAGCCATCAGGTGCACAAGTTCTAACCCAGCCATCATGATGTAATGGCAGTGTTAATGTCGTTACCCCGGACTAATTATGCGGGTCACCACAACAGTCATAAATAAGATAGCCATAGAGGGTAAACTTCTTTTTCATCCGAATCAAGTTTTGTACAAGCTTTATTCTTTTTTGCAGCAGTGGATGATCCTGTTGAGGGAGGGGGCCAAGAGAAGCTGAGAAGATTCATGGATGATGTCAAGATGCAAACTGGGAAAATAAAGAAATAAGAGACAAGGACGTTGAAGCAGAGCTGTAGTGACATTGGTGATCACGGCTAATGTGCTTTGTGGGACTTCTCTGGTTAGGGAGTTTTAATTAGCTGTTGTTGAGATAGCTGGTCTCCATTAGTTGTGATTTTTGTTTGTTTTTGACAAGCACCGAGTGTACTGTGTTGCTTCATATTTTATCAGTACCTTGCTGTGTAAATTGGTAATCCTAGTCTTTCCTTGTAAGATTGATGATTAACTTTCAATAAAAGTTGGGCCATGTTTTTTTTTTTTTGCACTGGCGTCAATGCACAGCTATAATCAACTAGGAACTCTAGGGCATCCTTCAATCTGTTGAGGAACTTCACAGCATACCTCCTTCTCGATCCACGAATCAGCAGATAAGTCAGCAGAATATACCACATCAACCCTGTTAGTGAAGCAAAATCTGTTTGTTAAGTTCCCCTAAGAACCGACTAGAAAAAGGCTGATTAAAACATTTCTTTCATTTATTTTACCAGAGAGAACAGCTACAGGGCATCAACATCTAATGAAAATATATGGCACCAGGAGTCAATTGACACATTGGAAAATGGGCATAATACAGTAATACCTTACCCTTTATATGTTTCTTTGTGTGTAGAAAGCCCCGACATTGCAGCATCAAATACCACTACAACTTTTACCTCTGTAAGCATCATAGTGGCAAATGATATAAGATAGCTGGCATAAAAGAAAACAACATGACTCTTGAGAGAAAAATACGTGTTGCTGTTCCAATGTAAGAAGAGAAAATCAGTGGGAAATGGTATTGCAATTGACAGGTCAAAAACAACATGATCTAGTTATGCGCCACACTTGGGTAGATACATATACATTTGTAAGTTGTAATTAAGTTTCTTTCACTACAAACCGGAGTATACTAAGTAGTAAAACTGCCTATCAGCTTCCAACAGTTATTAGCTTATTGCTTAAGTAGGCAGTGGAGTTGAGTCCTTTTTTTTTCTTCTTTTTTTTTAGGAATGATACTTGAGACCATGTATAATGTGTTTAATCCTCTGGTACAAACCTCTCACTGCACTGAAAGATACCAGCTCATCAATGAGCATTTGTCTTGCAATTTCTTGCCTTCCATTCATGAAATCCTTCTTAAGTTTTCCCCAGTAGCCACATACATTGTAACCGTCCACAAGAATAACCGGGGAAGCAATTTCCAATCCCTGATTTGTGCTAGATTAAATGACAACACAAAGTCAGCATATTCATTGAATCACCAACCCAAAAATGAAGTAAGGTATTGGATATGAAAGGAAAGACAAGCCTGACTAGTGAAGAGTGGACGAAGGGTCCTCGTAGAAGTCTGTGTCATCAGGAAGCACTTCTTTTATTGTTTTCTTTTTGCGGTACCTAGTAGCAGGCTGAGGCCCACTTGTTTGCTTCCTTTCATAATCCTGAAAGCAAGGGTTAAATACCTGTAACAATTAGTGTGCCTTAATCTGAAGAATGAAGCACTACACTGCATAATAGGACACTATTACGAGTTCCAGACATCTCTGAATACAAAAGTACTACATACATCTCATGATTTGATTCACTGGGGATCTGTTTTTTATCTCTAAACGTAAGAGTTAATATTGCATGCTTTGGGTGCACCACTATGTTGTTTAATGCATTTATGACATTTTTCTGACAACACTATACAAGATGCAGTTAACCATAGAATAGAATTGGGTAGGAAATGGTAATGCAAGAAAGCTGTTTATTTTAACTGAACTAGCAGACTTACCCACATAACTGCGCGTCTAGATATAAGATACAATTGTTTTTGATATACAACTTTACTTCCAATTATTGAAATACATTTCTATTTGTCATATAACTCTGTTTATATATGATTAATCTGCACCGTTATAATCTGGCCCCACCAAAATAAGTGGTGGAGATCCTTTCTTTGATATACAGCTCTACTTCCAATTATTGAAATACAATTATATTTGTTATATATGATTAATATGCACCATTATAATCTGGCCACACCAAAAATAAGTTATGGAAATCTTCTCTAATCTGGCCCCGCCAAAAATAAGTTATGGATATCTTTCTATTTTTCTTCCCATTAATGTGAGAATTTCTAGAATCTAGGATTATTGTGAGATTTTCTTGCCCTTAAAATGAAAGAGGTGTCTTGAATATCACCAATTGTTTTTATGTACATAGATGAACGAAAGTCTGTACCTTCCAGAATTTTAGAATCCTCAAGTTCTGCTTAACATTAGATGTAATCCTAGGAGGCCGCCGATCAGAAACCTACAAATAAAGAGCCAGTGTGTGAGGACACTCCGGGGATATATCCTGACCTTCTAGATTCAAGATAAGATCCTCCAATTTGTGGATTATCCTAAAATGCAACAACATAAGAACGAAAATAATATTTTTGCTCTTTTTTTTTTCCACATCAACTTTTTCGTCATGAATAGAACAACAATAAGAAAATCGGTCCCCCTTTTCTTTTTTTTTTTCCAGATTTTGTAAGAAAATAACAGTTTCTTCCTTGATTGAAGCCTCAACGTGATTTCCCCCCTCCGCACTCTCAAATTTTCTCCTTCTCCTTGAGACAACTCTAACTCTCTCTCTCTACCCCTGAATTTTATGTACCAATAGTTCGGTGCTGCCAAAGACTAAGCATGGTTCCAGTCATGGCCTACTTCTTGTTGGCTTGTTACGCCTTGCATTGTTCCTCCCCAGAGACATTAACCTTCACGCTGCGCCAGGTTTGCTGGTACCGAACTTGCATCGATGAGATTGCGACGAGAAGGAAGAGGATTAACTAGCCTGACCTTGTTGGTGCCCGAGGAGCCGCCTCTGCCGCCCTTGCCCTTGTTCTTGGCCATCACCACCACGATGGCGGACGCGGAGCAGGCGGCGGAGCCCACCATCTCGCCGCCGGTGTATCTGCTGCCTCTGCCTGTTTGCGTGCTGCGACGAGACGAGTGGTGGAGAGAGAAGGGGGCGGGTGCCACTGTGAAATACTACTGCATCACAAGGTCGCCTCTTAAGAGTTATGAGAACCGTCCGATGCCCGATCGGACGGACAGGAATATTACACGATACTAGCCCCGCCCTATTAACTACCCCAGCCACGAGAATATTCTCTCTCCTGATGAGAGCGATGCATGTCGTTTCTCTCTTAAAATTACGCAGATCTAGACCGTCTGTTCCTGATCAAACGGTCTAAGAAAAGATATTTCTTCCCCAGAAAAGTAGAGGGCTAGAAGACCTCGGCCATTTGTTCGTGCTGTAAAACCTAGCTGTTTGTATGACCTCAACAGGAGAAGAGAAGAGAAAGAAAGTTGCCAAGGCTTTTAGCTAGCTTTGAAGTCGTAGTGCAAGTCTGTTTCATTGCCACCTTCACTTTCTTCTCTGTGATAGAAGTGAAGCTTTAGCTTACATGGTGCGTTCGCACTTTTTTTTATATAAAAAAGCTCTCGTCCGAACGCACTTTTTTTTATATAAAAAAAGCTCTCGTTCGTTCGAATATAATTATAAAAATAGCTCTATTTTCAACTATAGAAGCAGTGACAAGCAACACGTATCTGCTCTCTTAGCTTGATAGGTAATCAAAATCATGCCAACAGCGTTCATCGTAGCAGGTGAAGCGGGACCACCGTGGGAGCTGACCTACCGAGCATGTTAGGCTCATCAAAGCATGCTGCTCTGCTCATATTTGGCAGTACCTATTATGGTACCTAAGCTTGGCGGGAGGGTATCTAGGGTGTCGATCATTTGTTACGGTAGAGGAACGCGGTAGGTGACATATTACTTACTGTTGTCACATGGAATCATTCATCTAACGGCATCTACTCGGCAAAATCAGCATACCAAATGCGGTTTTTTGGCGGCATTACCGAGATCTTCGTGACTACAACTGTCAAGATGGCGCCCATTACTACAGAATTTTTCATCTGGCTTGCGCAGCAGGATCGACTATGGACGGCACAACGCTTGCAGGCTAGAGAATGGCCCAACCAATATTTTTGCCCAATGTGCTATCGAAACTTAGAAACGGTTCTCCATCTCCTAGTTGAATGCCCCCAGGCTCGACAGTTGTGGTCGTCCATAGCGCAATGGGTTCGCATTCCGTCACTCCAGCCGGACACACCAAACAATGCAGATTATCCTACAAATTTCGAGCAATGGAATCTGCGGCGGCTAAATTGTCCAACGTCTCTTCAAAAAGGTGTCAAAACCTTAGTTATCCTGACTTGTTGGAGTTGGTGGAAAGAGCGCAATAATAGAATCTTCCGTGCGTCGTATGGGACTCATGAAGAAATCCTTCAATCGGTCAAGGATGAAGCTTTAACTCAGTCGTTCGCGGTAGGCGAAGCACCTTTCAAATCGCTAAACCGCCCTACTTAGCAATCGCTTTTTTCTTTTCTTCTTCTTTTTTCGCTTGTAATTTTCAAGGTCGCTTTGTTTGGTGCAACATCTCGCACCGTGTAACTGTTAAAACCTTGTTTTCTCCCCTCCTTCTTAAATCTAAAACAGCTTGTCTGTTTTTTCAAAAAAAAACATATTACTTACTGTAGCTTTTATAATCAAGAAGAGTGCTAAATTTGTAATTTCATGGGATCCATTGAAACGGTGATGCCATGTTGTTAATTCGTATGTTAGCATCTCCTAACTTCGATGCAAAATCCATATGTTCGTTACCAAACAACCAAGTATTTGTTAGAAAAGTTCAAGGCCATGAATCTTCAAGTACTTCTTAACAAGCATTTATGTTTTTGTGCAAGAACTTGTTTTATAGACCTAATTCCGATCGAGATCTGCATAGATAGGTCAGGATCATGGCACAGCCAAATAAAGCCTAAAGGAGTCACGTTAGCCGTGGACTATGGGGTATGTTTAGGAGAGCCGTAGCTTTTTTGAAAAGCTATTTTTTTTCTTTGTGAACTAAAAACAGCTGTAATTTTTTATAAGAGATCATTTAGTAAACAGCTATTTCTCTCTATAACAAGCTGCAAAAGTATATCGCACCATGATTTTTGCTTTAGCTTTTGCTATTTATACGTGGATTCTAGTTATAGAGATCAATTGCTTAAAAACAGACATGTTTGAGAGGACTTGCTTTTTAGAAATCGAAGATAGCTTTAAACTATAAGCCACAAAACAGGCCTAAAACTACCTTCCCTGGCTTACCCACCGCCTATCATCCACACGTGTGCGCACGTGTAGGATTGGCCATCGAGCTTCTTTCGAAATTGAGATAAATTGATATATAGTCATTTTATTTACCATTTAAATAGTTATTTCAAATTCGAGCTAACGAACCACTATCGAGCCGAGTTTTATTAACTTTTTTTCACTCGGAATAGATTCATTTTAATTTTTAACCAATTAATTTCTTTGATCGAAGAAATATTGGTTCGAGCCTAGCCCTTTTTTTTTTTTTTGCCAGCCCTATGAGCGCGTGCTGACTTTTCATACGCATGATAGGCTGATAGCTCTGTGCACTTTCGTGCGCAGTTTGGTTGGCACGACGGCGTCCTTTCCGTGTTTTTCACATGCAAGCTGCGTTCCGTAAAACTCGTGAGAAGCCGGCCAACTCGGGTCTCGGGTGGCTCTGATTGAAAGCGTGTCCTTTGAGGCTTTCCCCAGCCATTTCCTCCATCTTGTTCAGTCATCTATCTGTAGCTTGGTCAGAGATCCTCTGCAGTACGGCCGCAGAGTATACGCGTCCCTGTAGCTTTCTATCAAGCAAAGGAAAACCATAGCTGAAGCCTGAAGGTGCAGATGATAATGCGTTTCTGTTTAGAACGATTCCAAAACGCTCTTCCCAAGCTCAGCAAAAATGGAGCTCTGGCGGATCTTATCCTCGGATAGGAATGTCTCCAAATTGTGCCCTTGTATTTGGAATCTCTCCTCCTTTTTCCTAGTGGGATATTGCTAGACATGCATTCAAGTATGTCCACATCAGAAAAGCACCGTCTTCGTTGGTGCTGAATGGTAATGCTAGTAGATGATGGAATAAATACGGTAGATCAATTGTTTCAGTATTAAACTATTTGCAGAAAAAAAAATACAAACATCAAACATGCTTGAATCTAAATACCTCTTTTTTAAAAAGATGCTTAGAATGTAGCAAATACAGTAGATGAATTCCTCTCATACCATCCAATGTTCATCCAAGATCACCTTTCTTCAAAATCCAGTTTTACAGAAATTAGGTTTTGAGGGTTTCTTTAAGGGTTGTATATTTTAAATATGAAAATAACTAGTAACACCCGTATATGAGGTAGATTTACCTTCCGTAACCTCTCATCCAGGAAATAGGCATGATTCATGATTTTACCCTGCGCAGGTTTATACCATTTTACCCATAGCGAACTCAATCACAGTTGAGAACCCAGAACGTTTATCGCTAATCAGGTATTAGATCTCCAACCTTTATAGCCAACAAGTAGTGATGGTCTCAACTAGTTTCTACCTACTCCTAGCATACCAATTGTACTCTGACTAGTTACGTAGTATAGTACTGTAACTAACAACGTAGTATTGTACTCCGACTAATTGCGCAGTCCAATACTAGCACTCCGACTAATAACATAGTACTATATTTCGACTAACTATGTACAACAACACTCTCTGACTAATAACGTAGTACTGTACTATAACTATTTACGTAATACATCACTCTGACTAATAATGTAGTACTGTATATCGACTAACCATGATAGTACACATCTCATGGTGTTTAATGTAGAGTCGGGTCAACCACAACTGATTTTGTGTTCTTCACTAGACCTTTGGCGTATCCTAGCTTTTTAAAAAAAAGAAAATTAGCCAAAAGCACTAGCATGCATTATAGAAGAAGAGAAACAACAGATGAGCTACATACGTACTCACACACCCTACACACACGCACACACGCACTCCCACGCAAGTCTCTTCTGCCTTTACGCCAAGACCAGCAGACGACGAACAACACGGCGGGCGGAGCGACTCCCTCACGCTCCCGCCAAACGGCCTTCACGCCGCTCACGGCGTATCCTAGCTTCACACTCCTAGTTATCTACTCTTATTCAATGTGGAGATCATAACACCATCATAGGACAACTTTTTTCTGGTCGTTTTCACATACTATGGTTGATACAAATTATACAACTCATTGTTCGAGTGTAGTGGTTTGTCCTTATAATATAGCCTATGTAGAGGGCCCCTCCGACAATGCTCAACTCCATAACACCCTCTACCCACCTCATATATAAACATACCATATCGGCTCTATTCGTTGGACGAGCCATTTCAATACATCAATAATTCAAATACCGCCTCAACAGTTCATCAATAAGTCAATTTATCAATAACCAATTATTGTTTCAGCAGTTCACAACTATCGTTCTTTTCAAACACATATGATTTTAGGTTTTATTTTAAAAGATATTTTTTCCATGCATTGATGATATTTAAAAATATTTAAAAGCAGTTTCATAAATATGATCAAGAGAAGCTTGCCTGGGTTTTGGTCAAAATATTTGTCCTTACACGATTGATGTTAAGGATCAATAGTCATATTTGAGTTTATTCTTGAAATTACATAAATGCCATATTTTAGTGTCTAATAGATTTTTATATATTTTATAGTGTCCAACCCTTTTTTTAAATTATAATATTTGCTATACGTGTAATGTTTTTTTAGAGTTTGGATATTTTTAATTTATCACATTTTATTTAAATGCTTTGTAGTTTAGATTTATTAATTTATTGATTTTAATTAGCTATAATTGACTTAGATTATGCACTAATTTAGGTAAACTTTATTTCAAATTTTTAAATAAATAAACATATTTTGTTTTTCTTTTCTTTTCTCTTCTTTTCTTTTTATTTTTAATATATAAATATATTTTATTATTATTGTTGTAGTTGTTCTTGTTGTTGTTATTATTATTATTATTATTATTATTATTATTATTATTATCCTAATGTGTATATGTGTATATATATATATAATATTTTAATCTCCTTCCATTTCCTTAATTTTTTTCTTTCTTTTATTTTACCTATTTTCCTATTTTTCTCTTTCTTTTTTTTTTCTCCTTTTCTTCCCATTTCCTTTTTCCTTTCTCTTTTCTTTATTTCCTCCCTTCCTGGTCTTATCCCTTCTCCTCATCTCTACTCTATCTTTCCCTCTCTCCATTCCTCCCCCACCCTGGCTCCTCTCCACCGTCGGCTTGCAGCTGGCTCCCTTGTAGGCGTCGCCCTCTTCAGCCGCTGAGCCCTCCAATCCCACTCGGTCCTGGGCCAACCTCTGGCCTTCAGCCCCGCTGACCTCCTCCTCACGTGGCCCCGCACCTCGACCTACTCGTGTGTGTGCTTGCGCACCACAGCTGTCGGGTCGGCCGCTCGATTCTACTCGCCTCCTGATGCGACTTCCTCATCTAGGGTTTGGGGCTTTGGCCTCTGCCACTCTTATGGCCCCATGGTTCACCACTCCTGCCTGCCCTACCACCTGGGTTGCCATGGCCTGCTCTCAGTTCACACCCTAGGCCGAGCCCCACCAGGCCTCCTTGGGCCATGGCCCGGCCACCAACCACCTTTGCCCTCAACCCAACCTCCTCCCTGTTTCCCCTTTCCAGTGGTTGGTGAAGTTCCATTTTTCTCATTTTTATGCTATGATCTTTACCACTTTATCCTATGTGAGATGATATGGTCCTTGATTAAATTGTGTTTAACTGGTCTGTGATGAATCTAAAATTAGTTGGATGGCATACTGGCGGTATTGTAGCAATACATGTGGTTCTTATCACTCGCGAGGGAGCGTGACAATTCCGCGAGCACGTGCAATGCTGCCCTTGCAACCACTAAGCTGAGATCACTAGTTTATCTATTATCTTTAGTCTCTAGTTTGATTCTTGCTACTGCTACTTCTATGTTGAAACTACTAGCATGGATGATGGGTTACCTATGATTGTGGGGATGACATGGTTTGGATTGTTGCTACTAGACATGATGGTATTGGTTGCTCTTTTGCTTCTGGTGGTGGGTTTGTGTTGTGGTGGCGCTGGTGATGGTGATGAAGATGTGGTCGTCCTCCTTGCCCTTACTCTCTTGGCTTCTCCTTCTAGCCTTTTGGTTCCCTTGGCTCTTGCTTGTCTGAGCTCCTAGCTTCGGTGATGCTTGTGATGGTGGCTTGCCTTGTGTGGTGGTGTTCTTAGAAGTTTGGATTGCTTGGGGGCTTTGCTCCTGAAGCTTATACCGGAGGCTTGTCTTGTGGCCTTGTGCTGGGAGCATGGGTGATTTAAGGTGTAAGGCTTTGGACCGATGGGTTGGCTTTGTGAAATGCTGCCTTATCCTTATTACTGTGGTTTATGTCTATCCCTTTTACTGTGGGGTATTTACCCTTTTACTGTGGGAAATTACATTTCTAATCTCGTGTTCTTTTGATACTATTTGTATGGCTAAGAGATCCAATTTTTTTAGGTTTATTTAATTGTCGAGTAATGAAACCCTAATATGTGAGAGGTGCCTATTTTGGCTTCGGACGAATCTGGTATCTTGGTGAGCGATACCAACTCGTATTGGTCTGACGGCAACTCTTCTTTTTAATCTCTTACCAATTTGATTTATTGCCTCTTGGTTCTATATGTATGCATGACTGACAATTTCAGGGATTAAATCCGAACGTCAATTGAAGGTTAGATTTTAGGAAATTAACATTCTTGTAATTTTTATTTTTTAGATGTAGTTGATTATTCATGTAATTTCAATTTTTGAGAATGTAACTGAGTATTCTTGTGTACTGAAATTAATACCGGTGTACAAAGTCTATAATAAATAAAATGTATGATTACGCTTTGCTAATTAATTTAATTTTGTGAGTTATTAATTTACGTTAATGATCTCCTGTGCACAGATAATAGCTCAGGTTATTTCAGTCAATTATTGCACCTTTAGGATCAGCTAAGAGATCAACTCTGGAACAATGCTAAGACATCACCCAGTGATGAAACTAGAAAATATTTAATAGGGTACATATTTTACATGTACAATTTTATAGTGTTATACAATAATTTGTAATTTTATAAATTCAACACATATGTTTGAAATTTGTTAAAAGTACAATGCAAATAGTTCTAATATATTATAAATCACAAACCACCAAAATCAATTCAATCAACATATTGGCCTATTGAAGAAATAATCTCTTGACAATTTAAATTTGTTTGAAGGTATCAATACATACCCAGCATCCCACCTAGATCCACTCGTGCATCCATCAATTGGACAACACGCCTCAGCTTTACAAAATCCTTTATGAATCTTACACGAGACAAAAGTTACATGACAATAGCAAAGTACAAGGACAAGGTGCAGCAAAGTGGAATTTTTTTATTTTTTACCCCAGTGTAAATGTTTTTTTTTCAAATATAGCTCTACTACCAAATCATTTACATATTTGGTCCCTAAGGATCACCTCCTATGCTTAGGGAGCTTGGCAGGTCGTCTGCCTCGCCAAGATTTCTACGAGCTTCCCTTCCTCGGCAGACTTCAAATCCATTAATTAATCATTCATTTATTCATACTACTTAAGTAGATCACTAATTAATCAAATTCACACATTAATCCATCCTTCCGAGCTGTGGCGCGATATATGACTCGTGTCGCTTGCCGTGCTTTCTGAGCTCAACAAAGTTGCTAGTTTCATAAATTCGAAAAAAAGAGTTTAAATTTGTCAAAAACCTTTAGAACCTGTTTGGATGGATGGTTATTCCTCAAAAGTTTTAGAATATAGTTCAAATTTAAGCTAATTCTAAAATATTCTAATAGTCTTCTAAAGAATACCGCTCATCCAAAAGGACGCCAATGCCCAATAGGCTTGAAAACGACGGATTCCAGCCGAGTGCACGTGTGGTGTGAGCGTACCATTTTGCAGGCACACACACTGTCCGAAATAAAAATCAACTATACCTCTCGCGAAGCCAATAGACCAAGCGAGCAAGCAGGCAAACAGCCAAGAAATTAGCGAGAAGCAGCTGCCTCTTTGCGAGGGAAGAAGAATCGGAGGTTGGAGGCGAAGACTCCAAGAAAGCAGCGGGCACAACGAGACACGGGAAGAAACCAAAGGCACGCGCTTTGGAGAAGGCGAGGGGGAGGAAAGAAGAGCCGGAGAACCCGATCGATCGATGGCTCGCCGGCCGGCGCCGTGGGAGCAGGGCGGCGACGAGTACGACTACCTGTTCAAGATCGTGCTGATCGGCGACTCCGGCGTCGGCAAGTCCAACCTCCTCTCCCGCTTCACCCGGAACAGCTTCTTCCTCGACTCCAAGTCCACCATCGGCGTCGAGTTCGCTACCCGCACCATCCAGGTCGCTCCCCAACTCCCCAGCCCAACTGATAAGCTCCTCCTCCTCCTCCTCCTCCTCTTCCTCTCGTCGGATTTTATTCAAGTGATCGCTTCTTTAATTTGTCGAAGTGGATCGTGTCCGTGTGCATGCATGTTGCTTGCACCCGCTGTCCTGTTTGATATTCGAGATGCTTTTGCTTGATTGCTTCTGGTGTGAACACTACAAGCTGGAGGCAAAGCTTCTTTGTTCTTGGTTCTTGTGTCGGGTTGCACTCGAAACTCTAAGTTCTATTTTTGGATGCATTTCACATCTGATTGTACAATTTTTTAGTGATTTAGATTCTTGTTTGGGTGCAATTTTCTACTGTTAAAGTAGATTTTTGCGCTTTGTTCTGACGGTTGGCCTGGCCCCAATTGGACGTCAGCATGTGTTACCGTTTGGCACCTTTGATTCTTGTCCCGTTGCGCTAGGCCTTACCTGAGCAAAATTCGATTGAGGGAAATTAATCGATTTTTTGAATTCGAGGTTTGAATTAAGCAAAGTGCAGAGGAATACGAAGAAATGAAGGCACGTGTTCGAAAAGATTGGTTAAGATTTTTTTTTCAGAAGGAGAGTGTCCTCCAATTTATATCAAATGACAGCTTGAAATTTGATATTGCAAAATCTTGAATTTCGTTACAACCAAAAGTTTTTTCACATAGAAGGTAGAGCACAACGGTTTTTTTTTCGGTGTGGTGGCCATAGAAGATAGAGCGCAACTAAAAGTTTGTTCCTCTAAAAGGCCCCAAAAATATGAACATACAGTATAAGATCTGCGTAAGTCACCGACTCACGTTGACACTACTTCCTTTGCTTTATGAACTTTCTCAAGAACAGTCCTGATGTTCCTGTATCATCAATTGTTTTGTCAATAACCCCAATGACAATCTTGCTGCTGGTGTCTGCCATCTGCAGTATCTGTACCTCCTTTTATCATGCTTCGCTGCAATGGCTGTCAGCGCCATCTCAAATTCTCTATCACTACTGGCATCATTGCCATTGCCATTAGGAGGTGATTGCTATAATAATGTCCAGAACAGGTGGACCTTGTTAGTAGTTAGTCAAGCATATTATTTGCACTTCCAACATTCCAGATTGCTCAAGCATCGACTTTTTTTTTCAGTTGTCAGTTGCACTTTATTTATTTTTAATTGTAAATTAAAATTGGTGATTTCCTATCCCCTTTAGGTAGTATCAAATATTGCCTTGTTTTTCTTAAAAAACTTTTTTAAAAATTAAAGATCTATGGTTACATTGCTGCACTTTTGTAATTCAGGTGGAAGGAAAGACTATAAAAGCACAGATATGGGACACAGCCGGGCAAGAACGGTACCGAGCGATAACAAGTGCTTACTACCGTGGAGCTGTGGGAGCGTTGCTAGTCTACGATGTCACAAAGGCCACAACTTTTGAGAATGTGAAGCGGTGGCTCAAGGAGCTCCGCGACCACGCCGACTCCAACATTGTTGTCATGCTCATCGGCAACAAGATTGACCTCAAGCATCTCCGTTCAGTCGCCGTAGAGGATGCAGCAAGCTTTGCAGAGAGGGAAGGTTTATCCTTCATTGAGACTTCTGCGCTTGACGCGACAAATGTTGACAAGGCTTTTCAGACAGTCCTCACCGAGATCTACAGGATCATCAGCAAGAAGGCTTTGTCTTCAGATGAATCTGGGTCCGGTGCTGTCAAAGAGGGGCAATCTATTCAAGTGTCGGCCGGAGACTCCAGCAGTTTTACATCAAGATGCTGCTCTTTCTAGTGGTGCTCCAACAAGATCATTTCAGTTGGATTGCTTGGGGTGATCCTCTTTGTAGGAGTCAACGCACGTTGTCCTGCGACAAAAATAAATAATTACATTCAGAAGAAAAAATTTTCATTGTGTACATAAGAGTACCATATTACGGTTGCTTTGACGGTTGGCTTTGATTCTCGCGTTATATACTTACAGAGAGGTATCAAGTGTAAACCATCCTTACGATGTGAACTCTGTCAAGACCTCATATACAAGTTTTCAAAAATTATTAACAAATTACAATACGTAGAGGAAGTGAGCTTCTACAGATCTGTAAAATTTGAAGATCAAACTCAAATCACATTTGAAAGATGTGAAAAAGACAAATTCTGCTTGAATAGCGATTTTACACTGTTCATCACTATTCATATAGCTGATTGTTGATTTCGTATCTTTAAAATGTGATTGAGTTTTATTTCAAAATTTTACAGGGTTGTAGAAGCTAACCTCCCCTATATATGGTAATTTTTTTTGAGAATTTTTAAAAACTTGTACATGTAGTCTTTATGAAGTTTGTATGGTAAGAACGGTTTTCATTGGATATATCCCCCATACTTATAGCCTAGGCGGTGCAGTTGCCGTCCTACTATTGCCAGAAATGCAAATTCATGTCCTCCCAGGCAAAGTAGCTTTACTCTGACCCTCCGTTAAGTCTTATTGTTTGTTAATTTGCTGAAATTGAGGTTGTCTGCTCACCATGGAAATTTCATGTCTTGGAAGTTTTGTTGCGAGATGAAATGAAGTTTTGTTGCGAGATGAATGAAGCATTCTGTTGATTATCATTCGGTCAATGCAGAGTAGTTGTTCTTGATGAAATTCTGCAGAATTGTTACTACTATCTTATGTTTTGCTGCTCCATCCAAAAGAAAACTGAATACTACATCAAGTTTCATTCGATGCAGGTATATATTATCGATTGATCTAAAGTTCTGACACAAGTGCTTACTGAAGTAGCAGCTGAAGAACCCTACGTCCTCTCAAGAGCTGCGTAACCTAAAAAAAAAGGCTTAGTCACATCACCTCCGCCGCTTGCCGGAGCTCCGCCGTCCGATCATCGGTGCGTCGTCGCTCTCCTCGCCATAATGTGGCATTGGAAGATCGACGGATCGTGGAATTAGGTGCAAAACCCAGTTTGAGCGAGGCGTAAACAAAAATACTGAATAAGATAAGGTCTCCTTTGGAAACATGCATCAGGTCCAGGTCGCTCAAGTCGATCCAACGGCCAAATCATAATATAGGATAAGTTAATGGTTTATATGAAAAGAAACCCAAAATATGCTACCTCAACCGCACAGAATTGATCGAACGGCTGTCGAAGGCCCGGGTTTGGACCGCGATTATCGTTGCTCTACAGATGGGTGAGGGCGTAAATCATAATATAATATAATTAAAGGGTTTCCGTGCAAACGAGCAGGACGACCGGGAAGGGCCGTGACTGACATGTGGGCTCACATTGTGCAGGCCCATGCGTCAGTCAGATACCGTCAACCTGCGGCTCCTCTCCTAGTCTCCCTCAGTCACCTCGCCGCCGCCGTCCGCCATATCTCCGTCGCAGTTCCGCCGTGCTTCACTCGCATCCCCCACCTTGATCCTGGAGGCCACTCCACCAAGTTCCGCGAGCCAGCGACGCGTACTGTTGGTTCCGGAAACCTCCCCGCAGCGGCGGTGCTTTCGTACCCAATGGCATTTCTGCTCGGACCTGACAGGCGCCGACGCTCGTCCGGTTCCCGGCATCCCGAACGGAGCGCAACGCCGGGGGCGTACCACGCATCTCTATTACGAGTTCTCTTCGGTGATAGAACTGGTGAATTTAGTACATGTAGGTTCTGATTTGCCATGCCATGATCGAACTGATCAGGTATACATTCCGAGGTTCGGCAGCTAAACTGGCGAAATGAATTGAGCGTTTTTTGAAGACTCACCGATTAGAGCTTTGTCTTCATCACCTCAGGTAATTCAGCGGTATTCTGATTCCTGACTGAAGTAACCGATGAAGTAACAGGGCTAAGTTCGTACGTACGCTACGCAAGCCTGCAGGAAGCGGCCTAAGCGTGCCTCCGATCCTACCCGTGTCTCGCCGTGGCGCCTCCTGCCCGACGTGTGCATGGCGGCACGCCCTCGCAGCTGCCATCCATGCACGCCGGCGCCAGTCTCTCTCCTCTGTCCTTATCCCGTCACCTCGACAGATTCATAGAACCAGCTCGCAACACCCGTCGTCACGTACTCTTTCCTCGGTGCTTCTTGGCTGCCCACCCACCAAGAACACCAGAAATAATATAATCAAGACGGAAATCAGAGAGCCAGGCGGGCCTCTGCTGCTTGATTGGATCGTATAGTGTATACACTCTTGGGAAGGTAATTAATCAAACAGTAACGAGGGAGAGATCGATGGAGCAGCTGCTGAACTCGGTGATGGACTTGGTGGTGCCGCCGGCAAGCATGGTGACGCTGGCGTTCTCCTGGCCGACGCTGTCGTTCCTGCGCGGGGTGGAGTGGGTGATCAAGACCCTGACCATGGAGAACATGCAGGGCAAGGTCGTCGTTAACACCGGCGCCTCCTCCGCCATCGGGTGGGGTACACACTAGAGACGCTACTATAATTTACCGTCTCACCTTGAGCGTGCTAATAGAAATAATCTTGTAATAGGAAATTTTAGTTTGGAAAGTTTGATTAAGAGTTCATTTAGAATAAGGAGGTGGAATCCTATACCGTTTGTATCGACTGAACTTTTAGGTATAAATATGGGGGTAAACCTTAGTTGTATAAGCGAACAGGATGAGAAGAAACAAAAAAGAAAATTATCCCAAAGTTTTTTTAGCGTTCTATTCCAATACGTGCATGCTTCGGCGACACAGGCTGCATGCAGATCACTGAGAATCTTACTACTAATTTACCAAATAAATAAGTAAATCGTTATGCGAATTTAATTGTAGCAAATAGCGTACGAGTACGCGCGGAAGAACGCGAACCTGGTTCTGGTGGCGAGGAGGGAGCACCGGCTGTTCGGAATACGGGAGAACACGCGGCTCCTGGGCGCGGGGCAGGTCCTCGTCATCGCCGCCGACGTCGTCAAGGAGGAAGACTGCCGGAGGCTCGTCAGTGACACCATCAGCTACTTCGGTCAATGTGAGCTAGCACAAGAAGAGTTTATTAATTTCCCAACCGAATCCATGGAGTATATTTACAGAGTACCTGTACTTAATTGCATGTCGATCGATCTAGTGATGATTTTTTTTCCTCTTTAATTTGTCAGTAGATCATCTCGTCAACACCGTTAGCTTGGGGCACGATTTCTACTTCGAGGAGGCCGGCGACACGACCGCGTTCCCTCACCTGCTCTGCTGGTATTCCAGCATGCGTCATTGCTTTATATGCCAGATTAATTTCCCTAATCTGCAACAACATATCACACCCGATGAACTGGTTGTTCTAAGCTTGCGGTCTTTTTTTCCTCAAGTATTGTATTTCTGCTGCACTGCATTAGACTCCAGGACATCAATTTCTGGGGGAAAGTTTATCCGACCTACGCCGCGCTCCCCTACCTGCGGCGGAGCCACGGCCGCGTCGTCGTCAACGAGTCCGTGGAGAGCTGGGTGCCGATGCCCAGGATGAGCCTCTAATCTGTAAGTCCAGCTAGCTTCAGTCACTAGCTAGTGATCAGTGCTAGCTCAGAACTTCATCTGCTACGTACGTACGTACCAGGCGGCGAAAGCGGCGGTGATCGACTTGTACGAGACGCTCCGGTACGACCGTACGAGGTGAAGGACGACGTGGGCGTCACCGTCGCGACGCACGGCTGGATCGGCAGCGAGGCCAGCGGCGGCAAGTTCATGCTCGAGGAAGGCGCAGAGATGCACACGCACTTGAAGGAAGAACGAGATCAGGTAATTAAACGTGCATTAATAGATCAATTCAACACAAAAGCGTAGTGCCGGTTGTCTAATTTGCCCGTTGATTGATTGATCAGGCGACGCTCGCCGGAGGGCACGTGGAGGCGTACGCGCGGATGGTGGTGGCCGGCGCCCACGTCAAGTACCCCAACTGGTACGACGTCTTCTTCGTCTTCCGCGCCTTCGCGCCCGACGTCCTCGTCTGGACGTTCCGCTTGCTGCTGTCCACGGCCCCCGCGCCTCAGACCAGCGGCCACCGCCCGCTCGCCTCTCCGGCGCCTCCCCCCGCGCTGCTGGCTCCGCCGCGCCGCCGTCCATCAGCACAAGCTAGAATGATACGCCACTCGCATTGCTACGTATGAACTGATAGATTTGGCTGCTGTTTGGATAAAAATTCGCTGCATGGAGGAGATTGATGTGGTTGATAATGCATAACTGTTTGCTTCTGCACAAGTTCAACTAGATCTCCTCACAAACCTTGGCACATTGCTATTCCTATTTGAGCCCTTCATCCTCCCCTGTAGCACATTGCGAGGAAAATGTAAGGAAAAAAATGTATTGTCAGTGTACCATGTTTGTGTAAAACGCTTAAGATACAACAGAAAGTGGAAGCTTCTAGTGTTCGGTGGAAGCATGAAATATCATCAAAATTCAACTCACCATTTAAGTTCCTTGGGTTGGCGCTTACAAGACGGATTCTGAGTTACAGTGTTAGTGTGCTATACATCCTTTCCTTAACACTGACTACAACATTGTAGCCAAGTAAATAACCATATTTCTACAGTAAGATGTGCTTCACAATTTTTGCACAGTAAGATGGGCCTTCGTCTCCATCCCTGACACCCTGCCTTCGCTAGTAGGTTGTGCCAGCATCAATTTGCAGTTCTGCGCAGCACTAACCTAGGTAGCTCCACCAGATGTACAATGAGGATAGCCAGGACGCCAACAGAAGGACAAGCTAACCATGAGCAAGTGCCACTTGCTATGCCAAGAGGGGCACATTGAGGCATACAGATGTACCTTTCAGCACAGAGGATTCCTGTTTGATAGTTGTTACTTGATTTGCTATAATCCCCGTGAATCGTGAACCAAATTTGTAAAAGCTGAGCTAGTTTAGAGCATGGGGTTCATATTTGCAGTGGATATTGAAAGAAATCGTGGCGATCGTGAACCCTAATCCCGTATTGTGACTCGGACGAACCGTGTTTCTGATAAATATCTCTGATAGAGTCGTTGAACAATGCCATATGCAACACCCAGTGCACAGCTATGCCTCTGTTCCAAGGAATGACCAGGCTAGATGACATCTAAATTGCAGAGGTATTGCAGAAATGGTTGTTCAGTATATTGCAAAGGAACAAGCATTTATTCTTTTTTTTTGAAATAAATGTAGAAGTTCTGCCAATGCATTTAGAAGATAAGAATAGATACATGCTAAGTTTGAAGAAAAAGAAAGATAGCCATAAGGAGCTAAGTACACTTATAAGGACATGAACACATGGGAAGGCTCAAAACCACCAGAAAAGGGGACTCAAATCCATAGGTTCCCAAGCGGCGTGACCTACAGAATCATCATATATCGGCAAAAGCACCTTTTTGATTACGAACATCTTGAACGATAGTATTAACCACCAGGTCCACCGTACGATGGATATTGGTAAAAATCCTGCTATTTATTTTCTTCCAAAGATTCCACATGGAGAACATGATGATATCATCCACCTCTCGTACGTTGTTTCGGCACGGAGGTGCGGACCTTAGTCCACCAAACAGTAAGACTTAGGCTTATGGAGGAAGCGTCTAGAAGCATGTGTGTTATGAACATACAACGGAAGACCTATGCCCACACTTGCCTCACAAAAGGGCATAGCAAAAGCAGGTGGCCTATGGATTCGGTGTCCGATCCACATAGGACACAGGTTGTGCCATGTGGCCACCCCTAGCTACAAGCCTATCGGCCATAAGGATCCTTTCTTGGGCAAAGAGCCAAGCGAAGAACTTGCATCTGTTGTCTGCACTAGCCTTCCAAATCTTATTGTAGTTTGGATCAAGAATGGAACCTATGAATTGGATCCTGTACGCCGTTTTTGCTCAGTACTCGCCACTGGACGTCCATTTCCAAGTAATATCATCCTGTACAATAGTGATCAACAATCAAACAAAGTCATCTAGTTGTGTCTGGGTCATCACTCTTCGAAGCGGGTGAAGCCAAGTTGTACTAGCCAGCTCCTCGTTCACTGAACCTCATTTCCTGCAGGCCATTTGGAAACATAGGGGTGCTAGGTCATGTGAAGAGACTACCTGAAGCCAGTTTGCTTTCCAAAACTTCATTGTTTTGCCATTTCCCAATGTTATTGTGGTGCTCGCGTTGAATAACCTATGGACCGATTCGTCACATGAGAGATGCATTCCTATCGTTTGGCTCGGTCCTTCCGGGCGTACCATAACCAACGGACACGAAGCATCCGACCGAATCAGTCAAGGTCCTTTACCCCAAGGCCTCTAAAATTCTTTGGCCTGTAGACTTTCTTCTAATTAACTAGACAGTGTCCCCTATTTATTCTAAACCTCTAAATATTATTTTAGCATACCTGTAGCGCATCCTGGAACCTTGTGGCAGATGCATGGATTTCATTAGCCGAACAAGCATGAGCATCAGACCTCGTTTGTTTTCCTACAACCAACGGAAAAACTTAGCAGGTGTCTGTTTATAATTAATCGATGCCGTTTCCGGTCAGCATCTTCACATCACTTCACGAACCATCTACTGAATTAAGGAGCTGATCCTCATCTATGGATAAATTTCTTATAGCTTCAGACAGCAGTGTATATCTGGTGACTACTTGCCTGTAGAGATCATGCAACTGCTTGACTTCCGCTGGAGCCAAACTTTCGGTTTCTGATTCCATGAAAGGGAATCTCGAACCTGTTAAATGCCAATTGAAAACTTGTGATTATGCAGCAAAAGCCAGCTAAGATGAGTCTAAATCCTCAAGTACATTGAGCAACATCACAACAGTTTCAAGGAAAATCTTAAGAGAATAAGGATAGCCCAGAGAAAAAAAAAAGCTCAGGTAATTTAAACTATTTTCAGTATGTGCTAGTAGCTAGGTAAACTGATTCTTAGACAAGAAGCCAGGGGGAAAACCTGATACTTGAAATAAAGTGAAACTTGAATGCAAATATATGCTCAGGCAAACTGCTCCAAATGAACTGAAAAATGTTAACATACAGACCTTCTGTATCAGTTTCCTTGTGCAGTCCCCTCCTAGATGTAGCCAAGCCTTGCGAACTAGTAGAGCTAGCAGCAGATGTTTGAGTACCTAGTCTTGCGGAATATGCTCCTGGAACTCACTTGCCTCCATGGACAGTGACTTGCCATTAGCATTCATTATGATCATCTTTGCTGAAATTATGTTTGTGAGATAGTATTCGATTTCAGAAATAAGCTTTGTTTCTCTTCTAAAGAGCTGAACAAACTTTAGATTTGAGTGCAGCTGAGGAGGATTGGATTGCATCGATTTTTCAGGTAGCTTGTCAATTGCACTAAATATAAGTAAAAACATGATAAGCATTTGGATCTAGGATTGCCTAAGTAGAGCATATAAAGTATTATCACAAAGACATAAAGACATATTGAAACTCATGTTCATTAGTGAAATCAGGAAAATAAGCTTTAACATTAATAAAAGCGAAGAAGAGTGATATTAAGTAACAACTAACAACAGCAAATGAAACAGATTCTGCAATCGTTCGCACTGTAAGATCATTACAGGTTCCTAACTTTTGCAGTGTGTAAATATAAGCAAGAAGTTTTGTAGCAATGACTAAATGGGAACTGAAGGCTCAAGGTTATCTTCTGCCTTATGGCCAGCCAAAATCTGATGAACAAATGAAGCTAGTTGACATGTCAACAGTAGACCAAAAAATCATTTAGCAGAACAAAAGATAAGGAATCAACAAGCCTAAGCCTATACCAGTTACATCGTTAAACTAGGCATCAACAAGGATATCACATTACAATTTTACAAGCTGTGCTGCCCATTTCAGCTGTAGTGAATTGAGGATAAAAAAACAAACAAACATTAACATCAAAGTATGATACGAGTTGAAGAAAACCTATGATTCTAAACCCTAAACCCAAAGCAGCTAAGCCTAAACAATAATTTTTTGTCTCAATGAGCTGTCAGCTTGTCGCTGTTAGAAACCAGAATGAGAATAATGGAGAAAGAGTAAACAATTACAAAGAGAAGCTTGCCTTGATAGTAAGATAAATAAGAATAGGAAGGAACTCATCAGCCCCAGACGGTGTTCGATCATTTGACATCGACACATTTAGCAGCAAGTTTTTGATGACTAGGCACAGCACAGCTCATAATACATAGAAGCTTATCTCGAGGTGCTTTCATGTGGAGTTATCAGATAAATATTGAAGAGTAGAATATACCGCTTGGCGACACAGTTAACAACTACAGTGACTGTGTAGTGAACATGTAAAACTAAACAACAGAGATCACAGGAAAATGCTGAGGATCGCGAATGCAATTCTACTGTTTCTACGTGTATGTGTGTGCGCGCGCGTGACAGAGAGAGTGAGTTATGTGGGTTAGCATCAGGAACTTAAAACTCAACTCAAAGGTGAGCCTATTATCACCTTACCAGCCACGAAGCCTAGTTGCGCAGAACATTGGGTATGCCCAAGTGATGTTGCCTAACAAATTGCTGCAAGAGACCAATCTTCTTCAAGATCCCCATGTCGGCTATCACATCCTCCGCAGACGAAGCAAAGGTGCAGTCGAACAATTTGATCATGATATACTTCTCAAGGCCCTAACGCACAAAGCAAGAAGAGACGTTTACGTCGATGCGTCCATGAGAACAGCAGGAGGCACCAAAAAAAAAAAACTTGGTAGCTGCTCTCGGCGTGCTATTCGGAGCCTCAGTGCTCACAGGGCTGCGTCGTCTCTGTGCATGCATGGCATAAAGCTTGTTCCATTGCCAGGTATCATATCACCATGAGTGTCAAAGTTTCATGGACGCATTATTCCATAGGAGATCCATCACATTTTCGTCAACGTACGGGCGCAAATCCCACATGAGGCAGTAACCCTCAACCTCTGCTGATGATGATTCAAGCTCGCCCTCACATGAATGTACTGCTAAAAGAAAAGGAAAGATTTAATATCAAACTGACAAAAAGTCATAGGTTATCAATTAAAAGTAAAGCAGTTTGTTTTTCAGGATCTAGATTTTACTGACGGAAGTCAAGAATTTATATCTTGTTCAGAAATTTGCTCCTAGTTATGAGATGGGAAAGCCACTTCCCCAAGTTCTTTTTCAGAATATAGAACTCTGTGTAATAAGCAAGCTTGACATCTAAATCGAATAAAAGAGAACTGGAAAAGAATATTTCACAAAACATTTTCTAAAAATTCCATACACACAGTAGCTATTTCCTGATGCAGCTTGAAGTGAGGATTCAGGAAAAAGGTGAACAGCACAATCAGACAGGTTGCTTATTTATGTATTGAGTATTTTTTTTTCTGAAAACACACTGACATTTGGTTATTTGTTTCTGTCGATTGGTTCAAGATAAGCATATCTTTTGTATTGAGTTTCCTTTTTTATGGGAAACATACTCTCATTGGAAATATTTTTCTGTTGATAAGCTCAAGATATTAGCATACAGGAATACATAACTCAAGATAGGCTAATAACTCACACTGATTTATGTTTGAGATGTTTTGGCAGTGAAGGCTGCAGCCAGCTTCAAGGTAGGACTTCATTCTATCAGTGCAGTTAGATTTAACTATCTCACTCACAATATCTGATTATTTAGGGATCCGTGGTCTTCGAAAATACTCTGAAATAAGGTGGTTCAATAACTTTGATCGATCACAATTCACAACTACACAGATTTTACTGGTAAAATGCGCAAGATTTTGACATAGCGTCATCGAGGAAAGGTATCAAACTGTGAAGCATATATAGAATTAACCTTCCAGGATTATCAGCACCCACGCCATTAGTAAATGAGACGACTTGTACTCACGAAAGGGGAGGGGTAATACATCAAAACTAACCTAGCTCCCATTGGAATCTCACAGGGGATCGCTTCCCGGTGTCAACGAGGTCCTCGAACCGTGCCATCCTGTGTTCATACTAAGCAAGCATTACACATGGAACAGTGGAAGAAGCAAGTAGGGCACATCACACAAGAAGGGTACAGCAGTGCTTGCCCATGAACTCCAAGAAGGAGCGGCGGCGAGTGCTTGCATCCTCAGACGCCGCGGCGGGCGGCGGCGCGTCGATCATAGTTGGAGCCTGCAAACTTTAGACGGCGGTCGGCCGGCGTCGGCGACGAGTACAGTAGATGTGCCTCCATTCGTGCAAACTTCCGGCCCATCTTTCTATTGGGCCAATCCTTAAATTTACGATAGGCTAGGCTTGGATCCCCGTTGAATGCTCGGCATCGGCGGCCGCAAAAGGAGAAAGGCCGGAGAGGCGCCACGTGTCCCCAACTGCCGCCTCACTCACGCGCTCCACTGACTCTACTCCCTCTGCCCCCCTTGGCTTCCTCGCGGCCTCACCTCTCCCACCCGACGAGACAGGCGAGAGCCCACGCCGCGCGCCATCTCCTCTTCTCCGGCTCCGAGACCGAGATGGCTTCCGCCGCATTAGCCTCCCGCGCGCTGCGGCCTCCGCGCCGCCACTACCCCCACGTCCCCCCGCCGCGCGCGCATCCAAGGCCGCGCCTCGGCCTTGGAGCGGCCGCCGTCGCCGCGTCATCGCGCTGCCGGGCTGTGGCGGCCGACGAGCTCTCCGCCGACCCCTCCTTCCCCGAGGGCGAGGACCGCGCGCTCTCCGGGTACGTACGTGCCGCACCGCGCCCACCCGCACCAGCTCTTCACCATTCAAACCGAGACGCGCGGTTCAGTTCACCGTTGTTGCCTTTTGTTTTCTGATCGGTCAGGGTGGCGGAGAGGCCGGAGGCGGACGTCGTCGTTATCGGCAGCGGGATCGGCGGGCTGTGCTGCGCCGGCCTCCTGGCTAGGTACAGCCAGGACGTGCTGGTGCTCGAGAGCCATGACCGTCCGGGAGGCGCAGCGCACTCGTTCGACATCAAGGGCTTCAACTTCGACTCGGGGCCGTCCTTGTTCTCCGGCTTCCAATCCAGAGGCCCCCAGGCCAATCCCCTCGCCCAGGTGCTCCTTGATTAATTCTGCGTAGCACAAAAGCTTAAATTTTGGCAATTACGTACGAGATATTACCAATGTTTATTTGTGGTGAGAACTTGAAGCTGATGTTAACATTCAACTGGCCCAGATCCTCGATGCGCTAGGCGAATCGGTTCCATGCGCTTCGTATGACTCTTGGATGGTTTATGCACCTGAAGGCCAATTCCTCTCGAGGATTGGGCCAACTGACTTCTACAAGGTTACTCTCGAGCATTCACTGTTTTTTTAGCGCGTACCGTTTCTTAATTTGCAGTGAGTTGTTTTGATACTCATTCATATGACTGTTCTCTGATTGCTGGGTAGGATTTGATGGAAATTTGCTATTAATATGACTTGTAATTGGTTAACATTTTTCAGAGTAATCAATGTGCATAATTACAACTTACAAGAGATGTTGTTTCTTTATCAAACATGTCATGGTTGCTTATGGAACTTAGTAGTGCTCTATCACATTTATTCGATGTTTAATGTTAACCTTTTGTTTGTCAGGATGCTCTGGTCAGTGGTGATTATATTCTGACTTGTAATTCCTGCAGGACCTTGAGACATATGTTGGTGTTGATGCAGTCCAGGAGTGGAAAAAGCTTCTCGTGAGCTCCCTTTATCTGATAATTAATTTCTTAGGAAAAGGTTTTCCAGTTGAAGTAGACTTACTTAACTGCTGAAAAATGCATGATGGTAATGCATTGTCTCTTTGTGTGTTTTATCTTGCATAAACATCGTCGTGTAAATCTGTACAAGCATCATAATTCAAATGTGAGGCCAAGATTAATTTTTTATGACAATTTATATCTTGATCCTAGGTTAATGTTATATTCCATTAACACCTGTGCTAATACAATACTAAAAACAATCTCAGGATGCAGTTCTTCCTATGTCTGCAGCTGCAATGGCTTTGCCTCCACTTTCCATTCGAGGTGATTGGGGTGTTCTCTCCACAGCTGCTGGTAGATATGCTCCTTCTCTGTTGCAATCGTTCCTACAGATGGGACCTCAAGGAGCTCTCGGAGCTACAAAACTTCTACGACCATTCTCGGAGATTGTTGATTCTCTGGAGCTTAAAAATCCCTTTATTCGTAACTGGATCGACCTCTTGTGCTTTCTGCTTGCAGGAGTCAAATCTGATGGCACTCTTTCTGCAGAAATGGTAAACTAATTTCAAAACAGGTTAAATTTCCTGTTCAGCACTTGTTGTTATCCCCACGGTTTGCTTCACATGAAAGCTGTGCAATATCAAAATGGTACCACATCACCCAAATGCAAAAAACTGGGGTGTGTAAGCAAATTCAGGATTTTTGCTTCTGTGTCCTGAAATCTAGTCATCTAGGCTGACGCAGCCTAACCACAATATATGTTGAAAATGGTTATGTGTCTTCATCTTCTTGAATTGTCATCAATCCAGATCTGATATAAGGGATTCATGAACACGAACTGTAGTAAAAACCAGTTTGTGTTGTGTGAATAATAAATGAAATAATTTTATTGCACAATCTCTGTGAATATTTCTGTGGGTTCATAGATCCTGGTGGCAAGGGCCATCATAGGATTAGCAATGAAATGGTGGTGATGTTTCAACTTACAACATTCCCACATCCATTCATAGGGTGCATATTACAGTTGCACTAATGTCGGCATGGGATATGTTGTTGCTGGCTCTTCATATCTTCAGGCCATCTAAACTTGTGTCAACCTTACTGTAACATAACACATACCAAGGATTTATGTACCAGGGACCATGTTTCAGGGCATGCTCTAATTACTGTCATGTGCCCCTAAACCAGTCAATGCAGTGTCCATGGTAGTGATTGTATTTGTGCTGGATCTGAATTTTATAGGTTGCTGGCATATTTTATCTCGTGGTGGATGGCAGTTACTGCTACATGATTCATGACATGGTTATTGTTGTCTTGTTGGTATCGTTCTCCACAGAAAATGGATGTCTAGACATTTGGCATTGGGACCATGGGATTCAGCCCTTTATAAGACGTAGTTTTCCTATATCATTCAATCTTTACCTCTACTCATTGATGGACCTTCTGTCATGTCTGTTCAAATTCACTTAGATAATTTAAAATTTGTATTCTCAGTGTTCCTTTCATCATTTGGTCTAATTACAATCTCAGGTTTATATGTTTGCAGAATGGTACAAACCAGGAAGCTTACTTGAATACCCTCTGGGTGGAAGTGGAGCAATAATAGATGCCCTTGTGCGAGGTATTGAAAAATTTGGTGGCAGACTTGCTCTTCGTTCTCATGTTGAAAAGATTTTAATTGAGAATGGTCGAGCTGTCGGTGTCAAGCTACGAAGTGGACAAGTAAGCAACTACAAAGGGTACTTTTTTGGAAGACAAAATTACTTATTTTGGAAAACAAAATTATTATGGGAAAATGAGTGGTATGGCATGACCAGCCAATAATAGCAACGATTAGTAGCGCTTAGATTCAGATGCCATATGGTTATCATCAATAATGATTTTTCATCAAGTATGATATTTCATATTACCTTGATCCTTATAAATGCCAAAAAGTCATCGATAAGAAGGTAGAATCCACTATAATCAATATATATTTTCTCTGCGCCAACTACCAAGCAAACTAAGTGTTATCTTCAGTACTGCATATCGTATTTAGTTTAGGCCTATGCACTAGTGGCTGACCATAGAAATCATGTAGGCCAAGATGACATAAATTTTCTCACCTTGTTGTCTTATGCAATCTATGTTCGAGTGCATGATTATGCCATGTGTCAGTCTAGGTCACTAGGTAGTAACCTTTTTCCTTGTACTTTCATCATGCTACCTATGGTTTGAAGATTGATGCAGCTGTTGAAATCTTGTCGGGAGTTTGCTCCTCTTGCAGATTGTACGTGCAAAGAAAGCAGTTGTTAGCAATGCATCTATGTGGGATACTTTGGATCTGCTGCCACCAGATGCTGTCCCAAAATCATACAAAGATAAAGTGAAAGCAACTCCACAATGTGATTCGTTTATGCATCTCCACTTGGGTTTCGATGCAGAGGTTTGGTTGTCATATGCTTCATCCTAGTAAATGATCTTTATAATTAATGATGTGTATTTCCACATCGACTTAATTGCTTCTCTCACCGTAACCACGGATATAACTGGAACAGAATGCTAGAGAGGACCTTGGAATCCATCATATTGTGGTTAATGATTGGAACAGAGGAGTTGATGGTGACCAGAATGTTGTGTTGGTATCAGTTCCTAGTGTTCTTGGCAAGGGCCTGGCACCACCTGGAAAGCACATCCTTCATGCATATACACCGGGAACAGAACCTTTCAGTTTGTGGGAGGGACTAGACCGGAAAACTTCAGAGTATCGAAAACTGAAAGAAGAACGTTCTGAGGTACAACATAGGAGAACTGCTATGCTCTAGTTCTTATAGCTTGGAATCGGTACCATGCACTTTAACATCATTTCACCAGTATAGATGTTTCCTGGAAGTTTCATCTGTCCACCCTTCTTTGCGCATGTGCGCGTATGGCCTATCTAGCAGTCTAGGGCAAGAATTGACAGTGCTAGTAGAAGAGTCGAAAGACAGAAAAATGATCGAAAGTTAAGCAAAGAAGTCAACAAAATGAAACACGTTTTTTGCCGAGGGATACCTCCGTTTACTGGCTATAAGTTGCAAGTTGTAACCTGTTGTCTTGAGAAGCTTTCTAACGCAAACTTTTCAGGTGATGTGGAAAGCCGTGGAGCTTGCTCTTGGTCCAAGATTTAGCAGAGAAAAATGCGACGTGAAGCTGGTCGGGTCGCCATTAACGCACAAGAGGTTTCTTAGAAGGAATAGAGGAACCTATGGTCCAGCCATAAAAGCCGGAGAAGCCACTTTCCCGGGGCAGGCAACACCAATCCCCCAGCTATTCTGCTGCGGTGACTCCACCTTTCCAGGAATCGGAGTACCGGCGGTCGCGGCGAGCGGTGCAATAGTCGCCAACACACTAGTCTCCGTCACGCAACATTCAGAGCTTCTTGACGCTGTTGGGATTTAAGTGACAGGCATGTGCTGGTAATTATCTACATCCTTTTCACGCAAGTAACCACTGCATCCTGCGGAATCTAAACTGGCTACTGAAACAACATCAAAATGCATGGCAGAGCTCCTGCCCTTTATTTCAAAAAAAAAAACATCAAAATACTTTGTGTTAGAGATTTCCAGACATCACATAATTGTATGAAGGATAAATTTATCCTTCTCACATGGAGAGTCCAGCTGCAAGGAAAAGACATCCAATGCAATCGTAGTAATGACTACTACTTTAGCGGTTGTAGATCGACTATTGGATCAGAAAACGATTATCCAGATCTTTCATAGTACTGTACTGATACCCAGCTGCGAGGCCCTTAGAATAATGATATGCTTCAGTTTCCCACGGCACACATGAGCACTTTACGGGAGCATATGCAAACTGAATTGTAGCAGTGGCCTCATCACTGTGAGGCCCATTTACCTGGTCAGCGAATGACAAAGGTCCAGCCGTCCAGGTCTCGTAGCATGATGAGGATGAACAGAACAGCTATCCTTTTGAGCGTCCCTTTTTGTTGCTACCACTTGTTGTAATTCCTTTGGGCAAAGGCATGTGACTGCCCCTGTTATGTCTCACACTTGCTTGCTTCCGGTATTACATCAAGTTTCTCTCCTTGCAGGCAGGCAGATCTGTGGATTGGATATGCAATGCGTACATACAGAAGAAAAAAGAACCAAAATTTCCAAATGGCTGTTGAGAAAGAGCATTTGGATGAGCATGAATTTTACAATGAGTACAAAATCATCGACTCCTTTTCTATGTAATGTTACTGTCGTTAAAAAACATGCTTGATCTGTACCGAAGTTCTTAAATTGTTACTACATGATGTTGTACGGTAGAACAACAGCGATGAAGTTATGATGATGCAGGTATACATGAAGTTTGTATTTTCCCACATTGTTAATGCTGCTTCTGACAAAGTGGCCTGCTAGAGCGAACCATGCATGCTGGATTGTTCTACCGAAAGTTCTGTGGCACACGCAGGCTTTTGTCGATTTTTTTTCCGGTACGGAGAAGCATGTGTTGGATTTTTGTAAAGTAGAATAGAAGAATGGTCGCCGATGCTTTGTGGCCGAAACTATGTCCAACAACGTCATAACAAGAAAATAGAAAATTCATCATTATTTAGTCATCAGAAAAGTATACTTTCCACTCCCATGTGCCTTCTTTTTCATAAAAGATGGTGGATTAAAGTTCCACTTGAAAGTCAATTTGTATTATAATTGCAAAATTGACATCATTTCCATCCGCTCGAAAGGAATAGGCCAATAACCCATTTTTTATCAGTTTAAAATACTCAAAGTTGCAACCAAAAGTAAAATTGCACATCACAAGTCACTCCCTAGTCAAAATTCCCATCCATCAATCCGAACATTTTCACTGCCAAAATAGTCTGCAGCAAGCATTGCAAACAAACACCAAAAAGCCTCAAATCAAAGGTGTCACATCACCTCCACAGTTTCGCACCCAATTTGTTCGCTTCTTCCCCAACCCCTTCCTCCTCTTCTTTCCACCATGCTACCAACTCCTTAAATTTTCTAGTCCTTCCATGCCGTGCCAATTCTTTTTACCAGAAAAGGAAAAGTTTGGAAGGAAGAACAGCAGCTGCCCTCCACTACCTCACTCACTCCCACTCCCACTCCCACTACCAACTTACTCCTGAGAGTCCTAATTCCCAAGTCCCTAACCATCTCCTCCAGTGCCCCAAACTCGAGAACCCCAAAAAAACAATTCCTGGAAGAATTGCAAGAACCGTGGAACTGTTAAGGGCTTGTGGTTTGATCTGCACTCTCCGAGAATTTGTCTTCGATCTCTGCGCGGTTTTGGTTCCAGGTACTGGCTCTAGATTCTTTGATCCCACCAGGAAAAAGGTCCCTTTTTAACACTCTCTTCGGGCCCGGTTTGCGGCAGTTTTGACCCAATTATCAAGGTATTGGATTTGGGATGGATCGTTCCGGTTTATCTGGGAGGGTATTTTCTCCAATTTTGCGTTTGATCTGTCAAGATTCGGAGAAAGTTACGTTTTTTTTATTAAAAGTCTCTTCTTGATCTCCCTGGGTGGTTGGAAAGTCGGGTGCTTTTTTGGAGTAGTGTACTCTAGCTGAAGAATCCTGGGTTGAGTGCGATGTACTTCCTGAAGAATTTGTGGTGTTTTTTCCCATCAGTTATCAATCACTGCACTTCTACATGAAAAGTTCACTGCTATGCTCAAAAGAGCTCATCTTGATCTTAAACACATTTTGATGGAATGTGTATGCAGTTGTTATTAAAGTGATGGTGGAGGATACGGCATTGGTAATGGCAATGGCTGCCTGATCTTCTGCAAGCAATGAAATGAGCACCTGGGCTGCTTGCGGGCCCTGAACTTGGTAATCTTGAATCCTTGATTAATCCTTAACATTCGGCTGGGGGATGGCGTATTCTGGGCAAAGGCATGGCGGAGCCGGGAGCTCTTCGCGACCGGGGAATGGCTTTAATGGGCCGGCTAGATCAGTTGAGTTTCTAGGAAGGGAGATGCTGGAAATGCAACTGAGGGATGCCAAGCCAGATGTTGATGATGAAAGGGTAGGTTTCTGCTCCTGTTTGATTGACTTGTCACTGAACTAATAATGTTATTGTTTGAGGCAGAACGAGCGATTGCTTATCGCCACATTCAATAAGCACATGTTACAAATCCATGTTCTTCCCTCCTCTATGTTTCTTCTTGTTATTTTGTTTACCTCATGTTGTAATGAATCATTGTGTTGGTGCAAACATAAGTATGCGATTTGCTCCTCTGCAAAATTTGCAAATTGTTCTCCATCTTAGAAAGACATGGTTTTGTGCCATTGCTTCATAATCTTGTGGCTCATGCATATGCCCAGCAAGCCTAGGGAAGTTTGTGAATTAAATATGCATTTTGTTTTATCAGATGAACATACTCAATTCATTTGCAGGACATTGAGCCAGATGTGACCGATGGTTCTGTTGCTGAAGCTGGTCACATAATAGCTACTACAATTCATGGTCGAAATGGTCTGCCTAAACAGGTAACGGTAATTTTACTTTCATCTTTGAAATGTATGATGTTTGGTTGTGAAACAAATGCTGATACAGTGATTAATGAAACAGTCGATCACTTACATTGCTGAACATGTGGTTGGAACTGGTTCTTTTGGCGTTGTATATCAGGTAAACATTGGCTTTTTAGTTGTCTAAACTGTTCTATGCTTAACTGATTGTGAAAGTCATATAACCTGTTCTTGTCAACTCTTTAGGCCAAATGTCGAGAAACAGGAGAAATCGTTGCCATAAAAAAGGTTCTTCAAGATAAGCGATACAAGAACAGGGAATTGCAAATTATGCATATGCTTGACCATCCTAACATTGTTGGTCTTAAGCATTACTTCTTTTCAACCACCGAAAGGGATGAGCTTTATCTCAATCTTGTGCTTGAGTTTGTTCCAGAGACAGTAAACCGGATTGCAAGACAGTACAACAGAATGAATCAACGGATGCCCCTCATTTATGTCAAACTATACACTTATCAGGTCTGCCCTGACTACTGGTTATTTTTCGGAATGATGTTATGCTTTAGAAACTGTCCTCAGTACAACATTCATCTTTGCACAAGAGCAGTGTCTTTTCAAAAGAAATAATAGTTCTTTTATATCCCATGCCCCATTCCAAATGTCTTTTTAAAAGAAACTTATTTTTGGAGGACACAAGGGTATAGATTTTTGCAAAATGTGGATTACTTCTTTTGTGGAACATTAATATGTCATGTTAATCCATCTGAAAGGAACTTCGAGCAATAGAGTTAAAACTTAAAAGAAGTGACAGTCTTGATGACCTACGTCACAAATAATGAGCATAGGCCAAAAGTCTGTGTGATGTAGGAATACTTGTTCTCCAAAATTATCTACATGGTGTCATGTGGAGTTTGTGGTGCATAATTTCTTGACTACTGAAGGCATTAGTATCTTATCCTTTTCCCTACTTGGTGGCAGTGCTTTGTTGTCCACATTTCAGCTTCAAGCTTATCTTCCCGTAGTTGAATGTCTTGAATTATTGTATTGGAATCTCTCTAAATGTTTTTATTACTGATTCACACCGATCGGTTCCATGAAGAATCTAAAATGAACTCTCAGACATGTAAACATCCAACAGAGCCATCTTGTCAGTTATCTTGTCTTTGGATTTATGTTCTACAACTTGCTTCTTGTATGTTCAGTCAAACATCCAATGCTATTTTATAAAAATTATATCACACAGAAGATGAGATGCTATCATTTTTTTTTAGATAAGTAGTCACACATATTTTTAGTAGTACAGATTCTATAGAATCAAGGTTATGCATTTGCATGTTCACAAGAGAGCATTTCTAAGTTTTAGTTGAGTGACTTGAGCCACTCTCTGTAGGGACTAACATAGATCATTTACTGTATAACTGATAACTGACACATTAGCGCATTGTAATTGTTTACATACCTTAACTAATGTTTTGATTCTGCAGGATTTTGTTCTTTACTACAGTTAGAATTTAAGCTGATGAGTCCTGTCATAAATCCGTTTGCTCTTTGTAGTAGTTGAAGTTAGAAATATATTTTCCTAGCCATGCAATAAAGCATGCCTTCAATTGTGTTTTAGTATTGATATCTTAGCACAACATTTGATTGTGTAATAACCACTAAGTCACCTAATCCTTGTTCCATATTCTCTTAACTTTGCAGATATGCCGGGCACTTGCTTATATACATAACTGTGTTGGCATCTGCCACCGTGATATCAAACCACAGAATGTTCTTGTGAGATTTAAACTTCTTTTCTATTCTTAATATGTTGTGCTGTACATATCCTTAACATATGCAGGATGTCATGTTATTGACTGAATATAAAAATAGAATTGATTTGGTACATGAAGAGGTTCTACGCATGTAACAATTTTCTGTTTAACTATATGAAATATGCAAATATTGGCATCAAATTCTATACCCAGTAAAGAAGGTGCAAAATGTTGGTAATAAAGTCCTGGTTTACTTTGTTTTGGATGTAACTGGATTTTTAATTCAACAATAGTTTGCAACAGGGTTTCTCTAGTCCTGTTGAAAACAATACTTCCCTCAAATCACGAATAAAGTCATAATAAACTTGGACAAATATTGGTGTGACTTTTTGTTCAATGGAGTACTCATATGTTTTCTATTACATATTTCTGGTGATATGGTGACACCATAAAAAGAAAATGAGTTTTGAATATGCAATGGGACTGAATTTGTGGTTCAGATGTATCCGAATATCGTAATTATTGATTAGGCTCCACATACATGGCATATGTCCCCCAACAGTTTGAAGCTGAAAACATCAATCCACGTTTGCATTATTTATTTTCCTATAGCTGAGCCATCCCATGTGCATTGTTTGGTGCCTAGGCTACAGGATATCATATTGTATACTACTGTTTATACTGTTTTTCTTGTTGATGGTGTCATCTCGTGGAAGATCACTTGGTTATTTATGTTCTTTATCGAAAGGCAGAACAAATATCCATGGCTTCACAGACGTGTATTGCATCAGTTTGTACCACTAGTTCCACTACTGGGCCTAAATACCGAATGATTTGAAATATACTTTAGCATAGTACAAGCGGTAAGTCTCATGCAAAGGATCATGAGAAACAGTATAATTACATAGATAGGAGATTATTAAGTGGACAAATTGTTAGCACTTCAGTTATTTGTTTTTAGAACATGAAAAATCGGTATTTAGGCCCAGTAGTGGAACTAGTGGTACAAATCGTACATGAACTACTATGGAGTATGAATTAAATGACGTTTCCATAATACCCATATGAGCTTACTTCCCTCCGAATTGTTTTGCTAGTCAAGCTTTCTATACCTCAGTTATAGCATATTACTGTTGTCATATGAATAATTACTAATACATTTTTACTAACCTTTCCACTGTAGGTTAACCCACATACACACCAACTCAAAATCTGTGATTTTGGCAGTGCAAAAGTCTTGGTAAATTATCTTCTAAATTTCATAGAAATTTAAATACACAAGCACTTCTGATTTCTAAGTGTACATGCTAAATTTTCTTGAAAAGAGTAAACAAATGTGCACTAAATGCAGGAACCTACCTATACATGGTATTTTTCTTAAGTTGTTGTGATGTAATGTTTTGCAAATATGCAGGTCAAAGGAGAACCAAACATCTCCTACATATGCTCAAGATATTACCGAGCACCAGAGCTCATATTTGGTGCAACTGAATATACTACTGCCATTGATTTGTGGTCAACAGGCTGTGTCATGGCGGAACTGCTTCTCGGACAGGTTGTATACATGCATACGGTATTTTGTTTTTGCTCTCTTGCTTGTTCTGATAACATTATCATGCATCATGTAGCCTCTGTTTCCTGGGGAAAGTGGAGTTGATCAGCTGGTTGAGATTATCAAGGTGAATTTTTTTTTATGAAATCTTAAGCTGTTTTGTCCTGTGGCCTGTATTCTTGACAATGACATGTTCGGTCATAGTGCCTTGCAGGTTTTGGGTACTCCAACAAGGGAAGAGATTAAGTGCATGAATCCAAACTACACTGAGTTCAAGTTCCCACAAATTAAGGCTCACCCATGGCACAAGGTAATCTGCACGTAATGCTCGTCATACAAAATGGATGCATGGTTGCCTGGTTGGTGTTAGACAGTATCTTAGTTGCCTTGTATAGACATTGCCTTATATTGGTTTTTCTTTTGTACTCTTATGTGTGTGTGTATTCTGATGTATTAACCTCATGATCAATACAAGTTCTATTCATAACATGGTATCTGAACAAGGTTAAGGTTAGGGTTTTTTATGGGTGTTGAGCAATTGGTACAAAATGCACAATTGCTGTTCAATTGGTACATACTTTTGGAACAGGGAGATACTTTAACATTGACTTCTGTACTGTTAAATTGTGAAACATTTATTGAAATGATTGGCATCAAACAGGAGTGTCGTCATTTACAATTTCACACTTCCAGTAGTGGTGTCAGGCACGCCGTATATTCTCTGCACAAATAAACAAACATGCTTTCTCAGGATTCCTTTGTTTCCTCAAAGTTTTCTGTTTATCCAGGTTTTCCAAAAAAGGCTTCCACCTGAAGCAGTGGACCTTGTTAGCAGATTTCTGCAATACTCGCCAAATCTTCGGTGCACTGCTGTAAGGCCACCTGACTTTTTCTCTTTTGTTGCCATGAACAGGGCGATGTGATATGTTGTGAGCATTTTCGCCCTTCTAACTATGTAATCATTGTTTAGATGGAAGCCTGCATGCACCCTTTCTTTGATGAATTGAGAGATCCAAACACTCGTCTAGCTAATGGGCGTCCTCTTCCTCCTCTTTTCAACTTCAGATCTCAAGGTACCGTAACTGTACTGAAATAGAAGTAGCAGCAGCAAACCTTTAAATTTACTGATTCAGATGTCGTCAACATGAACAGAAGCATCTTGGTTACTATAGGCTTGCCTTCTTCTTGCGCTAGTCTGTTAGCATGAACAGAAGTATCTTGGTTACTATAGGCCCGCCTTCTTCTTCTGTTATTCTGCTTTTTTCTAACACCTTTTGTGAGCTGATAGATTCCGTCATGAACTCTTCTCTACTTCCAAATGGCACCTAGCATTTAGGTTCTGAACAAACTAGAGGCAATACTTCATCTTCAGAAATCCATAATGGCAGGATTGTTTCGTCAGTAGTCAATCTGTTTTCCCTTTAATGGTCCTACTCAAGAAATGAATCTGGTTGCCTCCAATTTAACCTCAGCTAAACTGATTCATTGTTTGCGGTCTTGGCAGAGCTAAATGGCATTCCTTCAGAAGTTGCGGAACGCCTGGTTCCAGAGCACGCGCGAAGACAGAGTTTGTTCATGGCGCTGCGCACCTAGTCTTTGATTGCTTGTTCTCTGAGGGAAGCTTGTAAAGCTGTAGCTCCTCCTTTTCTTCCCCTTTCTTGCTTTGGAGCTTTTGTGTGGAATGTGGGTATGGTCTTTGACAGGCACAAGAGTAGTGAGTGGTTCCAGGATGTGAGGTTTGGAGAAAGAGGCTTTTGTTTGATGTGCAGTTGGTTTGAGGTTGCAATTCAAGGTTCCCGGTGTTGCGAGAGGCTTGCTTGCAAGGGTGTGTAACTCTAGTTTTCTCTCTTTTCTGGCTTCTAAAGATTATTGCTTTGGAGCCTGTGTGCAGCAACAGTGCTTGGATCGAGTTTAGAGTGGTTTGATGATGCAAAGCCATTCTGAAAGTTTTATTTCCTTTCTTTATCCGAGTTTTTTGTGAGACCAATTTCTCATCACGGTCAGTGTGCACAGTTCTGGAGGATCCATCCTGGTTTTCTTCTAGAAGCTTCCATGTTCAATCTGTCTCTCTCTTAGAGAGAGAGAGAGAGAGGGAGGGAGGCAGAGAGTTCGATAAGAACGAATTAATTTTCTCATCGCAAATTTGTGTACCAACTTCGCACGCGAGAAGCAAGAAAGGAACACGACGTATCTCAGCCGTCTGATTCGGCGAGTGCCTCATCTTGCACCGGAAGTCGAGCCTACTGTGTCCTTTCTTCCAGCGGAGGAAAGAACCCAGCCCGCAGGCCCCGTATGCACCGTCCGATCAAGATCTAACGGCTGTCATCTCCCTCCCATAGTCCCAACCCCCTAACACACCACCCTTCTTCCCCTTCCTCCGCCATCTCCTCTCGTCCCTCCCTCCCCCTGATCATTCAAAACCCTGACTAGACTAGGCTAGCGGAAGGGTTTAGGCGGTTTTAGTCTCTTTCCAGTCCTGGCTCTAGTTTTCTTTTCATTTCGGGTAATTTTGGATTTCTGGGCTCGATCGTGGTCTAGTTGACCTCTTGTATGACTTTGTCCTTTGGTTATCTCTCTCTTTAATGCATGGCAAAGCTCCTGCCGCCTTTTCGGAAAAAAAACCCTGACTAAACCCCAGCCTTCGCCGCACACACTCCCCTCTCCCCGGCGATCTCTTCTGGCGAGATGAGCTTTAAGGCGCGGATGTCGAACGCCGCTTACGGGCGCTGGTGGCCGCCAAGGTGGCGCTGCTGGGCGGCGCGGCCTCCTACGCCGCCATGAACAGCCTCTACAATGTCGACGGTGGCCACCGCGCCATCGTTATTGCGGCGTCGTCGACGGTTGGCACTGCTGTAGTGACGCGATGCGATGGATGCTTCACTTCCTCGTTTTAGCGAGCCGTGTGATTGATTGAGTTTGCATTTGACCTGCGACTGGTGTGCTCCGTGCAGGTGTACCCTGAAGGGACTCACCTGTGTTGGGAATAGTCCCACATTGGTTGTGGAGAGGGCTTGAGCATGGTTTATAAGGGTGAGGGAGCACCCCCTCATTAAGCTAGCTTTTTGGGGGGAGATGGCCCAAAAGACCTTGGCCCGCTGCTCTGGTTGGGCCTGCAAGTGTACTGCAGTCCAACGCCCTGGGATCCGGACACGCTAGGTGTGGCGGTCCGGCTGACAACCTGATCATCCCATGGTTCGAGAGGCCGATCATCTACGATGTCCGCGCCCGCCCCAACCTCGTCGAAAGCACTTCCGGAAGCCGGGATCTCCAGATGGTAGCATGCTCCTGCTTCGATCCTTGTCCTTGGAAGCTGTAATTTGCTCATTTTAGTGCAAATGCGTGAATTTACTGCTTGATGTGCATGCTTAATCACGTAATTTCGGACAAAGGGGTCTGCCTTTACTATGTAGTTTTAGCCTGTAGGAACCTTCGTTGGACACATGTGAACTGTTTAGCGTTATTGACATGTGGATGCTTTGTTATGCTAGTTTGGAGTTTGTCATTGCAGAGTGTTGTTCCGTTACAACAGTTGTTATGGTTAGACAGTCGATAGACACTATGAAATGCTGCAATATTATAGTCTATAGACTGTCACTATTCACTAACTGAACGATGTGTTTCAATTTGTGTAGGTTTTTTTTGCATGCTAATATGTTCTGAGGGTGTTTTTGATCTGCGGAAACACTCGAGTAAATGTGATTTAGCATGTGCTTTCAGCTCTTTATAAGACTGCCATTTAAAATTATCTGCTCATTTGTGTTAATTTTTTTGACTCCTTTACAGAGCCCCTTAATCTACTAACAGCTGTCAACAGTCCAATTTTTGCTTCATCATAATATATTGCCATCAGCCCATCACCACTTAAGACAGTTTGCTCATACGAAGCAATTTAAACTCATATTAACCATTTGAATTAGTCGTGTTCATGTGTGTTTACATGCAAGTTTCTTGTTCTGCACTTTTGCTCAGAAATAACACTTACACATCAACTCCTTTGGCATATTTGATACCACTTGATATCTTGGACAGGTGAGAATTGGTGTTCGTGTCCTTACATGACCCATGCCAGAGAAACTACCAACCATCTACAGGACCCTGGGGGAGAACTTCAACGAGCGAGTTTTGCCTTCAATCATTCATGAAGCACTCAAAGCTGTGGTTGCTCAATACAATGCCAGTCAGCTAATCACACACAGAGAGGTACCATTTCATCATATTTGTTGTGTTTACATATGTTTCCATGCTATGCTAGACAATAGCTGATCTTACTAGGATACGATATCAACTTATCCTTTATCCAATCGCAGGCTGTGAGCAGGGAGATTAGGAAGATTCTGACTGAGAGGGCTAGCAACTTCAATGTTGCTTTGGATGATGTATCCATCACTAGCCTCGGCTTTGGAAAAGAGTTTACTCATGCTATTGAAGCGAAACAGGTTGCTGCACAGGAAGCTGAGCGTGCCAAGTTCATTGTTGAGAAGGCCGAGCAAGACAAGAGAAGTGCCATTATTAGGGCGCAGGTAAGGAGAAGAGAGGATATATGATTTCTAGATGGCTTGCACGTATTTCCCCTATGACGTATGACTGTTTATAGTTTCATTGACAATTACCAGAGGCATATTGATAGTGTTCTTTATGTCTTCATAGTTTCATATATTGCGTTACATTTGTTGAGTTGAGCACTTAAGCCTAACACTGAATCTCCGTTCTCTATTTGAACAGGGTGAGGCTAAGAGTGCAGAGCTTATAGGTCAGGCCATTGCCAACAACCCTGCTTTTCTCGCTCTGAGACAGATTGCCAACAATCATATAGACACTCTATTGTATAAATTATTTTTAGTTCTGTCTATAGATAATAAAGAGATATATTGCAGATAACTACCATTTATATTACTGTACATGTCCTTAGGTACCTCCTCTGATGCGGTTTTAAAGGTGGTTTTGCCTCCCTGGCGAATGATGTGGCTCTTCAACAACACATCGAGGGCAACGTGGAGACTTTGGCGCAGGGCAGCGTTCGTCACTCTGCTGTGGACCTACTACTAAATAAAATACCAAAACCGCCTTGTGTGGGTATTTAGACGGTTCTACATAGTTTAAGAGGCGCATACCTAGTATTATACTTTAGGGGGTTAAGTAGACGAGCCAACTTACTTAAGGGGGGTAAGTAGACTTAAAAAAAAACAGAGAGAGAGACCTGTACTTCGATCCTACTTGATATTTCAAATTGGAGTAGGTGCCATCACAAACATCATTTTAACGCTAGCTTGTGTTAAATTAAACCAGTTGAAATTTTTTAGACACTCAGATGCATTATTACATGGCGGATAATAAATCAGTTTAATCTTGAAATAAGTACCACAACGTTGTTGCTTGACGTATTTCGGATACAGGATATATCCATGTTTGCCGAGACATCATCAACAAAGCTACAATGGGTCGTTAGTCGCTAACCATTACTACAGGGATAATGACACTCGAGATGTACTGCTTTGAGTAACTAATTAAGCGCAGATTAGCACCACGAGAAAATTGTTAAAAGAGAATAGTAGTGCATATATATAATGCGTCTTAGCTGGTTATATTAGCTAGCACCCTTGCATACAGCAACTGAATATCACAGCAGCAGAACACAAGAGGAGCCGTCGAATTCGCCAAGACACGAAAACTCGTCGCACCACCGAGGGCCGTGGCGATGGCATGTCATGTCATCGGAGGATCGGATGGCACTGGGCATTTCATTTTTAGATTTCTGTTGTATGGCGTAGCGTACCTTGGCGCCCTTTGACACGGTTTGGCTTTGTGCAAAAGCTAGCTTTTAGCTGGCTGTCTTGAAAAAACGGTTTTTTATAAAATTCTATGTCTCTTTGCAAATAGGTTTAGGCTTAGGAAAAAAGATGAATTAGAAGCCATTTGTTTGGTGGAAAAGCTAGTGCTACGTCAAAAGGGCCCATATACAAACAAAATTTTACAATTCAAATATTTTATTATGGAACAAGAAGAATTCGCCCTGCTCCGGAACTATCGAGTCGTCATCGTCAACGGTCGCTCCCATAGCTCTGGCCGCGCTGATAGTCACCAAACACATCTCCGAACAAATTAATATTAATGTTTCACTGACACAGCGCATACGAAGATACCATATACAATAATGCATCGAGCGAAAAATCTGAAGAAGAACTTCATCAGTTCTAAACAACGTAGACATACTTCTACACCATTATACAAAAAATCAATAAATTTCATTTGAGTCTGAAGATGAATTCCATGGTACAATTTCTTGGCTCGGATCAATTTAAGACACCATGCATCTTGATCTAACTTTGCCTCTAACTATCCAGCGTACTGTTCAATGCAGAAGTTGCTGACTTGGGATGAAAGCCAGAGGAGTGCTCCTCGCGCTCGCAGCGCACGGGCCTAGCAAGTCGTCGACAGTTTCTCCGGCGGCGAGGCGTGAGATCACCTCGTGCTCGGGACAAGCACCATGTACCGTCTGGACGAACTCGACGGCGGCGCGATCCTGCAGGTCCGACTCAGCGATTGGTGACCCCTGCTTCTCTCCAAGAACCACTCTGTAGAACTCCTCCACCAAATGTGCGTCCTCGACTCCGACCGCGGGCATCTCGTCTGTGGACATCAGCATGCTCTCCAACTCCTGCAGCGCCAGCTGCTGCTTGTTCGTCATCTGCGGACGCACGTTGGGTGGAGCCCCCGGGTGACCTTCGTTGGCCGCCTTCCTCTTCTTGCTGCCGGACTCGGACATGGCAGCCGACGATGTCGCCGATGATGCCCGCGAGCGAGGAGGCGCTCGAGGCGACCGATACACCTTGCAGAGAACGAGGTCGGCGCCGCCGTGTTCTTGGGAGTCGATGCTGTACTCCACCATCAGCCATCCGGGCTTGACGACACCCGACGCCGTCTTGACCTTGTAGGAGAACTTCTGGAAGAACCCGCCGGCGGCGCTGTCCTTGACCGGCTTCGGGCCAGTCTCCGAGTGCCAGCACTCGCTGCCGTCGGCGCCGACCGTGCGCGACTTCCTCGCTGGGCCGCCGCCCCGTGCGTTCTTGGCGCCGCCGACGTAGTGCACGGGGCTGATGAAGTACCAGACCCTGGCGTCCCCATCGCCGGTGCCAGGCGCGGGGGTGAGCTTGGCCACCAGCTTGTCGGGGGCCGCGGAGTAGACGTCGACGTCGTGGATGTAGTCGACGTGGAGGGGCTGGCCGGCGAGCTTGGGGCGGAGGAAGCGGTCGATGAGCTCGCGATCCTGAGGGCAGAAGGCGAAGCCTGAAGGGAGACCGGGCGCCGCCTGAGCCATGGAGAAGATCGATGGAGCAGAGGAGGCAATGGGAATTGGTGATGGATGGATGGGTGGCCTCGCCTTATATCGCCGTGGCGGCCGAGTTGGATGCGAATGCGGATTAATCGCTCCCAACACCACTCGGAGACGAGATGCTAGCTTAGCTTATTACATGCAGCGCGCTGGCCCATTCGAATCCGATGTGGTATCATCCATGCATGCATTCGTATCTTAAGGAAAGTTAATACGTGTGCATGCATGATTAATTTCTGATCTTGCAGCATGGTATATAGCTAGCTTATCTAGCAGTGTACGTAGTATATAGCATACAGCTAGGAGAGGAGAGGCACTTTCAAGTGGATAGCGTTGATTTCTCAACTAGCAGTATAGCTTATCTTGGTACTTGTGACGAAGGAATATCCTACGGCAGTAGCGGAACCAAGGTTCTATCAAGCCTCGGACCGAAAACTAAACGGCAATAACTAACGTCAAATACTACCCACGCCAAGTAATAAAATATATTCTAAATGTGTGGGAATTAGAAAAAGTTTTGTATCAGAATTTAGTGGTATTAAGTATCATCCAAACTCACCTTTTGCTCCAAATTCATCTACTGGTTTTTTAGGCTACAGAGGCCCCTTGTAGGATCAAGGTGTTCTCGTCAGTTCAAAATCTTGTGAGGAGCTAAATCATCACAGTAGAAGCAAAAGAAAGTATATATAAGTCAACGTTTTTACATAGGGCTTTAAACTAGTTAATGTAAAGGAATAAACCAGTAAAGTATATCCCCTTTCCTGTGATTTTTATGTGAAAAGCTAGACACTTATTGTGCTAGTTCACCTTAATCCAGTTGGGCTCTGTTGCTTGCGGGATACTGCGTTGTGGCTTTTAGCTTTTTTCAAGGACTATGCACCTACTGTTGAATAAGTGGCGGTATTAGCAATTTTATTAAGACAATACTTCCAAAGCACATATTCAACCATGACAGTTCATTATAGAATGAGCATATGCACAAGAACAGTAAGCAAACATATGACAGTATCATAGTATCTGTGCTTATAAACATGTATCTTGGCAGATGCATAACAGGGGGCAAGAAAGAAGACAAACAACTAGTAATAATACTTAAGTTGATTCCACTTAAATTGTTCTCAGATGTCGGGTTGCCTTTAAAGGCCATCCTCGCCACTAGGGCAAGAAATAGATTTGTTTGTGACAACCTTACCCCAATTAACAGATTATTCATACTTGGCAGTTTTACAATTTGATCAATTTGACACGTGCTGTAGAAATACATAAGCAATTCAGTGTAGTCAATGCTTACTGAACAAGGTAACGACAATAGCATGAAAAGACACCAGACTGCTACCAGCAAAAGAACCAGAAAAGCAGTATAACTATTGCATAACCAGAGTATGAATCTACACGACACAATTATCAAATAAAAGATCTACCAAGTATTGTAATGTATGAATGTTAATTTTCCGTTGTCACAAACAATCTACCTCAACCCAATCCTCACAAAACAACAGTCCCCCCACAAACAAAGTCTCCAAGTAATCAACTGGCTCCAAAATTGATGCCCAAGTTGATGACTGGCCTCTTTGCGCAATATAGAACTTGAGTACTTACAGATGATAGAAATACTCACAAAACACCAACAGGCCAAATTGGTGCAGCAGGCTAGGCACGTCGAAGACGCTGTCCCAGAAAACAATACGCCACGTGCAATGTCAGCAGAAATCACCGCTACCGGTTCCGAGATACAAAGCCAAAATTCCTGTGAGGCAATTCACCGAGAACTCGAGATGTAGCAGGCGAAGCACAGAGCCACCAAATCACCCCTCGGCCAAAGAGAGGAAATGCCGAACACAAGACAGCAAACCACACAGGTCAGCCTTCACAGCAAGAGAATCATCCGAGAAAATCACAAACAGTCGGATCAAGCAGACAGCACCAATGCTGCCCTACCAAAAGTTCTAGCCGGGTATAAACCCCTTTAATCACAAGGCAAACCCTAGACAGCAAGATCAAGAATTGATTCAACTAGGGTTACAAACTTATGCAGTCGTCCACCGGTTGAATCAATTCTCAAATCAAAACAGAGAGAGCCAGTGATTAAAGAACACACTACGAACTCCTATCAGACTGATTGATTCCGGATTAGAGAGGAGAATGTTCAGATTGTTCTTACCGAGAGAGCCACAGAGCAAAATATATAGGGTTACAGGGAGGAGAGGAGCGCCACAACGGCCGTGCGCGGCTGCTGCAGAAGCAACGCCGGGAGACCCAGATGGCGCCGACGGAGTCCAGATCCACGCCATGCGGATGAAGCCGCCGCCTCCTCCCTGCGCAACCCTAAGTGCCCATTTCTCCTGCTCGGTCAAGGTGAGGCAGCAGCAAGCTACCCCTTGACCCCCTTCATCTGGGCCGACTGGGTAAGTTGGGCCTCACAAGCCGGCCCAGAAATTTGAAGAAAATCAAATTTACCAACACCTACAACTATTTGCCCATGGTCCTCCCAGTCTTCTTTGCTAGCTTTGTGCCTGGAGAAATTTGGCACTGGATGGGGTGGTTTTCCTCTCTTGAGCCTCAAATAGTCTGTAATTAACACAGTCGAACGATTAATTGATCGTTTAATGTGATTAATCGGCCGTTTTTTTATTAATCATCCATTTTCCCGTTTAATCACGGAAATGGCTTATTTTTATTCACTAAGTACGATAAATTAGTTTATAATATTGTGTCGGTGTTCATAGTTTGTATCTTTTGGATGAAGTATAAAAAAAAAGAAATGTAAAACATGTTTTGTAGAGTGATAATTTACAATAACTTTTAGTAAATAAAATATTTCTAATCAATTCTAAATGTAAATAAATATATTAATAAGGACGTATAATCATCCGATTAATCGGTTTGTCGAGCGCATATCTTTTTGGCAACACTGGGTTGTATTACAAAGATGTTCTTTTCTCTCCATAGCCATCTAAATAAGTGTGGGGATACACTAGTGATGCTTAGTTGGGCTGGTTGTTCACACGATAGGAAGTCTTCATCAAGCTATTGTACATTTGTTGGTGGCAACCTCAATAGTTGGAGAAGCAGGATGTAGACATTGGGCTTATGTGACTTAAATATGGCTAAAGATATTGTTTGACATAACTCCATTTGTGCGAGGGTGCAACTATCAATATGTGTAGAGAACTGAACTAAGCGTTCGACCTGGATGGGGAAAAAAATAGGTATACATGTGCGGGTTCAGTGGGATGTCAGCTTGTTTTCGCACTCCGGAGCTCTTAGATCTCTAGATTTGAGCCTCCTACAGCGAAGATAATAACCCTAGTCCAGTGATTTCACTATTGCTGTCAAACTCTTCAGGAAGGCTCGTGTATATCTGTGCGTTTGTGTCTTGCTTTCTCTTTTTCTCCACCCCCCTTTACCGATTTACCTGGGGGGTTCTTATAGCTTACAAGATACTTGAAATAACTGCAGCCGAATAATGTGCGATTTCCTGCATTAACCGGGGCCGTAATTGTAACCTTGATTCTCGCCACGTTCCCGTTGTGGGCATAACGGCCCTGGATCGTGGCGTAATTATCGCCACTTAAATGTTGTGGGGGTGAACATGATCTTCTGATCATGCTCAAGGATTTCCCAGCTCTGATCGATCCTTGCACGTTCTCGAGCTTACATGCTCGGGGATAAGCTTGTATGCTCGTGGGCGAGCTTGGACCTACTCCAGTCGAGCAGACCCGCCGGCTAGACTATCCGAGGGTCCTCCTTGGGGAAACCATCCAAGAGCATGCATGGTCGGCCAAAACTGGCTACCAGGGTATAACAATCCTTATGGAGATTATCCAATCCCCAACAAGTAAAATTGATTTCTAAATACTAATATGTTAGTAGGTTATTTGAGTATGCCAAAATATTTAAGAAATGATCTTAACTTAAAATTGCTTCATGAATGGAATATGACCCAAGTATAAAAAGATGTATAAATATACATACATATGTACGTTATCTAATAGTAGTGTATATATATCGTGATAAAGTAAAGACATGAATCATGAATAGCTAAATTGTTAAAAATTCTTAAAGATCTAACTAACCTAAACATGGATTTAAACCTGGTATAATATTGCTTTGCATCTTAATCATATTAAGAACGCAAAACCTTGTGCTGACACTGTATCAATAACATTACTAATTTTAGCCTCTTGAATTTGTAAAACAAGGAAAGTAATCTGTAAAGAGCAAGAAACCCTATAGTCACTTAACCCAAAGCTGCTAATAACATACAAGAATAAAGACAGACTGAAAGCGAGTACATAAAATCATAAGAACCTTAACCTTGAAAACCGCAATTGTTTCTTTAGTAAGTTTCTATTAGATTTTTCATCTGATTTTTTTGCTCTTATTAAAGTTTGTTATTTGCTATGTTATCATCGAACGACTTATAGAACCCGGCATCCAAGATACAATTATTGACGATCCCGAGATCGACTTCAACAACAATCGGTAGGGCAAGCACCACCTTTTGACCATGTTGACCCCAGTTTTTGAAATTATTTTATTAAAACTTTCATGCATGCGCTATATTCATAAACTTTGCTATTTTGTGGGTGATGGTAGGTATTACCTTCATTATTGGGATCTCCTTAATCAAAATTGACATGTGTACCTTGTACCTTGATAACCCTAGAATATGGATAATCACACAATGATAACAAAATGGGTATACTCGTTTATATATACATTTGCTTAGTATGCCTTAGAAATAAGCACACACATAGCAGGCTTTCTTGTTCACAATGAACTATGGACATGATGGTTAATGTGATCAATGATAATTTCTTAAAAATGGAAATAAAACAATGGTTTTGACGTGGGTGATTATTGGTAATAGCCGGAGGTGCAAGTAACTTGCACGTAGTGTAGGGAAAGATTATTGTCCGGGTTGGATTAAGTACCGAACTATAGGTTGTTTTCAAGCCAAGACTACCTGTAAAACCACAAGGCTGATATGAGACGGTCTTGACCTATTAAGTTATTTAGAACTAACTTTGCATATTGGCAGGCTGTAGTAGTACGGGCTGTTCCATTATGGATTGCTCGAAAGGGACGTCCACACCAAGGTGATAATGGAATAAACGTTTACCGATACAACGGTGTATGCCATACTATAGGGAGAAACATCATGACTTTGCTCTGAGTTTATGCTGCTATAGTATGGGTTTATCATCACTGGGCTGGTGTAAACTTAGAACTAGGTAATATAACGGTTATATTATTATCTCTTTGACGACACACCAAAGGAAGTGTGTTACTGGACTAGCAAAAGAGGTTGATTATATTTTGTGGGTAAAGCTGTACACCTCTGCAGAATGTAAATCTAATCGATTAGCCATGCCCGCGGTCATGGGCATTTGGTAAAGTCATCACATAGTTAGATATTTTATTATTATGAAAACCTGTTTTATGTCATGTAATGGCAGGAAATGGTTCATTGTGGTGATCATGTTCTGAAGGTTTGTGGATTCAATTACTCATGCTTACATACTGCTATTTTATTATTAGTTAAATTGCTTTACTGAAATCCAGTTTCAATCTATTATTCAGTATTTACAATTCAAATTGGCTTTATGCAAATTAACTGTAGTAGCCTTTCTCTTGATTTAAGCCTAGTAGCCTACATGTATTATATGTTTTGTAAAAGTCTTGCGAGTACGTAAAGTACTCAACTTGCTATTATTGTTGTTTTTAAGTGAAGAATTAGAATACCTTGGTGATATTATTTTGACGCAGGATTCGGGGATATTAACGATGAGTTTTTCTAGGGCTTTACCTTATTAGTTGCCTGTGGGAGTGTTGGACAAACTACAAGTCTTTTGTAAATGTGTGTACTAGCCACTGATTATGGAACTAGTACTGTATGCACATGGAACTCATTATTAGTATTTAATATCAAAAATGGGGGCCTTACAACCATCTAGATCTTACGCGTAAGTGACTCAAAAAAGTGTGGCAAAATTTCTTTTACTAGCCAAAGTGCGGCTTCAATTTGTGACTCAAACTTAGGCGAGTTTGGCAAAAAATTATGGCAAAGTATGGTAACCTTCCTATATGAACCAAACAACGTCTACGCTTGAGTTAATTTAGCTCAGTTGTTCCAACATATCCTTCATTTTTATCTTAGATCCATCACTGGATGTTCCTTATCCCTTTTATGCCGCCTAGGTGAATGGACATGAATCCGTGCCAATGGTAGTGGGCTTCCATATTCCGTTATGGTAATCATTCATACACTCGCGGAGTCACGGTGGTCGACTCCGGTGGCAATCCAAGCATACGTATACATCGGAATCGGATTTCAGAGCTAGCGCATGCAATTTGCCGGTTGATCCATGCATCCATCGTGCTATATATGCTTTGATCAAGCATCGATTGATCGCAGCCTGTTAATTAAGGGCCCGTTTGGTACGGTTCCAGATTCTAGTAGAAACGGAAACGGTTCCAGATTCTTGGTAGAAACGTTTCAGGTAGAATCAGAATCACCGTCTGGAAACCGTTTGGCTAAGTGTCTGGATTCAGATTGTGGAAAGAGGATGAAGTGGTGAAAATGACCGAAGTGCCCTTTGTATTTGTGATGGATTTGTAGTACATTTTAATGTAAAAAATGACGATGAAATACATGCATCCATAATAATCTCATTACAGAATTTTTGTATTATTATTACAAAAATGATAAAGTGAACTACGATCTAGATTCCATAATTGCCTTTGCAAGATCATCACGAAATCTATCCATATTTATGTCATTTGCATCGGTTGTAGCCGTATTTGATGAATTTTGAGACGGTTGATGTCTTGCATATCTTTGTGGTATTGTTGGCATGTAATCTGGATTCTCGTCACACATTTGAAAATCTGCATCAAGCACATGATTTTCACGAATGTAGTTATGGAGACACATAGTTGTTGCAACGATCATCTTCTGTTTGTTCATCGGGTACGTAGGCATCTTTAGAAGTATCCTCCACTTCATCTTCCATACGCCAAAAGTACGCTCAACCACATTACGAAGGCTAGAGTGCAAATAGTTGAATACCTCTTGCTGACCAGACGGCGCCACACCTCTTCTCCAACAGTACATGATACCTCGCCTTTTATGCGGTGCTAAGTACCCCGGTCTGTTTGGGTAACCGGCATCCACAACATAATATTTGCCTAATGAAACACGAAATAGCATAAGTAATGTGATAGTAACATGACAATAGATTTGTGTAATGTATCAACAATTTTACCTTATGGAGGATGTGGGAAGACTTGTGTATCATGTTCTATAGCATGATAGAGCACACTGGTGTCATGCATAGATCCTGGTTGTCCAATAGAAGCATACGTGAAACGCATATCAAAGTCAACCACAGCCATCACATTTTGAGTTGGAGTCCCTGATCTGCCAATATATCGAACATAATCTCTAGACTGTGGTGTTGCTAGGATATGTGTCCCGTCAATAGCTCCAATGCAATCTTTAAAATGCGGCCACATCCTTTGATCACCAGTAATCCTACTATGCACATTGGCAAAGTTTCGATCCTTAGGTCTTATGCAATCTTTAGCCATTCGAATTAAGCATTGTAAGACATCATCGAATTTTCTACTGATTGTCTCCCCTGAATGCTTGAATGTATTCTGAATCGAACTATTAGATCTATTTTGGCCGCAGATGCACAGAAAGATAGCAAGTGATTCTAATGAGGTAATATTGATGGATGACTTCAGACCGTAATTGCTTACCAATAAGTCATGCAAACTGAAAAAAAGACTTTCATTCATCCTGAACATTCTGTGACTTTCTCCAGGTGTGTTCAATACCTCCATAATCCATCCATAACCACTGAGTTGTGAAGTCCTTGGTGGATTCTTATCATAATGCTTCATGTAATATTGATGTAAAACGGCCGCAGTAGCAACTAAGTTGGTCTGCAAAATTTGATGTTCACGTATAACCTCCGCATGAACCTCGCTATCACTATCACTTTCACTTGAAGACATCTCTAACATAGAAGAAAGCAATATTAAAACAAAATATATGCCAAGTGTAAATTGCAAAAAAGAAATCAAATTGAATTTTATTCCTATTAAATCAATCAAAACATGGTCAATCAATCAATTAAAAAAGAAATCAAATTGAACCCTTTTATTAATCTATTCTTATTCTATACCCTTTAAATGAATTTCCCTAAAAAGTAGGACATCATGGTCCATATTTGACAAAGTGCTTCATTGTGAGCCATGCAAACCGGTCTTCTGGAGTGTCCAATGTCATAAACATCTCTCTCTCAGCACGCTTTGTGAATAATTCAGTAGCGATGAAGTGTTGCTTTGTCCCAGAAATCGCTCCACACTCCTTCACAATGTTCATTACTGCCTGGATAGAACACTCATCCTTGTTTGCAAGCGACTCAATAGAAGCAGTGGACCTCTCACTGAAAGTCACCATTTTACTAATCTGTTCTTCGATCCACTTTCCTCCACTTGTCTTGGCTCTCTTTGTCTTCTCTTTGTCATGACAGTATGATCTCTTGCCTTTGCCCTTGCTAGTTGGAGTTATTTCTTCTGGTTCACTTTCGGACTCTGAATCCACGGACTCAACACAATGAATAGGGCTTGGAGGAATAAGACCGCATTTAAGCACCAAAATGATCGTCACCGAATTTCTAAGGTCTTCAAACATAACCTTCAACTCATCTTCATTTTGAATTCCTTTGTCTTTAAATTTTCCACATCCCGGAATTTTCTAGAAATATGAAAACATATGTCAAAAAATAATAATATTGCTGCAAACAAAACTAGATCAAATATTTTACAGTTTGCGCACTTACTTTTCTCATCATCTTCCACCAATCATTGTTCATGTCAACCGTTCCCTTCCTCTCATCCCAACCTATGCCTGTTTGTTTCAACAACTCCTTCCAAGCATTGTACTCTAGCTTCAATTTGGACCATTTATTCTTAAATTGCCCCCTAGTGTACAAAAGCCCCGTCTCCTCATTGAATTTTTCAATCACTATTTTATACCCAACATTGTTCAAATGGGTGCTAGAACGATTTCCGCACCTCACTTGTTCGGCAAACAATCTACAAACAATCCTAGTGTGTTCTTCAGACCATTCAGCTTCAACCATCTACACAAGCAAACCAATATCACAAACCGTTTGTTTGGAGTGACACAGAAGTAGTTTGAATCACACATAACCTTTGATAGAATGGACTTCCCAAAGTAGACCAAATTCTCAAATAGTCATGTCCAGTAAGGGTAATCCCAGAGCTTTTTTTTTTACTGCATGCTATTTCCAAATAACTAATATATCAAAACTAGCATATCCTTGGCTCCAACCAATTAACTGCTTATTTAACCATTACAGAACTTAAACGCCTAGCTACAGAATGGGCAACATGAACTAATAAATGGATGATACAAACATTCTCTTCAACTGTTCGCTTAAAAAAAACATGTTCCCTACTATAGCCAATCAGTGATGAACCACAGGACAATAAACCCATGAAATTGACTACAGACTTCCATTATGTATCTTTGGTGTCTATATGCTCATGTCGATACGGTTTAGTTGCCACCCTATTATACTATTATCACTGGCTTATGAACAAAATGTATGGTTCTGACTAGGAAAAACAATAACCAGATGGCATGGTTTCATATAAATTTCTAGTCAATTATGCAAACACACAGATTATTTTTTTGGTGCAAAACTTCACACCTTATCACACCTCATTCTGCTCTAGGTGCCTCTAACATATAGAGTTCTGGACCAATATTTTCAGTGAAAAGCCATTATGAACCAGAAAACATGAATAAGCTTCTATGCACACAGGATTACTGACGATGCATCCTTATTTCTCTGTTATATAAGATAGCCACAGTGAGTTATTTCTTTTCTGTTTCAGGAGCTGAAGTAGCATTGTATTGTGCGAGACAATTTCATACTGAACTTGTCAAAAAACCAGACTATCACAACAATCTGGCTAATGCAATGGACTTATCATAGTTAGATTTGCAATGGAGTTTGATTATCTATCTCCATGGACCATTATCACTTGTGCAACCCACTCGCTACTTACAGACATTGCAAACAAAATCAAGAAATTGGAAACAAAGAGAGAGGCGAAGATGAGGGGAGGGACCGCGGGTGCGTACCTTGACGGCGACGGTGGGGTGCGCGGTGGGGTTGGACTCCCGGCGGCGCTCTTAGCCTTTGGTTTGCGCTGTTGCCGACCACCCCTGCAACAGGTCACAAGAATTTTTTTTAACAAAAAAGAAACAACAGCATAAAACTCAAAACCGGCATGCTGCAAGGCTCTGAGCCTCTGATACTGCAATGAATTGATTCCCAATGCACAGTACAAGTAGATACAACAGTGGATGAGAGGGTTTTGAAGCACAAGTTCTCCTCCTTGTCATAGATTTTACATGCTTGCTCTTGAATTCAGCAACTGGGGCAGTCATTCATGAGCAGTTAAACTAATAAATTATGGGATCAGGATGGCATTGGACACTGGAATTTCATTGCATTATATATGCACAATTTCATATGCACCGAATAGATTGTGGTCCAGCTTGGCATGCAGCAAGCGGTGAATGGTGATGTTGCTGCAGCCATATCAAATGCAAGATTTTCATACGCATCATCTGCAGCAGCAGCCACACCCACTGTCGATCTGCATGCCCAATATATATACTTTCAGTTTTTAAGATTGCCTTTCTATTTTTCCCATCTTTGGATCAAAGTGAAGGAGGTGCTATATGTCGATCAAAAGGAGTTTACCAGCTAGTACCGCACATTTGCTGCTACGTGTGAATGAATTTGTTGCTAAAACTGAATGAGAAATGGATCTAGACCGATATCGCGAGGAATCAAGATCAAAATTTGAAGGAAAAAGAAGGGGAAAAGAGTCAAGGGATTTGTACTTGTTGCCAAGGGTGTGGTGGAGGCGGATAATGAGGTCCTCCTCGTCGGAGGTGAAGTCGCCCCGCTTGATGTCCAGGCGGAGGTAGTTGATCCACCGCAGCCGACAGCTCTTCCCGCACCGGAGCAGCCCTACAGCAAGAACCAACACACCGTACATGAGAATCAAACTAATCACCAATGGATTCGATCAGTCGAGCCGAAAGCATGAAGAACCCAGGAATCGCACTTACCGGCTGCCTGGGGAGGGCACGCCAGTTGGGGTGGCCGTGCTGGCCGATGTAGGCGACGAGCCGCTGGTCCTCCGCGGGGCTCCACGCCCCCTTCCTCAGCCCCTCCTTCTCGCAGCCAATAGCGAACGCGGCGCTCCGGGAGGGCGTTGACGGGGGCAGGAGGCGGCCGGGGGGTAGCTCCGGTAGGGCGTCGACGGGGGAAGGAGGCGGCCGGGCGCAGCTCCGGGTGAGGCTTTTCGCGGGAGGGCGCTTGGTTTCGCGGGAGTTCACGAAGAGAGGGCGCGCCAGCGATTTTAGCAGGGCAGACATGGAAATCGTCTCGGAGAATCCGGAGGAACGGCGTCGTAGCCGATTCGAGCACGGTTCGTAAAATCAGAAACGTTTCGATTAGAACCGTTCCGAGTTAATAACCCGTTTGGTTGGTTTTTTCTCAGATTCAAGGAGAAACCGAACGGTTCTAAGTTGCCAAACGGGCTCTAAGATCGCCTATGCGTCGATCGCAGCTAGCTTGTAGGCATTGTGCTTTACTAAAGCAAGATCATGAGGAACGTACTAGCTAGCTAGTACTGCCAATTTTTCGCCTTGTGGGCACTATCAAAGTATCAAGTATTGACAGGTGCTTAATTAATCTAGCTAGATGTACCAGTAAATCTTTCCCTTTGCTCACTTGTGCATTAATTAGTAATTACGTTGCATGTAAGATTACGCTCAGAGCTGAGACGAGAATCCTTGGAGCTGGTACAGGCGGCTGCTCTTCATTAAGCCATCTACAATTCTGCACAATTAATTACGATATATAACCAAAATCTAAACAAAGTTTCTGGTCACATATACGAGATTAAAAACAAGCATGACACCACAACTCGTGCTATGTCAAGTAGTACAGAACTCTTCAACCCTGAAATCTTCATGAATTCAGACCCAAAGCTCGCATAAACCCAAAAAAAAAGTATGCAATTGATACTGACCAATTACTATACAACACAAGAATGTTATTTCATCATTTTTTGTTTACATCCAGCAACCATTTGGGGTACACCAGAAAGCATCATGTGATGAAGCGAAAAGAGGCGATGTGCCGACGTTCTCCGACCACAACGAGGCGTCGTCGTCGTCGCCGTCTTGACCTTGTAAGAGAACTTCTGCAAGACCCCGCCGGCGACGCTGTCCTTCTGCAAGTCGGTCGATCCCATAGCTCTGGCCGCGCTGATAGTCACCGAACACATCTCCGAACAAATTAATATTAATGTCTCACTGACACAGCGCATACAAAGATACCATATACAATGCATCGATAAATCAATAAATTATACAAAAAAATCAATAAATTGTCATTTGAGTCTGAAGATGAATTCCATGGTACAATTTCTTGGCACGGATCAATTTAAGACACCATGCATCTTGATCTAACTTTACCTCTAACTATCATCCACCGTACTGTTCAATGCAGAAGTTGCTGACTTGGGATGAAAGGCAGTGCAGTGCTCCTTGCATGCGCTTGCAGCGCACGGGCCTAGCAAGTCGTCGACAGTTTCTCCGGCGGCGAGGCGTGAGATCACCTCGTACTCGGGACAAGCACCATGTACCGTCTGGACGAACTCGACGGCGGCGTGATCCTGGTCCGACTCAGCGATTGGTGGTGACCCCTGCTTCTCTCCAAGAACCACTCTGTAGAACTCCTCCACCAAATGTGCGTCCTCGACTTCGACGGGCATCTCGTCTGTGGACATCAGCATGCTCTCCAACTCCTGCAGCGCCAACTGCTGCTTGTTCGTCATCTGCGGCCGCACGCTGGGTGGAGCCTCCGGGTGACCTTCGTCGGCCGCCTTCCTCTTCTTGCTGCCGGACTCGGACATGGCAGCCGAGGATGTCGCCGATGATGCCCGCGAGCGAGGAGGCGCTCGAGGCGACCGATACACCTTGCAGAGAACGAGGTCGGCGCCGCCGTGTTCTTGGGAGTCGATGCTGTACTCCACCATCAGCCATCCGGGCTTGACGACACCCGACGCCGTCTTGACCTTGTAGGAGAACTTCTGGAAGAACCCGCCGGCGGCGCTGTCCTTGACCAGCTTCGGGCCAGTCTCCGAGTGCCAGCACTCGTTGCCGTCGGCGCCGACCGTGCGCGACTTCCTCGCTGGGCCGCCGCCCCGTGCGTTCTTGGCGCCGCCGACGTAGTGCACGGGGCTGATGAAGTACCAGACCCTGGCGTCCCCATCGCCGGTGCCAGGCGCGGGGGTGAGCTTGGCCACCAGCTTGTTGGGGGCCGCGGAGTAGACGTCGACGTCGTGGATGAAGTCGACGTGGAGGGGCTGGCCGGCGAGCTTGGGGCGGAGGAAGCCGTCGATGAGCTCGCGATCCTGAGGGCAGAAGGCGAAGCCTGAAGGGTGACCGGGCGCCGCCTGAGCCATGGAGAAGATCGACGGAGCAGAGGAGGCAATGGCAATTGGTGGTGGATGGATGGGTGGCCTCGCCTTATATCGCCGTGGCGGCCGAGTTGGATGCGAATGCGGATTAATCGCTCCCAACACCACTCGGAGACGAGATATATGCTAGCCTAGCTAGCTTATTACATGCAGCGCGCTGGCATTCGAATCCGATGTGGTATCATCCATGCATGCATGCATTCGTATCTTAAGGAAAATTAATACGCGGACTACGTGTGCATGCATGATTAACTTCGGATCTGGCATGGTATGTAGCTACCTTATCTAGCAGTGTAGTATGGCTCCGATTGTTTAGACTTAGATTTTTTTTGTTTATAGTTTAAAATTAATTTTTTTAGCTTAAACAGCTTAAAAGCTAATGATTTTTGCTATAACTTTATTAGTTTAAGACCAATCATCAATAAGCCAAAAAAAAGACTCTTTGTATTGACTTTTGGCTTTTAGTTATATGAAGGCTTATAGCTTTTGAAAAGCCCAGATAAAAAGCTACCCGTTTGTTTAGGCTTTAACTTTTTAACTTTTAAATTGGTAAAAAACCCAAATAAATAGAGCCTATATAGCATACAACTAGGAGAGTAGAGGCACTTTCAAGTAGGGATGGCAAAAATACCCGTGGATCCGGGTACCCGTGGGTACCCGACCCGATGGGTCCGGGTCCGGGTCCAAATTTGGACCCACGGGTATATTATTTCGGGTCCGGGTCTGGGTCCGGATCCGGGTCCGGATCTCATTTTGGACCCGTAGGTATCCAAACCCGGACCCGAAATATTGAAATAATATACTCATGTGAAGGATAGAAGGAGCACAAGCTAGTGCGTGGCGCGTTGGTAGCACACTTGCGCATGAGTTAGCCGATCCTGAGTTCGAATCCTGCTGCCGCACATTTTGCCATTCCATCTCTTTTCAAGTTGGCGGCTTGGCGCATGAGTTGGCGAGTTGGACACTTGCTGCTGCCGCATGAGGAGCACCTGTCAGGAAGGAACGAAGGACTTTGATTGAAGTCAAGCGGAATCAACGTACTAATCAAGCGGAATCAACGTACTAATACATGTCCAAAATCGTGTCCAGGTACCCATCGGGTCCGGGTCTAGGTCCAAGTTTGGACCCGTGATTGACTTCGGGTCCGGATCCGGGTCTAAATTTCGGGTTTTGGGTCCGGGTCCACGGAGGCTGGACCCGGAGGTACCCGGACCCGTTGCCATCCCTACTTTCAAGGGGATAGCGTTGATTTCTCAACTAGCAGTATAGCTTATCTCGGTACTTGTGATGATCAATCAAGCCATACGCACACCAGTGTCATGAAAAAGGGTGACTCGGCCAATTAGTCAGCCGATTAATCGGTGACATGATTAAATCACTATGAATAATTTAATTAGTACATAATTAGCGTAGTTGAACGTATAATTGATCGTATAATCCGATTTATTGGCTGTTTTCTGAATAATTATCCGTTTTTCCCATTTAATCATGAAAATAGCTTATTATTATTCACTAAGTACAATAAATTAGTTTATAATATTGTGTCATAGTGTTCGTAGTTTGTACCTTTTGGATAAAGTATGAACAATTAAATATAAAACATGCTTTGTAGAATGATAATTACAATAACTTTAGGTAAATAAATATTTTTAACTAATTCTAAATATAAATAAATATATTAATAACAACGTATAATCTTTCGTTAAATTCTGATTAATCGGTCGTATTGTGATAAATAGTTTAGCGGTACCACATCCGTTCGTCAATCACATACTGTTTTTCGCAACACTGATGCATAATGACTTCTTACGTATCTCAAGAGCTATACCACTGCTATGAAAAACATCCCATCCGACCGATTAGTTGGCGGTTAATCGTTGAAGATGGCTAAACCGTTATGAATAATTTAATCAAAATACAATTAACACACAGTTGAATGATTAATTGACCACATAATCCAATTAATAGGCCATTTTTCAATTAACCATTCATTTTCCAATTTAATCACTAAGTACAATAACTTAGTTTATAATATTGTGTCATAGTGTTCATAGTATGTATCTTTTGGATGGAGTATAAACAATGAAATGTAAAATATGTTTTGTAGTGTGACAATTTACAATAACTTTAGGTAACTAAAATATTTCTAATTAATTCTAAATGTAAATAAATATATTAATAAGAACGTATAATTATCTAATTAATTGGCTGTGTTGAGATTAATCACTTAGCGGTACCATATTTATCCGTCGAGCGCATATCGTTTTTCACAACACTGGGTTGTTCCACAAAGGGTGTTCTTTTTCTCCTCGTGGCTATCTAATTAAATGTAGAGGGATACACTGATGCTAATTGGACTGGTTGTTCAATTGTTCAGACGATAGAAAGGGGCTGTTTGGGGAGCTGGGCTTTAGATTGGTTTTGACTGCCGGCCGGAAGCCCCCCAAACAGCATGGCTGTGAGGCGGCTTGAGGGTAAAGCCACAACCGAAGCACCCCCCAAAGTCGCAGTAGCTAGGAGGGTGCTTCCACTGTGGGCTGTGGCTTTGTTCGCTCGCCCGCCTCCCTCCCCCACTATCTTGGTCGCCTCCTTCCTCACTCACCCAGCCTCTGCCTCGGTGTTTCTTCTAGCTCGCTCGACTCATCTCCTTCCCTATTCGCTCAACCTCCGCCCCGCCTCGACACCTCCACCCAGTCGCCTCCTTCCCACCTGCCGCCTCATCCCCGCCTGCTCGACCTCCTCCCTGTTGCTTAGTCACCAGCCTCGTCCTCCCTGCCTTGTCACCTCTGACCTGGCTAGCCTCTGCCCATCGCCTCCTCCCCGAGCTCGGCCCTAGTTGTCTCCTCCCGGCTAGCCCCTATCTGGCCTCCGCCTCCTCCCTGGCTTGGCCCTATTCATCTCCTCCTCCCCGCGAGTCTCCTCCCAACTCTCCTCCGATCAGGCTGGCCTCCACCCCCGCTCGACCTACTCCCAGCTTGGCATCTCAAGAAAAGCCAGCAAAATACCGATTTATCAAATGGCATCTCAAGAAAAGCTATAGTCGCTAGCTATAACTGTTTTACAACTCAACAAGTTAAAAATAGCTTTTCAATCCTGCCACAAGTCCTCCAAATAAGCCCGAAGTCTACATCAAACTAGTGTGTATTTGTTGGTGGCAACCTCGTTAATTGGAGAAGCAGGATGTAGAGTGCAGTAGCACGGTCTATACCAGACGTTAAGTTTACACCTAAGACATTGGGCTTATGTGACTTAAATGTGGCTAAAAATACTATGGATGTGTCTAGAAATCACTCGAATGTTTTTCCTAAAAAAATCAGCCAAATTTTGACGCTCTTACAACATTTTTTGTTTCAACGCTTGCAATATTTTTTCCAACACGTACAATATTTTTTTCCACGGGTGCAACATTTGTTTCGCATCGCATTTCCACTGTTGTCGAAGAAAAATGTTGCACGCGTTGGAAAAAAATATTGCAAGCATTGAAAAAAATGTTGCAACATATTCATTCGACAATAGTAGAAATGCAGCACAGTAAACATATGTTGCAAGCGTTGAAAAAAATGTTGCATACGTCGAAAAAAAATATTGCAAGCGTTGAAAAAAATGTTGAAAGAGACTTCTAAATTTGAGTGATTTTAGCAAACAAAATATCTAGGTGATGTTTATCAAAATCCAAATACTATTTGACATAATTCCATTTGTAAGAGGGGCATGTGCCCTTTTTGCCATATTACCACACTTAGCAACTATCGACGCACTTAGCTTGAGTTTGAGTTTATTTGGCTTCTACACCTCTATAAGTCATAGCCAAAACAAACAGTATTTTTCCAACCAGACGGAGAGAAGAAGCTTCTAGCCCAATTTGCACTACGCGAGAGAAGTAAGGAAAACGATGCTTCTCGAGGTGGCTGGAGCTTCTAAAAATCCCGCTTCCCTGGTACCCTTACAACTTAATTATTATTTACGAAAAATTGCCATCCTTATCCAGCTCCAGCAGCTTCTTCCACTCCAGCCAAATAAGCTCAAACTCGAGCCTAAACAAACTCAGCCTAAGACTCCCGCCTGCCTTCGACTTTGGTCGGATGTGCATTAGTGTGCATTTAGTAAGACAGTGTGTTTTCGTGCTTCGGGTTTTTTAAGCTTTAGATTAAATTTATTAGTATGTATAGAGGACGTGTATGTGTGTATGTGGTATATAGTGCGCGTTCTTGTACCATTAAAAAAACTATCAATATATGTTGGTTCATAACTATACCTATGACAAGATTCTTTTTACTACCATCTAGATCTTACGTGTAAGCTACTTGAAAAAAATATGGCAAAATTTCTTTTACTAGTCAAAATGTAGCTCCAATTTGATGACTCAAACTTAGACGAGTTTGGTAAAAAAATAGTCTTAGTAATAACCAAACAACATCTACGCTTGAGTTAATTTAGCTTAGTTTTTCGAACGTACCCTTCATTTTTATCTAGATTCATCACTGGATGTTCCTTCCCTTTTTGCCGCCTGGGTGAATGGAGATGGATCCATGCCAATGGTAGTGGGTTTCCATATTCCGTTATGGTAATCATTCATACACTCGCGGAGTGCCACCACTCCCTGCCGTCGGCGGCGACCGTGCGGGCCTTCCTCTTGCCGGCGCAGTGGCGCACGGGCCGGGCTGAAGAAGTACCAGACCCTGGCGTCTCCAACGCCGGTGCCAGGCGCGGCCGTGCGGTTGGCGACGTGCTGGTGGGGGGCGGCGGAGTAGACGTGGACGTCGTGTATGAAGCAGGCGTCGATGGGTTCGCCGGCGATCTTTGGGCGGAGGAACAAGTCGACGAGCTCGTGATCTTGAGGACAGAAGGCGAAGCATGAAGCCATCTTGATCGATCTAGATGGAGATCTTGCGTGCGATGAGTGATACGGTGGCCTGGCCCCGCCGCCCTTTTGTGCTGCTCCGGCCCCGAGATGGAAATGAGTTCGGATTCCAGAGGATTAAGCTTAGAGAGGTGATTCTATTTTTTTTTTACAGTTATATAAATATTAAAGCAGAAATAAACGGTAGATAGTGATTATATATCTTTTTGTTTGTTTTAAGATTTATATAACTTTTATTAAAAAAGAAAAAAATTAAAACACTGCTCTTGAGCTTAATGAATACTGAGCTGCATGTGGATTCCCTCACAGCGTGCGTACGTGTTAAGCATCTCGTATGTTAAGGGAAGTTGAATACCCGGACGTACCTGCATGAGAAGATGTAATTAATTTAATGTATGTATTAATTCGAGGACTGAGCTTAGCTCAGTGGCGTGGAAAGCAGTTAGGCGTCTAGTCGATCCGGGTTCGAGTCTCGAACCAGGTGTTTTTCACGGAGACAAGTGCAAATGTGGATATATATGTGTGTGTGAAGGGGTATGTGTGTATTTGGAACTCGTAAGTTTAGTTGCATGGTTGTTTAGATGATAGAAAGTCTACGTTGAGTCACTGTGAATATGTTGGTCGCAACCTCGTTAGTTGGACAAGCAAGCAACATAATGTACGTGGTAGCAGGGGAAAATACGATGAGTGACACTCAATTCGTTGGTCTCGCGCAGAATGACTTTAAATTCGAACGACTGATACGAAATGACACTGTGTCACTCAATTTATCCCTCCAATGACATTCTGCTCATTTTTCTCCCTTTTTCCACACTTTTCTCTGTTTTCTCCAGTGAACTGACGGAAATGCCCTTATGGTCTGTTGAATGAAGCCAACCATTTTGGCCCGGTCGTGCTCATTGGGCGCAGGAGGCCGCGAGCTAGGGTTAGCTCCGCGACGGGCGATAGCGGCGCCGACCTGCTGTTGCCTGCCTGCCGCCGCTCGCCGTCGGGCCACCGACGGTCGGGCCCCGCAAGAATCTCCTCCTCGCGTCTGCTCCACCCCCTCTCCCGTGCCAGGTTCGGAACTGCAATCATGGCGATTGGCGGTGCTGTCCACATCGTTGGCGGCGAAATGGACAGTCCTGTGAGGTGAGCTTGCGCATCTCCCCTTGGTTGGCTCAAATTTAGGGTTTAGGTTTGATTTTAGGGTTTAGTGGTATTAGGGGATTGGGGATTTTGCGATGTACTGCTGGCTGGACGATGCATTTGGGTGGAGCGGACGATGCAAGTTGTCATATCAGTGTTCTGTTAGGCCAAAACCTAACAACCCTTTGTGCTCTTTTTTCTCTTTGAGCTATGTTGGTAGGATTGATCCCGCTGTGGAAACTAGTGTGTGTGCTGCTAACACAAGGTCAAGCGAGGTAGTCACGAGCATTGGGACAACGCCAAATGCGTATGGTCAGGGGGCTGGAAGCAGCTGTCAAGGCAATGCACCAATGGATGGAGGAGGAGATGGTTTGTCCGCATTGTTGTTTGATTGGGATAAACTTTGCATACTGGACAATACCGAGGACAACGATGGTGCCATAATCCCAGTTGTTGGTGAAGATGCCATATATGCTTTGCTTGGGTACAATGTGCCAAGTGCAGATTCAACCAGGGATGACCCAAGTGCTCCAAATGATAGTGACAATGATAATCCATATGCGCAGAATGTTAGTGATAGAGATGATGGGGACCTTGAAACCAATGAAGGGCCAGTTCAAGATGATATTCCTGGAGAGGCAGCGGTGCAATATGATAAAGAGAATCCACCAATGACAGAGGGGTCCCAATACAACAGCATGTGGGAGTTTAGGATGGCCTTGAGGCAGCATGCCATTGTTAACCAATTTAGTGTGAAGACAGAGAAAGCTGAGGCAGAGAGCTATTGATAAGGTATTTGGTACATGGGAACAAAGCTTTGAGATGCTTTTTAGGTTTAAAGCTGAGGTAGAACTTAGATGCCCTGGGAGTGTAGTTGAAATAGATGTCCAGGATGATGGAGAGAACAAGTTCTTCCATAGATTCTTTTGTTGCTTCAAACCTAGCATTGATGGTTTTCTAAATGGTTGTAGGCCTTATATTAGCATAGATTCCACTGCCCTAAATGGGAGATGGTGTGGACATCTTGCTTCTGCTAATGGTTTAGATGGCCATAATTGGATGTTTCCACTAGCATTTGGCTACATAGATGCAGAGACCACTGACAACTGGACTTGGTTCATGGAACAGTTAAAGAAATCCATAGGTTCTCCACCTAGCTTAGCAATAAGCTCAGATGCATGCAAAGGTTTAGAAACTGCAATTAATCATGTCTACACTTGGGCAGAGCATAGAGAGTGTTTTAGACACCTAATGGATAACTTCATTAAGAAATTTCAAGGTCCAGTGTATGGAAACATGTACCCAGCTGCTAGGGCTTTTAGGCCTGATAGATTCGAACATTATATGAGCAAGATATATGAAGCAAATTCAGATGTTGCCCCATGGTTAGCTAGGTACCATAGCCTGTTATGGATGAGAAGCAAATTTTCAGAGGAAATTAAATGTGACTACATTACAAACAATCTAGCTGAGTCATGGAATAGCTGGATCAAAGAGATTAAAGACCTGCCTGTGGCTGAACTAGCTGACACTATTAGAATCAAGACCATGGAGCTTTATGAGAGGAGGAGGAGGCTAGGACACAAGCTACAAGGAGTCATGCTACCTGCTGTAGTTCACCAACTAAATGCAATTACAAGGTCACTAAGTAGGTTAAAGGTCACTTCTGCTGGAGTGGGCATAGGAGAAGTCAGTGAGATCAATGAGGATCTTGAGGTCATGAGACATGTTGTGCATCTTGATAAGCATGAGTGCACATGCAGGGAATGGCAAGTTTCAGGGAAACCCTGTCCCCATGCACTTGCTCTCATAACCACCATGAGAAACTTCAAAATGGATGACTATCTGCATCCTTACTTCTCATTGAGATCATTCAGGCTAGCATATGCTGGTATCATTCCACCACTAACTGACAAGTCACAATGGCCCTGTGTTGACCTTGGTTATGCTCTACTACCACCTATGGCAAGGAGATCAATAGGTAGACAGAGGAAGAAAAGATTTATTGGCTGTTTAGAGAAAGGCAAAGGCAAAGGCAAATGGCAGGTGAAGTGTAAGGGATGTGGTGAGCTAGGTCATAGGCAGGGCAGTAGCAAGTGTCATTTGACTGGGACCAAGAAAAGGTAATTATATGTAACATTTCTTATGCTATTTGTGAATGGTAATTATACAAATTTACATGCCATTTGCCATTTATATATGCAGGAAAAGCAGGGCCAAAAGGGGGCCCAAACAAGGTGCACCTTCAGCCACTACAAATCTGTTACAAGAAGGTGCACCTTCAGCCACTCCAAAGCCTGGTCCTGTTACAAGAAGGTAAAATCTGTCCATGTTACAAATGCTACACATGTTAAAAATGTTTGAACATCTAACTCTTGCTTCTCCAACAGACAACTAGCACAAAGCCAGACCATAACAACTCCTCCAAGGGCCAATAAGAGGCAAAAGATTGGGCCTAGTGCTGCTAGTCCTGGTCCTGTTACAAGAAGGTAACAGTTTCATACCATTTGCTAATGATAGCTTTTGCAATATAGCATTTTCAAACCATATACTCATGTTGCAGGCAATTGGCACTCAACCAAGGTGGTGAAGGGACTAGCAATACCATGTCAACCTCTCCTGGGATAACCAGAGCCAGCAGGAAAAAACTCACTCCAAAAAAGCCTTCCTACTCTAAGTGGGGTGAGCTGCAATCAAAGAAATGGCTGTGACTTGATGTGGTGTTGTTTAAACCTTGCATGATGTTGTGCTGTCTCATTTGGTTTATGATGCCAAACTATCAGTTCAAAGGCAAACTGTGTGCATGCTGTGGTGCTGTATTTTGATGCTTGATTAAACCTTGATGGCCAACTATGTGAGTTTGATGGCAAACTATGTAATGCTACACTCTATGTAGTGCAAATGATGCTTTTGAAATTATGTAATGCTGCTGCACCATGCAAATGATGCTTTTGCACTCCTTAAATTATGCTTTGTATTGATTATATGATGCTATGCTGAAATAATGTTGTAGTGAAATGTTGTACTGCTGAAATTATGCTCTATTTGATGGTAAACTAGTGCTGGAATGATGTTCAATTTGGCTAGAACTAGTGCTGAAAAGATGCGCAAAATTTGGCTAAAACTAGTGTTGAAATAATGCTTAAATTTAAATTTCAATTCAGTGTGGAAAAAATAGCGCAGATGCTCGACAGGCCCATAGCGTTCAAAAATATGCTTAGCCATTCCAGCTAAATAAACCCCAAGAGCAGCAGCATTCCACCAATTGTGCCCAGGGGCATTTCCGTCAGTTCACTGGAGAAAACAGAGAAAAGTGTGGAAAAGGGGAGAAAAATGAGCAGAATGTCATTGGAGGGATAAATTGGGTGACACAGTGTCGTTTCGTATCAGTCGTTCGAATTTAATGTCATTCTGCGCGAGGCCAACGAATTGAGTGTCACTCATCGTATTTTCCCTGGTAGCATGCACGATCTATATATATGGTCTATAGCAGAGGTTAAGTTTACATATATGATATTGGGTTTATGTCAGTTAACGTAGCTAAAGATGTAGTTATTAGATAGAGAAGAAAATGTAATTATTTTAAGATCCGTATTAATTCCTCTTATTATTTAGATTTTTTTCCTTTTCTCAAGTGGATGGTATTGTTGATTTCTGATCTAGCACTCTAGCAGTATACTTAGTACTCGTGACGATCGAGGCATACGGATACGTACAGTAAATAGGAGATCCTACGGTATCTCTAAGAAGATATGTTTCAAAAGTTTTCAATAAATTTTATTTTCTAAGTTTCATCAAGTTTTTAAAAATTTCACGAGGTTAATGGCTAAATTTCATTAGGTTTTATAGTGTTTCATGATGTTTCACGAATATGTTTCATGATGCTTTATAAATAAGTTTCATTAGGTTTCATGGTGTTTTATCAACATAATTTAGTTTTCTTAGCTCTTAATAGCTTTCACGATTAAGTTTGAATGAATTTCATTCAATTTTTACTATGTTTTATGATAAAGTTTCATATGGTTTCATGAGTTTCAAGAGGTTATGGCTAAGTTATATGCCGTTTTCATGTAGGTTTCATGATTAAGTTTCATTAGATTTCTTGACATTCAGGAGGTTTATAGATATGTTTCATGACATTGGTGGATAAGTTTTATGATATTTTATAGATAAGTTTCGTTAGATTCCATAGTGTACCATTAACATAATTTAGTTTTCTCGTCTCTTAAAAGCCATCATCATGACTAAGTCTCAATAGATTACTAACAACACTATAAAAGATCATTTCTTCGGGACATTTTGAATTCTTGAATAAGCCAATTCGAGAACAATTGGATGCCAACAAAATCATCAAGTCCCCGAGTCATTTTCTTTAATATGTTCCTTTGTACTTTCTCCAATTATAAATAGCTGTCGATTTAAACATATGTACAGTCAAACTTTTGAAACTTTAACCATTAATATGTTTTAAATATTTAAATTGGATAAATGAAAATCTTATGTGCAGATTTGTCTCGAAAAATACTTTCATAATATTATAATTTTATTGCATTTTGTAAGTATATTATAGTAAAAATTAATGATCAATTTTAGAGACCGTGTTAATATCTAAAACAATAACTATTCTATGTGTGACGAGGGAGTAACACTCTCCTCATAATCTCTACTATATAATGTGAGAGTTTCTTCCCACGTCACTTCATCAAAATTACCCACCTTTGCCACTGCTCTTTAATTACCCATCTTTGCCCGCATCACTTCATCAAAATTATCCACTTTTGCCATTGCTCTTTAATTACCCACCTTTGTCTGCGTTACTTCATCAAAATTATCCACCTTTGCCACTGCTCTTTAATTACCCACCTTTGCTACTATTAGGGTGCGTTTGGTTCAGCGTCACAGGCTGGATGGGATGGGGCGATCCCATTTTTTGCCTTCGCCAGGCGTTTGGTTGAGCGTCAGGAGCGGATGCGGTCATCCAGAAAAGACGAATATTCGCAGCAGATTCCGGATGGCTCGATCCGCTCATTTTACCCGGACGAGCTTATCCCTGTCCCTTCGCCCGGACGAATCGATCCACCGTGACTCCTCTCGGCAGCACTGCAAAAATCCGGTCGCCTCCTCTCTCTCCCCCGCTGTGCGCTCCCCGCTCCTCCTCTCGCCTCCCTAGCTCTTCTCTGCTGACGAGGGCAGGCCGCCGACGAGGAGGTCATGGTCAGGCCGCCCATTCACCATCTCATTCACAAGACATCAGCCTCCCCCACCGCATCGAGGAAGAAGAGGGTTCCGCCACGCCGTCGCTTCGCCCATGTACCTTACCCCTCCTCCCGGAGAGCGACGGACCGGCCGATCCCTCTCCCGACAGTACTCCGGCGCCCGAATCCTCCTCGTGCAAGGACGGCGCCCCTCCTCCTCCAAAGCCGCAGCTCCTCGTCATTGTTATCGTAATGGAAGATTGGTTCTTATTATAAAATCATTTCATCTTCTATTATGCTTGTTACTTATTATCAATTTATTTCTCTTACGTAGGCAACATCATACAATACCTAAATATATACAAATCGCTGAGTTTCATCTTCCCTGGTGGCACATTCTGAGGAAGTTTGAAGATTGTTGAGAATCTGTTGGTAATACAGTTTATGCAGTCAAGATGAAGTTATATTTTTATATTTAGCATATTTGAAAGTTTTTTAGTTATGTGTTTTCTGGAATTGCTGGGCGGGATTACTGCCGCCCTTTCAGATAAAATCATAGCAGGGGGATATATGATCTGTATTTGATGTTTGTATTCACATTCAAGATATGTTGTATGCCCCTCTTCTGGATAATACCGTTATTGTTATTTATGCATTGAGATGGACTCAATCTGAAATTAGCAGCATGTTGTGAGGTGTTTCAGTGTAAGAACACTCCCTAAGCATACTTGTTGTTCTGCACAGTTTGAGCAAGAAAGATAAGCTTATGGACAAGCAATTCTGCACAGTTTGATGTGATATGTTACTTAACCGAAAATACTTGAGAAGGATGTGATATGTTACTTAACCGAAAATGACTGGACCCTTGCCGTTGAACAGCCAACTGCTGGTGCTTGACTAAAAATTATCAATTTGCCATAATGTCATGTCATAATCTAGTATTATTTTCTGTTGAAGCCATACAATATGTCATTTTCATCTCTTTTCCATATATACTTCAACACATACATATGTAAATTAAATTCTATGCATATGTTGTTTTTCTATGGACTGGAGAAGGCAATACCAAATTCAAGGAAACCTTTGTGTCAATGCTTTCCCAAATGTAAAATTTTAGTAGCTGTTTCTCTTATGCAATGATCCAATGTTTCTCACATTTATCTGCTATATATTGCTACTTCATACTGATACTAAAAATTTAAATGAACATTGAAACTTTGAAGCTATTAATTCATGTCGACGGCTTCATCAATTGGCGGGACGAAGAGACAACTAGAGGCATTGCGGATGAAGCTATCGTGTCCTCGATGCGGAGATCCTGCAAATGTGTTCACCTCCCATACACCTAAGAATCCATCCCGAGTGTTCATGAAGTGTTCGAATATGTCGGTAAGTTTTTGAAGTTATTCATTTTTTCATATTCCTTGACTTTCACCTTCCGTTCCATTCTTTCTGTTCAAAGGGCACAACAAGAGTATTAAAAAGCTAGAAGAAAGGATGGAAAGAGTAGAGGACATGCTAAAGAAATTAGTTAATATAGCTATCTTTGCAATGTTGCTTCTTTTATATGATGTACTAGGTAAGTAGCAGTAGACAACTTGTGCTCAAATTGTTGAAAGCTTGTATGGTGACCTTAATCATGCTGGATGCTTTTATGCTTAGCTTAAGCACATTGGATTGAAAGTGCTAATTGTTAAGTTTTACCTTTTTGCTACCATATTATAGGAATCTTTATGAGTTTTAACGTCTGGTTTTGTATGGATAAGAATGGCCCGAGTTCTGATTCCAGTTTGTTTTTGGGTTTATGTTCCAACAATAAGTTAGGATGAGCCCGAGAATGCTATCTGGTATCTCCAATTTCCGTTCCAGGAGAGGAAAAATCAGCAGCACATGTCAAATAAAGTAGCAATATTGTTTCCAGGATTGTTACAGATGCTTCTGCAAAAGAAACAGAGGGCAACGAGCTGGGAAATTCTTCAGATAGTCTTCCTGCAAAACAAAATAAATCAGGTCAATTGGGCAACTCATCTAATAAATTCAAGGTAGTATGTGGAAAGTATTTTATGCTTCCATTGATAATGCAAATTCAGGTTTTGGGTAATTGCAGATGCTAGATTATAAGTTCCTGGTCAAAAATTACTGGTAAATCTTTATATGCCTTGGAAGTTCAAATTCAAGATTTACTGCAGTGAGGCTCAATGGACTCTGATGGCTTGCATTTTATGTTTTCTAATTTTTTTAGCCAAATATACCTTTCATCTCATCCATCTTCATCCATCCAACCAAACAAAAAACTGGCTCATCCCATACATCCTCATCCATCCAACCAAACAAAAAACTGACTCATCCCATCCATCCAACTAAACAGCCACCTGGATGACTCCATCCCATCCAGGCCTAGATGGCCATATCCCATCCAACCTCGTCCTCCAACCAAACGCTACCTTAGTGTTCTTTGCAAATAAATTTTTTATTGTAAATTGAGTTTTTGTTGCAACGCACGAGCACATGGCTAGTATATTTTCCGACGTACATTGAGCTCGATGCTGGCTGAACCGTAGTAGGGCTGCGCCTAGGGAATTTTTTTTATTTAATATTTTTTTTTAAATCGTTTTTTCAGAACTAGTCGCCCGCGGGAGAAATTTTCAAAATACCGGCCGCCGCCGCCAGGCGATCGCCAGACGGGCGAAACGCAGGTCCCACCAACGGTTTCCCAATGGTCGGAAACGGCGCCATTTGGAGCTACGCGCCGCACGGGACACGCGTCGGGCGTCGCAGTCATCGCCTCGCTGGGCGATCGCTTCATGCCGAGGCGACCAGAGGTATTTTATACCCAGCGACACTGGCCATTTGGTTGTCAGCCACGAGAGCGAGAGCGAGAGCGAGAGGGAGGAGAAGAAGAGGAGAGGAAGGAGAGGAAAAAAAGAGAGAGGGAAGAAAAAAGAGGGGAAAAATATTCATCGTTTTTTGAAGGTAAGTCCGTTAAATTTATATGTAATTTTTTTTGAAATTTTAGTATTTTGTAATATTTAGAAATATTAGGATTGGTAGTAGAAATATTAGGTAATGTTTAGAGATTTAATATAGTATTTAGACATATTAGGATTGTAGTATTTAGAAATGTTGAGAATCAATATAATATTTGGAAATTTAATTTAGTTAGGATTGGATAGTACAAATATTAGGCAATGTTTACAGATTTAATATTTAGTATTTGTGGTATGTAATATTTTAGAGATTTAATATTTAGTATTTATGTATTTAATATTTTAGAGATTTAATATTTAGTATTTATGTATGTAATATAGGTAATCTAATTACTTATTTATAGTGAATGACCGTGTTACGTTAAAAATTAGTATATTTAAAAACATGGTAGGCAATTACAAAATCAAGAGAGTAAAATTTGACGACAATATATTGTGACATTTATATAGCGGTTAGGTGGAGAAATGATGGTTTTTTCGGTTCGACGTTGTAGGCAATATGTCGGAGACATTGTATTTTCAGATATTCTATGGAGATGGGGAGATAGCACAGGGGCCGAATGGAGTCGATTTGTCGGGATTTTCAGCAGTCATACAGGGCATATCTAGGCCGAGAGATAGGACATACAGGGGTTTGATGGAGTTTATATTTCGGATGTTCAGTTTGGATGCCCAGAGTGTTCGACTGCGGGTTAGAGTAGTAGTAAGCCGTGCGCAGGACTTTTTTTATAGAGAGCTGATTCCTATTAACGCGACCTCGGCATGGAGGAGCTATGTTGATACGCTATAGAGCGGGTTGGCGCTCATGTTGTTTGGTAGATTGGTACTGTGTACCTCCATCGGTGTCGGAGGTGCGTGATGTCGGGTACATATTACGGAGGAGGAATACAGATATGCAACAACGCGATGATGAAGGTGGTGGCGAGGTTGGCGGTGGCGACGGATCGAGGGGGCGAGGAGCCACCGTGGAGGCGGGGGTGGCCGACGAGGGGAGGTGGAGCACATAGTTGAGTTGATGGAGGAGGAGGACCGTGCGGATGAGGAAGTCCTCGATGGCTAACGCCGACGAGGAGGACAATACTCTGAGGTGCTGCCCCGGTCGTGGACTAAATATAATTTCAAGACGACAATGAATGAAGGGAACAGAGATGCATGGGAGTATCATGAGAACGAGGTCGCGAGGGGCCATATATAAAGACAAGGAGGCCGTGATGGATGCGGTGAAGTATCGTCAATGTCTCTTCTGCGCCAATTCGTGGTAGTGAAGTCCAAGAAAAAGACTACGACGTGAAGTGCGAGTTGATACGTGCCCATGGCGGTGCATGCATACAAGGGAAGTGGAGGACTCATCAAAATGTTCCATAGTGACGAGCATAACTACTAATCGGAGGAAGCGGAGCAGAACACCGCAATCGTCATCCCACTTGGGTGGCAAATGTGTTTTATGGTCGATCGTCGACAATCCGCACTCGCAAATTTCGATCCATTATCAGAGCCGTGGAGGAGAGGTTTCAGTACAAGATTAGCTACGGAAGGCATGGAGAGCAAAAAGAACAGCTTTGCAAATACGGTTCGGGACATACGAGACTTCTTACGAGAATATTCCACACTTGCTCAGGGCAATATCAAGTAGGAATCCCGGTACGGTCATCGACCTTGCGGAGTTTCCCGGATGGATGGTACGCGGCGCTGTAAGTGGTCTTGCAATGGGCCTTCTTCGCCCTCGGCGATGCATTAATGCCTTCCAAGATCCGCCGCCGGTCATTTGCATGGACGGCACATTCCTCACAGGAAATACAAGGGCGATTCTAATCGCATCGCGGTGGACGCCAACAACCAGGTTCTACCGGTCGCATTGGCCTTCGTGGAGGGGGAAAACACCGAGAGCTGGTACTGGTTTCTTGAAAGAGTCAAGATGGCAGTTGTGCAAGACCGCCCCGATGTATGTGTCATCCATGACCGACATGCAGGGTTGCTGAGGGCGATCGTGGATATGCAACAAGGGTCCGACGTCGTGGGAGCAGCAAAGTGGCCAGACCTGAAGAGCAGGTGGTGCATGAGGCACATGGGTGCCAATTTTTTCCGCGGGCCAGAACAAGGAACTTATGAACATGTTCAAGCGGCCAGGCAAACAGTAACCAATGAGGAAGTTCGAAGTTCTCAGTGGAGGACGTTGGATGAACTAACCAAGAAGCAATCACTGAATCCAAGGGATGGCGCTAGTTCGTCAAGGAACCCTATGGTGTACCACGAGCAAGGAGATGACCCCACAGCCTTGTGTGCGCTCCCGACCGACGCACCAAACATCCGGCGTAGGCCGGGGGCAAGCATAAAGAGTTTCACGGACTGGATACGACACGAGCCGTTGGAGAAATGGTCCATTCTCAGATGACGAGGGCGGTTCCGCTATGGAATAATGACAACCAACCCGCGGAGATTTACAACCGGGTAATGAAAGGCGCGAGATGCCTCCCTTGGTGGGCATTGTTGAGGTGTGTTGCTAGGCACCCAAAGATATTTCGTTGAGCGGTACAAGGCCTCCGTGGCATGTATGTCGGACAATCGCCGTCAGACTCGACGGTTGTCTCTACGCACATGGCAAACAAGACACGGAAGGCACAGACACATCGCTGACACCGGAGAGTGGCGTGGAACGGAGGTACCACGTGCATCGCGTGACCGGGTCGAAGAGGTGCCCACCGCAGAGGACTTCCATCTCGCGCGCATCGAAGCAGCCGATCGCGAGTGCTCTGCCGAAGCCACGCCGCTGACTTGCCGTGGTTCGCGACGTGATTGCCGCAGAAAGCGAGACACACCATCATGTCGTCCGTACATCTCCCACTACTACTACAAGCGAGTGTTCTCAACACGTGGCATAACGAGGTGTACGGCACGGGTCGATAGATCGTTCACGGCAAATTTCTCCGTGGCATCGGCGGGTACCGACATCCGATTGTTGAAGCGTAGGTCGGGCGCCGGGCGACACGGCAGATAGGGAATGATATGGACGAGTCCGAGGCGCGTCGTAATTGTGGATAATGCAATTCTATGTACCAGCTTATTTGTTGTCTCTGTCAATGTATTTTCGATTCTATGTACCGCTTAATTGTTGTCCCCGCCAATGTACTTTCGATTCCATGTACCGCTTAATTGTTGTCCCCTGGCAATGTATGTTCGATTCTATGTACCGCTTAATTGTTGTCCCCGTCAATGTATTTTCGAGTGTATGTACCAGCTTATTTGTTATCCCGTTAACGTAATATTTGAATATGGAACATTGCATTACTTTTCATTTACTTTTTGTAGTTAACGCGTGTACCATGAATTTGCTTTGTAACCACGCAGTGCAAAGCGGCGATGGCGAGAGTTAGGCGTCTTTACGACGCTATTCCCGGCCGCTAGACCAAAGACGTGGACTTGACCCACCGGTCTAGGTTGTCCGCAGCTTGAGGGTCGGCGGCCGGGGACATCGCGTCTCTCGTGCCGAACGAGTTTCTTCGGATCGACCACCGGGTTCCACAAAGAAGTCGCGAAGTTTTCGACTCTTTACTTACCGCTAATGGAATTTTAACGACGCCACACACTACATGCAAGTTACGAGCTGCGGCTTACTTCCGCTCTGCACGGATGGTGGAGCAGACGATCGTGAGGGCCCGCGCCGTCACACGGTTCTCAGACGATCGGTCCTCGCCGACCGCTCGTGGACCGGAGACCGGAGACACACACGCTCCACCGCCGGCGGAGAGATGGCTCCCACGCCGCAGACGGTCGTACCTCCTCGGCCTCCCTGCAGGGGTCGTGGCAATTAGCCACACGACGCCTCGATTGGCGTGAGCGCTTGAGGCGCTGCCGCCCGTGGACCGACACCCGCGCCTCGCCCGACGTGTTCCACAAGACAGATGAGAAGCACGGAGTCCGAAGGCATGGTCGCTCCAGTTCACGGTTAGTACCTCGCTCATTGCAACTTAACGGATACGCGACCGAGTCAGCCGACAATATCAGCATCGAATCTCGCAGCCGAGTTTCTCCACCCGAGGCGCACTGCTAGTCCTGTTCGGTTGGTACTGCTCCGCCCTCGCCGGGGACACGGTGGACCGCACTTTGATCGAAGTTCGCCAGCTTTATCGCCGACACCCCGCCGAACTGTAAGATATTTCGTTACAATCTCTTCGACAGACATGTCTAACTTTGCCGCAGTACACGATGGTGCAAGGTGGTGGGGCTCGCTGCGCTTTCGCGGCACGACAGGGTCTGTCGCGAGGTCGTCTCCAAGGTAACCAAACAGCGCTGCTGATTGGCCGCTGCGTTCTACTACTACTGTGGGTCCTCGGGAGCACTTCTCCTTGATAGGCTGAGGTTGACCCGGCCCGTAGACTCACAGACTGTACCACGGCCTCCCCAGATCGACCGCCCACTATGGGCCTTTATCGGGTTCAAACACAGTATGCCCCTTGTATCTAACCCCTAATTTGGACACTTTAATAAGACGACTACTTTTTGTTCCGCAATGGGTGTACGCCCACCAAAGAAACCAAGAAGTCGTACTCGAGTTCGTTCGAGTTTGACAGATCGCACGCGGAGGACGTGCGGTGGACACCGACAGCCGCCGACGCGACGTCTGTCCGAGCACCTCACGGGCTGTCCGAGCATTGCCGGGCGTGACCATCGCCTCGCTCACCCGTAAGGTCCTCCTCTTTGACTCAGGCGTCGAGGAGTACTCGCCGCACCGTGTCTCTGCGGCGATTCGCCTCTTCCGACTTTCCCCTGCAGACTACTCACACTGTCTCACATGTCGCGCACAAGTAAGTGTCCCGAGCATTAATACTTACCATTCCAAATGAATGAATGTTGTATGTAAATTGCCGTTTGCTTTGCGGTGATGAGCCTGGGGCATCCACTAGGCACTCCATTCTTTGCGCGCGATGATACCGTGGGCTATGCAGTGGGACCAAAGGGCGAGGGCAGGTGGACGAGACCCGGCCGACGACCGCAAGCGACGACGCCGATTACATGGATCGGTTCGCGCCACGACTTCGGCTTAGGGTTGGGTACACACCAACAGAGTATGTCCCAGCTCCAAAGATCGGTGTCGGAGACGCACCTTCACAGATGTCCCGGAGGAGAACGCTATGTAAGGGTCACCTCAAAACCCTTCATGTATGTTTTTATGTAAATTAACTTATATCAAGTCGGCATTACTTGCGTGCACGCCTTGCGAGGCGTATGTACGGGAGTTCGAGTCCGTGTTGGCGGCCTCGACGTGATCGCCGTGCTCACCCCGCTCAGCAGCGGGAAACAATTAGTCGGTGGCGCGCCACGATGGGGCGGATGTGCGGCCACTCACCGCCGGGCGAGACGTGGTGCCCCGCCACCAAGACCTCCCCGCCTAGTGGAGGCGTGCCCACACTCGCCCAGCCGAAGTCGGCCCACACCGCCCGACGTCACCCAAGACGCGCCCTCGTGTCCTCCACGAGCCGCAGCGGCCACGGTGGGGTGACGCCGCCGCTTCGTCTCGCGCGCCGCAGTGTCTGTGGTGGGTGACGCGGGCGATCTTCGTCTCTCGCCTGCCGCAGTTGTCGAGGTGGGGTGACGCGGCAGTCCGCCGCGGTCTTTGTCGACTACTCGAGGTACGCACGACATTGACGAGGATGCGTGTTTCGACGTGGAGCGCTTCATGTCCACCGAGGAGCACGCCACCACCGCAGCAGACACCCGAGCCGCCGACATACTACGCTACCCCTCGTGAGCGTGGCCGGGCTAGGAGGGTCGTCCGTCCGCCGCCGCCACTCACGCACTTACCGAAAGCGGATCAGAGGCGTCGCCGTGGATCGACTTGTTGTACAGCTTGTACTTTTGTAATGTATTTATCTTCAAAGACCATGTTGTCTAACTATCCGAGTAGTAGATATGTTTTCTTAGCCATGTCGTTCAACTTATTTTTCTCGATTTTCGCAACTTCGTGTTGAGCAACGTCCGTGATAGCTCGACAATATATAATTGGCTATTAATAAACGATGAACAAATAGCTCATTGTGAAAATATAAGGAGGCACACTACCCAAAGGTAATTTCGCTGAAATGGGGCGATAGCCCCGATATGTCGAGGCACACCGCCCCAAGGTAATTTCGCTCAAATGGGGCGATAGCCTCGATATGTCGTGGAGCACACCGCCCTAAGGTAAATTTCGCTTCGAAATGGGGCGATAGCCCTGATATGTCGAGGCACATCGCTCGAAGGTAAATATCGCCTGAAATGGGCGACGCCCCATACCCAAAGCGATATCTACCCTTTATAATCTTCGCTCAAGACGCCCCTCGCATACCCAAAGAATGAGAGAACAAGAAAGAACAAGAGAGAAGGAAGGAGAGAGAACAATGTCGTTTCTCACGCCTCTTCAAAGAAGCGAAGTCATCCACCTCGAATATCCGGATGAGAGTTGCGTCGACGCCCAGCTTCTCCGGAGTTTCCCGACCGAAATGTGATCGCAACCTACCGGCCAAGATGATGCAATCTACCCATGGAGACACGGCCGCCACCACTCATCAAGCAGTTCGCACCTACAAGGTAAACCCACGGTGTCCACACAATACATGGTAACACTACCATCTCATGCTTCGTTTTTTCTTTTCTTAGCACAAGGACCTGTTGCTTCTTCCAATGGATCGACGGGCGAACGACGCGACGATTTAATTTCTCAACAACCGCCACGACAACTACCCCGCTTCGCCCGAGAACTTCACCGGTGGGAGGCCGCCAGATATGTCCTTTTCTAGATCGACCAGAGCTTAGGGCGGTGTGCAAGGGCCAACCGACGGTGAGTTTCATGCGACATACTCATGTTGAACTCACAAAGTAGTAGTTCTAAACCAGTTCATCGCATTACAGACTTCAAGAGGACACTTTCAACATCAACAAGTCGAGGAGGAACCTCCTCCGGCCACCAAAGCCTCGACGTCACAGACATGGCCCGGAGGCGATGGTTGATACCGCCAGGTGATCTAGCGGATCAAGATTCTACCGGTGCCCTTGGCCGAGGATGAACGGTCTTGGTACTTCAACCGGTGGACCCGAGACGCACCACCTACATCTCGTGCAACTCGCATGGGATAAGCGGGGAGTAACCTCTCCGTGGTACCACTACCGCCCGAAAAGCCGCACTTTAGCACGTTGATTGGTGTTATTCAACCACCAAAGCGGCATATCGCATTGATCGCAGGCACGCTTCGGTTGTCCAAGCATAAGCCCAACACACACCTCCCGCACCATATAGTGGAGTGCGAGCCGAAACAGAGCAGGCTCTCGCATGTCTCCGCCAAAGGCCAACACAAAGAGAGGTGCGGAGGGTTCCTCCTCTCAAGAAGAAGGGACAAGGGGAAGCAACGCCGAGGTCCGTAATATGCAACAAATCCTTGACTCGCTATGCAGACCATCCGAGAACCCGTGGTATTAACATAGGGACGCCGAATCGGGATGACATGCCCATATGGGAGGCGAAAATCCACATAAAAACAACCAAAATTTAAGTCTTATACACCGAGACGTCGGATAGGCCACCCAATGGGCGACATAATGGGAGCATCATGAACCCTATGGAGTTCTTTCATAGTAGGGATTGAGCGTGTCCGAGGACCGGTCGCAATATTTACACTCGTCGTAATATGCGAAAATGTCTTACATCATTCTCGTTGTACCGGATAGGTGGAACGATCATTTGTTCCACCACGACGAACAAAGCTTTCCTTATTAACCTCGCTATTGTTGTAATGCCATGTAATATAATATAATCTAATCCATTGCTTATTTTATCATCCGAACTTTCGATGTATGTGCCCTTATATATGTATTGTTTGAATTTTAAAAATTCCTCATATATTAAAATCATTTGAAATTTTTATGGTAATATCACTAATTTATCAGAACCTCCATAAAAGTTTCAAAATTTCCCGACCTCGTAAAAGTTTTCATGGTTTCGTGGTCATGAAAGTGCCTTTTTCCGATTTTCGCAACAAAATGCCGGGCAACGTCCGCCATCTCGCCCATACATAAGTGGTAGCCGCATTGCGTAGGGCCGCCCTTGATTTTTTTCAGATTTTTTGACCATGTCCGGCACGTCCCATGGGCTACGAAACCCTAAGTGGCCACGATTTCCATGGTTTCGTGTCATGAGTGCATTTTCCGATTTTCGCAACAAAATGCCGATGCAACGCTCGGCTATCTCGCCCATACGTAAGTGGTAGCCCACATTGCGAGGCCGCCTGCATTTTTTCCCGTATTTTTTGACCATGTCCGGCTTGTCCTGGGCTACGAAAACCGCTAAGGGCCACGATTTCCGTGGTTTCGTGGCGCGAGGGCCTTTTATGATTTTCGCAACAAAAGCCGGGCAACGCCCGCCATCTCGCCAGACGTAGTGGTAGCTCGCTATGAGGGTCGCCTTGATTTTTGCCGCTTTTTTGGACCGTGTCCGCCTTGTCTCATGGGCTACGAAACCCCTAAGTGGCCACGATTTGGTTCCGCGTTCATGAAAGTGCCTTTTTCCGATTTTCAGAACGTCCGCCGTCTCGCCTTGTACTAAAGTGGTATCCCACGCTATGAGGTCACCTGTGCTTTTTTCCCTATTTTTCGCCATATTCGACGGACCCTACGAGGCTATCAAAAACTAAGTGCGTATCACTAACGGACTAAAATAATTTTTCCTGCTCATTACATGACAAGTTTTTTCCCTAATTTTTCCTGGTTCAATGTAACAATTATTGTACAAACAATTTGCAAAAAAATCGCCAAAAAATAAAACTATAGTATCGATCGCGACGCCAGGCTTAATTTCAGACATTTTCCTTTTTTTTTTTTTACGCTTCGTTAGGGTTTGGAGTTTTGTCGTTAGTCGCCCTCCCGTCGCCTCGAAAGAAGGCGTCGCTCGCTAGGGGCGACGGGAGGGTATTTCTGCTATTTTTCGGTGCGGGCGACTAGTTTTGAAAAAACGATTAAAAAAATATTAAATAAAAAAAAATTCTGCGCCTAGGTAGGGCATGGTTTGGGCTTAGGTTTTGGGGTTAGGTTGAGCTTGGGTTGGGCCATATTAATTTGGGCTTGAGCTAACGTGCCGCCACGCGCACCAATCGCATGGCCGGAGCAGGAGCACGCCGGCGTCGAGTTCGTCCAGACGGTGCATGGTGTTTGTCCGGAAGACTTGCTGGGCTCGTCTTCTCCGAGTGCATGGATCAGAGCACTCTAGCTTTCATCCCAAGTCAATTAGTTGTACAAAGCACATTAGGGTAGTTACAAGTAGATTACTCCATTCGCTCCCAAATAGTTATTATTTTAGATAGAGGTAGAGTTAAAATTTTAAAACTTTGGCTATCTATGTATTTTTAAATATTTAAATTGGATACACGAAAAATCACGCGTGTAGATTTATTAAAAAGGTACTTTTATGATATTATAATTTTATTGGATTTTATAAATACATTATAATAGTAATTAATGGTCAAAACTATGTTTTAGAAACCATGTTGATATCCAAAATAATAACTAATTTGTAACCGGAGAGAGTAATTTAGATGCGTGGGGTCTTAGTTTGATCCGTGCCAAGAAATTGTACGATGAAATTCATCTGCAGATTCAACGAGAATCATTTGATTTTCTTTTGTAATGGTTTATGTGCATCTTAAGATTTCTCAGAGTGAGCTGTTGGCCCTTAACCTCCCTCCGTTCTTTTTTATTTGACGTACTAAAATCCTTGCCATCAAAATTTGTATCACTAGTTTAAAACTATGTATATTGTTTATATAACAATTATATTATTAAATTTGTCACTAAAAACCGCTGCATCTCGCACAAGAAAAAATAGCTAAAAGTTGTGGTGATTTCATTTTTCGCTGCAGCCTGACCATATCATTCTTTTACTTTTTCCGAGAAGCCCCTGTTCTGACTTTGTTGCTTAATTTGATAGTGGTGCCACTGTTGGTCATCACGATTTAATCATGCATTCTGTGAACACATATGGGACCTTGGATCGTCATTGCTCGATTGACTTTCGTGCTGCGTCGTGTGTTTGGCTGTTCAAGCCGTAGCGTTAAATTAAGCTCTAGTCAGCTTTCTCTCGTTCTGAAATACTTCGGAGCTCTATAGTCTGTACGTGGCTTCGGCGGATCATGTACTTGAGAAGAATACATAAAACTTAAAGCACATGAGATCCCAGAAGTCGATATGTCCGAGTGGTTAAGGAGACAGACTCGAAATCTGTTGGGCTTTGCCTGCGCAGGTTCGAATCCTGCTGTCGACGTTTTTTAATTAAGAACACCATTATTTTTGTCAGTTAAGCTCTTTTAAAACTAAGTTTACAGAGGGGATTCGTTACAAATTTCACTTGGAACTTGCTAGTTGCTCACAAACAAGACGCGCTTACATTTTCAGGTATATTGTAAATTTCGGGCTTCCAGCAGTTGTATAACACCAAAAAAAAAGCGTATTGTAATTTTAAAATAATAATATGGAAGCGGACATTATGCACGCTCTTATCAACTCATCTCCCCATTCTACATTCTCAACATTCAAATAACATCTAACGTTTTAACTTTTAACAAAAGATTAAAAACGATTAATAACATCTAATTTTTTAAGAACACCATTATTTTTGTCAGTTAAGCTCTTTTAAAACTAAGTTTACAGAGGGGATTCGTTACAAATTTCACTTGGAACTTGCTAGTTGCTCACAAACAAGACGCGCTTACATTTTCAGGTATATTGTAAATTTCGGGCTTCCAAAGAGCTTGTATAACACCAAAAAAAAAGCGTATTGTAATTTTAAAATAATAATATGGAAGCGGACATTATGCACGCTCTTATCAACTCATCTCCCCATTCTACATTCTCAACATTCAAATAACATCTAACGTTTTAACTTTTAACAAAAGATTAAAAACGATTAATAACATCTAATTTTTTAAGAACACCATTATTTTTGTCGCTTAAGCTCTTTTAAAACTAAGTTTACAGAGGGGATTCATAAATTTCACTTGAACTTGCTAGTTGCTCACAAACAAGACGCGCTTACATTTTCAGTATATTGTAAATTTAAGCTTCCAAAGCGGCTTGTATAACACCAAAAAAAAGCGATTGTAATTTTAAAATAATAATATGGAAGCGGACATTATGCACGCCTTATCAACTCATCTCCCATTCTACATTCTCAACATTCAATAACATCTAACGCTTTTAACTTTTAACAAAAGATTAAAAACGATTAATAACATCTAATTTTTAAGAACACCATTATTTTTGTCGCTTAAGCTCTTTTAAAACTAAGTTTACAGAGGATTCATATAAATTTCACTTGAACTTGCTAGTTGCTCACAAACAAGACGCGCTTACATTTTCGTATATTGTAAATTTTGCTTCCAGCAGCTTGTATAACACCAAAAAAAAGCGATTGTAATTTTAAAATAATAATATGGAAGCGACATTATGCACGCCTTATCAACTCATCTCCCATTCTACATTCTCAACATTCAAATAACATCTAACGCTTTTAACTTTTAACAAAAGATTAAAAACGATTAATAACATCTAATTTTTAAGAACACCATTATTTTTGTCGCTTAAGCTCTTTTAAAACTAAGTTTACAGAGGGATTCACATAAATTTCACTTGAACTTGCTAGTTGCTCACAAACAAGACGCGCTTACATTTTCGTATATTGTAAATTTCGGCTTCCAGCAGCTTGTATAACACCAAAAAAAAGCGATTGTAATTTTAAAATAATAATATGGAAGCGGACATTATGCACGCCTTATCAACTCATCTCCCATTCTACATTCTCAACATTCAATAACATCTAACGCTTTTAACTTTTAACAAAAGATTAAAAACGATTAATAACATCTAATTTTTAAGAACACCATTATTTTTGTCGGTTAAGCTCTTTTAAAACTAAGTTTACAGAGGGGATTCACATAAATTTCACTTGAACTTGCTAGTTGCTCACAAACAAGACGCGCTTACATTTTCGTATATTGTAAATTTGGGCTTCCAGCGGCTTGTATAACACCAAAAAAAGCGATTGTAATTTTAAAATAATAATATGGAAGCGGACATTATGCACGCCTTATCAACTCATCTCCCCATTCTACATTCTCAACATTCAAATAACATCTAACGCTTTTAACTTTTAACAAAAGATTAAAAACGATTAATAACATCTAATTTTTAAGAACACCATTATTTTTGTCGGCTTAAGCTCTTTTAAAACTAAGTTTACAGAGGGGATTCGTTATAAATTTCACTTGAACTTGCTAGTTGCTCACAAACAAGACGCGCTTACATTTTCAGTATATTGTAAATTTCGGCTTCCAAATAGCTTGTATAACACCAAAAAAAAGCGATTGTAATTTTAAAATAATAATATGGAAGCGGACATTATGCACGCCTTATCAACTCATCTCCCCATTCTACATTCTCAACATTCAATAACATCTAACGCTTTTAACTTTTAACAAAAGATTAAAACGATTAATAACATCTAATTTTTAAGAACACCATTATTTTTGTCGGTTAAGCTCTTTTAAAACTAAGTTTACAGAGGGGATTCATATAAATTTCACTTGAACTTGCTAGTTGCTCACAAACAAGACGCGCTTACATTTTCGTATATTGTAAATTTCTACTTCCAAAGCAGCTTGTATAACACCAAAAAAAAGCGATTGTAATTTTAAAATAATAATATGGAAGCGGACATTATGCACGCCTTATCAACTCATCTCCCATTCTACATTCTCAACATTCAAATAACATCTAACGCTTTTAACTTTTAACAAAAGATTAAAAACGATTAATAACATCTAATTTTTAAGAACACCATTATTTTTGTCGGTTAAGCTCTTTTAAAACTAAGTTTACAGAGGGATTCATTATAAATTTCACTTGAACTTGCTAGTTGCTCACAAACAAGACGCGCTTACATTTTCGTATATTGTAAATTTTAAGCTTCCAAAGCAGCTTGTATAACACCAAAAAAAAAGCGATTGTAATTTTAAAATAATAATATGGAAGCGACATTATGCACGCCTTATCAACTCATCTCCCCATTCTACATTCTCAACATTCAATAACATCTAACGCTTTTAACTTTTAACAAAAGATTAAAAACGATTAATAACATCTAATTTTTTAAGAACACCATTATTTTTGTCAGTTAAGCTCTTTTAAAACTAAGTTTACAGAGGGGATTCGTTACAAATTTCACTTGGAACTTGCTAGTTGCTCACAAACAAGACGCGCTTACATTTTCAGGTATATTGTAAATTTCGGGCTTCCAGCAGTTGTATAACACCAAAAAAAAGCGTATTGTAATTTTAAAATAATAATATGGAAGCGGACATTATGCACGCCTTATCAACTCATCTCCCATTCTACATTCTCAACATTCAAATAACATCTAACGCTTTTAACTTTTAACAAAAGATTAAAAACGATTAATAACATCTAATTTTTAAGAACACCATTATTTTTGTCGCTTAAGCTCTTTTAAAACTAAGTTTACAGAGGGGATTCACATAAATTTCACTTGAACTTGCTAGTTGCTCACAAACAAGACGCTACTACATTTTCGTATATTGTAAATTTCGGACTTCCAGCGCTTGTATAACACCAAAAAAAAGCGATTGTAATTTTAAAATAATAATATGGAAGCGGACATTATGCACGCCTTATCAACTCATCTCCCATTCTACATTCTCAACATTCAAATAACATCTAACGCTTTTAACTTTTAACAAAAGATTAAAAACGATTAATAACATCTAATTTTTAAGAACACCATTATTTTTGTCGGTTAAGCTCTTTTAAAACTAAGTTTACAGAGGGGATTCACATAAATTTCACTTGAACTTGCTAGTTGCTCACAAACAAGACGCGCTTACATTTTCGTATATTGTAAATTTGGGCTTCCAGCAGCTTGTATAACACCAAAAAAAAGCGATTGTAATTTTAAAATAATAATATGGAAGCGGACATTATGCACGCCTTATCAACTCATCTCCCATTCTACATTCTCAACATTCAATAACATCTAACGCTTTTAACTTTTAACAAAAGATTAAAAACGATTAATAACATCTAATTTTTTAAGAACACCATTATTTTTGTCAGTTAAGCTCTTTTAAAACTAAGTTTACAGAGGGGATTCGTTACAAATTTCACTTGGAACTTGCTAGTTGCTCACAAACAAGACGCGCTTACATTTTCGTATATTGTAAATTTCGGCTTCAAAGCAGCTTGTATAACACCAAAAAAAAAGCGTATTGTAATTTTAAAATAATAATATGGAAGCGGACATTATGCACGCTCTTATCAACTCATCTCCCCATTCTACATTCTCAACATTCAAATAACATCTAACGTTTTAACTTTTAACAAAAGATTAAAAACGATTAATAACATCTAATTTTTAAGAACACCATTATTTTTGTCGCTTAAGCTCTTTTAAAACTAAGTTTACAGGGGGATTCACATAAATTTCACTTAGAACTTGCTAGTTGCTCACAAACAAGACGCGCTTACATTTTCGTATATTGTAAATTTCGGCTTCCAAAGCTTGTATAACACCAAAAAAAAGCGTGTTGTAATTTTAAAATAATAATATGGAAGCGGACATTATGCACGCCTTATCAACTCATCTCCCCATTCTACATTCTCAACATTCAATAACATCTAACGCTTTTAACTTTTAACAAAAGATTAAAAACGATTAATAACATCTAATTTTTAAGAACACCATTATTTTTGTCGGTTAAGCTCTTTTAAAACTAAGTTTACAGAGGGGATTCACATAAATTTCACTTGAACTTGCTAGTTGCTCACAAACAAGACGCGCTTACATTTTCGTATATTGTAAATTTTAAGCTTCCAGCAGCTTGTATAACACCAAAAAAAAGCGATTGTAATTTTAAAATAATAATATGGAAGCGGACATTATGCACGCCTTATCAACTCATCTCCCATTCTACATTCTCAACATTCAATAACATCTAACGTTTTAACTTTTAACAAAAGATTAAAAACGATTAATAACATCTAATTTTTTAAGAACACCATTATTTTTGTCAGTTAAGCTCTTTTAAAACTAAGTTTACAGAGGGGATTCGTTACAAATTTCACTTGGAACTTGCTAGTTGCTCACAAACAAGACGCGCTTACATTTTCAGGTATATTGTAAATTTCGGGCTTCCAGCAGTTGTATAACACCAAAAAAAAAGCGTATTGTAATTTTAAAATAATAATATGGAAGCGGACATTATGCACGCTCTTATCAACTCATCTCCCCATTCTACATTCTCAACATTCAAATAACATCTAACGTTTTAACTTTTAACAAAAGATTAAAAACGATTAATAACATCTAATTTTTTAAGAACACCATTATTTTTGTCAGTTAAGCTCTTTTAAAACTAAGTTTACAGAGGGGATTCGTTATAAATTTCACTTGGAACTTGCTAGTTGCTCACAAACAAGACGCGCTTACATTTTCAGGTATATTGTAAATTTCGGGCTTCCAGCAGTTGTATAACACCAAAAAAAAAGCGTATTGTAATTTTAAAATAATAATATGGAAGCGGACATTATGCACGCTCTTATCAACTCATCTCCCCATTCTACATTCTCAACATTCAAATAACATCTAACGTTTTAACTTTTAACAAAAGATTAAAAACGATTAATAACATCTAATTTTTTAAGAACACCATTATTTTTGTCAGTTAAGCTCTTTTAAAACTAAGTTTACAGAGGGGATTCGTTACAAATTTCACTTGGAACTTGCTAGTTGCTCACAAACAAGACGCTTACATTTTCGTATATTGTAAATTTCAAGCTTCCAGCGATTGTATAACACCAAAAAAAGCGATTGTAATTTTAAAATAATAATATGGAAGCGGACATTATGCACGCCTTATCAACTCATCTCCCATTCTACATTCTCAACATTCAAATAACATCTAACGCTTTTAACTTTTAACAAAAGATTAAAAACGATTAATAACATCTAATTTTTAAGAACACCATTATTTTTGTCGCTAAGCTCTTTTAAAACTAAGTTTACAGAGGGGATTCATTATAAATTTCACTTGAACTTGCTAGTTGCTCACAAACAAGACGCGCTTACATTTTCGTATATTGTAAATTTCGGGCTTCCAAAGCTTGTATAACACCAAAAAAAGCGATTGTAATTTTAAAATAATAATATGGAAGCGGACATTATGCACGCCTTATCAACTCATCTCCCCATTCTACATTCTCAACATTCAAATAACATCTAACGCTTTTAACTTTTAACAAAAGATTAAAACGATTAATAACATCTAATTTTTAAGAACACCATTATTTTTGTCGGCTAAGCTCTTTTAAAACTAAGTTTACAGAGGGATTCGTTATAAATTTCACTTGGAACTTGCTAGTTGCTCACAAACAAGACGCGCTTACATTTTCAGGTATATTGTAAATTTCGGGCTTCCAGCAGTTGTATAACACCAAAAAAAAAGCGTATTGTAATTTTAAAATAATAATATGGAAGCGGACATTATGCACGCTCTTATCAACTCATCTCCCCATTCTACATTCTCAACATTCAAATAACATCTAACGTTTTAACTTTTAACAAAAGATTAAAAACGATTAATAACATCTAATTTTTTAAGAACACCATTATTTTTGTCAGTTAAGCTCTTTTAAAACTAAGTTTACAGAGGGGATTCGTTACAAATTTCACTTGGAACTTGCTAGTTGCTCACAAACAAGACGCGCTTACATTTTCAGGTATATTGTAAATTTCGGGCTTCCAGCAGTTGTATAACACCAAAAAAAAAGCGTATTGTAATTTTAAAATAATAATATGGAAGCGGACATTATGCACGCTCTTATCAACTCATCTCCCCATTCTACATTCTCAACATTCAAATAACATCTAACGTTTTAACTTTTAACAAAAGATTAAAAACGATGATACAATGTTGTAATACGAAGCCATAGAAAGGAAATAAACAAAACATTGCCGTCGGACATACTAGCACGTCGTGGAAAAACAATTCCATCCGGTCAGAAATATACATTTAGACATCGACACAGTCCACATAATACAATTTAGACCACTAATCTATATTATAATTAGATCAATGCCCGTACGTTGCTACAAAAAATAAAATTGGTAACGAAATATAAAGGTCAAGTAAAAAAAGAAAATTGTGCTACAAAATCAAACATCTATTTCTCTCGATTACAAAAGTTTTTATGGTTTCTTCTCCGGTATAAATTAAAACCAAATATATTGTACGTAGCAATATATATTACCAATCTCAAAACTCAATCAATCATTTTAATCCATTTTTGTAATTTATATTATCAGCTTGCGTTCCTCTTCCTCTCACCGTGCCCGTAGTGCGCGCTCCTCGGCGCTGTCGACCTCGTCTTCCTCGTCGTCTCGCTCGTCCTCGTCATCCACCGCCTTCGCAAGGGCGACACTGGGGTTTCCCCCGAGCACGAGACGCTGTTCCGAAGCCATCGCCATTCCGGACCACTGGCCGCTACGCGGTCGCGCTCGGGGTGTCCGCCGTCTTCACCGCGGTGTTCACCGTCCTCCTCGCGCTAGCGTTCTTCCTCCTACCGAGCACGCATGGCACGCTGTGGAGTCCGTCTTCCTCACCGCCCACTTCGTTGTGCACGCTATGGTCGCGTGGTCAGTCGCCTCGAAGAAAGGGGCCATCGCTGCCACCCAGCCTTTGCACCTCCGCGTCTTCTGGATCGCCACCGCCCTCGGCGCCGCGCTCTTCTCCGCTTCGACGGTGGTCCGCTGCGCCGACGGTTTGCTGCTCTTTCCAAATGACCATCTCGCCTTTGTCGGTCTACTTGTCTCCATGCCTCTAGCATACCTAGCCATCACTGGCTTTACCAGCCATGACACCGGAGCACATGAAGGTAAATCAGAAAACACCAGCGCCGAAGCGCCCGCCACGCCGTGCGCCGCCGCGTCGTTCCTCTCTCTTGCGACGTTCAGCTGGATCAACCCGTTTATCTCCAAGGGGTATACCAATGACTCTAATCACCGACAACGTCCCACCGGTGTCGCCGCAATCAGCGCCAAGCTGCGTCGTGAGACGCTTTGTTCACGCCCAATCGCCAACGCGCTAGGGTCACGACACCGTGAGCGCCGCGCTCTGTTGTCCTTCGCCACAAGCATTATCGACCATGGCGCTGGCCTCCTGCGCCTGCAGACCATGTACGCCGGTCCGTCACTTATTGATCGGTTAAATCGAGTTTATTACAATGCGCAAGCACGACATGGGAGATCTTGAATAAATTCTCTTGATTGATTCTGTGAAAACTGTACGGCATATATAGAGTACAAAAGGAATGATTGATTGGCTATTAATTACCAGCAATAATCAGGGATTTTGCTATAATAATCAGCCATATTTAGAGAGATATGGCTGGTTGTAAATCAGGAAAGAATAATTAGTTATAATGACTGGCCATTATTAAAGATATAGGGGCTAGGAAGAACGGACCGCTGCCACCAACTGCAAATTTATATTAGTAAAAATATTATAAAATCTAAAAATTATAATATTACGAAAGTAGTTTTTGAGACAAATATATATATATGAATTTCATGTATCTAATCTAAATATTTAAAATAATATCAATAGTCAAAATTTTAAAAGTGTACTGTAGATACTAAAAATCGACATGTATTTATAACTAGAAGTAACTCTTAAGCTTCCTCAAGGCATCACGAAACATACGCCACCACTGAGAAATGGCACGTCATACTACTAAATAAAATACCAAACCACCCCCCACCCCAACTTACAATTTCGCTTACAAAGTGGGTCCAAGAATCTTTCCCTTTGCTTGTCACCGGAGCAAAGCTAAGCACCCGTGCCGTGCCAGCTTCTTTCCCTCCGTACCAGTTCGCAACACTCAGTTAGATATGCTAGAACTTGCTAGCAAGAAGCGTTATAGGCATCGTAGCATAAGAATTGATCATTTATACTATTTAGTCAGTGCAATTGAACATTTGCCATATTTTGTCTCACTGACATGTGGCTCTAAAACCCACATGTTAATAAGACAACGTGGAGCAAATAATCAATAGCACGAGTAAACGGTTAGCTGATGTGATTCTCATCGAAGTCGCACACGCTAGGACTATCCAAAGCATCATTCATGACTACTAGGATTTTTACAAACCGATCTGCGAAATGAAGACAACAAGAGTTTTAACAAGCTTACTGAGATCTTGCTAAAAGAAACAACTAGGTTCTTGTTCCCGACATGTCACTACGAGTTTTCTCTTCCACATTCTTGCTAGCTTCAAAACCTTTCCTCCAGCTTCTCTTCCTTTCTTCGGTTAGTTACTATGTCATCTGGCCGCTAGTCGCAGCGGCGGTCCTGAGATTTTAGGGGCCCAGGACGAGATTTAAAATAAGGGCCCTTCTAAATAATATATATATAATATCAAATTACAGATCCATCTAATTAATATGTTAAACATAATACATGTAATCACGTTAGTTAGGATAATTGGCAAAATCAATACGACAATACCTAACGGCTCATGGATGAAACGTCGAGACGGAGACACGGCGCTCGCGATCGCGAGGGCAAGCAAATGCCAGACCGCAGACGGCACGGGCACGCCCGCAGGTGCGCCATGGAGACGCGGTGGCGCGGACGGACACTCGTCTCGTTGTCCCGCCTGAATCCTCAATCCTGATCGGCTGATCGCCTGATCCGCTGATCGTGCCGTAGTCGCGTCGCGTCGTCGACGCGATGCCTGTCCTTGGCCTTGGTCTGCAATAGCAGATGAAATGTTTTGCCACGCCAACCGGTCTCTGGAGTCTGGAGTGGGGCCGTCGTCGGGAGTCAGAGCGTTGATGGGTCATGAGTCTACGCACGTGACTGGCGGGCCACGATTCGCGAGGCGTCACGGCGTCACGCGCTGGGCCTCAGCCCTCAGCCACTCACAAGCCACCGAGCCAGGACTCAGAAGGTCGGTCACGTAATCACTAATCACGTTACTCATATTCATATACAATATACATGCAACTATGCAAAGGTGGGGCCCATAGGTTTGGGGGGCCCGAGGCGGTGGCCCCACTCGCCCCCCTCCAGGGCCGGCGCTGGCTAGTCGCCATATCTCTACCGCGTGTTCAGCACCTGTGACGGGGTGACATGTATGGATCTGCCACTGCATTACCTTGACAAACAACAACGAGAAATGAGCTACTTCACATAGATATTATTAGATTGGATTTCGACGTTTCACTTTGGCCCTTGTACTAGTTTTCATGGAATAGCTCCTATCTCACACGAGAAAAAGTTACCGACTTAGCTACGATTCAATCTAAAGACGAACTAAATCGCAATAAAACCCCACTCATCCAAACCAATTTCAGTCGGGGAATCGGAAACTGTGTAACAAATAGGGTTTGTTTGGAAGATAAGAAAGAAACAAATTTCTTTAGAAACTAATCTAATTAGAGAAAAATTGAGCTACGTACAGACAGGGCTAAAAGATTGGCTCCGTAGACCGCAGCCAACTCATCCCATGAACCGGAAAGAGATCCAATCGGTGGCGAATCCAGAAATAAAAGAATAGAGCGTGGGTTTAAAGAATTGGTCTAACTTAAGATAAACATATTAAATAGCTTGTATTATTTTTTTATTGGTTTAAAGGTTACTAATAATATTTTATTACTTGAGAAATACTTATACAACGTTTGCTTTTCAAACTTTTGTAAATCTATAAACAAGTAAACACCAATCAATCAAATAATTGGCTATTTTCTCTATTCAATCCATTTATGTGGTTACAATTAACAAAAAAAAATCATAAGTAAGAAGAGAGGCTCACATTGTCTACTTGTTATTTTGGTCAGCTCACTTAGCTAGTCATGTGTTCGTTGGCTCACGTTACGCTGCCTCATTGGTGGATTGCTTGTCACTATACACCCGCACCCTCACTAGCTTCCCAATATCCACTCTCTGTATGCATATCAAGTGTCTTTGACTTGATAGGCTGCCATGTCCTTGCGATTGCTAAATTAAGCTTTCAATAAGCAGTGGTCCGCTAAGCCATATGGTATATGAATCAGCTTATCCACTTAGCAAAACTTTATCTTTCTCAAGATATGCTCGAGTGCGTGTGCATTTCTTATTGCTATGTAAAAAATTAAGCACCGATGCTAAAAGGGTACTCATTGTTGAAAAATATGATGCTTCAATGCTTCTTTTTTAAATTATATAAATATTAAAATATAAATAAAAAAATAGACGATGATTACTCACTTCTTTTACTTGCGTCTAAGATTGTATCGAGAAGGAAAAGGACGCAAGCACCGCTCTTGGCACCCGCTCTTGGCACCGTTGTTCAACTGGATCAAACAGCGCTAGCTAAGACTATCTCCAGCGAGCTCTCCTCCCGTTCCGCTTCCCCTCCTGATGGGAAAACAGCGCCGAAGGGAACGACTTCACGTCTCCAGCGATTTCCCCTCCCCCTCTCGCGTCCGAGGAGATAGGAGAGAGATTCTCGGCCATCTGAGATTGTCCTCCCATTCCCTTCCGCTCGAGGACCTGGTGGGTGACCGTTCGCAGGCTGGGGCGGAAGAGGGGACACCGCGGCGTCGAACCGGGGGCGAGAAGCATTCAGCGACGGCAAGGGCGGGCCGAAGGCGACTCGTCAGGCAGCCGCAGTGGTTCGTGAAGAGGGAGTACCTGGGCCTCTTCACCGGCATGCACGGAGACCGCCGTCGCGTCCACGCGAGGTAAAATTTCCGCCCACTTTCGCCGCGATTTTGTTGATGGATCTGTCATGGTGACCGGATTCTGGAGTTAATGGTCCACGGCGGTGCTCGGATCTACGGTTAACTAGGTGGTTTTAGGGTTTTGGGCGGCCGCCATTTACCCCATTGTTCCATGCGACTCCAGCTCGAGCTTGCTGTGACTGAAGCTGGTATGACCAGATGGAAATACTTCGATCTGAAGATTAATGACCTTGATGTCGTTATGAGCTGGTTCGATCTGTTCGTTACGCTGGTTCTTACGAATATATCAGATCTGAGCTGGTTTGATCTGATTCTGTAAGCTTGTTCTTACAAAAATTTCCATCTGACAGCTCATATGACCTGTTAAATTTGAGAGTAGCTCATATGACCTGTAAAATCTTGATCTGATTATGACTTAACCTGGTATGAGCCCTGATTATGACTTTTTAACCTGGTATTCTTGATCTGATTATGATTTAGATTGGACATTTCATATGCTTTCGCAACCTGAATGCATTCGAAAACTTCTAGCGCTCGTCCGAATATCAAATTTGATGCGTCTTCAAATTTGACAATGCAAAGGATATTCTCTGCACAATATGTCTTCCTAGATTTCCTTCCTGAATATGTCTAAGTAGGCTTGGTGTGCATGTACGTCGCGATATTTATCGAGAAACAGATGGTTCTAGAAAAACACATGCTAAGTAGTCCCTCATCAGAGGTGTTGTGCGACGCCATGAACCGAGGAACAGCCGATGGAGCCTTCTTCTCTTTGCTCAATGCACTGCTGCGACTGAATCCTATCCCAGCTTGCTGTTAGAGATTGGCCCATTGGATGGTCTATTTTCTTTAATTTCAAAACGTGCATGATTTACTATCATATTGTCTAGTCAAGTGGAGGTTTTATTGGTTTCATAGTGACAAACCAGCTGAACAATTTGTTTTACCTGAATAATACGCAAGTTTTTGTATATGACCGAGTTGAAGGTAGGGAAAACTTCGGCGATAACTTTGTGAAATCAGTTTCAGCTTTCAACCTTTGAAACTTTCTCAGAATTAGCATTTAGATCTAAGTTTGGTATAGAACTTTTTTTGTCATGCTACCTGTCATTCTTCACATGTTTTCGGTATTAACAGTAGTGCCAGTTTTCATTGTGAAGTATGTAGTGCCAGTTTTCATTCTTCACTAACATTAGTGCCAGTTTTCATTCTACAGTAATAGTGTCAGTTTTGCAGTTTACAGTGCGAAGTATATAGTCTATGCTTCTGTGAATTGTCATTCCGAAATGTTAGCTATGATTCTGTGAATTGTCAGTCTGATAACATATATGCCTTCTCAAGCTCAATTGTTACCTATAGTTGGACTATATAACTCATTCCGGTATGCATATTTCTCATTCTGATATGACTGGGAGTGGGCCGACTCTTCCGAAGCTAAAAGATAATGCATTTTCCATTTGGAGTTATTAGGTGAACTGCAAATTAGCTTATGCTGGTAATTTTTTTTACACATAAATAGTTGCAATCGGCTCTTTGTTTTGTTGCTTGCAGTCAGTTTAAAAGGCATTGTTTTGCTATTTGTAGACGGCATGACATACATTATTTGTGTAGATGGATGAACAAACACTCGTAGCATTTCTGCGAAGCATGAAAGGCAAAATTGAGTTGGAGGTCGAAGCTCTTAGGCAGCTAGTAAAAGACAATTTCTCCCCGGCACAGTGTTGCCATGCTATTGACCTGAACTATGCTCTCCTCGGTGTGGATGCCATCACTACAAGCTTGGACGAACTGAGCCTCCGAGCTACAGAAGTTGTGGCAGCAGCAGAGAATGCAGGCCTTCATGTGGATGATGATCCTTCAAAGGACGTCGACCCTGACGACGTCCTCCCCGCTGACTATGTGCCACCACCGCCGCCTTATCAGACTGGTTGTGATGGGGCTAGCTCAGAGGAATCCGACTCCAATACCTGGGAGTCCGACCGCTCGGGGCATCTGCACATCGAATACGTGTCGTAGATGTTAACTTTCGTGGTGTTTATGTAGAACTATGGTGGACTGTCACAACTTGCCACGTCTAATATTTTGTGTGCTCAGTATAAATATGTAATGTTATTGTGGATTGTGAGAACTTGCCATGTCAGACAACTATCTATTGTTAAGTTTGTGCATCGTTAAGTTTGTGCATTGTGAACTAAAGTTTTTGTCATGCAATTTGTAAACAGGGATATCATGGATCCATTTCTACAGAGTATGCTCAATGCGCCAGGTCATAACAATAATTTCAGTGATGCTGGGACCCAGCCAAGCCCGACCTCGCCGGTGTCGCTCTTCACCCCGGGTTGGTCTGACCCCCATGGGGCGGAGAGTACTTCAGCAAAGGGTAAGAAGAAGAAGGGGGCGCCGAAGACTTCGAGGAAAACATGGAAGGCAGCGGAGGAAGAGCTGCTAGTGTCGGCATGGTTGAATGTGAGCCAAGACTCTATCGTTGGCACTGATCAATCAGCCGAGACCTATTGGGGCAACATTATGAAGTACTGTGAGGAAAATCCCACCGCGGACTGGACTCCGAGATCTGAGAAGGGTTTAATCAATCACTGGTCGCACATTAGTGCGGATTCGAGCAAATTTGCTGGTTATATGGCGAAGGTCAACGACATTCACCCTAGCGGAACGACTCTCGAAGACAGGGTAAATAACAAATTTCAATTGCCATTTCATGGAACAATAATTTTGGTTTCCCTTCATGCGCACTTATACATATGCTTATTTGCCCTTTGCAAGCTTGCCATGGCGATGAAGATGTTCAAGGACATCGAGGGAAGGTCATTTGGTTTTGTGCACCTTTGGCCCACTCTTAGTCAGCACCCGAAGTGGTGCGCTCACATCGATGCAAAGCGGCAGAAGACGGACGATCATGCCAACTCCGCACGGTCTAATGCCGCTGAGGAGATGGCCACTGGGTCTCGTGAGTTGCCTAGGCCAATTGGTCGTGATGCCGCAAGGAAGGCTCGCGCCCGAGGTGCAAAGCATAAAGATACTCTTCTTCGCCAAGATTGGGAGTGGGATCTACAGAGATGAGTTTACACACATGAACAGTCACAAGGCGGAGTTGGTCGAAATATGGCGTGAGGAGGTGTCCATCATGAGGTGCAATGAGGAACATCTGCGTGAGGAGGTGTCCATCAAAAGGAACGCTGAGGACGACAGGATCATGGCGATGGATATCAGTATGATGGACGAGGCTTGTTGTGACTACTTCTCGCGTCGCAAGGCAGAGATTATTGCCAGGAGGTATGGGTCATGATTATTGTGAGGACGATATGGTCATGATTGTTGCATAAACATTGCCAAGCTGTATGTTTTGCTACCTATGTGTGTCCCGCTTAAGTAAGTTATTGTAATGCATGGATAATGCAATGCGTGCTACTATGTATGGTTAACTAGTTTACTTGGTCGAACTAATACAGCTACCTGTTTATTCCATTACAACAGAATTACGCTACAGTGCGACATAATCGACATTTCTACTAGAAAACAGAGACTAGGCAGTACATAGTGACAAATATTGCATTCCACATACTACTAGTAGCTTGACGAGGACCTATGACCCTCCATGAAGGCACCATAGGTGGTCCACAAGGTCGTCCATAAGCTGGCGATGTTTATGGCGGTCACGGATCTGTTGTGTTGCCTCGATGAAATAGAGGACAGACCTGCTCGGCGGACGTGAGATTGGGACGGGTGCATCCATGAAGTCATAAATGAGGTCCTGGGGGGACCTTCCCTCTCATCCTCAATAATCATGTTATGCATGATGACACATGCTGTCATGATGTCGTGTAAGGTGGATTGGTCCCAACATCTGGCAGGCCCGCTGATAATAGCAAAGCGAGCTTGGAGTACACCGAAAGCTCGCTCCACGTCCTTGCGCACTGCTGCTTGCACACTGCCGAAATGGACACGCTTGTTCCCTCGAGCCGCCTGAATTGGTTTCACAAATGTGGCCCACTCGGGGTAAATACCGTCCGCCAGATAGTACCCCATTGTGTACGTGTTGCCGTTGATGGTGTAGTTCACTGGGGGCTAGTACCATCAGTTAACCTGCAAAGAACGTTAGATCTATGCAACACATTAATGTCATTCATGCTACCCGCATGCCAAGAAGGCGTGCGATCCATAGATCGATGAGGCCACACCTCCAAAACTAATGTGGGCTTATGAGTATGCCTCAGAATTGCCCCTGAAATGCCTTCGCAATTCTTCCAATTCAATGCATGCAATGATGCTTCCAAGCATCCCAGAAATCTCGCGCGCCTAACGGCAAGCAAGGCGCTCCGTGTCGCCTTGAGTAGGGGCTCTGAGGTACTCATCCTGAATACCTCGACTACGGCCGAACAAACTTCTTCGAGGCTTCAATGGTCGCGTATACCACCAATATTTAACATACTCGTCAAGAGCATCATCGGAGATACCGTATGCTAGTTGACGGATAGCGAGGTCATCTTCGAAGAGAAGATAAGCCCACCTTCGGCGCCATCTCTTCTTCGCTGAACCAATCATCATGTGCCTCGACAAAGATTTGCGATCCTTACGAAGAGGTGCTCGCCATCCGAAACTCGCAAGGGCATACCACGACGTGAAATAGCGGTGTCTTAGCCAAAAGTACCACCTCTCACGCATTCCACGCTCAAGAATGGGTAACCGTACATGGGCGCCTCAGAGAAGTAGTCATTGTATAGCCTTGCCGCACCGCCGAGGTGTCCTCTTGCACCACCGACCGGCCAGAATCGAGCCCCCCAACAGTGGTACACTCTCTTGTGCCGCTAGTTCCTCCTCCTCAATGGCAATGCGCATTAGCAGATCATCGCCTTCCTCCTCTAGCATCATAAGTTGATGAGCACGCCGAGAAAAACTCTAACACCACAAACGAACTCATGGTTCTTGCTAGCTCTCAAATGAGATGAGGTTAGAATTGCAGACAACCTCCTTCAAACCCAATGTTGTGTTGATGGTATCGATCATCCCGTCTCCCCTTTTATGGAGGATGCCGGAGGTTGCTTCTCATGGAAGGAAATGGGGTAAGTGATACCTCCTTCAGACAAGCCACCAGAGACAAGTGACATCTCCTTCCAGACAAGCCACCAGGTACAAATGATAACATAGGAGGACAAGCCAGCTGTGGGTAAAGTGACAACTCATTGCAGGACAAGTGACAACTCAGTGCAGGACAAGTGATAGCTCATTCCAGGACAAGGCAGCTGTGGGTAAAGTGACAACTCAAAGGCAGAGGACAAGTGATGACTCCTTCCAGGCAAGGAACCTATGCACATGCTACTTTTTATGCACTATAAGTAATACATGTAAAAATTATGTATGTACTAATTTTTTAACAATAATGCAAATTATATTTTTTTATTACGCAACCTCATTTATTATAAAATTAATTATTTTGTTCCAAAATGTACGGAATACATCATAAACAAGTCAAATACACTCTGCTATAAAATACGGTACAAACTTTGGCGGTTAAAGTATATGCTTAAAATATGGATGAAGGGATGGGAAGGGAAGCTGGAAGGGATGCTGTTGGAGATGCATGCTGGGAAGGGAATGGAATCTGGGAAGGGATTCCCGTTAGGGGGCGAGAAGGGATTCTGAGAAGGGAAATCGCTGGAGATAGTCTACGCACCGTAATACTTGCTTGCAGGCCCGTTGACACTGTGCAGCGACCTTTGCCCTCACGGCCTCACGGCCTCGGCATCACACAACCCCGTCCCAAGGCGCAGCAGCATCCAGCCGCTTCCCTTCCCTGTCTCCACCTCTCTCCTCCGTTCGGCTCGGCTCTCCCCTCGTCTCGCGAAACCCTTCCCCATGGCGGAGTCTCCCGAGAACGCCGCCGCCCCCCCGCCTCCGTCGCCGTCTCCGCCCCCGAAGTCGGGGATCCCGCCGCGGTACGACCTGGACGCCAAGTGGGACGCGTGCCTCGACCTCTCCATCCGCCGCGTCGCCTACTCCTCCCTCGCCGGCGCCTTTGCGGGCCTTCTCCTCTTCCGTACGGAACCCCCTAGCCCCGATTCCCGTTGCTTTCATCTCGTGAGATCTGTTCGCGGCATGCTTGGTATTTCGGTGTTGGATTGTTCCGTCTATCTGTTGGTTTAGGGTTAGTGCGGATGCTCTTGTTCCATTTCGACTGGCCTAATGCGATGCGGGACATGCTAAGTACGTTGCGCTCCTGCAAGTAATACTTTGGAGGATTAATGCGCATTATCTATGAACTGATTGCTTTAGGTTATTGTAGATTTATTATTTCGTGCGCTATCTCTGTGATTGGAATGCCACATTTGACGGTAACTGAGTTTCTGTAGAGTCAATTTGCCTCTAGGGCTGTGAAAATTTTATGTGCGCAAGCGAAAATTCTTTATGTTCAATTTACTGTATGACATGGGGCCAAACCCTTATTTCAATCGATCTTCTTGTCAATACCAAACCCTTATTTCAATGTTCTTGTCAATCAGTATATGAAGAGTGTTAGCTGTGGCTGAATTGCTAGCTAGGCTTGTGATGACTCTGATGTGTTTACTTTAAATGGCTTTAGTTGGTGTGAGCAGAGCTTTCTTTTCTGCTAGTCGCTCATGAACAGGTTTGGTAATTTTGTGTAAGCCTTCATCGTTTTCTCTTGGCTGGTCGTTGGAGAAAGAGCAGCACAATGTTTAATTAGGACGTGACTGATTGGGATTGCATAATGTGGGAGACATAAATGCTAGGCTACTCTGCTAATTATAATGTATCTCTTTTAGTGCTTAATCATATTATGTCCTTCTAAGAGTTCAACATGTTCGATGCATAGAATATGTTTGAAATGTGATCGATGGTGAACTGATAGACCACCTTAGGGGATCATTATGCCGTTCATTCCAAGTAGTATGCAGGAATGGATAGGGCTGTGGTACAACTGTCATTGATCATTTCTAATCCTGAACTGTAACATCTAAAATTTTGCTCGCGCTTAATCTGACCAGCGTTAAACTCACTGTTTCTCCAGTTCTTTTTTTCTTACAATGATGCAAATCAATTGTAGAATGTAGGTGCAGTATCCTTGGTGAATCTCAATCTCGAACCTGAAGGACTTGGCCATTGATGTTTATCTCAAAATCATTATTACTAATATGCTTTCCATGTCTTTTTTTGTTTAGTTGAATAATGTGGAGTTTATTTACTTACATTCAGAACGAACCTTTATTTTTTAAAGTTCTTTAAACAGTGTAACTTGTGTACTGCCTTTTGCATCTGAAGTAGTTTAGCTATGTACTGCCTTCCACCCTCCAGAAATTGTGAGTTTGTGTAGCAACTAAATATATATTTGCATGAATGTTCTCAAATTTGTTAAGTCTTATTGACTCCTGTATTATCCAGAATGAACATATGCAAATGCGCACAACCTGTTAAAGAAGTAAATTCACACATCTTGGAGTAACTGCCATCAAATTTACATTCATGTGCATTTTTGACCTGTGTTATTTTACACAGGTAGCCCAACAACCCGCTGGGCATCAGTTGCACTTGGAGCTGGTGTGGGGCTTGGGGCTGCGTACATTGAATGCTCATACATATTCAATGGTGCTCCTCCAAAGTTGTCACCCAAAGTTTCAACTGTCCCTTCTGCTCATTCTGGAGTAAACTTTCTCATTTTCCCTTAATTGTAATTAGTCTTTAGCTGATTGGCTAAACTTTATCATCGGTGTATTAACTGCAGTCTTTTACCAAATTGTGAAATATGGTGTTCTTTTTACTTGACCACAATTTTTCCATCCTGGTAGTATATGCTATGATTACCAGCTCTATGTGTTTCTGAAAAACATTCTATACTCTTTTGTCAAGTCATGTTAGCCTGCGCACTACATTCATCTCCCCATTTATGGAACAAATTCATTGCAATTAAACTCTAATGAACATAGCAGGTATTATATGTTGGGAACCTGGCAAGAAGGATAGATTTTCTATTCTGAAAGCAACTTGTTTAGTGTGTATTGACTATTGAGGCATTTATAGACGTGCTCTCCTAATCCTTTCACTGTTGGCAATTGCAAAAATATTAGGATTTAGGCACACACACACCAACACTGATCTTAACATAAAGTTCGAATGTGTTGTGGTTGGAAGTAATTTATCAACTTCCATCTGTGTTTAGGACTATAGCTGTAGCTGAGGTATTGATTGCTTTCCTATAGTGATACATTTTCTTCTCTAGCAGCGAATTCATCAAAACTTGTTTAGATGATCCCATGCCAGTCATGATTTCTTCAGTTTGGAATTATTTTGTTTCAAATTGGTACCCAAGTGCGAGAAAGGATGGTTCTATCCTTTGGTGAAACCACTGCTTTTCAAGATCCTAGTTAATAGTTCTGATTTTTTTTGAGATAACATGTATTGCTATCCTTTGTGTGAAAGTACTTTTTGAATTCTCTGTTAAAGTTTTGATGATTATCTCATGAACTTGGTACTTGTAGGATGCAAGTAGCGAAATTTGTTATTTATGAAACCAAATATTGCCTTTTATATTCTTATCGATTCTCTCTCTCTTTTCTTTTATCAGGGAGAAGACAAGTAAACACTGTTCGTTGGATCATCTTGGTGGAGTTTTGGAGTGTTGTTAAGTTAGTTATTCCATGTCTCTGATGTGATATCACCTCAAAACTCAAAGTTAGCATGTGCCTCACTTCTGATTTTTTGCTTCGCACTTTCATCAAAACGATTCCAACAGCGGTCTGATGACCCATGGCTGCGCACTGCAAGAGCTTTGGATGCTCCCTCTTTAAACGATGGTTGTGACCAGCAATAAATTTTTCATATTGTGAACTTGTTGCAGAATGCACGCGATTAGGCGTATGCATTATACGAGAATCCGTTGATGGGTGGTTTTGTTTCTACGCCTGACGGTCTGAATATATGTGGAGTGTAAACAGTGTGTGTTGACTGTCACTAGAAAAATGATTGGCTATGGCTATTTTAAGGTTAACATCAAACTAACAAATTTAAGGACATCTTCCCTAGGGTGTTATGTGTCATCTTCTCCATTCACATATACAAAAAAATTTAAATTAGAACATTTAAACTTTGAAAATTTTAAATAGGATGTTTCAACTAAAAAAATTCAACTCAAAATTGAAAAATTTTAAAACAAAAAAGTACAAATAATAAAGTTTAAATTAGAAAAGTTTCAACTTATCGAAAAAAGTTTCAACTTGAAAACTATCAACACGAAAAGTTTTAAATTGAACCATTTCAAATCAAAAAGTTTCAACTTGGAAAAAAAATCGATTCAAAAGCTTTTCGGTTTGAAAATTTTTGATACAAAAACCTTTTTGTTCAAAAAGTTTTGATTTAAAATTCAAGTCAAAAAATTTTCAACCAAAAATTTCAAATCAAAAGTTTCAAATCAAAAAAAAAATCAAAAAATTTCAAATTAGGAAGTTTCAACTCGCAAAAAATCAAATCGAAAAGTTTTAGCTTCGAAAACATTCAATTCAAAAACTTTCGAACCGAAAAAGTTTCTGTTCAACAAATTTTCAGTTTGAAAATTTTCTATTCAGTAAACTTTCGATTTGGAAAGTTCGCTTAAAAAACTTTTAAAAGTGGTTAAAAAATACTTGTTTTCAAAAACTTAAGGGAAAAAATTGAAATTTAAAAACTATTTTGAGTTTTGAGGGAATGGGAATGAGGGAGGAAAGGGGATGAGGAGGTGATGCCACTTATCACAGTGAGAGATTTTGAATGAGAAGGAAAGTGGAGGAAGAAAGGAAATAATGTCACTTGTCACAAGAAGAGAATCTTTAAGAGAGAGGTACTGCCACTTGTTACAAGGAAAATATGTTCTCATCAATTTTTTGATGAGAATGACCTTAAATTGGCAATTCCTATTAGCTATCTTCTTAATAGTTGGACAGCCAGCGTACAATCAGCATATCCACACTAGAAAATGAAATTGCTGCCTACTGGCTAGGGTATAAAAACCGTCGAGATTTCAGAAATCTTGACCGGGGATGAGATTGAAAAGCCCGGTTGAATAAAAAAAATAAAAAATTTAAAATGCTAAAATATTTTTAAAATTTTTGGCAAATTTCTTCGCTTATTTTGATCGAAATGCATACTATTTTGATCGATTTGTATGTTATTTGGGCCAGATTGGGTGCCATTTTTTATGGATAATCATGATGGGAGTAATACATGTAAAAATTTAATGAAAAGAAGTTTAGCTGAGTCGGTACAACTTAGTAAGTTGATAGGCTAAATTTGCTTGGGTTCTAGGTTCAAATCCTATGGCACACAGCATTTTTTTTTGATTTTTTGTGCTTAATCGGTTGCTCAAAAATTGCCAAAAAAATGGGGCAAAAACACCTCTGTGGGGGCTTGAACCCAGGACCTCAAAAACCCCACCATGGGGGCTTCATCCCAGGACATAGTGTTGCCCTTAAAAGGACTTAACCAACTGAGCTAGAGGTAGTGATGAGTAGTAGAGACGATTATTAACCCCACTTATGTATTGTTCTCATAGTGGATCACTCATTCACTTCCAGTCACACCCTCTCACTCATTCACTTTTCTCTTCCAACCAATACAGTCCATCCCCCGAGAAGCTCCCTCGTGACCTCAGTAATCTCCAGCCAAGTCCGATGGAGATCCAGCCATTTTTCGCCATATTCGATGAAGAGAAAGTGAAATCTTGGCGAGATATACCGAGATATTGGTCCATTTCTCCGAGATTTTGCCCGAGATCAGCTCAAAGAGGTAACAAAATTTTTTTGTCTCGACGAGATTTTGGGAAATATGTTCGAGATATATGCATTTTATGCCAGAATAATGCTTTCACTAGGCGGATTTGTTAGTTTTAGTAACTTCTCATGTGGTTGAGGAAGTTAGGGTTCGGTACATGGTGATTGTTAGCAGTGTAGGTAGTTAGGGATTAAGATGATTGATTATCTAGGGAAAGGATGCCAATGTTTGTACATTTGGGACAAGGAGCAATAACTAATACTTGAAATCTGATGGATCAAAGCGTCGACAAAAAACATGTTCACTCTTGTATGATTTACTTTAGTAATTCATAAATGAAGTGTTACTTATATAAAAGGGAACTATGAATCTATGACTGTTGTGGGTAAAATTGACACGATATTTCAGAATAGGATAATTTTGTCGTTGCACTCACATATCCTGAGACAATGTATTTGGCTTGACGAAGCTCACGTGCCCACAATACATGTATGGTTTAATTCATTCAGAACTTAAGCAACTACTAGATGCATGCACTAAGGTTATGTAGCATCGGATTGTCTAGGTCGAAGTGCAACTACTGTAGGCATGTTATGAAGAGTGGAGAGGTGACCTATCTGAAGGAACATCTGGCTGGCCTCATCGGCAATGTGAAAGCCTACCCAGGCATGTCTAAAGTGGTTAAGCAGGCCATGCTCGTGAACCTCCATGGATGTCGGGAGAATAAGGAGAAGGAGGCAGTGCGCTTCCGTAAGGAGGAGGCTTGCAACGACTGGACCACTTTGACCACAGACTACCGTACCAAGCAGAATCAGCTCAAGATAGCCATAAGGGCCTTGAAAGAAGAGGCGTGGTAGAAGCTAGGGAGGGTATGGTCTAAATGGTTCCATGATAATGCAATTTCAGGAAAGAAGGCCAAGTGACCGTATTTCACAGGTATGAAACAATCGTACGGTTGTAAGTTACAATTCTTGTGATGATTGTAGTAACCTCTTATGCCTGTGATAGACAAGTGCACTCGAATTTTCACAACATATAAAACTAGAAAATAAATCCAGAGCATTGGATTGCCAAAATATACTAAAACTCGAATTTTCAAAATTTTCAAGAACCCATATACCTAGAAAACCTAATTTCTAAAGGTTAATTATCAATTTTTGGGATTAATAAATTTTCTCAGTTTCATCTTTCCTTAAAAACCGGACGAGCTCCCAGCCCATCAATTCTTTCTGGCCTAGGTAGCCTGTTCGGCCCATGTGTAGCGAGCGGTCCGACAGAGGTGCACGGCTCGTGAAACGCGCGGCCCATGATGCGATGTGTGGCCCGGCAGCGTTGAGCGACCCGTGAAAACGCGCGGTCCATGATTCACCCGGAAGAAACCCTAGCCTTTAGGGCTTGTTTGCCGCCGCCATTGTGCGCGTAGCAAACAACCATGCGAAAGGGGGAAAATTGACAATATGCCACTCTCAAGAGTTGGCTTCGCCCAAATGCCATTCTGGACATTGAACACTATAAAATGCCACTCTGTAGAGTTGGCAACTCACCGGCATGCCATTTTGGGGTTTAAAATGATTTTCACCCATTTTCGTGTTGAATCGACCGTTTGCCCTTGGGCCCACTCGCAGTCTTCTCTCATGGGACGTTTACGGCCACACCGTCCCCACGAGAGTCCCACACCGATCGAGCCGAGCCAAGACCTCCTCCTCCATGCCCGTCTCAGATGTGGGGAACGCGATGATCCCCGGCCACATCGCGGCGACGCCGACGAGCTAGGGTTCCGACGGGGGTGTGCGAGTTCCGACCGGCGGCGACGCCGGTTTCCAAAAGGTGAGAGGCATTACAACCATAGCCTCCATAGAAACCCTAGCTTCCAATTTGATTTTGATCTCCTTCCTCCGTTTTCTTTGTCTTGTGCATGTCACCGTAGGTAGTAACACTGACGGTGAATGCATTTGAGTGGTGCGGATGAACCCCAATCCAAGGATGGGTGGGTAAAGTCCTCATAACTCGACATTTTTCTTTTGTTTTGATTAGAACCGAGCAGTGGTAGAAGAAGAGAACCCTAACCGATTTGATTTTTTTGTGCACCTATTTGAGGTGTTTTATAGGTTAGATGCTTGGACTTGGAGAGATAGTACTGTAGATTGGTCACTTCCTTGCACTCCACCGCAAGATTATGTTAGTGCTGTGCTGTCGGGAGTAGTGATGCAGATGGCAATGGGTCTGCAGATAGCATTGGGAGTGGTGATGCACTGTGAGAGCAGTTGGAAGTGGTGGTGCAAAATTGAGAGACAGCTTGGAAGTGGTGATGCAGTTAAGACAGTTGATTGGGATAACATAAGGATTGAAGAAACACAAGATGAAGATGGTAGAATAGCACAAATGACTGAGGATCAGTTGTATTTGCTGCTGGGACTAAGAGATGAAGATATGGATAAAAACAATGAAATGCCAAGTGCAGATGGAAGAACAGAGGGCACAAATGTTGGTATGGGAGGTAATGAGGATGTCGCCATTCTCATTGTGATTTATGCAAACCTAGATGAGCCATGCATTGCTTATGACAAGGATCACCCTACAATGGAAGTAGGAACACTGTATCCCTCAATGAAAGAGTTTAGACTTGCTGTCAGGCAATTCGATATCAACGAGGAGTTTGATTTAGGCGTTGAAAAAACAGATCAGACTAGATTTAGAGGATTCTGCAAGGCACAAGGTTGTCCTTGGAGGATTGTTGGGCACAGGAGAAGCGATTTTAAAACCATAATGGTACTAACAATTTAAGTTTGCTTGCATTAGTAATCTTGTGTATGATGAAGTTTGTGCAGCTAATAAGAGCTTTTTTTTGTTCTAATAGGTCTCAGTTCAGAAAGGGGAGCACACATGCACATCAAGCAGCAGAGTGAGTGGCAATACCGCATCTCAAGCATGGGTGGCTGACAAGGTTGTCCCTATTCTTAGAAGGAATCCAAATTTTGGTGCTGTAGACTTGCAGAAAAAGCTACAAGATGATCACAAGGTAACCATACCCTATGATACTGTTTGGAAGGGGATGCAGAGAGCTCTTAGAGAGATGTATGGTAGTTGGGAAGAGAGCTTCCAGTTGCTGTATAGATGGAGGGCAGAGGTCCTAAGAAGGTCAAAGAGTAGCATTGTAGAAATTGACACCAAAGTAGTAGATGATAGAGTGTATTTCCATAGGTTTTTCGTGCACTAAAACCATGCATCGATGGATTTGTGAGTGGGTGTAGACCATACCTAAGTATTGATAGCACCGCCTAAATGGTAGGTGGAATGGTCACTTAGTCATTGCCACGACCTTAGATGGCCATAATTGGATGTACCACCGTGGCTTTTGGATTCTTTGATTCAAAACACAAGATAATTGGGTATGGTTCATGACCCACTTCATAAGGCATTAGGAGACCTCCTTTACTTGCAATATGTACAGATGCATGCAAAGGTTTGGAAAATGCAATTAGCTTGGTATTCCTCAGTCAAAAAGAGGGAGCGCTTGGGCATCTTATGCAAAATTTCATGAAAAAGTTCCATGGTGGAACTTTTGGGGAGATGTACCCGCAAAGAAGGGCATATAGGGTTGAGGTTTTGAGAAACACATGGAGTCAATTGAGGCTCAATGCCCTCGTGTCATGGATTACTTAAGTAAGTGGCACCCTCAAGTGGCAGAGGTGTATATTCAACCCGAGATTAAGTGTGATTACATTAATAACAATTTAGTGAATGTTTCAACAACCGGATGAGAGATATCAAGGACCTCCCTGTGGTTGACCTTGCTGACAAGCTAAGGGAGATGATAATGATTCTCTGGGAGAAAAGAAGAAGGATTGGGGATAGGCTAGAAGGGAAGATACTACCAGCAGTGGTAGTGCAGCTCAAGGCTAGAACTAGAGGACTTGGGCACTTGAGAGTGGTAAAAGGCATAAGGTTTCTGCAGAGGTATGGGATAATAGGCTGAGTGAGTGCATGTGGTTAAGGAGGATGCACATGAGTGTTCATGCCTTAAGTGGCAACACACAGGTAAGCCTTGTGATCATGCACTAGCTGCTATCACTGCCCATAGGGTGTTTAACATGGAGGATTATGTGCATGAGTACTACACTGTCCAGAAATTCAAGCAGGCTTATGCAGGCCTCATAGAACCAATGCCAGACAAATCTCATTGGCCCAAAGTCGATTTGTTGTATCCAGTTGGGGCACCTCTAGGAAAAAGATCTGCTGGGAGGCAAAGGAAGCTAAGGATAAAAAGTTGCTTAGAAGGTGGCAGCAGCCTGTGCCAAAGGAGATCAGGCAAAGAAGAAGACAATGGTGAGAGGACCTATTAGGTGTAAGAGATGTGGGGAGGTAGGTCACAGACAAGCAAGCTACAAATGTCCACTAAATGGAACCAAGAAAAGGCAAGATTCATCTTTTTGTATCCAGTATGAATCACAGCTTGTTGCATTAACTATTAACCACTGAAATGTCCACTGTTGTAGGAAGAGAAAATCCGAGGCGAGGGTATGGAACCAATCAAAGTGATGAACATATGGTGTGCAACATGATAGCCCCGAGTGGTCACAAGGAGGTATGTAGCAGATTCAAGTCTCGCAATACAAAGATAAGCATCCTTTAAGCATAATATTTCTTTGTTTTGTTTGTGCAACAAGATAAGCATCCTTTTAGGCATGCACAAGCCGACATCTGGGGCAAGCCACCATCTCGGGCCTCAAGCATCGCCACCCCATCTCGCATCGAAGAAGATTAGTCCTCGAAGGCAAACAAAAGGAAAAAGATGACCCCAAGAAGAAAAAGATGACCCCCAAGAAGAAAAAGATGACCCCATCGAAGAAGGGTAGTCTTGATGTTGTTTGCATTGTTTGCAAGTCTTCAGTGTTGTTTGTACTTTGTATGTAATGTCGCTCATGTTGCGCACCAAACCATGCACCGCTTTTTGTAAGTATCCAGTAATGCTTATGAGCATGCTTTTTGTAAGTAATGCTGTTCATGTTGCAGCCAAACCATGCACTGCAGTTCTGTGACAATGTCATCACTTTTGTCAATTACATGAGATCATCAGATCAGTTTACCAGTTCATTTTGTCGCCTAAAACAGTTCATGAACTAATGCTTTTGCATTTATGGATCTGAAATATCATCTTTTTCAGGAGTCAGAACCTATAATGGCATGCTGTTGATCCTCACCGTCACGTGCATATTCTATTTCGTAGATCACCGTTAACTTTGACAGATCTAGTTCTTTTCCTCCGCCATTTCAAATATACAACATGCAGGATAGATTTTGTTAGTTGTGGCTGCCCCAGTGGGAAAGTTGCTGGTCATGGTTGCTTTGGTGCTCGTTTAATGTTTTATTAGGCTTCTCATGTTTTAGGAATGAAAATCCTGTGTTGAGATTTACACTCCTTTGGATAATATATTTATGCCAAAAAAAATAAAGCAACAATGGGTAGCTGCAAACTGCAATATGATTCAATTACATCAGATCAGTTTACCAGGCTACTAATGCTTTTGCATTTATGGATCTGAAATATCATCTTTTTCACATCTGGTGAATGGGGAGACCATGTCACATTGCAAGCAGCTGCTGATAAGGTTAATTCTCCTTTACAACGTTTCCATCATTTTTTGGTCAACTGAACTTTTCTGACTTTTATGTTGCATATGTGATTCATTGCTATTTTTCCCCCATTCTACTGAAGTACAGCACTGAAGAATGAAGATCCTTAATGTTTTTTTTGCTTTTGGCGCTTCTTTGCAAAAATATGCCTTCTAACATCATTCACAGATACTGCTTTTATTGAAATTGTTCCACAATATCGGGCTCCACAGAGACCAAAGACTGCTTTTGCATCATGTCACTGAGGTAACCACTGATTCAATTCCATTGAAATAGCATTTCAAGCCAACAATGCATTACATCATTCCATTACATCATCACTTAACTAACAACACTACTACACCCAGCAAACCTAAAAATGCAACACATAATATGATCCAAAGAAATCTTCAAAGATCTTCGACATCCTTGTGTCCGGATCAATAATGATCCTCTCCAACTTGCGCTCATAGTTCATCCCGTCGTTGTCGGAACTTGTTCAAACTTCTCTGAGAAACTCCCAATGTTGACCATACCCGAATTTGCAAGAAACTCATGGTATTGCTCACGCCACATGTAGAACATGCACCTCCCAGGAATCTGTGAACATCAAAATCAGGATCCAGCTCACAAGAACATCCAAGAACACAAAGAACCCTACCAGGATTCTTGCTCATTCCAAGAACATCCAAGAACATCGAAGAACACAAAGAGTAAAATCGACTTACATCTTGCTCATTCCTCCGACATTTGAAAAATACCCTACCAGGATTCTTCTTTGATCGCGACACCAACTCTAAAATCCGGTCACCACATCTAGGGCACGCCACAAGCGGTAACCCACTGGGGATGTACTCCATCTGTGATGACGCAGCACGGAACCGGACCGACGACGTACCTTGCGACATCTTCCCCGACTAGCGGCCGCCGTCGTAACCCTAGGTCGCTTGGCGTGGCCTACTCCGCCGCCGCGATCGATCGCGTTCGCCAGATCTGAGACGGGCATGGAGGAGGAGGGAGGGTCTTGGCTCGGCTCGAGGGTCCGAGAGGAGAGATGGTCGGTCGGTGTGGCCATAAACGCCCCATGAGAGAAGACTCAGAGGGGCCCAAGGGCAAAACGGTCGGTTCAACACGAAAATGGGTGAAAATCATTTTAAACCCCAAAATGGCATGCAAGCCGAAGTTGCCAACTCTACAGAGTGGCATTTTATAGTGTTCAATGTCCAGTGGCATTTGGGCGAAGCCAACTCTTGAGAGTGGCATATTGTCAATTTTCCCCCAGGAAAGCTGCGTCTTTGGGCGCGGCGGTCCAACTTCGGGTGGATGGCGACGCTGCTGGCGATGCGGCCGAGGAATGCGGCGGGGCTGCGCTTCGGGCGCAAGAAGCCAAATTTTTTTTAATTATATATGAACAGTAACTGCCATTAATCTGATCTAATTGATCGCGGGTGAGGATGGGAAGAAGAACGATCTACTAGATCGATAGTAAAATCCCTCAAATTTTCGATCTACTAAATTCAATTGCGATTCAATCGATCATGCCAATCTATTATCTTGATTTGCCCTGCAGGGAAAATTCTGTAGACTATCGTGTAGGATAGAGTCGCGTAGGACTTTTCGGCAATCCGAGTGAATGCCGGCGTGATGGCGAGTTGATTGCAGATCGGATCGGGCGATCAATCGCCGATAGTAGATCGTTCGTCGATGATCCTCCTTGTGGTAGAGATTCGTGCTGATAACGTATCGTAAAACGTCGTCGAGCGTCAACGATCAATCAACGGATGTAGATGCAAACACGAGAGCAAGAACAATAGACACAATGTACGGGTGGAATTATCTCTCGCTTTATTGATTCCATTGTTTACAATGAGGGGGCACCCGATATATATAGCGGTATGAGAAAGAGTTCGGATTCGACCACATTAGAAAGAGATAGAGTCCTAACCATATTTGGTTTAGGTTTCCTTATCTCATAACAAGTACATGTTGTTAATAATCGAAATTCTAGTAGTGTGGGGATGACAGCTAGGTTCTATAATTTTTTTCATGAATAAAGCAAGCTCATTCATTTGCCAACTAGGGCACCACATCATCTAAAACCACCCACAAAACTGGCTTTAGACATGATTTGTGTAGATTTTGACAATTAGAGGATATTTTACCACATTTTATAAATATAAGGAATAAAGACTAGACGAAGTAGTCCCTAGATGGACTTTCTGCTTTGGATCGGGATCTGGTACGGTCCTGCAGGGCCGTCCGATAAAAAATAAATGTCCAGATCAGCTAAATGTGCCATGCATTTTTTACTGTAGCAAACACTGTTTATCATATTGTAGTGCAACACTGTTCATCTCATTTTCAATCGATCTGAACCGTCTGATTAAAACATCGGATGATCCACATATGTAAGAACTGTTTAAGTTCCATTCTCCATGTGGAACTACACCGGATCCTTGTTCTGCTTCATGTAATCGTCCGTATCTTTCTCTGTTTCCGAAGAGGTTTAGAACCAAACTAGGATAGTTTGCGCGGCGTATACGCCGCGTGCGTTGTTTTTTTCGCGAAAATAATTTAGTTTTTTTTTGTCGGGGTTTTTTTTTAAATCATCGAGGAGACGTGATTGAATCATGTCATTCGCTGAGACCATGCTCTGTTTTTTTGCACTGTGCTTTATACCGGCGATATTCATAAACTAATGCAAGTATTAGAAAAGCATATATGAAGACGAAGCTTTAGTGATAGCAATAGCGCCATATGTAATTGTTAAGATGTACTAACAGCACAGAAGCAAAGGTTTCTTGTAGGCTGAATCAGCTGTAAAGCACAGCGAGGTAAAATGAGCAGGCAAACTATTTATCAGCGGTAGCGCCGATGTTTGAATAAGCTGAACACTAAAAGATTGTTTTGTATAAGAAGAGCCTGTTTCACTTACTATAGGGCAGTCTTTCTATCATCGGTGAGGCAACTGCTATTTCCTGTTAAAGCAAAACAACAGTTAGCGCAAGATGTGAACATAATCGATAGATAATTGCATTTGGCTATATTTATGTACTAATCATTTGTTAGCAGATGTATAGTTGTTTGAAACAAATGATGATGCGAGTGTTTGAGAAAGCTGTGAGCATATATCTATGGACTAACTATTTATCAGGATCGATATAGCTGTTTCTAAGTAACAGCGGTTTGTGTTTTGATAAAGTCGTGAGTGTGTACGAGGCTCAGCGTCATTATCTCTTTGAGACTATGGTTTTTTGTTATGTATTATTTCTTGAATCAGTGAACTTTAGAAAACAATAGAAGCATTAGTAAAGGACATATACTAATAAAAGTAAAACAGCTGGTCACTATATTGCAAAAGAAGCAAAATGGTTATTTTGATAAGGTAAAACTAAAATGCAATATTTTTTTGTATGAACTGGAATGATTTTGTTCTTAGATCTACAAGCAGCAGCAACTGTTGTAGCTGTACGTAGAGATAAAAGAAGTCCATGATACTAATTAACATGATAGATCTGCCGTGCGATCTATTTGTTGTTTCGAAAGAATACAACCGAGTTCTTCAGAGTTTTAAGCTTGCGGTTATCTGGAGAAGCTGAATACCAAAAGTTCGCTTTGTATAAGAGCAGCTCCGATAATGGTATCTGTCCTGCCAGCACCGAATGTTAACCTAAAAGAATAATAAATTCTGAAAGCATATGTAGATGACAGAAAACTATATGTAGGTGTGTTTGCGTACCTACTGTGCACCATCAACAGCGCAGCCACTTTATGAAAACGGCAGTCTGAGTTTTTGCTGTACCGGTAGCGTAATATATGAAGATATGCTATCATTCACGGAAGCGGCAATCTTGTCTTTTATATCATTAACTGGATTGGGTATGTCTACAAAGTAAGATAAGCATCAGGAAGACATATATATTGACAGAATCAAGAGTCTGAATGTAGAAAATAGCTAAAAAGCAGTGCGCTTACTTCAAGGAGGGAAAACAAAGGCAGAACATTATTCTGCATGAATTGAAACAGATCTTTTTCTGAATCTGCTGATACAAACAATAGTTTCTGGATAAGGCAAATATTAGAAGATCTGAGATTACGATTTGTTTTTCTGTATTATGTCCTGGACGGGAGATGTCTCTGAATTAATGTAAGCATCAGTAAAGCATACATATAAGCAGAATTTTGGCAATAGCAATAGGACTGCACGTAATTCCTGAGCTATCTTTACATTAGGAAAGCATGGAAAAAAAGGTTGTCTATAAACTGCACTAATTGTAAATGAGCAGAACATGTTTAGATCGATCTATCAGGTAGGAAAATCTAAAAGCTGCTGATTAATACAGAATGCAGTGTGATTATTAGTAGGAAACATTATAGGTATTGGCAAAGCACACATATTAATGAAACCAAAGCTTTGGTTAAAGGAAAGTAAAAAAGAAAAGCAGTCTGTGGAGAAGCGAAATATGAAGATCTGAAATTATGATTTGTTTCTTCGTATTGTACTTTGGATAGGAGATGTCTATAAACTAATGTAAATACCAGCATAGCATATATACAAGCTGAGATTTAGCAACAGCAACAGCACCATATGTAATTTCTGAGATATCTTCACATTAGGAAAGCATAGAAAGAAAAGTTGCCTACAGATCGCATTAACTATAAATCAGCAAAACAGGTCTAGATCGATTTATTAGATAGGGAAATGTAAAAGCTGATGATTAATGTAGAATGCACTGATCCAAAACGGACAGGCAAACTAAATACCAAACGCATTGCAGAGCTGTAGCAGAGAATTATCTATACCGCTGTACAAGACAAACATAACTGTTTTATACGTAGGGTCTGTTATAAATAGGAAAAACTGTTATCTAAATAAGCTAAATACTGGAAGATTATTGTGTATAAGAACACTGTGTGTGATCAATAAGACAGTCTTGATGTTACCATTTATATGATCAATATTTTAGAGTGAACCGAAAGAATAATAAGCCTGGAACGTAAATACAGATAAAAGAGAACTACATTCAATTAAATCTGCACGCATACTATTTGCCAGTAGTAATATAGCTGTTTTTAGAAAACGGTGGCTTTAGCTTTGATTGCATCGATTGCGCAGTATACAGCTAGATTTTATCATTTGTGACAGCGATGATGCTGTTTTGCAGACTATTGATTGGATCGATAATCTCTATAAATAATCAAAGCATCAATAAAGCATATACGCCAACAGAAGTAGGATTATGGAGGCAGAAAATATTTGAGAAGCAATATGTTTATCCTGAGGAGGGAAAACAAAGGCAGACTAATATTTTGTATGCACTGTAATTATTATCTTTTCGAAGGCACCAATATGAGCAATCAATATCTGTTTTCTGTGAAGGTTGCTTCCAACGACAGCAGAAGAAAGTAGCAAAAGTAAGAAATGCATTATGCCACCGTTACCTTATAGTCTTATACACATATTAGTGCAGCAGTAAAAAAGATCCAACAACCATACAGTATCTTTGGATTAGCTCAATTGTATTTTGACAAATCATCATGCGATGCTCTCAGATGATAGCAGGCAATTAGCAGAAGATAGCCATGTGCTGAATAGAATGGTCTGACGCAAAATAACTGCAAATCGTAGCGGATTTCATCATGAGCGCAAATATTTTCACATGTATATCTTAAGAGTAAAAGAATCTTGTTGCATCAGTGAATATGTAAAACATGTTTTGGAATCCGTCTGGCTGTTGAGGTAAGCGAAGCCTGTTATCATAGATCACAAGTTAATAGTAGCACTGCAAAGAAAGAAAGAATAATTTAGCTGGACAGCAAAGCAAAGATGAGTGGGATAAAACGTAAAAAGAGTGATAAGAACAACAAATAAACTGCTAAGTGAGCAGAGCTGTTCCATGCTGCAAGTAAGAGGAAAGGCATGTAGCCGCATGGATTATACAAAGCAGAGCGAATAGCTGTACAATACGCAAAATGAAGTCCTGCAAAATCAAGAGCAGCATTAGTAAAATAGGCGCCTACGAAAACGTCTATTGAGCGGCAAAACTAAGAAACAAACTGTACCTAATACGAAAACATGGGCATCCACTTCGGCTTCAATCTCAACAATATCACGCATAGATACGTCAGTAAAAACTTGTACTCCCATGTTCACAGAAATCATGATAGATAATGCGTTTACCTCATCCTCAGTTGCTAAAATGGGCTCCAGGTGATAGGAGGCGTGAAACATACTAAAGTGATATATGCTCATATTCTGGAACCAGATAACTGCCAAAAAAAAATCAACCAAGCAAAGTAAATTAACATCAAATGCCTCAACAAAGTCGCAGTTTCAGGTTACCAGAAAATAAGAAAAGAAGAAGAGATTAATCAAACAATCATAATCAGCAGGCAATCCAGCTAATAATTTGTATTTAGCAACATTGGAAATGTCAAGGGAGATGTTAATCGAATGCACAGAACATAGATTATGAAACTCGCAATCACAAGATGAAACGAAATTCTATATTTTTTTCTATTTTATTTTTATGTTTGAAGGGTACATAACAAAATCTTACCTTGATCAAAGTAAGGAACAAACACTTCCTTCACAGCTTTCCTGCAAGCACAAAACACACCCAATATACTTTGTTCTGGCAATTTGGTCTCATTTCCAAGAACCAAAGATATAACTAACACCGAAAATTATGGTAATTTCAGCAACAATGCTCCTAATGGCAATCGAGTCAAACAAAAGCTCATCGCTGACGACATCACAGCGGCAAACTGCGGGTCCAGGTAAAGCATATTCGTACGCACCGGAGGGTCGGCAGCCTGGCGAGCAGCAACCACATTTCAACAATGTCAAGCTAAGCATATGCAAACCAAGGTGAGCAGAGTGAGGAGAAGCTCGCACCTTCAGCTTGGGCACGACGGGGGCCGTCCCTGGTGTCGAAGAGGTCCGAAAGCGTAAGCGACTGCGACGCCTCGCCGCCCTTTGAGAACGCCGCGCCGTGCTCGTTGAGGCCCCACGCCATTTTCTCATACAGCTCGGCGCGCCGGGACAACACGGAGCCACCTGAGGCAATCAAGAAAAAAAAAGGCGCAAGATTTCACAAGTTGACACGCACCAGAGAAAGTGGAAGACGACATCCGAGAATCGGAGGAGATCAAGAAACAATACACAGAGGAAATAACAGAGCTGGTAATTGCATTAGGGACCCCAAAAAAATCGACAAGAACTGGAGAGAAAACCGGAGATGGTAGAAGAAAGATGAAGAGCTGCGCGGCAAATGGGGTGAGGGGAGCAAAAGGGTTTAATAAGATTACCAGGGGTGGTGGGAGGATAGGAGCCCATGGGTGTCCAGTTGAGGAGGAGGAAAAGAAGGAGTACGGCAGCCGGTAGGAACCAGATGGCGGTGGCCGGTGATCTGAGGCTAGCGGAGCAGGCAAGGGGCCTCCTCGTGGCCATCGAAAGCAGTTTACTGGTTGTGTGTCGTTTGGTAGTATCATCATCGGTCTAACGAGGGACTTCCTGGGGCAGAGGAGGCAGACCACCGGGCTGCGGCGCAAGCGGGTGGCGGGCTCCATCGGCCGCGAGGTAGGAGGAAAAACACTGCGGTCTTTTTCGCTCTTCACGTTTACTGGATCAGATCGGGAAGGCAAGGGGTAAGGACAGCGTGCGGCGTGGCGCGAAAGGCTCTGGAAGACGATGGCGTGGCGGGAGAGGGAACTCCTCACGAGGGCACGCGGCGCGCGGAAGGAGCGAGCACGCGAGCCGAGCTTCTCATGCGAGCCGAGCTCCGCGTGTGCGAGCCGACGTGCCTACGCTCTCCTTCCGGGAGAGCGAGCCGAGGCGAGGAGCGGCGCAGGAGGAAGGGACGAGGCGACGCAAACGAGAAGCGAAAACGGATGGGAGCGAGCCGAGGCTGAGCCACAAAAACGCGAAACGGGACACAGACCTGCGTACGGCGAAGACGTGGCAGCGACGGCTTGACGGGAACTCTTCAATCTTTAGGAAAGGTAGTATTCAAATGGGGTGTGCCTATGCCTGTGCTTGAACCCTCCCAAAACCTCCCGGCGGCGTCAGGTCGATCGATGCTCCCACAGAGGGAAACACCCCATCACTATCAGCGGCTTCTCCGAAAATCTCCCCAAATCCAACCCAGATTCTACCTCCCAATCGGCGCAATCCGCCGCAAGCTTCAGCAAGGCCAGCCCGCCGCCTCCCTCCCCTGGAGCCGTCGGCCTACGCCCGCCTCCTCCGGGCCGCGTCGAGGACCCGGTTCCTGGCATTGGGCAAGCTCGCGCACTCCCACATGCTCCGCGCCGCCCACAGGCCCGGCCTGTTCCTCCTCAACAACCTCCTTGCTGTCTACTGCCGCTGCGGCGACATGCGCCACGCCCGCCTCCTGTTCGACGGGATGCCGCGCCAGGACACCGTTTCCTGGAACACGCTCATCGCCGGGTACTCTAGCCAGGGCGCTGCCCAACTGGCTCTTGGCGCGTTCCGGGACGCGCGGGGCTGCGGCGTCGGTGTGGATAGGTTTACCTACTCAGCGGTGCTTGCTGCTTGTGCCGGGGCGGGGGATGGGAGGAACGGGCGGGCGGCACATGGGCTGGCCGTGGTGACTGGGCTTGCACGGACCGTGTTCCTGACCAATTCGGTCATTGACATGTACGCCAAATGTGGGATGATTGATGAGGTGAGGTTGGTGTTTGACCGAGCCGAGGAGCGCGACGAGGTTTCTTGGAACCTGCTGTTGTCGGCGTACGTGAGGATGGGGTGGCCGGAGGTGGCAGTGAATGTGCTCGTTTGGATGCACCGGTCAGGGGTGAAGCTGGATAGTTTTGCTTTGGGTAGGATCCTTAAGGCTTGCTCTGAGCTTGGGGATTCTGAGGATGTTCGCAGGATGCTGCATGGCTGTGTGGTTAAGGTTGGTTTGGACTTGGATGTTTTCGTCGGGAGTGCGATGGTGGACATGTATGCCAAGAACGGCGGATTGGAGGAGGCAATTAAAGTATTTGATTGCATTCCGAATCAGAATGTGGTGGTTTACAATGTCATGATAGCGGGGTTTGCTCGGTTAGGTAATGATCCATGTCCTGAGATACGCATTGAAGCAGTCAGGCTTTTTTCCAACTTGCTCCAGAGGAGGATAAAACCGTCTAAGTTTACGTTCAAGAGTGTGCTCGAAGTGTGCAATTTGACCAATGCTGTGCAATGTGGGAGGCAGATTCATGCCCATGTTATACTCAATGGATTTCAAGACGATGAATTCATTGCAAATGCACTGATTAACTTGTATTCCAAAGCACGGTCAGTTACTGATAGTCTGAGGTGCTTCCATATGACACCCAAGCAAGATGTCCTCACATGGACATCCATGATCATGACATTTGCACATGATGAGAATTTTGAAAAGGCACTATACTTGTTTATAGAGCTTCTTTTTGTCGGAAAAGAGCCAGACCAGTTCACCATATCAATTGTGATGAGTGCATGTGCTGCTCTGAGTGTGCCAACAACCTGTAAGCAGATACACTGTTATGCAGTCAAATCTGGATTGGATCAGTTTACTGTTTGTGGCAATTCTCAGATTGCTATGTATAGAAATATAGGTGATCTTAAGGCTTCAAAGAAGGCATTTGAGCAGATTACATGCCTGGATACTTTCTCATGGTCTGCTATGATTTTGAGCTATGCAATCCATGGCCATGAAAACAAGGCCCTCGAACTCTTTGAGGCGACCAAGGATTGTGGTGTCATCATAAATGATATTGCTTTTCTTGCTGTTCTCATTGCTTGCAGCCATGGGGGGCTGGTGGATGAAGGTTTCAGGTATGTCCTCTTTCAAGAAAAAAAAAGGCTTACCTTTATGTTCTGTTGTTTCTCAAATTTTGGTTGTCTTCCTCCAGCATATTATAATATTCTTGTAGCAACTTATGAGAGATCTTTCTAGTTTGTAGTCGGTGTTCAATAAGTCATCCTACAGAAATTCTACGCAATAGCAAGTGAGAGAAGACAGTCTGGGAATTGTAGAGTGCAATGCCAAATAGATGGCAGGAGTCTTCCTCCAAAAATTATTTCTCCTGTACTAATCTAAAAAAAACATGTTAGCTAATACACTTCACCTAAGTCGAACCCAAGTGCCTATATGGTGATATCATACTTACCCTCAAGATAGCAAATCAATTGTGCATGTTGGCTGCATTACAGCATGCATTTGGTTTCTCATGCCGATTGCAATTATACCTTTTTGGATTACCAATTTCAACGGACCAGTAAGATCATCAGATTTGAAGTAACACCGCCAATGCCGGTCCCAAGCCCGGATGTAAAAGGTGGAGGGTTCGAGTTTGACATACCTTTTCTGAACAAAATCATATGTAGCCGTGAAGCATTATAGATGTTCAAAAGTTATGTATAGGATGCTAATTGAAGAATGTACTACACAGGAACAAATGAAGTAGGGTACATTCCTCCATTTCCGGTACTTATACCCCACTTATCAATGCTGTTCACAATTCATCACAAATTTTTCTTTTGTAATGCAGGCATTACGAGAGCATGATATCAGATTATGGATTTGCCCCGAATGTGAAGCACAAAGCTTGCATAGTTGACCTCTTTGGCCATGTTGGGATGATGGCTGAGGCTGAAGATTTCATAATGAGGTCTGGATCAGAAAATTACCCAATACTTTGGCGTGCACTACTGCGTTCCTGCAGAATCCATGGGGATAAAAAGAGAGGTACAGAAATCGGAGAGAAACTAATGTTACTTGAGCCCTTTGCTTCTAGTTCATATGTCGTGCTGTACAACTTGTACATGGATGCTGGCAAAATCTCACTGGCTATGAGGACAAGAGGCCTAATGAGAGAGAGAGGCATGACTAAGGAAGCTGGGATTAGTTGGGCCGAGCTTGGAGGATCCATCCATCATTTTGTTGATGGAGATAACTGCTGCTCACAGAACAATGCATTTTATGCCAGATTGGAAGAATCGTTGGTCAGGGTGAAACAGAAGTCTGAGCATTGTGGAACGAACATTTGGGAATTAGGATTTCAAAGCAGAAAGGTTAGTGACAGCTCAATCAGCAGACATGGTGAATTATTGGCTGTGGCTCGTGGGCTGTCTACTTTCCCATCTGCTGCTCCTGTAACAGTTATGAAGAACCAGAGGATATCATGGGAAAGCCATGAAACCCTGAAGTTGCTATCAGAAAGAGAAAACAGGGAAATAGTTGTCAGAGATCCAACTCACTTTCATCGTTTCAATCAAGGTTCATGCTCTTGCAGAGACTACTGGTAGTCAACTCAAAAGTGATATCTCTCCATGGGAGTACGTACCAATAAGGGTCAGCAGAACAGTTTGATCGTTCATATATGTGAGGTTGCAACTGGTGTGTGGCAGGTAATTTAAATCTACAGGCAAGTAAACCAAGTCAGGTTACCCAATTGGGATCCGGAGGATGAGAAAAAGTGAAATAGGATTACAATCCATGGAATAGGAGTTGTATCGATACAGCATATGATTTTGCTTGATGATGTCCACCTCCAACCTTGCCTTGCTTTGCAATTAAGCACGACATGTCTCGAGACATATTTGATGAAATCATGGAAGAAGACAACCACAAAAATGTTAGGGCTGCTGAAGACATGAAGGCTGACTGCTTCCCTGTGTTTCAGTTAGAAGGGTCTTAATCTGCATACTTGGCCAGTGAGCCAAAGTACTGAACAGAATAGAAGCTGCTGCTGTTGCAGCATGGTGGGTTGCACGCCTCGAAGCTCATCTGCAGCAGTCCGGGAAAAAATTAAAAAAAAATTCTGCAGCATAGGGTTGGTTCACTGGAAACTTGTCAAGCCATAATCCCCCCTCAAGCCGTGGAAGTTGTGGTCGGCACTCGGCAGTGTTGATTTTGAAAACAAGCTGATACCTTATATTCTTTTAGAAACGGATGATGCTTTACAATTCTCAAGCTAAAGAAATTCTGGGAACTTTACACAAGCTGACAGTAGGTTTCCCTCATTTAGGCTTAATCGATGACAACAGTAGAAGCAGAGTTACGTCTGATACGTGTGTACATGTCCTAATGAGCTGTTTATATAGGTTTTGCAACTGTGGAAATGTATATAGGACTATGAAATGGCATTCATCCCTCTGCTCATTCGCAGAGACCATATTCAATTGTAACAGAAGAAATTTTGGGGTACCTGTTGAGTATCCATCACTGTGTTCGATTACAGAAGTAGGATATGGATTTGATTCTTCCTTCTCTTCTGTTTATCCCTACAAATGAGTGGGTAGTTGATATTGGTGCCTGAGGAGGAGCCATCAGGTATGATTAGGGAATATGCAGATGGGCTGTCGTTCTTCTTGTTACCGCTCACTGTTAAAACAATGGAATAGGTCTATTTTACACCTCTCAACTATGAAAAACATCCAGATAACCCTCCAAAATTATAAATCTGATTATTTAACACCATCAACTATCAATATCAGATTAAATCATACCCTACGGTGGTTTTTCTTAGCTGTTTTGCATCTTTTATATATAATTAAGGCAAAAAGTGATTCAGAATTTCTGAAACTTTTTTGGTATGATTCTAAGACAATACTTATACTCTATAAAAATTTCAGACCATGATCACATTTGTACAATTCTATAAAATTCTAATAAGGTCACTATCTCAATTAAGGGTTTTCTAATTTTGATTTTTATGATCAATTTATGTTCAATTCATTTGGGATTTTTTTTTTGTGATCTTAGGGGTTTACAGATAACACCATAAAATTTTCAAATGATGATCAAACCTATACAGTTTTATAAAAATTTAACAGTGTTATTGTTGCTTTTAAATTACTGTAATTTTTTATTTTCTAAATGTATCAAATCCTTTCAAATTTCCCTGAGACTTTTTGAAAACATTGTGAAGGTGGATTATGGTTTAATTAAATTTTCTTCAAATTTTGTTCTTACATGATTTTGAACTTCAGAAGTTGTTTTTTATTTTCTAGAAGCATTAATTGAATTCAAAAGGTGTTGAAATTTCTATGAGGTTTTTATAGATTAATTAGGATTTATTTATATTTTCTAAAGCTTTTTCTAATTTTTCTTGAGTTTGCCGATCTAGGTCGAAAATCGAACAAAATCGATCAAATCGGTCGTTTTTGTTTTTCATCGCTTTTTATCCGTTGAATTCAAAAAAAATTTAACTTTGTAATTTGTTTGGCATCTACTGAGCGGTGGTTTATTTTCAAAATCGGTTGGTAAGGTAAATCTAGCTGGAACCTGTAATTAGCTTGATCATGGACTACCACGAGATATTTGTGCGCGATCAACTGCTAAGCTGGTTGGTGAGCTGCTAGCCTGCTACACAGCGTGCAGGTGCCAACCAGGGGCGGAGCTACAGGGTGGTCCCAGTGGGCCACGGATCACCCTGGCCCATCCTATTAGCCTTTAGGTATTTTTCTGTAGGGAAAAAAATCGTAGGACTTCCTCAACCGACTTTTGTACGCGCGATGGTTGTTAAAGCTTTTTATTTGATCATATTGTGTTTGGTATTTTTTTATTTAAATGTTGGTATGCTGCACTTATATTGTTAAAAAAGGTTAAGCTGGACCACTCATGACTAAAATCCTAGCTACACTACTGGTGCCAACTGTTGGATGCTTGTCTTCTAGGGGTACGCAGTGGTAGTAGTAGTACTTGTTAGGACCAGTTTTGCTTGTAGCAGATTGATGTGATCTGTCTGCCTCCGCACGGCTCAATGCCAACATTCGCGCTCGCCCGAAGCCACCGGTGGAGGAGTAGCCTGTGAGCTGGTCGTGTTGCTAGACGGGACTGATCACTTTTCTATCGACTTTTATCTTTTCTTTATAAATTTAATCTTTCTATGCAAAATTACATATGTAGCCTTCTCCTTTATCACGGAAGTATAGTACACAATACTTATCTTCTGCCATTCTCGGGGAATACGGAAGCAAAGTGTTGCCACAGCCAGCAAGCGTGGGAGGAAGACTGCTGTGGTAAATGAGCACGGGAAGCACATTTTGGGTCGGGGCGGGGCTATATATTTACAATTCTTCACAGGAAGGGCCATATTTGTTAAAAAAAAGATAAAAAGGGCTAAAAGATTGATCACTTTCGGAACTTTTCACCGCTTGGCGGATGCTGTTGACATGTCGCGCCGCCACTTCTAGAACTTATCTCAAGTCCAGTCAAACTACTTAATGCTCACGCTAACACTTTAAAGGAAATCTTGGACAAATTTTTTCAATTGAATGCAGAATTCCAAATTAAAAAGTTAACAAGGTGGTAAACTAGATCTTCCTAAACATCCCTTATCTAGCCCTTATAACTCATTTTTGTAAATCTAACCTCCTCGCGTATGCATTTACAAATTTAGCAGTCTTCTTTACTGCAGAAGATAGACAAGCAATATGTGTTCCGTGCTGTGCTCAGGAGCGCAGAAGATCCCCTGCTACGCCCGACAAGTGCGAGAGCGAGCGGCCAATCATGGGTGAGTGCGGTAGTGAAGCTTCGGCATTGCCCAAGTACGCTAGAGAACACGTATCTCCCGTTGTACTTTCAGCAGTAAGGGAAGCACACAATACATACATAGCAATGCTATTTTTTAAGAAAATTATAATAAAGTAATAAGTGATGACATCCATCGTTTACTTACTCTTTCTCTCGTCAGAGCCTTGCTTGTGAATAGGGATGAAAACGGAACGGAAATGGTCGATAAATTTAGGCCTATTAGTTTTTGGGATCTAGTGAAACATGATTTAATGGCTATGGTGCACTACTTTGATAATGGGGTTTTGAACCTTTCTAGATTAAATTATACTATTATAACTCTGATCCCAAAAGAAACTGAAGCTAGGAGTTTAAAGAAATTTAGGCCTATTAGTTTGATTAACTGTAGTTTCAAAATCTTCTCTAAAGTCCTGAATAACAGGTTGATTAAAATTGCTGATAGGATCATTTCGCCAAATCAAACTGCTTTTTGTTAAAGACAAGTTTATTCTAGAAAGTGTTATGGCTGCTCATGAAATTATTCATGATGTGGCCAATAAAAAAGAGCAAGGTGTTATTCTCAAGATTGATTATGAAAAAGCGTATGATAGAGTTTTTTTGAGCTTCCTTGAAGATATGCTAAGAAGTAGAGGTTTTGGGGAGAAGTGGATTAGTTGGATTAGGCATGTGGTGATTGGGGGTTCTATGTGTGTGAGGATTAATGAGGAAAATAGTAGTTTCTTTAAACCCGGTAAAGGTTTGAGGCAGGGAGACCCTCTCTCCCCCTTGCTGTTCAATTTGGTGGCTGATGTCTTTTTAGAATGCTTATTAAAGCTGCTCGGAATAATTTGATAGAAGGTTTGATGACGAATGTGTGCTCAGGTGGCATAATTAGCCTTCAATATGCTGATGATACTGTGCTTTTTCTGAAAAATGATATAGAAAAGGCTAGAAATTTTAAATGGTTGCTTTCTGCTTTGAGCATTTATTTGGTATGAAAATCAATTATGATAAAAGCAATCTGATGTGTATAGGTTTAGATGAAAGAGAGCAAAATGAGCTTGCTAGATTATTTTGTTGTAATTTGGGGTCTTTTTCTTTTAAGTATTTAGGGGTTCCTTTGCATTATGCAAAGTTGAGGAAGGAAGATATTCAACCTATAGTTGACAAAGTGATTAAAAGGGTGGCTGGGTGGCGTGGTCGCCTACTATCTTATGGTGGTAGATTGACCTTTTTAAAATCCTGTCTGGCTAGCATTCCCATTTACTTGCTGTCAGTTATTAAATTCCCTAAGTAGGCGATTGAGGAGATTAATTCCCAAATGGCACACTTCTTCTGGAATGATAGTGATCAGAAAAAACATTATCATTTAGTGAATTGGCAGCTGATTGCTCAGAAAAAAGAGTATGGTGGTCTAGGTGTTCCGGATTTAAGAACTATGAATTTATGCTTGTTAGCCTCTTGGGTTTCCAGATACTATTTGAGAAAAGATAGCCTTTGAAGGCAGATTGTTGATAATAAGTATCAAACTCAGAGTTCTAATTTGTTTTGTTGTCCTGATGATAAAGCTTCTCCTTTTTGAAAAGGTGTGTTATGGGCAGCTAGAGCTGCTAAAATGGGCTATATTTAGAAGGTTGGTGATGGTAAGAGTATTAGGTTCCGGGAGGATCAGTGGTTTGGTAATTCAAGCTTAGCTATTCATTTTGGCCTCTCTATGTGATTGCTAATGAAAAAAATATTTCTATTAAAGATGCTTGGGATGGTGAAAATCTGAAAATCTCCTTTAGAAGAAGTGTTTCTCAGAGGCTTATGTGTATGTGGCATGAATTAGTGAGTATTGTTGAATCCATTATTTTTAATGGGGATGGTGATTCTATTATCTAGCATTTTGATTCGAAAGGGGTGTACTCTGTCCAATCTCTTTATGTTGTGATTAGTTTTAGAGGGGTTCAACCTGTGTATATCCCTGCGGTGTGGATGATTAATGTTCCTTCAAGAATTCATGTGTTCTTATGGCTTTTGGCTAATAATAAATTGATGACTAGAAATAATCTCATTAAGAGGCAAAATGTGGAAGATATTACTTGTTTGCTCTGTACTGAACCTGAATCCATATCTCATTTATTATTTACATGTTGTGTTAGTAAGGTTGTATGGCATGAAATTGCTGATATTCTGAATCTTTTGAGAATGTGGCCAGATTATGGATTAGTAGGAAGAAACATGTGGTTGTGAATGTATGTTCCTCTGCTGTGCTCTGGACAATGTGGAAGTTGAGCAATGCTTTGTGTTTTCAAGGAGAACGATGGAAGGATGTCCGAGTGGTGCTGGGTCAGATAGCAAGGAGGTTGAGAAGCTGGCTTGTGTTGCTAAAAGAAGATCAGAAAGTTCAAGTAGAAGACGTGGCAAAAAAACTGGAAGAAAAGGCTGGTTGGGTGTTGATGCTTGGTTGGAATCAAAGGGATATCGTAAGAAGCTCAGATCATAAGGATTACCAGACTCTGGAGGAAAATTGTTTGCATGTGAGATTGGTAAACGTTGATTGTATAGGGAAGGATGAAAACCAGGTTTAGGTTCTGTTTTTGCTTTGGAAGGTTGGAAGTTTCTTTCGCTGGTTGTCCAGCTGGTCAGTTTGTTTTGATTGTTTTTGGATAGTTCGGGTAATTGCGGGCGCGCCTCGAATACGCAAAGTTATTGGTTGTGATGAAGACGTTTTATTCCTAGAATAAAACCGGGGAAACCTTTTGCTCTAAAAAAAGAAATGGTCGATAAATGATCGTTTCATTTTTGTTTCCACATCTTTTATCGTAATGGAAACGAAATCGAAAACCCCAGAAATAAATAGTGATGGAAATGAATGTAGAACGGAATAGAGCGGATATGAAAACGAAAGTGGAAAATTTCATAAGAACATAGTACATGATCACAATATACATGACTGCAAAAACAATGTAACTCATTCCACCTTCAAATCGGATACAAGAACAATGTTGTGTTCACCGGTATCAATAGAAAGTCTTTTTCTCAAGTTTGTCAACTGAAGACTCGCTATTTATCTTCTAGATCAGACCATCATTTACTCATCTATATTATTATCATCGACATTCTTTTGCTCCTCCAACTATAAAGGTGTAACACCCTAAAATTTGTATATTATTGTTTAATATTTATTTATTATTTTATGTGATTTATCCTTGATTTTTTGGAGTTTATAAATACTATTTTGCTTTTTTAGATTTATAAAATTAATTTATTCATGAAAAATGAGACCAACATTATACTAGAAATAATTTTTCTATGTTCAAAATATTTCAAAGTATTTTTAAGAATTTTTCAAAAAAATTTAACTCTTTTTGATATTTTCTATAAATCCATTTGTATTTTTTTAATTATTTTAATTCAAAAATAAATGTAAATTCTCTATTCTCCTTTTTAGCCAAGTCGGCTAAGTTTCGTATAGAATTTCCGGTTTCATTTAAACGGAATTTCTATTTTTGTCAAAAATTATTCTCCAATTTTCGTTTTCAACAAAAAAAAATTCTGTTTACATTTTTATACCGATATTTTCTATTTATATTTTTAAAAAACTTTTACTTTTATCTTTTACTCAAAACAATCAAAATTTTGTTTCCCATTTCATTCCTACCTAAATGGGAAGGATCGAGCTAAGGATCTCGACTAGAGATGGCATTGTTTGGGTCATGGGTTTTACAAAACCCGACCCGAGCCAAAACCCGAATCAAAAACCCGACGAACCGAATACCATATCGGGTAAAATCTATACCGAACCCGTGGTACCCAAAATCCGACGGCAAGCGGGTTTGTGTATCTGGTGGAAATAGGTTGGGTCAAAGTGGTTTTGCAAAATCAGGCACAAGAAACCCGAACCCAAAACCCGAAGTTAAACCCGACGGCACAAACCCGACCCCAACCCGGTGAATACCGAACCCGACGGTACTCGATTGAGATATCGGTATTTGGTGCAGGCAAATGAACCCAACTCGAACCTATTTGAATGCAGACCAATGAACCCGGGTAAAATTAAAACCCGAACCCAACTCGAACCTATTTGCATTGACCGATGAACCCATGTAAAATTAAAACCGAACTCGACCCGATCGGTGCAAAACCATGATACCCGAACCCATGTACAATTGCTACCCTATCTCGGACGGTTCATACGGACGCACTGTATACCATTTACGCCTCGTATGTACAATGATACATATCAGCTGTCTGTAAGACTATGCCACATAAGATTTTAGATGATGTGGAGAAGAGAGAAGAAAGAGAGAGAAAGGTGCCGTGTACTATTTAACAGACGGTCTTATAGACAACTTTTTATTTTATATACCATTATATAGACAATCTGTTAATTGAATAATAAACTATTACAAACAACTATATAGATAATCTATTGTATAAGTTATTTTTAATAATATCTATACATGATATAAAGATATATTATAAACAACTATCGTTTATATCACTGTACGTGCCCTTAGTCTCTCTCACACCATACCTTACCCGCCAAAGATCACCCACTCCAAACCCGCCACATGGCCCTCGTCAAACGGAACTTCCCACGTGTCTGCGTGCAAGTGGCAGCCGTTAACACGGAGTCCACGGCCTCCGACCGCAGAGGATCCCACCCTTTGCAAGGGATGGGTATCCGAGGCGCTACCTACCCCGTGAACCCACCCACGTACCGTTCTACCACTTGCAGGTGGGACCCACGAAACGGCCTCCACAGAGGTTGGCCCCATCACCTCCCACCCGTGGTCCACGTAGGCCAGCCTTACGACGTCACGCCGCAGCAATTAGTTCCTCCGCCTCCGCGTAGCAAGCTGTAGCACGGCACAGAGCCACAGATCGGCCTCGCCTCACACAGCTAGCTCAGTTTCATTACCGGCGCGAAGAAATCTCCCATGGCCGCGACCACCGCCGCCTCCTACGCATCTAAACCCTAGACCCCCACCTCGCGCGGCCGGCAACACCCCCGCCGCATGGCGGACGACGCGAAGCACCACCTCCGCCGCCGCGGCGCCGCGCTCCCTCGCGGCTGGTGCTGCCCATTCTCCGGCACCCCGCAGAGCCCCGAGCACCGGCCGCTTCCCGCTGCGGCAGGAGGAGGCGGCGGCGTTCGGAAGCTCCCGCCTAAGTCGCCCTCGGTGCCGTCCTTCCACAGCTCGCCGCCGTCCAAGCTCGCGGGCCTCATCGACCCCCGCCGGATCCTCTCCCCTGGCCGCGTCTCCCCCATCAACCCCGAAGGTTCGCCGGCAGTGGCGGTTGGGGCGGTCGTGGAGGAGGCGCCGAGGGAGCAAGCGTCGCTGGTCCCGTTCGTGGCGGTGCGGGAGGAGCAGGAGGAGGAGGAGGGTAGGGGGCTGGATCTGAGGCTATGCCTGCGGGGGAGGGATGGGGGTGCGTGGTGATGGAGCTGGACTCCACGGTGCTGTGCGAGAGCAGCGCCTTCTTCGCCGCCATGGCGCTGCCAGAGGCCACTGCAGGCGGCGGGGCCAAGAGGATTGAGGTGGATGGGGTGGAGAACGTGCAGGCATTCAAGGAGACGGTGGAGCTCATGTTCGAGCCGGATGCCATGCGGTGGCTCGTCAGGGCCGGCATGTTACGAGCAATAGGTGTGCTCGAGGTGAGATGCTTTGCTTTTCCTCTTTGTTGTCCGGTTCAGTTTTGAGACGTGGACCATGGCCGTGGGATTGGGAAAATAGTGTTCGTACGAGGCACATTGCAGGTTTAACACAGCTTAATATGATTGGTCGGTCGGTTGATTGCGCTTATTTCATGGTAGATTTGCAAGCGTGACGTTCATGTTTACCTATTCTGTAAGTATGCAGATGTAGCTGTTTTTGGATTCTAGGCTAGTGTAACAACAAAAAGTTTCGAGTAGACTACATATTTTAGTCTTTAGAAGTGATGTTTTGGTTATCAACTACTGTGTTTTATGTGTGTGTCAAAATCATTGAGATGGTATTGATCTTCTAGCTTATGCAGGTTGCTAGAAGCCACGTCTGTTATGGTAGGGGTCGCGCACTCTTGCACTCACACCATTCTAGAAGTGCAAGATATACAGTGTCAATGGTAGTATATAGCGTGTAGTAGAAATCAGATCTAGTCGTTGATCTGTTAAGGTTAGTTCTACTACTCTACTACAAGCGGAAGTATAAATAAATCCTAGCTAATCTAATCCATTGAATTAAAAAGAATGAATGATTCATATTGAATTTAGTGTACCGTAAAAGAGTTCTATTGAGAAGATAGTAGTACCACTACCACCGTGAGCATTCATTAGTTGATTATTTTGTACAACTTTAGGCTGCAAACTTAGCAAATAAATGAAACTAATCAACAAACTTATAGTTCAGTAGTGCTTACATTTGATCTTGGTTTGCAAATTAAATAAAAAATTATTCTTCTATAATTGCTATATGGCACATTGTTTAATCAGTCATTGTCGCAATTCTATCTGTTGGGAGTAGTTATGGAAGAATGATTTGGATTGCTTCTGTGGCTAGGGTAGTCAAGTTCCTGAACTTGACCCCATTGATAGTACTACAGTAGCATGTCAGCATGATGACATAAGAACTCTAACCAAAGGAGGAAATATTAGCAGAGTAGCAATATTGGTGGTACATTAGCAGAGTAGCAATATTGGTGGTGCATGGCTAAGCTTCATCTGAATTATTTGACCGAAATTAGTTGATATAGCCGTATAGGATGTAAAAAAACATAGATTATTTTGCTAATCTAATTTTACTTTGGACAAAGTACATTTGTTTTGGTGTCACATGTTTGATCCTTTAGCAGACTGTTTAAATACAATCTCTTGTAACACAGTATGGCCCGGTGGTCTCCAGTAAAAGAGCGAGATATCGATTACAGAATAACTCAGCAACTGTACCAGGCCATCAAGAGGGTTCGGATGCCCATATTAGTAGCTGAACGCTGTTATCAATGCACATGTGTACCTATTTAACTCTTGCCATATTTTTTCTTAGTTTCTTATTCCTGATATAATCTCAGTTGCATCTCATGATGGGTCTGATAAATGCTATTATATTTTGGATTGCAGGTTGCTTCCTCTATTATGTTTGACAGAGGAATCAAATCATGTTTAGAGTATATTGAAGCAGTTCCATGGAATGGGAGTGAGGAAGAGAAGCTTAAGAACCTCTTTGTTAGATGCACTTTTGATGATGCGTTGTCCAGAGATGTACTGGCTAGATTACAGCCACAATACAGGAGCAGCTCGGAAGACCTGACAGTTCAGCTCATCCAATCTGTCACCAACAGCACCAACAATGGTGCAAGGAAAGAGATGCAATATTTGATCAGCGGTCTTCTAAGCAAAAGCTCGGTCTATCAAAAGGATTTGTCCGGACTAAACAACGGGGGCCTTTATGAGATTTGCTGTTCTTGTCTGAACTTACTGGTGGAACTTTTTATGGAAGTCTCAGAGACAATATGCCGCAGAGACCAGAGATTGAAAGTTGACAATAGGCCTATGATTGAAAGAGTCAGTAAGCAAACAGAGAACCTCAACTGGCTATTCGAAATTCTTGTAAACAGTGATATGGCAGAAGAGTTCGTCAAGTTGTGGGCTACGCAAGACAAACTCATCAGAATGCACGATCAAGCTTCACCGATGTTCAGGTACGAGCTAAGCCGGATATCAGCGAGCGTGTTCATCGCACTTGGGAAAGGGAAAGTGCAGTGCCCCAGCGATTTGAGGAGCCAGTTGTTCTACGGTTGGTTCGGTCCAATGTTAATGGATTTCGGTTGGCTTCAAAGGTGCTCCAAGGGGCTCGACGTGAAAATGTTGGAGGAGAATCTGGGGCAAGCCCTTCTCACCCTTCCACTCCAGCAGCAGCAGTGCTTATTCGAAGAATGGTTTCGATGCTTCGCATCCAGAGGCACAGAATGCCCGAATCTCAGTAGAGCCTTCCAGGTATGGTGGAGGAGGTCGTTTGTTAGATCATCATCAGTAGAGGTGCGCCGTTGAGATATTACTTGTCCTATGAGGTATATGTTATGTGTGTATCAATGTAAAATTAGAATTCTTGTTACCTACTAGAGTTCAAATTTCCTTTATAAACTTGGCTCACTTGTTCCCATTCCATTCACTAGCAGGCAGCAGTAGCATTGTACAACAATGACAATAACTATATCCTAGTACCATAAAGGTGGCCAGAAATCTTCGTACATATCCTGATAGTGCAAGCCGGATCATATTTGCCTTAAACATGGCACCACTGTACATGACCTTATTCAGCTATTCCTAGGGAAATATAAGCAGGAAGGATATCCTGCAGGGGCATTTACACAGTAGTAGATTTTTGTGCTATGTACCAGTTATATACATACATGATAGTATGATGCATACATACATAGTACATGTTCTCCTTAAGTGCATCACGACGGAGCTACTCTCTATTTATTTATTTATTTATTTTACTTTAGCAGCTCTTACCGTACACAAGGCCATCTGGTTGGGCATCATCATCCATGTTGAGCCAGTGGCAGTCCTCGAACGCGCACCTCCCGGAGGCCTGCAGCGTCTCGCCGACGTCTTGAGGCTTGAGAAAGTAGAGCGTCCACGACGGCGTCCCGTCCTCGAACGAGTTGTGCGTCAGCCGTCGAACGTTCGACCCGTCGATGTTCACGGTGAAGATCTCCCCGTAGGGCTGGTAATGGTGCGGGTTCGAGATGGGCTCCGCGGAGACGGCGGCGTAGTCCGAGGTGAACACCAGGCTCTTGGAGTCCGGGCTGAACCAGGGGTGGTTCGTCCGGCCGCCGTCGCCGCTGTGCACCACCCTCCGCAGCCCGGTGCCGTTAGGGTGGACCATGTAGATGGCGAAGCTGCCGCCTCCCGGGTTGTGCCGGTCGGAGGCGAAGGCGATCCACTCGCCGTCGGGGGACCAGTTGCACATGGTGTCGGACCATGGCCCCTCGGTCAGGCGGCGAATGCCCCCGGCCTCGCCGTCCTCGGCGTCCATGATGTACAGGTTCTTGTGCCCGGATCTCCCCGACCGGAACACAACCCACCTGCCGTCCGGCGACGGGGACGGGAACGCGTTGTTCTCGCCTCCGACGGTGAGCTTCCTGACCGAAATGTCAGAGTCGTCGTCGTCGCCGATGGTCACGGCCACCACGTCCACCTTCGTGCTCTCGCTTGCGAAGTCTGGCCCGACGCTAGTGTATACGACCCCTTTCCTCTTCCAATCCCATGATGTAGGAAAGGCGTTCCCCGAGAAGACTTTCCGGCGGCCACCGGAGCCATCGGAGTTCACCACGTACAACCCCGGCAGACCGACGAAGGCGATCCTCTTGCCGTCGTGTGAGAAGGAAGGGAACGACCCGTCGATCCTGAACAGCGAGAACGCGCCCGGCGCTGGGCTCTTGATGTTCTCCAGCAGCAGCGGCGAGTCCCCGTTCCCGCTCCCCCGGCACCGGTGGTACGCGACGCGCGCGCCGTCCGGCGAGATGAACGGGTTGAAGTGATGCACGCGTGGCGCCACGGGCCTGGTGACCTCGAAGTAGGCGTTCCTGCCGCCGCCGCTGCTCATGTCGATCACCTCGACGTGCCGGTAGTCCGAGCCCGGGCGCCTGGTCGCCACCGCCACGAGCCCCGGCGCGCCGGGCGACGCGGCGGGGTGAAGGCGTGGAATCCCGGCGGGGTGATCCGGTCGACGGACGCCGCTGACAGCCCGTCGTCCGTGACCGAAATCTTGGCGCGGTACACGCCGTACCAGCCGTCGCTGTCTCTGCGGTGGAAGAAGATGGTTGTCTCGTCGGCCCAGCTCGGCCAGCCGCCGTCGCGGATAGCCAGCGTCCGCCGGGACCCGTCGGTGGTCCGGAAGACGTAGATGTCCGTGCGGAGGTCCTCCACCTCCCCGGTCCACCCATCGGGGCCTGGCGAGGCGGCGGCGGTCCACTCGCCGGAGGGCGACACGGCAGGGCTGAAGTCGGCGATGTCTGGCGGGCTGAGCCGGCGCGTGCGGCCGGAGGGGAGGTGTGTGGAGTAGACAGCGGCCCAGCTCCTGCGCGGGGAGGCGGCGGGGATGGCGGTGGAAACGTAGACGAGGCGGGAGCCGTCTGGGGTGAGGGATGGGCGGTCCTTGAGGGCGATGGGGTCCCACGGGAGGAGCGGGGAGAGGGGCGCTACCTCGAGCGCCTCGCGGCGGCCGCGGGAGGCGGTGAGGACGGGGGTGAGGTAGAGGTTGAGGGAGCCGTTGCGCTCGGAGACGAAGAGGAGGGAGTCGGAAGTGGGGGCGAAGTTGCCGTTGTAGTTGACGGAGGCGCCGTCGGTGAGGCGGAGCTCGGTGGCGGGGCTGGCGGGGAGGGCGAGCGGGAGGGAGAAGATGTCGAAGGCGTAGCGGCTGCGGCCGAGGGTGGTGAAGACGATGGTGCCGTCCCCGGTGGTGGAGAGCGCGTGCGCGGCGAGGAGGAGCGCGAGCAGCAGGAGTGGAGCGGTGAAGGTTGCCATGGCGTGCGTGCGTGTGAGGCGGCGAGCGGCCGAATGGGATATTATCCTTTTTCAGAGGATGCTCCGATTTTTTTGTTTATGGCTGTTTGCTGATGGTTGTCAGTTGTCACCATCACAAACCTGTCGAATTTTACGCTGGAAAGGAAGAAATATTTTATTTACTAGGTTGAGTTGCGCGTGATGCCGCGCCGCGAGAAAAAAATCTGGTTGCTATTTTAGAAAACTGCGTTACGGAACCTAAATGTCATTTTGAATTTTTTCGGGTCTAGTCTACAAAAAAATCGGCGAAAGGACATAAACGCAATTTTCAATTCAGTTATAAACCGCGTGTAGGGACCTAAACGTAATTTCAATATTTCTCGGATCTATTTTATTTTAAAAACGGTCGAAATGACTTAAACGCGATTTTCCCGAAAGAACCTAATCGTAATTTTCGGATTTTCCAGAGAGGCCTCGCCGGGGGGCGATACGTGGCCCCCCTGTTTGCTCGGCAATCTTTGCCTCTATTATATAGAGTATATTGGAGAGCTGCGAGCCATGGAGCACGTATGTGCGGTTCATAGAGCCACGTTTTGGGGTTTTTTTAGACGTTGTTTTTCTAATAAGTTTTTTTTATTTTCTGAGCTAAACAATAGCGGTAGTTTTTTGTGATATATCATTAAATAAATAGTTAATTTTTCTCAGTAATAAGTTATAAAAATAGGTTTAATCCAGTTTTCAGCTTTTGCCTTTTGTTATTTATAAATAAGTCAAAAACCATTTAAAACCTGAGCTATTTAAGAGAGTTTATTGATTTTTTAAAAGCTGAAGCTGATTTTAAACTCCCCAAACAAACAAAGCTTATATACCAAGGAGCAGGTGCTATATAGGAGTGAGTTGAGAACGAGGTGCTCTTTGTGTTGGAACTACAGTGTAATATCAAGATACTATACATTTTTATTTACCTCCTTGCCCGTTGGTCCTATCTTAGGAGATGAGCGGGTTTTTCAAAACAGCAAAAATCTCGCCAATACAGCACAACACAGACGGTCCGATGTGTCAAGCCTAGAGATTCAGCTCGTCGGGTAGCATGGCACAATTTTGAAGGGTGCATTGGGTTGGAGGACGAGGTTGGATGGGATATGGTCATCCAGGCTTAGATGGGATGGAGCCATCCAGGCTTGGATGGGATGGAGTCATCCAGGTGGCTGTTTGGTTGGATGGATGGGATGAGTCAGTTTTTTGTTTGGTTGGATGGACGAGGATGGATGGGATGAGCCAGTTTTTTGTTTGGTTGGATGAATAATGAGGATAGACGGTTTGTTAGTTCTAATAGAGAGAAAAAAATCTTTTTAAAAATTTTGGAATGAAAAAAACAAACCAAGTGTTGTAACTTTAAATTTTTGAAATTTTTAAAAAGTAAACAAAAATACTAGAAAAGAGGAAAAATTCTGTTGACTATATGAGCTACAGTACTTCGGGATGATGGATACTGGATGAGCTCATCCGGCCAAATTTGTGGGATCGAGCCATCCGAAATCTTCAGAGCATATCCCATTTCTTTGGATGACCCTATCCACCCCAGACGCTCAACCAAACACCGGGATCAATGGAAAACATAGATGGACTCATCCCATCCAAGTCTTAGATTCCAACCAAACACTACCTTATTTAGGCCCTGTTTGTTTTAGCTTTTGATTTTGGATTCTGGTCCCAAAAGCAGAATCGGAAACAAACAGCCTGATTCTAGAATCTGATTCTCATAATCCAAATTTCACCCATATACACTAGAATCCACAATCCACTTCATATGTGCTTTTGGATTCTAGCTTTTGAAGAATCAGCTTCTCTACAACCACAATCCAGAATCATTTTCTAGAGAATTCAAAGCTGAAATAAATAGACCCTTAGATCATAGGCCGAAGTGACATGGCACGGCTCAGCTCAACTAGCTGGACTACCCTCGGTAAGAAAAGAACTTAAGATTTTTTTTTTTTTTTGTAACAAAAAAGTCAAGCTCTCTGGTCTCTTCTTGAAATGCAGGAGGTCGCCGAAAACAAAAAAAGGTTATCTGTGGATGTAGGGCCCAGAGAAACAAAGACATGAGGAAGCAGTGACCGGGAGAGACAATAATGCCGCATCGGAATCACACCTTAGCTTGCTGCAGACAAAAGTCATCGGGCGCAATGGTCATGTCATGGGGCAGCCACGCGAGAACATGGCGTTCGAGTAGTCGACGACGTCTTCGTCGTCCACGTCATTTTGACCTTTCGACAGCATGCAGTGATCACTTTGCAAAGGTCGCTCTCCAACGAAAAACCAACTTGGTGTTGGTGCGGCCAGAGACCCCAGCAGGCCGCACAACTCCACCCGGCTTAGGCCTCCACACCTACGGCCCATCTATGTACGAATCTTGGGCCATATTGGCCTTTGATTTTTTTTTTCATATTTAGTCTCTAACCGAACTAAAATACAAATCTAGCTCATTTCTCTACCGTAAAAGGAGCGCAAGTCAATACGTGTCATATGTCACGGTATGTAAGGGCGGTAGGTTCAAATGCTGCGGTAAACGAGAGCAATAGGTGTTTACCGCCGCTTCCGCGGTCAAGAAGATACCAAATTTATAATTTTGTTCAAATGGAAATCAAACTCGAAAAAAGGATCTACGCAAAAAAACAAACGCATTCTTGCGTTTCAATCCTTCATCTAAAAATAATATTGGAGCAAAATTTTCTGTTTTAAACAGTAAAACTCCGATGAGTATAATGCTAGCTACCATCAAGGTGTCATCAAATTTGTGAGATTTATTGTTGTCAAAGACTTCATAATGGTCGCACAAGCGATCTAAAACTACAACAGATCCAAATAGCGATTGAACATCAAATTCAGTTATCTCTTTAATTGACATTGGGATTTATTTTTCAAAATATCCTTGACTAAACGTAACCCAAATTAACTCATTGTATTGAAAACATGCAATTCCACCTTAGACTTTATATTTGTGGATCTTGTCATAGTAACATGTAATAGACGACGGATCATCGGAAATTTCACCAATTATTAATCCGGCATCGATGCTGCCAATAACAGACACAAAGGTCTAAATTGCAATGAAATCCACCTCCAGAGAAGCAATGCGACGATGGACTGTTGCATAATATTGTCAATGGAGATGGCTAGGCATGGCGTCAGGCAGCATGGCCGGTAGCGTTGCAAAATTGACGGTAGAACAGTCGCTGAGTATATTGCGGTTCAAACATGCAGTGTAGAGTCTGAGTCATGGAACAGAGTCGATAAGAGTCAAAATTGCTGAGGTGGAGTCGACAACGAGCCAGTGATTGGTCAGTCGCCAAGGTTCGCACGCTTGGAGGTGACAAAGCTGTGCACACCTAGCGCAATTGCACTTTGGCCCGATGAAGTTCCGAAGCAAAACTTGATTCTTCCTCTCAAGACCTATGTTGCAGCTACTACTCCTGTCTTGGTTTCGGAGAAAACAAAGCAGCACATATGATCCAGACCGACGACAGTTTGAGCAAGGATAGACTCTATTTCAGGCTCAGAGTCTTCAACTCTCGATACAACTAGCAAATTTTTCGCGGCGTAAAACGCCGCGCGTGACGTTTTTTCGTAGAATTTTTTTTGCAGCGTTTTATTTTTTAAATCGTCGAAATAATGAGTGAAATGGCTGAAAGAAAACAAAATTTTTCGCGGCGTAACACGCCGCGCGTGTCGTTTTTTCGTAGAAGTTTTTTTTTCCGGCGGTGTTTTATTTTTAAAATCGTCGAAATAATGAGCGAACCGGGGGGAAAACAGAGAGATAGAGCTGTAGAAATATCTTTTTCAACGAATTATTTGGAAAATATTGGAGACCGAAATTTGAAAAACCGTAATGGGGAAAAAGTCTAGAGGGAAAAGGGTGAAAAATTATTAGAGATGACAACTTTCTTTTGTCGACTCTAAAAGTCTACGCGTTCACCGAGTAATAATACATGTTTTAAAAAATATCAGAGATCGAGATGGAAAATCGAGTTTTCGGCAGCATTTTATTCTTTAAATCGTCGAAATAACGAGCGAAACGGGGGAAAAATGGAGAGCTAGAATTGTAGAAATATCTCTGTCAACGAATTATTTGAAAAATATTGGAGACCGAGCTCGAAAACCGCGGTGGGGAAAAAGTCTAAAGGAAAAAGGGTGAAAAATTATTAGAGATGACAACCTTCTTTTGTCGAGTCTAACACTCTACGCGTTCACTGAGTAATAATACATGTTCTAAAAAATATCAGAGATCGAGATGGGAAATCGAGGTGGCGAAAAAGTCTAGAGATAGAGATGCACAAATATTTCCGGTAGCGAAAACTTTTTTTTTCGGGGAAAAACGGAGAAAGGACCTAAACGTAAGGAGCAAGGACCTGAATGTTACGTTTTTGGACCTGTCCGCTATCATGAAAAATTAGAAAAGGGCTTGTTCGCGATTTGAATTTTACGGGATTTTTTTTCCGTAAAATGACGCACGAGGGACCCGAACGCGATTTTAGCGGAAAAATCTCTCTCACAGAATATCACGAAGGACCTATTTGCAATTTACAAAAGGACTAAAACGCGAAAATTTGTTTTGAGCCGAGCCGGCCGGCCGGCTCGAGCTAAGCCGCCGGCTCGGCTTAAATCGTTGCCGTCGCGTGAACTTTGCAATCAATAGGAAAGGTAGTATACTAGGAATGTGATCGTGCCACGCCGTGTTCGCTCGCTGCTTTTCCTTGTGCATTAAAAAATATTTGGTTAGCGCAGATTTAAATCTGCGATGTTTAGGCAGTGATTGTTAGCTTGGCCATGTGTGAAAACGCAATGGCATAAGGGAAAACATAGACGATTTAGGGAGGCGAATTCACGGCGCCTAATTAAATTTTAACGTTTTACCTATTCAACTACGGTGTACCTGTTGGACTACAGTGGCATATGCGGTTACGTAAATGATATAGGTGTGAGATGTGGATAAGCATGAGTGATGGGAATTCTTTGCAATGCGATATTTGGATGATCCGAGGGTGGTTTTGTGTAGGAATATGCTTACTGCTGTATTCGGATGTATACGCGTAGGGAAGCAGTAGTAGTGATAGACCATAACAATTGTTATGCAGCGGTGTATGGTTTTGTGCAGATAGGAAACAGATAATGAATGACCAGGCCACGCAAGGGCAACGGAGACATGTAATTGCCTCGAGGCCTCGCGATCGAATGGCTGCTCTTGTTGACGTCTTAACCACATCCGCCTAATCAGCAGAATTTATTTAAATGTTAGCATTACTATTTGTAGGAATATGGTATAGATAACTTGGGGGGGGGGCAGCGCAAGTATGTATCAACAAAATGCTTCTGAATTTTTGAACAAATTGAGGTGTACTACTGAGAGATGCTCAATGACTCAACATCGTAGCTGGAGTTCGTGTGCAAATTTTAGACAGTATAGCTCAACAGGGTCGTTACCTATTGACCTTTTCTTGATTAGATGAGGGTTTTTTTTTTAAATTATAAGCACTTTAAGCTGATTTCTAGCACAACTTTTAGACATTGTGGTTCATGTAGGCAAGTCTTGGACAATTTAAAGATGAACTAAGAATTCTTTGCTAAATTGTTAGATATCTTACTCATACGCAAGTCTTGACAATTAAAAGATGAACTGAGGATTCTTTGCTAAACTGTTAGATATCTTACTATTCACGTGAGCTTTATCAGGAAATTTTGGGGAGATGAAAGAATCAGAGCAAGGTTTCTAAGGGTCTGTTTGGCAGGGATTCAGCTTCTCCAGATTCATGAATCTGGTGAAGCTGAAAATTCTAGCTTTACTAGATTCATGAAGCTGGAGCTGTGAGTACATTTAAGAGTGTTTAGATAGATCATCTTGTTTACATTTTAGACCTAAAATATAAACTTAATTCACTTTATTTTAGCCTACAAGTTTCAGATTTCAGGTGAAGTTGGAATCTGAAGCTCTATCAAACAGGCCCTAAGTAAATAGAGGATGGTCTTAAGCACAATCTATAAAAGGAACTGGGAATGAATGGACGTTGCGAATATATGGGCTACGGTTTTCGAAGGCATCCAATATTGCTGGAAGAAACGGTGACAAATGAGGCATGAGGTCGTCCTATGCGACGGTTGGATCATAACCTGCAAGAAACAAAAAAGGGGCATAAAATTAGCAATAAGGGGAAGAAAATCTAGCTGTATGCAAAGAAAACATAGGAGTCACAGAAGCAATGGTATTTTGCATGGAATAAAACATTATTGGCCCTAATAGAGATATACCTGCGTATATGCTATAATTCATCCATGCACATTCACAACACGTCTATTAAATTTTAAGGTTCCTTCAACCTTCTCTAGAATCGATGTGGGAGCTAAAACAATTAACTGTGGACAACTTAAAATTTTAACTTTGCTACTCATAAATGAAGCCTTCATCAGTGAACATGCAACATTTACAGTTATCATAGAAATCACAGTTAAGTAGATGCATATATAAACAGATTTAATTATTAATAGCCATATAAACATGCAGCACGTGTAGTTAGTGGCCGTAGAAATCACACCTTTAGTTATCAACTGTAGTATGTTATTCTCACATTTGGAAATCCACTCATACAAGGCAGGCAAGTTACCATTTGCTCATCTGCCAAGTCATCTGCATTCCTAATGTCAATGTCTCAGAGCATCATCCTTAAATAAGATTTATTTTAGAATGTGTACAATCAAAGTTGTCAAACATTCACCACTAATATACAAGGAAGAATTTAGTTTGGTTACTTGAGAATAACAGTAGCAGATATGTCATTAGAAGTCCTTTCATAGTACCATCTAGGTTTGCTTAACAAACATAATAGCACCATCATTTCAGCAATAAACACATTATGCAGTATTCGTTCTCTAAAATGCAAAATATTTTTAGAAAGGTAATCTATATATGTGTTGGCAACATTAAATAACTCCGAACAAATAGCAAGGAGATTACAAGCTCGGCATTCTTGTAATAGAAATGCATGTTATCATAAGTACATACCAATTAAATTTAAAAGTAATGAAATGCGAAAAATGCGAAGGCATAAGTTGCAATAGAATATGACTGTAAATTAAATCTAAGCATGTCTTTCAAGAACTAATGTGGACTTTACCAACTTCACAGAAAATCCCAAAACCATCCTGTAATGGAACTCGTATAATAATGTTTACATAGATCATTGGTTATCCCAACGTAATACTTGGTACCTGGTATACATACCTTTTTAGAAGCACATAATTGGTAAAAGCAAAGAAAATTCCTTCCGGGATCAGTAATTCGCACAACACGAGACCTTTCCAAAATATAGGTCCTAATGGCAGGTCCGGATATTGTGCCACTTCCACTAAACTGTTTCTCAACAAATTCACCAAACCGGATGCAACCAAGAAAGCATCGTAAGTTAAGGTAATACAAAGAAAGACTAAAAATGTTAAATTCTACAAAGTAGAAAAGATGTTGTATATTCTAAAAGAATATTACTGTTATCATGGTTAATGACGATCAACAGGTAATGTCTAATTGAAGAACACATCTGAACCGTTGAATAAAATTGACCCCACATTAAGCATTGTAAGAGTGAAACCTCACCTTGAGTTGTCATTTCTAACTGTTTTTTGCGTTGCCAAATGCCTCCAAAAGAGGGTCAGACTGGTGGGGAACAAAATAAAGGTCTTATAAGATAGCAGTGGGAGAACGTACTTTGAGAACCTGTTGCTCATCTATTCGATCATCAAGAGCATATCTACCACTAACATTCGTAAGATACTGCACGATAAGCTTTGTTGTTTCAGTCTTGCCAGTACCACTTTCAACACTAACTAATATCGATTGGCTCTGGCATGCATTCACCATGGCCCTACATTAACCTAGCAATTTTTAATGAAACAAATTGTAAAAACAAACAGGGACACACCTTGCAATCGAATCAAAATGTAACCCCCACGGCCCACTTGTATGATGCGTCAGGTACTGCAAAAACATGTAGACTCAACTCCATTCGATGTTTGTGTACAGCTTCGCAGGGAGATCCAAAGTAACGGGGAAAAAAGCAAAGAATTGCTCAAGTAAAAGTTCAACAGCTAGTAAGTTATTCTGAAGGGAGAATTACCACCGTTGAAGCCAAAAGCTCGTCCTCCAGCATCTTCTCCTCCAGTGAATCACAAAGGAAGTGAAGGATTAGAATCACATAAGAAGTCCTTGTTGAAGAAAGTACTCCACGATCTACAAAATAAGCATTGAGAACAAAAACCAAATTTAGAGCTCATACATTCCTGTTGTGCATCCTCCAGTGGTCCATCTGCAATGACAAGAAAACAAAATTGACATCAGAACAAGAGACGTTAAAAAAATTAAGCACTTGCAAGATGCATGTATCAAAGCTCTGAAGCTAGTAACTGCTTGTTTATCCCGCAGGTTGGTCTGGCCATTCTAGAGGGCCTCTTCGATCGCGATCAGCTCTTTGGGCGTTCGGATTTTATATGAGAAACTCTTTCAAAAAACCCCAGACGCACAATGGCTATATTATCATATAGGGAGATGTTTACAACTAAACTCTTTTCTTTTCTCTCGTCTTGCTTGTCTTTTTACCTTTTTTTCTATTATATGGACTACATAAACATATTTACAGTAAAACATAAAGAACTTCGTATAGATATAGAAAACTTTAAATTAGAGTAGAAAACAAAATCAAAACGAATTCGAATGATGCTTTAACAGTATTCTACGCTACTTTTTCACCGAATATATCTTTCGTCCAGCTGGAAAGAGTGATTGATGCAGGCAGGCATTCCGGTGTGAACTCGCAGTAGAATAATCCAATTTTCATACGAGAGGAACCAGTGTGTGAAGGGAGCAGAGCATGTGTGGTGACTTGAGTAGAAAGAAGAAAGCGAGGAGACCCAGATGCCAAAGGAACGCTGCGATGTGGTCGGTCCACCGGTTGAAGCAGTGCCTTGTGCTGCTCATCTGCTAGCCTCGCCTCACGCTATATTGGATTATATATCATTTGTTTCAGAACATCAGGTTACATTAGATTAGATTAAGCATTAAGCGAGGACATAGCAGAAACTACAGGAAAGACCATGGAGTATCTTCTAATCGTTGCTGACGTGGGTGCGTGCAGTGGAGTCGTTGCCGACGTTTTTGACTCGGCAGTGAAGAAAAGGCTGACCAAATGAAATGACCAGCAGCGTTGCAGGCAGATATATCTATACACACATGTATTTGGGTGTGTGAATAATGAACGTTCAGAGCATAATTAATTTCGCACTTGCTATGCTGACTGCGCGAAAGAATATACATAGATAGAGATGTGCTCCATGTATTTTTTCTAAAGCTATATAATTATTAAAGCATGAATAAATAGTTGATGGTGATTATGTATCACTTCATTTGCTTCAAGATTTGTACAACTTATATTGGGAAGAAAAGTATAGAAAATTGTCTCTTTTTTACTCCGCGAGTAGTTATTCCCTATGCCGTATCTCACAATGTAAGGGTATCTCGTGAAATAAATGGTACATACATGTAGTATACAAGTATATAGACTATCCAAGTGGTATGTACTTTTTCAGTAGCAGTATGTACATTGTTTGGACAAACTCTTTTTTATGTGCGTATATGAAGGAATTTAAAAAATACACTATGGACTCCCTTCCAATTTTTTTATGTGGCTCATATTAGAATATCTTGTAATTAGTGTATGAGTATATCTAAAATGATAAACGAGAATTTCAAATTCATTTAGGTGGTAAATCAGATGTGGGAGCAATTACACACGAGAGTAGATGGTATTTTTCACACACACACATATAGGCAATATATCTTGTGAAACTCTTTGAAACTTATGTGTATAAGTTTTGAAAAATTCTCAAAAATTACCATATGTACAGGAGGTGAGATTCTACAATCCTGTAAAATTTGAAGACTAAACACAATCTCATTTGAAAGATATGAAAAAGATAAATTCAGTCTAAATAGTGATTTAGACTGTTTAGTACTATTCACCTCGACGTTTGTTTGTTGCATATTAGGTGTTGTACATGCATTTTCCTGCTCCAGGAATTACTCGAGTGAAGGTGAAAGTGAAATAAACCTCTCGATGTATTAGTGAAACTAAACACATGACATGAACTAGGATAGTGCAAGGACACAAAGGGAATTTTGATAAAGTTTTTCATCGTTTCAACACATATAAAATCAAACTGATGAGTACTTCGTTAGATGCATATTTCAAACTTACTTCAACGTCATGTCCACGATCTGATGATGCAATTAGGGGTGGGCATTTGATTTTTTCAATTTCTTCGGTTTGGTTTTTTCGGCTTTAAATTATTTCGATTTTTGAAAACTGATAACCGGACCTAACCGATTCGAACCCAAAAATCGAACCGAATTAACCAAAAAATTCTATTCGGTTAATTTGGTTTCTCGCTTCAAAATTGATCTTCGTTCAATTTCATGTAAACAGCATGCCAGCATCAAAGCACAATTTGTAGGGTATGCCATTACAGAAATACATTCCAAGCCAAATTTGATGGCAGTATAGCACAAATACATAATACATTGTCCAACAATTCATGCAAATGATGCAATACCAGTATAATCCATTGTCCAGCAATGAATGCAAACGATTTTAGCATCCTATGAAATGCAAATGCAAATATTTGGTGTATAGTGTACTAAGTTGACAGCTAAGAAAAAAATATTTACTGAATTGCTGACTTGAGCTTGGTGGCAATCGGTGAGGCTCTTGTAGATGCCGATGACATCCCCCTTGCGGACGACATAGAAGGGGTCGGTGGCGGCACTGCAGCAAAGTCCATCGGCAGTGGTTGGCTCTCCGTGTTTGTCATGGATCTCTTGGTGAGGCGTCAGGAGGACGAGGAGGAGAAGAAGCACTGAGCAAGGTCGAGGGCACTGGGCGGCTAGGCGGCGTGGGAGGCCTGAGAGGCAAGTAGCGCAGGTAGTGGTGGTGGCGCAGATCTCGGCGGTGGTCGCACTCACCGCACTATTGGAGGTCTCCATCATCTATGACAGTGCCCACATCGCCTACACCTCATGTAGGAGTTGGTGGTGACGGCAAAGGCCGAGGCGCGGTGCCGCTAGTGTAGGGGATCGAATCAGCGAGGGAGGCCACAGATCAAACGACCTGCCCTCGTAGCAGCCGGTGGAGGAGGTGGCGAACGCTGGGGCAGTAGCCAGCTCGCAGTCGGTGGTGGAGCAGGTGGCGGATTGGGGAATTTGGCGTCTCTGGGTTAGCGTCGTTGTGTATCGCATATGGGCGATTCAATCGGTAGTGGGATCGGGAATCCGGGGAACATGTGACCTGGCTAACGTGGTTGGGGGATGAGACGGGCAACGGCATGTGGTGGCGGCGACTAAGGGGATCACCAGATTGGCTACGGTTAGGAGCTTGGGGAATGGCGATTGGGGATGGGTCGGATGGCGAAGTGAATGGGATAGGGGTGATCTATAGGATCGGGAATTTAGAAACAAGACCCATTCGGTTTTCGGATGGACACAACTGAACAAAAAAGAAAACCGAGCTGGCTCAAAATAAAGATCAAACTGAAAACCGAAAAACCAATTTTTTTTGTTAATTCGGTTCGGTTCGGTTATTCGGTTTCGATTAAAAAATGCACACTCCTAGATGCAATTGAATACATGTCTAGAATTCCATATGTTAGTGCAGTTGATTCACTTATGTATGTCATAGGGCCTGTTTGGTAGAGCTCCAGATTCTAGCTTCACTTGAGATCTGAAACTTGTAGACTAAAATAAAGTGAATTAAGTTTATATTTTTGATCTAAAATGTAAACAAGGTGATCCATGTAAACACTCTTAATATAATCACAGCTCCAACTCCATGAATCTGATGGAGCTAGAGCTGGAGCATTATTAGTAGATATATGCCTAATCCTAGTAAAGAGCATTGGCAAATAGTTCAATGGATTTTCATATATTTGCGAAGAACTTTTAATGCTTGTTTACTGTTTGGAAAGACTAAAGATAGACTCATTAGTTATGTAGATTCAGATTTTACTTGAGATTTGTACAAGAGAAGGTTTATTACTGATCATATGTTACATGTCGAAGGATGATGTGCCATTAGCTATAAAGCAAGTACGCAAACTAGTAGTGCTTTTGCTACTATAAAAAGATGAGCATATAGCTATTTCTAGAACCTGCAAAGAAGTAGTTTGACTGATAAAATTATTTAATGAGCTTCGCGGGAATATGTCTTGCACTACAATGTTGTACGTCGTTCAAGGTGCAACTTGCCTTCCAAACAGTTCACTCTTCCTATTTCCCCGTTTGGCTTATATGGCCTCTGCAGATGACATTTTGTTCACATATACTCTCTCTGCCCTGGTATTGTTTGATTCGAATATTTAAGGTTAGCCCAATCGCTACAAGTCACCATCTCTAGAGGGTCTTTGTTTTCTTCTCTTGTTTCTTGACCCAAAAAAATAAATAAATGAATTGCCTTTGCTGTGAAGACAAGGTCGGAAGTATATATTTTGATATGGTACTAAATTATACAGATAATCCCCATAGGTTCATGTATTGAAAAATCCCTTTTGACTAGTTTTTGTTAGTTTCCGTAATGCTGGTCATTAGATTACCAACGATAGGACTTGGAAGATAAGCTTCTCATTCATTCTTCATCTATGATTTGTTTCAAGGTGTTTGGACCTGAACAATTTTTACGTGTGAAGAAAATTTGAACCCAAACTTAGATCATCTAGAAGTTCAGTTCTTCTCATCGAGAGGGATAATCACATTGCTATAATCGAGGTGAGAAAGACTTTTTATGCAGTGTTTTTTCAGGCAAAATGTCAGCTACCTTTGTCTACTTATATATGATAACCAGCTCACTGCCTCTCCCTCTTATCAATTTTGTCTTGTAGAAATTACAACTGACTACGTACTCCAAGTCTTAAACTGTGTACCGTGACCTAAGAAGCACGCATCATAAATTTGAGGGTAAAATTCAACAGCTAGCGCATGCACTGTCAGGAAATGTCAACCGTAAAATAACAAATTATGAGTAGAAAACTACTCCATCCATTCAAAAATATAATATGTATTTTGATTTTACATAAAGATTAAATTTACGATGAAATTGGGAAAGTTGTGAAAGAAAATGGTTTAGATACCCGACTTTAATTATCTTAGAAGGCAAAAGGTAATGCTTTGTATAGGTGGTAATAAATAAATGTATATGGCAAAAAAGAATAGAAGAAAAGAACTTTTTAAATCTAAGTACAGACTTTATATTTATAATTAAGATCATTCGTAGACCTTGCTTCCTGAACTGAGGAGTATTAACGCTAGTAGCTACTCCCTCCGTTTATTTTTATGTGGCTTCTTTTTTGAATGGTCTTGTTCACAAATATAAGGTTTGCATGTAGATTTAAGAAGACCTTTCCTTCTATACCTCTATTTATTTTCTCTTATCCATATACATTTATTCATTACCACCCACACAAAGTATATCTTTCATCTTCCAAGATAATTAAGTGAAGGTATCTAAGTCATTTTCTCTTATATCTTTCTTAATTTCAACGCTACCTTAATTCTTATATAAAATCAAAATATGTTTTATAAAAATAAACAGAGGGAGGGAATATTTATCCGAAAAATATGGACAAGGTCCTGAACAAGTGAACAGGCAGCAGGGCAGCAGGCTACGTAAGCTGACCAGGGAGCGACCTTCCAGCTCAGTTCGCGACAGATACCGTCCGTTAAAATAGAGGAACCTAACGACTCAGCTGAGACCTACCACGATTCTTCCTCGCCATTAGTTTGGGTCTTATCAGATTTGACCTAAATAATGACAAAAAGGTTTGGTACTTCCTAACAGACAGAGTTTTTGATGGCCAATTGCGGTACTGTATCTCATATAATTTGATTCATTCATATTTATTTCAATAATAGACAAAGAACAAAAAAAAACTGTTATAAAACATAGTCGTTCATCCACGTTCGATCGATCAATCGACATAGCGACAATGGAAGGAGCACACATAATATAAGGGTGAAACACTCTCGTTTTATTCAATTAATTTCTTGTACATGGAGATGCCTTATAAAAGAAACTGGCAAGAGATGAATTTGAATTTGCCCACACATAAGAGATAGATTGTAACTGAAACGGTTACGAAAATCTTATCTCATAGCAAAAACCATTGTTACACTAACAAGAAAAAAATCCGTACTCAATGTTAATGTTTTCTTTAAAATACGATGGTAATGTTTTTGTAGAGCATACAATTGGAAAATTACAGCTGCTTGTTGGCATTATTCATCCGCAAGGCACATGGAATTACTGTCTCTGATGGAGTAGCTTTTTTTTAATAATATGTCTCTGTTGGTTTATAAATGAAGTAATTAACACTCCAATACTATTACTACTGCCGATCAACGAAGTTTAATTCAGGAACTGCTGTATCAGATCGAGAGGGGACGGCAGTTATTAGTTGCGCAGCTGTCACAGACGACTAAATCAAAGTTACTGTTAGTAATAAATCAGGCTTCCCTGGAACTGGTCCTTGTATCTTATGCGCCACCCTAATCCCACACACCTTTTCGCCACGTGCATCTGTCAGTGACACGTACAACTACACAAGTGGTTCACTAAAAAAAAAAGATAAAACAAATATTCGGATACACGTAGGGAAAAGTAGTAGGTTAAAAGAAAAAGGCAGAGGAAATACAACGGAAGCAGCCTATAATGGACTAAACTGCCGTCGACTGGTAGAATGGATTGTTGATAAAAAATGACGGTCATATCTTTTATGGTTACGTAGGACAACCACTGTATCAAAGATGCTTACGACTCTGTTTTAGGAGGGTTTAAAGCAGATTCAGTTTTAAAAAACCAGCAAACCATCCGAACAGCTCAGCTTTTAAGCAGTTTTTGATATAAACTAAAAGCCACATATAACTAAAAAATCAAAAATTTGAAAAGTTGTCTTTGGACCGCTTTTGTAATTTATCTTGAGAAAATTAATTTATTTATTAAACGATCATTTATAAAAAACTACAGTCGCTTTTTAACTCAGAAAGCTAAAAAGCAATTTTTAAAAAGCTATAACTCTTTCCAACAGACCCTACGTATCATCAACCGCAGCAGTATCTAGCTATTGTAGTACAATCTGGACCGTTGGTTATTTAGATACAACGGTACTAACGGTGTGTACTGTTCAGGATGTAGTTGCTACTGAACGATCCTATCTCGACCCAAATTGTGTTTCGCTTGAAGGAAACAAGGAAAGCAGAAAGAAAGAGAAAGAAGTACGAAACAACACGACTCTAGAGGAGAGAGGGAGAGCAACGGGCAACGGAACAAGGAGCCAAGGAGGCACGGCCAGCGAGGGGAGGGGAGGAGGACGGCAGGCAGGACGCGACGTTTGCCGAGAGGAACCAACCAACCAACTCCATAGCCGCAGCGCCCGAGGCACAAAAGGACGCGGCCATGGTGGCGCACGCCGAGGCCTTGTGAGCCGTGACCGGCTACAGATGAAGGTATCCGACAAGCGACGGCAGCAGCAGCAGCAAGGGGCGGAGGAGGGCATGGACGCCGCCGGAGTGGTCCAGGGGGAGGAAGGGTGCTCCGGGGAGGCCCCGGAAGGGGAGGGGGTCTCCGGGACGGTGGTGGTGGGCGTCCGGGCGGACGCCGAGAGCCGGGCGCTGCTCACGTGGGCGCTCGTCAATGTCGCCGCCGCCGGGGACCGCGTGGTGGCCGTACACGTCGTCCTGGCCTCGGCGACGGAGGCGGCCGCTGCGGTGGACTTCGACGCCATGCTCGGAGTCTACGAGGGATTCTGCAATCTCAAGCAGGTCGCTGCTCTCTCTCTCTCTCTCTCTCTCTGTCTCTGTCTCTGCTTGTTAGCCGTTGTGCTATTAGTTGCAACTTGCAAGTAGGTCGCCACTCGCCAGTGCCTAGCAACCTTGTGAAGATGCTTCCCCCTTTACTCATTTTCTTTTTTTTCATTTATTTTTGTTTGTTGCATAAATTTTAGCCATTTTTTAGGCCGGATGGTATGTCAAAATGCAATCTTTCGGCTAATTTTGGGCATGGCCAACAGATTTTGGTTTTCGGTTCGTGCTTGCCTTTGCCAAGTTGTATTTTTGGGGCTATTCTTTGACCTTTTTAATATCTACAAGTGTTCGTACCATCATGCATAATCTGATTTTTGTTCACACTTCGCAGTTAATTCTAATCCAGCCATTTCGGCTTACCTTGCATTGATGCGATCTTTTACCTTCATTTACGGCTTTTCTTCTGCAATCTACATGCTGACTTGTTCCTGTAGCAAATTGCAGTCTTTTGCCCCCATTCTGCCGTGGTTTTACAACGGTAAAATTGCCCACTATTATTGCCGCTTCTACTTGCTTACTTTCGCCTGTGTGCTGAGCAGATCAATCTAAGGGTGAAGATTTGCAAGGACTCGTCGGTTCGCAAGGCGCTAGTTCGTGAGGCCATCTTGTTTGGGGCCTCCAAGGTTGTCCTCGGCATCACCAAGAAGAGGCGCGCAATCGCGTAAGTGCGACAGGCATTGGATCCTCAGTGCGGTTCCGCTACCAAATCTCCCACCCAGCTTTTTCACCCAGTGATTATCACCCACGATTGTAACTATTGCTTTGGATCCGTTAGGTCATCGCTGTCCGTTGCCAAGTATTGCGCAAAGAAGCTGCCGGCGAAGTGTGCGGTGCTCGCCGTGAACAATGGCAAGATTGTCTTCGGGAGAGAATCGAATGTCCACTCAGGGAAGGTATCAGCGAAGCTTCCTGGGTGTGGTGATGATGGGATGTATTGCGTAGTGCCGTTCCGAGCCCGTCAGGATAAAGAGGACCCTTTACCTTTAGCTGAACCCAAAGGTGGTGGTGGGGGCGAAGAAGAACAGCATGATGTTGGCACAAAGGTCAGTCAGCCAGAGAACACCATCTCCGAAGAACAGCCTTTGAGTGTGAGTCCTGCCGTGTTGTTGAGCAATCAAGTCCCGAGTGACACAGATCCTTCTGACAAGGGTGGAGAGTTGACAACGGACCAGAAAGATGAGATTTCTGAGCTTCCAGATGAGGGTGCCAGTGTGCTGTACTGTGTGTTGCCGGCGAGGAATGGCCAGTCAGTTGCAAGTACTTCCAGTCGGCAAGACAATGATTCGATTGAGCCACCAGTTGAAGGGGCTGGGGAGCTGTACTGCTTATTGCCCCCAAGAAATGGTCATTCAGGCAGGAGTAGCTGTGATTCTAGACGTTCAACTTCGAGTCAGAAAGACGATACCTCTGCCAATCTGTCTCCTGAAGGTGATGGCGAGCTGTACTGCCCTTTGCCAAGGAACGGGCATTCAGGTAGGAGTTCTGGGGGATCCAAGCGTTCTGCTGGTTCAAAAGATGTGATTCGACGTAGTAGTAGTTTCTCCAGTGATATTAAATTGAACTCGGAGACATCACCTGACAAGAGGGATGGCTCCGGTGGCAAGACTGCCACTGAACGGACCTCTTCCACAGCATCTACAGAAGCTAGGAATTCGCCAAAGGACGCTGCACGGAATGCAGAAACACCCTCTGGTTCTCCAATGTCACTAAGAAGGGTGATAGAAGGAAGGTCTGACCGCTGTCGCCTCCGAAGGAGGATCTTCTACCATCAAAGAAGCTCTTCTTTTGAATGGGCCAAAATGTCTATGGTTCAATGGGCAATGAGGCTTCCAAACCGTTACGCTTCAGTGCATCCAGACAGCAAATCATCGAAATCGGATGCAAGTCCAAGGTTGAATTGTGATTCAGAATGTGAATCCACGTCAGCTGTTGAGTCAGAATCTATCTTTTCTTTCTCTTTGTATGGTGCAGCATGGCCTCCAAGTGAATTGGAATCTCTTCAAGAAAAGTATTCTTCGGTTTGTAGGCTGTTTAGTTATGAAGAACTGAAACTTGCTACATCAAACTTCTCACCAGGTTATTTCCTTTGACATGTTCGTTACTTTGGTAGTCATGTTTCTTTCGGCAAAGTTAAATGCTAATTTTCTTTTACACCAATGCAGATATGTTAATTGGGAAGGGAGGAACTAGCCAAGTTTACAAGGCACAATTATTGGATGGCACATTATCAGCTGTTAAGATTTTGAAACCTTCAGTTGATGCACTACAAGAGTTTATTACGGAGGTTGAGACTGTAACCAGCTTGCAACATGAGAATATTGTTTCACTAAGGGGATTCAGCTTTGAGAACTACTGTCTTGTGTTGGTGTATGATTACATGCACGAGGGAAACTTAGACACAGTGCTTCATGGTAAGCAGTAATATGAAATACATTCGGTCCCTAACCATCTTGGTAAATAGCCTCATATTTTCTAACTGTAACTCTTCTTCAGGCAAGCGTGATAGCAAGAACATCCTTAGCTGGCAGAAGAGAAATAAGATAGCTATTGGCATCGCAAAGGCACTTGAATTTCTCCATGATGGTGGTGTTACCCAATCTGTGATTCATGGAGATGTTAAGTCTTCAAATATCCTCCTCTCAGAGGAATTCGAGGCAAAGGTAAATCTTCATATCAAGCTTGCAAATACCTATAGCAAGAAGCAGGAGAATTCGTATCATGTTTTCCCCACTCTAGCTTTCTGTAGTAAATACTTTTAAAATTAGAAGAACAAGACACGTAGATCAATGTTAAGTGGCTTAACACTAACGCAGTGACGAGCTGCAATGAGCATTTAGGAACTGTACTTGTCAGCTTTGATTCTGCTTGTGACATCATATCTTTTTTGAAAATTTTCAGCTGTGTGATTTTGGGTTGGCAAAGCAAGTGTCAGCTTCGACTCCCCACCTAACATGTACTGACATCACAGGAACTTTTGGGTTTGTATCATATGTGGGCTATGGTTACCTGTTATTGTTGCTTTGTCAAATGCGAAGTGTCTAAGCAAACCACTCTTGTGACAGGTACTTGGCTTCCGAGTATTTTTCTTACGGGAAGGTCAACGAGAAGATTGATGTCTATGCATTTGGAGTTGTACTATTGGAGATTATTTCAGGAAGAAAACCTATTACACCAGGATGTGCAAAGGGTCAGGAAAGCCTTGTTGGATGGGTAAGTTCTCCTTAACTACATTTTTCATGCCTAGTTGGCTTGCTCTGAGCAATAACATGCCCCGAGAACAAAATGGTAGTTGCACGTTCACTCACTGATGATATTAATGTGGCCTTGGACCATTGCTTCATTTGATCTGTTGACCCCATACCCATTCTTGTTGCACAAGCAAGTTGTGCTTTCTTTTTCCCTTATTCTTGGTTCATGGTTTTAGGCAAAGCCACTGCTATCAAGTGAGGAAATTAAACAATTGGTTGATCCATTTTTGGAAAATGATTATGACTGTGATGAAATGGAGAGGGCAACACTCGCTGCTTCGCTGTGCACAAGGACATCTTCTCATTCCCGACCAGAAATGTCACTGGTAAGAATTGAAGTTACACGGATCATAAAAAACTAATAATCTGCAGATATTTGACCCCAATGTACTTTATTCGCTGTTTTCTGCAACCCAGGTGTTGAAACTGCTTCAAGGGGACAACGAAACAATCCACTGGGCAAGATCGCAAGTCAGCTCTAGTTTCGACGGCTCTGATGAGGAGACAGCAACTCCTGACTCAAACAGGCAGTCGCATCTTAACCTCGCATTGCTTGGTGTGGAGGATGACACGCTCTCGTGCTGCAGCACTGAACAAACCATCGACACCTCTGCCGACGGCTACTGGAGCCCGTCGTCGAGCTTTGACTAGCTATTTTTTTACCTCTGGTGTGAGGCTGGTAGATTTGAGCTGTTTGTATAGTTCTCATGTGATCTTATTGTTATTGTTGATTGGTTGGAGCGTTGAGTGTGATGATAGCATCATTCAGTCAGTGGAAAGAAGCGGAGGCCTGTTCATTTAGATTGTAGATGTAGCAGCGCTGCTGATTTAGGAGCTGGTTTTGTTGTAGATCTCTAACCCTGCTGGCCCTGGCCTACAATCCAATTCTTATGTATTATCAACCCTGCTGGCCCTGGCGTTGTGCTTCTGTTGCGGTTTTGGTTACGGCATGACTTCATACTGTGCACGTCTCAATTTCTTGTCATGATAAATGATTACGTTATGACTCGGCTGTGCCAGGGCTCTCCAGTTCGTGTGATGTGTCCAAGATGTACTAGTTTGGTATCAAAATACTGCTGTTGTTGTATCTTTGCTCTTCTTTTTTAAATGTATAGTAGAACTGCTGTTCCTTTCAAAAAACTGTATTATCAACCAATGGTGTTTTATGGTGCGTCAAGATCGAATGGATTCCAAATTGCTTTTTGTTTGTCCTTTTCTTCTCAGATGCTAGCATAAACCGCATTTGCAATATATTCCTAAACCGCATTTGCATTATATTCTTAACTCTTTGAACTCCTATCTGGATGAACACATGTGACAGTTTCACAAACCAACAGTACCTGCCTACCTGGTCTCTCTCGTATTAAGACATTAATAACTGGACAGATGCAGGAAGTTAAAGAAGTGAGCTGTACTACACCAGCACTACTACTGTACAACAAAGTTTGTCACTGCAGTTCCAGGTGCAAGACATTGAAACGCCGTTCCTGACCCAGTGTTCAGAGTAGAGATATGGCAAGGACCGGCAACGGAGCATGGGCGTGCTGAGCCGTAGTACTGACGAAGAGGGACACAGATCCGCTTGTGGGGGGGGCCTCGCGATTCAGCAAAGCTTTCAATGCAGTGACGCTGCTACAGTGTCCGGATCAGACAAGACCACGGTGAGCGTAATGAACACTGGCACCGTAGGGCTGGGAGGCTGCGACATGTTGCTTTCGGTTTGAGGTCTCCACAGCCGCCGCCCATGGAGTGAGCCGTGTCTTGGGATCCATGTTAAGGATGCAGCAAACATGGCGAACACACACATTATTCACGCATGATGATGCTCCTGAGCAGCAGTATCCGTCCCAGAAGGTTTAGCGAGTTATCATGTGGTGGCAGCCATCTTAATTTGTAGAGTTGTGGTTTGTCTCGGCCGTCAGACTCCCAAGTACTGCGAGTTCTGGGCAGCTTCTCGCTCACCAGCACAACTGCTTTGCTTCGCCTGTAATCTCAAAGTCCAGCGTAACTAGGCGCGTCTTCTGGTGAAACATCAAGAGAAAAGGTACAGGACAATGACTGATTCCTTTTGATAGTAGTTAATAGATTTAAAATTAGAATAAGTTTATTTCGAACGAAAAAAATTAATGAGGCTTGACTTGACAGTGACTGTTAGATCAAATTTGAAATAACCGTTTAAATGATAAATAATACGATTTTATGTCGAGATATACCAAACTTGAAAGAAGCTTAATAATAATTTGTTAAGGTCAATTAGATCTAGTTGTTGATGTGTTAAAGGTATTTTTACTACTCTATTATCATAGGAAGCATAAATAAATTCCAACTAATTTATTCTAATGGATCGAAAAGAACGAACGATACATATTGAATTAGTGTACGGTAAAAGAGCTCTGAACTTAACCTTTTGAGTATTCGGGCAGCAACAGTGCACAAGCTACAATTAATCTTGGATAACAATCTGAACACCAATTTACTCATGTTTACAGCCTAAATCCAATCTGCACCAGGAGCGCATCATTCTGAAAGCAGATCACATCATGTTAAAGAAAATGACGATGATGGTTTCACCAATTCGACATGATTTTACACTTTGGGGAATCAATCACCAGCTTCAATTACATCAACATCGTACGAATATATGAAGGAAAAACAATAGAGAAGCAAGAACCGGCTAGTATTAATTGCACGAAACAAGAACAGGCCCAGCTTCCTATTGCGCTGCCAACTGAAACAAAATGAACCTACATGAAAGCTTTTAGCTGATGCTGGCCAGCGTAGTTCAGGAGATCACCACGATGAGACGACAAAGACCTACTCAATGGGTAGCACACATCCAAGGAGCCGTCCAACCAGAGAAGATAACCCTTCAGCTCCAAACATTTCTAGTTTGATGTTATACTTCGTTATCTGGGACAATTCAAGCAAGCAAGCATCAAATAGGAAATTCTGAAAGTTTAGATGGCTGAATCTGCAATGCGCTGCTGAACACTACATCTGCATAAAACTGATAAACTAATTAGGTAACCCCAGCAAATATAGTAGGTAAGGGAGGAGCAGGGTGGAGATTCCTTCGTCCTTGTCGCTACGAAATGTGATTTGGATTTTCTTGGCTCATTCATTTGGCTAAGTGGTGGGCGGTGGCGTGCCTGTGGTGAGCTCGCTGTTTCTGTAAGCAAGGCCAAAGATTACTTTCGGTCTTTTGCTGAAGAAATCAGATGTTTTTACTATTCACCGTCCGGCAATCTGGTATATGTGTGTGAACCTGCAAGAGTTTAATCTGCAACGTCTTTGAATATGAATTTGGAGGCTTCCAGTGGCTAATCCAGGAGTGGATCACGCTTGTGGTTGTTATCCCCTTATGACGAATCAGATGATGATTGTAACATCCCCAAAATTCTAATAAAGCAAAAATATATATTTTGAATTTGAAAATATATATTTCTGAGTTTCTTGACGCTATTGGTTTTATTTGAATTTCCCTTGGAGTTTTGCATCGCATGAAAAATCAAATAAAGAGAATTAAAGAATGAAAAAGAGGAAAAGGCAAAAAGATAAAAAGTAAAAATTTAGAAAAATTGCCACGAGAACTCTGATCATTGAATTAAATTAATTTAGCCAGCAATTGAAATTTTATGCATAGAATAATGAAGAACAAAAATAGAAAAAAACAACATTTAAATCAAAACAACGTGTTGTCGGAATTCACATAAAATGATGGAGTCACAAATGGAATTGAAAAATTTATAGAAGTATCCTGAGATCAAATACTTTTGAAAAACAAAGTTTGAAAAATAATATACTTCAATTGATCTCAATCAAAAATTAGAATTCGAAACCGGAAATTGATTAGTCGCCGACGCGTGGGCCATTCGTTCCTTTTCCGTTCCGTTGGCACATTTGAGAATTCCCAGTCACTGACAGTGGTCCCAGAGTCACCTCTGCCGAACTCATCGCCTGCAACCTCTGTTCGCTCCACTGAGAACTCTCCCGAAGCCTGAAGTACAGCCCACTACCGAGCCATACTCTGCATCTCAGAGACCACCAGGCGCAGCGCACTACTTCCTCCTCCACTCCTTCTCCCTCCTCCTCAAGCCAGAGCAGGAAATCCTCCCCAATTCGCCATTTCCAGCAGCTTCAGGAGCTCGGCTCGAATTCAATTTCAGCCAACATGCTCAACAACTTTCCAATTCCTTCCGGCCATAGCATCCCCAAGTTCTACTGATCAAAAGCCCTCAAGAACATCTAAGCTCTCTCATGCGAAATCGAGCCACAGCCGTGCGCCCTTCTTCTCCAGATCCGGCCACCGTGGGCAGCCCAGCTCGGTGATTCTTCGGCCGAACCAACCACCAAAATGGAAACCCCATGACCTCCTGATGCTCACTGCGCCACCCATTCGAGCTCCCATGCACTGAATCATCTTCTCCACCGAGCCACCGCCATGGCCGCCGCCCAAGCTCGGCTGCGCACCTCCCTGGTAGCTCTCCGACCGAATTAGTTCCTTCTCCAGATGCACCTCGTCGAGATTCACCTTCCCCCGCCGTCGCCCTCGCCGGAAAGTCGCCGGAGCTCCCTCGCCGCCGAGCCCTAGCCTTGCCTCTGTTCTTCTGTCTCTGCGAGGTGGGGCCGGTCTGTCAGAGCCTGAGGTTGAAGAAGACTTGAGCCAGTAGGCGCCTTCTCTGTGGTAAAGCGCATTTCCAAATTTCAGTTTAAATTCCAAACCGGGTAGCATTCAATCATGAATATCTTTTTAAATATAGTTTCAATCCCAGTGAAATAAATTTGTATGTTCATATAAAATGAGAAAGAATCTAAATATATAAAAATATTTAATTTTTGAACTGTTGTATAGTTATTTAATTTAAACCTTGATTATGGTGCTAATGTGGCTTTAAAAGAGAATTTGTGTATAATAATTAATGAAGAGATGAAATCAGTATTCATGGGATTTTAGGACCAGGACGTATTCAAATATACAAATACATTTAATTTTTGAACTAGGTTTAATTTATTTGCTTAGCAACCATTGATAATGCGTAATATGGCCATTAATAGAAATGAATGTGTAATAGTTCATAGAATCATAAAATAAATGATTATGTGCTTCTGGGATTGTAATAAACCTAATCATGCAAAAATATTAAATCTTAGAACCAAGTTTAATATAATTGCTTCATAAATCATTAATTAACCATGATATGGCCATTAGCAAAATAATAGCATGATGGCTCACAAATTGATAATGTAAATTATATCAAGTTCCTAAAAACAGTAAGGATCTGTGTATGTGAAAATATTTAAGATACGGTTGAAATGTCATTCTTTTAATAAAAGGAAATGTTAATTGTAACAATAAGTAAATAGTTTGTATGTTGCAATTAAAGTCAAAATAATTCCAAAATAGCTTTAAAACAATTCTAGGATTGCTACCTGCTAACACCAGAAAAATGAATCCAGAATCCTGTATAGGCTAGTTGGAAATTAAGAGTTAAGCTTGGCCGATTTAAGGTTTCAAATATGGTCATTTATGCTATTTCAGCGATAGATAAAATAACTCATCCAAATGCCAAAATCAGTAAAATCAGGTTAGAAGCGATGTACAAAGTTTATACTACCATATTCTATAAAAAGAATCACATTCCATTAATGTTTGCATATTAATCTCATCAGATCAAAACCCTTAAGCGATAACCTTTTGTTTCACTTTTTGGCCGATTCCGAATAACGTTAACTTAACAATGCCACCTAAGCCTTTTCAACAATGAATATAATGTATCAGTCAAAACCTAAAATCTATGGAATCAACTTAGGATTGTTATACAAAGTATAAATCATCTTATTATGAAGAAATAACCATATTTCATCATGTTTTGCATACAAATTCTAATAGCCAAATAACCTTAAGTGTTAAGTTTTCTGAACTTTATAATATGAATCGGTAAGAATGTAGAAACCTGTATAATAGATAATTTTATCACCAGAATCTTCTTAGAACCTCGAATATGTACCCAGTAGTCCAAATCAGTAGATGTAACTTGCATGAAACTAATGCTAAGCGAAATCATTTAAAGATAAAGAGCTAATCACTCATACTCTAATATGACCATTTAAGCCTATTCATTAACTCGCAAAGCAGCTCATCTAAATCTGAATTTGGTAAAGAATAATCTAGAATTGATCTTTAGGATATGATCTACCGTAATCTAAGAAAATATTCCTATTTCGTTTTGCTTTGAATCCGAATCCTAATAGAGCAAAACCCATAAGTTATAAGATTGCCAAAAATTCATATTGTGAATAGTAAATCAATGAAAGCTTGCATCTAATGATAAATTCTATTAATCTAATCAATCTTTACATCTTGAATTCGTAAAATAAGATTAATAAATTCTTAAAGAGCAATCCCTGTTCTTGTAAAGAGTTTATTTGTTTTGCTATCTATTTCTTTTGCTCTTATTGAAGTCTTTTATTGCTTTATTTCCGTTATTCGACGAGTAGAACCCGACGTTTCTAGTCTCCGTCGTCGTCGTCAACCGCAATCCCCGTCTTCGTCGTATTCGTCAATTAAGCAAGGCAAGCATCCTTTGACCATATTGAGCCCAGTATTTTATATTCCTTTTGTGCATCAAACTGTTTTATGCATGCGATTACTTTATGTAAATTGCTATTTTGTGGTTTGGTAGTTATACCTATTGTCTCTTGATCCTCCGTTGATGATTATGAACATGTGAACCTTGATAACCATAGATTAAAGTTAGACATTGCTAATGTCATTATGGGTATATGCGAACATATTTAACTTGCTTAGCCATGCTTTAGAATAAATGATGTACATGATCAACTCAATAATTGTTTCGGGAAACATTGAAAATGTCACTGTTGGTGGTGGGTAATTTTGATTAAAAACCCAAAATGAAACTATGCTTTGATGCGGGCGATTATTGGCAATAGCCGGTTGTGCAGAAGTAATTGCACGTAGTGTAGGGTGAAGTGTCGCCCGTGTCAGATTAAGGACCGAGCAATAGGACGTTATTGATCCGAGATTTCCGTGCAACCACGAGGGCTATTACGGGGTAGCCTTAGCCTATTAAGTTATTTAGATGTGGCTTTGTTCATTGGTAGGCGGGAGCTAGCACAAGCATTCCCGTTTGATGCCTTGGATGGGTCCCCAAGCATTCCCGCTTGGTGCCTTGGGTGGGGTTTCCACCCATGCAGCGTATGTCATCCTGCCAGATTTAGAAACGTTGTGTTGGGTGAGAATGTGGATCCACGGCTTGGGTGTGTGTTTCTAGTTCTACGGCGGAGGTTAACGTCCCGGGCTGGACCAAAGCCATGTCTAGGTAACGGAACAGCTATGTATGATCGTCTAGCAGACACAATGTCCTATTGGAGGCGTGTGTGATCTCGCAAAAAGATGGGTCATTCCTTGTGGGTAAAGTTGTACACCTCTGCAGAGTTTAAATCTAATTAATTAGCCGCGCTCGCGGTCATGAGCACTCGGTGAAGTCATTCCAATGTTAGCTTTGATTTCCAAAAGGGTTTATTTTACAAGTTAGCTTACCCCACAGATGACCCAATGCTATACCTGTGTGGGCAAGTATTGAATCATTACAGTGCCTGTGTGGACAAAGAACTGGATATATGCCATGCGATGGCAAGGTTTGATTCGTCGCTCACGTCATGGAGGACGGTGAGTGTTATTTATGCTCTATTTATTCGTTATCAATCAAATGCTCTTTTAAATTCCGATTGCAAATAACTTGGTTTCCAAATTCAAATTCGCTTTATGCAAATTAACTGTAATAGCCTCCTTTGAAATGGCCTGCATGTATTGTAGGTTTTGCTCAAGTCTTGTTGAGTATGTAAAATACTCACCCTTGCCTAATTATATTGTAGGTGGTTGAGTTAGCGCGGCTTCGAGTCTCTTTTCGAAGTTGTTCATCGCAGGTTGCAGGATGTTTTTGTCGTATTCTATTTGAAGTTTATGCCTGGTCGGTTGCCTGCGGGATTGGATGGGTACACTACAAGGCATTGCTTCTTTTGCTGCTATATTTCTCTGAGTTGTAATATTTCTTTATATTATCGTTTCCGCTTAATTATTATATTGTATGGTTGTGATTTCCAATTGTTGTAAACATGTGAGTGCTAGCTACTGATCCAGGGAATAGCACAGTAATCATATGGAGGTTCCTGTTCATCTGAACGGGGTCTCACAATGATGGTGGGGATGATTCAGTGATTCCGTCGACGATTATTCATGACCCCTTTTTGTCTAAAAATTATTCATGACGCCTTGGATGCAGGTTATTTGCTGGAAGAATTGGCGCCGGTAGTTCATCGATTTTCTTCTGATCAGACGAAGAGCCTTCATGTCCGGGTGGCAGGTTTTCATTCTTCTTCCTCCGTGCGGCCATGGAAGGGCCCTTTGCCGATGCCACGAGTCTCTCCTCCGGTGACGTTCGGCGACGTGCTGGCCAAAGCTAATCGGTCCAAAAGCAGTTTCCACGGCACAATTACAGGAACCTGATTGCAATGAAATTAAAATTGTAAAGGCTTTCCAAATCTTCATCCTGACTACATACGATTTCCATATACCGGCCAGCATGGCCCCACGTCTAGAACACCAGTCATATCGGAATCCAGACATAAAACTGGTCTCAAGATCCTGTTTTTACGTACATGAAAAGCTAATCTCTGGCCTGGGACAACGTCAGGAGACAGGAGGTCTTTCGCATCAATTCTTCGTCAACAATCGAAAGACGGAGGGCGCAGACCAATTTGGGGCTGGACATGGTGGCAGCAGCAAGCCGGTTGGTCATGTCGGTGGGGACATTCCTGCAGGGCAAGGTGGTGGCGCCAAAGGTTACAACACAGCCTGATGTGGGTTAGAGTGCTGCGCATTCATCGGTGGTTCAAACATCCTCGACGGCCCCGGTTCCCAAGTCTTCAGAAGTTCTGGACATCACCAAGATGGCCTGTTCTTGTTGTCGAAAAAGGGTTACTCTCACGCAGATTGTCAAGCTATGGTATGCTGTTATATCTGCGAGAGTGATCAACACATTGCTAGCAAGTGCCCTATATTAAAACTTCCAAAGCCAGCTGCAAACTTGTGTGGGTACGCGGCGGATGGTCTTGGGCTCTACCAAATAACTTTTTCAGGTAACAAGAAGCCCTGCAGTGCATTAGTCGGCATAGTGGGAGGTCAATGGACTGCTGACAGAATGCACGAGGAGCTTCAACGGGTGATTCCTATTAAGTGGGTGATTCCTATTAAGTGGAAATTGGAGGTCAAAGAACATGGTCTGAATTCTTTTTTGGCACCTATTTCGTCCAAAATAGAATTATTGAGGTTGACGAGCATTTGGGAAGTAAAGGTAAAAGGTCAGGATGGGGTGATCATGTTCTTTGAAGAATGGTCTCCGAAGGCGAATGCAAAATTGCAGCTTCAGAAAATTCGGGTGCAGGTTTTTGGTGTTCCCTATGAGATTCGAGATTACTTATCTTTGTGTGCAGTAGGTTCCATCATTGATGCTACTTAGTTTGTTGATATGGTGAGTACACGAAAGAAGGGAATTGTGTGTCTGCATGTAGCTATGACAGATGCAAGGCTAGCTAGTACCAGACAGCACAGATATTTGTGTTGGAGAAGCTCTATATATATGAGATTTTTTTTTTGGTGGTGGAAAGCAAAGTTCAAGTGCTCTAGGATAATTTGGATCAGCCGGAAGGGGAGGATCAAGGTAATGGCAAACAACAAATGGATGAAGATGTGGAAATGCATGATAGGGAAAGTAAAATGTCTAAAACTACGAAGGAGGGATCATCTAGTTCACAAGGGTCAAAGGAGGTTCCAATGTACTCGGCAAAGGAGGTGACTTCGGTGAAATTTCTAGAGCTTCTAATGGGGATGGTGGATGATATAGTGAGTAGATCTGGAGGTTCTTCTAAATCTTTCTCTGTTGCTCCAATTGTGGTTCCCCTAGTGTCTACTCTTGTTGCCGATTAGGATGCCGGTCCTTGTGTAGCTATTACTGATGATGTAGCCGATTTGTGCTTTAATCCTCTTGATGGTTCTGGTGTCCAAAAGAAGATGTCTGCTGCTATTGCCGATAATGCCTTACTCAATCAGATGTCTGTTGGGAATACTAGGGTAAATGTTGGTTTGACTGCTACTTTTGCCGATAAGGCTCCTTTGGTACTGTTGCTGATCAGGGGTTTTGCAGATAGTGCTGAATTAGCAGTTGGTCTTGGTCCTTTTGTAGCTGTCCATGATGTTGTACTCTATCGGTTCGCTTTTGGTGGTCTTGAGGTTCTAGCAAATTACGAACAAGTGGTGTCTTTTGCTTCTGCCGATCAGGATGTTAGTCAAATTGCAGTTGTCAGAGAGGCTGTAGCCGATCAGATTTTTAATTCTGTCCGTGGATCTGTGGCCGATCAGATTACTAATGAAAATACACTTGGTGGTATTGTAGCTGATCAGGAGTTTGCTCATATTGCTGAAATATTGGTGGTTATTTTTGCTATTACCCACTGGTTGCGTACGTGGGCTGTATTGCAGAAGGAGGAGGCGCGGAGTACTTTGGAGGAAGCTATTCAACGTTTGATTCGGGTGGTCATGGACTTCTACTCCCGGGCACATGGGTGGCGGTCTAGTCTTCGGATTGCTAGCTGTTAATGTGTGCGTCTTTTTTTTCTTTCTAGATTGGCTATGTGCTTTATGATAAGCAGAGGCCGGAAGTAATTTCAGGGGATTGTATCTTCTCGATGTAATTTACTTGAAATCAATAAAAACTTCCATTTTAAAAAAAAATTGCTGACTTACAAGTGGAGTCTGTTATTGCTGATAAGGGTCTCGGTGGTTCAGTTACTGATCAGGCAGCTGATGCTATTCAGATGTCTGTTGCTAATACGGGGGTGAATTTTGCTATGCCTGCTGCTATTGCTGCAGAGTTTTTTTTTACTGGCCGAAATTCACCGGTGAACCCGGTATATCTGTTTTACCGGTGGGATCCGGTAAATTTATGTACCGGCTAAAAAATTCGGAGGAATTTAGGGTGCGTTTGGTTGGAGGACGAGGTTGGATGGGATATGACCATCCAGGTGGCTGTTTGGTTGGATGGATGGGATGAGCCAGTTTTTTGTTTGGTTGGATGGATAAGGATGGATGGGATGAGCCAATTTTTTGTTTGGTTGGATGAATGATAAGGGTAGACGGTTTATTAATTCTAACAGAGAGAAAAAATCTTTTTAAAATTTTGGAATGAAAAAATAAACCAATTGTAGCTTTAAAATTGATACCCACAAAAAAAAACCACGCACTGTATATGCTACAGTAAATCACGAATACTGTAGATACGCGGGAGGCCGGAATCGAACTCGAGACCTCCTGTAATGAGCCGAAAACTTCAAACCAACTGCGCTAAACTATGGCTTATGAAAAGTAAAGGCTAACAAATACATAAACAAAGCATAAGGTGGAAACCTGGATGACTCCATCCGGCCAAATTCCTTGGATTGCTTCATCCAGCATATGCAAATAATATTCTCTTTTTTTGGATGGCCCCATCCAACTTGCCCGTGAACCAAATGCTTGACCGACAATAAAAACAAGGATCGTCCTATCCCATCTAATACCTGCCCTTGAACCAAACACACCCTTAAAATCGCCTGGCGTGTGGGCCAAATCTTAGCACCCATTGTGCCTGCCTAAACCCTAAATCGGAGAAAAAAATTCGCGACAGAGCAGCCGCCGCACGCAGCCCCCTGCGCCCTGCGCCCCCGTTCTGCCTCTTCCCCGTCCGCCGAGGCACCGACCGACGACCCAGCCTTCTGGTAAATTTTGAGCTCGAGTTTCGCCCAATTTTTCTGCTTGCTGCTTGATCCATTTGCTTATCCTGTTCGAGTTATGCTTGTATTGACTTCTCGCGCAGATTGAGATCAATGAGGCATGGCGGACCGCGGATGAAGCCGACCACGGACCCCACCGTCCTCCCCAAGGGCAAAGCCCAAGCCAAGTAAGAGCTCTCTCCGTCTCCATGCCTTTCTAGAAGTTTCTAGATGTTCCGTGCTGGGTTTGGGTTTACGTGCCTTTCCGTTTGAGGGAGGCTTAGTCTTGGTGTGCGCGCGTGTTGGTGATAGTGACGAGTAGGTGTTTGTTTCCCGGTTGTCTTACCTCTGGAAATGGAATTTTATGTGTTTTCAGGCCGTGCTATGTTAATCTGATGGTGTACGCTAATCAGCTTGCTTGGTGCGAATTGACATTGTGTGCAGTGTTGATTTTCTCATGATATGAGCTGCTTGAAATGGTAGTACATTGTGGTGTTTCCAGAAGTTTCTTAATGTTTTTCCATTCTGGGAAATGGGACTGGGATGTAAGGCTAGCTGTGGGTGCTTGCGGTGGGAGCTTTCTGTAATTGGCTCTTGTCGTTGTGTTTCTGAGGCAGTAATGTAGCCATTGTCTGCTGTATGTCTTCAAAGTCATATCGCGCCTCCTGTCCTAGTCTTATGAATGTTTGCTCAAATTCTTTCCTGCCATTGCAAATTTGGGGTCGAGAGGGACTGTTTGCACTTTGACCTGGGTGTTCTAGCTGCCAATGCAAGGGGCTCAGGCAGGCATTATCTGCCTCTGCGTTTACGGAAACCCATTGAAGATTTGTGAATCTCAGTATGCTTACACACACACGCACGCAAATTTGGGGACATGGGATTAGGATGCGGAGGAATTTGCATGTTGCAGATTTAGACGTCTCAGTTAGTCAATTTTTTAATCAGCTCCAGGGTGCAAAGTGGTTCCTCTGGGTGTGTCTTTCATGCAAGTCTAATTTGACAATGGGCTGGCTGGCTGGGACAGGGAGCAATCAATAGTTTTTGGCCTTTTCAATGTTGACCTATTTTTTTGGTATCAGTTGCTGCCTCCTCCCCGACCGACGACCCGGTCCCTGTCACGCTCCTCGTGCGACTCGAGATGTGAAATTTGTGCTCATGATTATCAAACGGTGGTCACTTCACATTCACAAGCTGCTTCATGTACAGTTGTGTTGGCTGTCATAGAATTACAAAAAATGAGTTACATGCTATAGTACTGCCTTAGATCTGAAATTATATCTTCTAGAGTTAGCTTGGTTGCTGTTATAATAATTCAGCTTGAGAACATTTTTGAATTCCAAATGCTAGTGGTGCTTGCTGTTCAGAAATCAGCCTCTTTAGAAGCAATATACATGCTGTACTATGCCTTAAATCTAAAATATAATCCATTATCTAAAGTTAGCTAGTGTTTGATGCTCTGTCTTTTCAGTTTGAAGCCTTCGAAAACTAGTGCTATCTCGTTCCCGCGCTCGACAAGGTGAGTCCCTTCGGCACGATGGTTTTGGTTCTATTTTGAAGGAATTGTTATGTGATTTTCAATGGCCACCGGTTGCAGATATTGAGAGGGGCCATGGTGACAAAGGCAACGGGAAGGCTGTAGCTGTAGATGCCAGTGTCACCGACGGTGGTGTGTCATCTTGTGCGAAAGGCGCGTCATCTAAGACAACTGTGGTCACTAAATCAGGTTGTTTGTTCTAAACTTATGTGAGTAGGCAATTGCTCTAGACTTGAATAGCAATTGTATATGAACAACTTCTGAATTTTCTAACTACAACTGCCTTATTTTTCTTCACTGTTCTATGACCTTAACAACAACTTGTTGTCAGCAACCATAATGTTTGTTATTTTGCATTGTACTACCTCTTTTATTTGTCAATTTCCTATTAATATTCTATTGTGACCCTAGTTTATTCAAATTATAGTTTTTCTTAATCTGTGTGCTTTGGAATGCTTTTTACAGGGTACAGATAGAACTACATAGACCAATTGAGAATACATAGAGCCATGGGACAAAAATTGGTAGTTGCTTCAAATGCGGCTATTGTCCCTTTAGCAACAAAGGTGGAGGTGCGACTCGTTTGAGGCAGCATCTTTGTGGATTACCAGGGCAAGTGGCTCCATGCACTAATGTGCCGCGAATTGTTAGGGAGGTACTTTTGAATCAAGTGGCATTAGGGAAACAAAAGAAAAGTCAGTTACGTAAAAGTCGTCTCTATTGAAAGATCAATTGTGGCGCCTGACTATGGAATGTGACTTGATGAAGAGAGTCAATATAGGATGGCAATTAGAGTCACTGAAGGATATTGGCTTGTGTACTGGCAGTTCTCCACCTCTTAGGAGGGTTAGTGGCAGTAGTAGTGGGGTAGCAGGTTTAGAGGGGGTAAGCGGCAATGGTAATGAGGCTGCAACTAAGATTGGAAGCTCCTCAGGTAGTAAAAGTACACTTGATGGCTATTTCCAAAGTACTTTAACAGCTCATTTTGATATAGATTTGGCACGTAGTAAGGCACTATCACAATCTCGAGTGGACGTTATGCTTAGTGGAGGTGCTAAGGATAGGCTTGGGAAAGCTTTGGCCAAGTGGTTCCATGCCAATGATATTTCTGGAAGGAAAGCAAATTGCCTATATTTTCGATCAGCCATGAAGTTAACACAACAGTTTGCTTCGGGTTAGACCTTATTTAGTCAGTTCAATGTCTATTTTGGTTCGGATTTAGTCTTGTTTAGTCGGTTTAGATCAGTTTAGCATGAAGGAGAGGATTAGAGCCAAAACCGAACCCTAGCCCTGAAATCCCCATCAAATCCGAACCCTAATCACCTAATCCCCTTCGGATTTGAACCCTAAATCCCGAAAATCCCGAAACCTTAGAACTCAAATCAACGAAATTAATGGCATAAGAAAAGGGGACCTGGACTTGCCTCGTGCGTCGCGCGCATCGCTGGCATCATGGTCGTTGTTCGCATGCATGCGCCATCGCTTTGTTCCGCAATGCGTGTAGCCCGCCTGTGCATTGCAGCGCCACCACCGCCTCGCCGCGTCGCTGCATTTGTGCTCGCGCTCTCAGCTCTCGAAGCGGCCGTCTTGTACAGATCGCATGCCACGCCAGAAGCCATTGCTTTTTTTCCGTCTCTTTCATTGCTTTGCTTGTTGCGGATTTTCTGGGAAGGAGGCAAATGATTTTTAGGGTTAGGGTTTTTCAGTTGCGTCGGTTTTGTTTGATCGTGATTGATCTCAGCCGTCCGTTCATTGAGTGGCTGAGATTGCTATGCGCCGGGCCGGATGTTTTTGCTTGTGGGCCATGGTTTCAGCCGTGTTTTGGCCCGGATGAACAGTAGGCTTAGCCTTTAATTTATTTCTTTCAGTCTTTTAATTTTCAGCAGATTAGCATTGTTAAATTGTTTAATTCCTAGGCATTTTTTAAATTTTCAATTTCAGAATGGCTTTAATTAATCGAGAATTTTCTGCCAATTAATTTTTATTGTGGGATTTGCAATGTAAAGAAGGGTAATGAAATCATTTCTCACGCTGATGAGTCAATCCATCAAGTATTAGAGGTAAACTCAAGAATAAGGACTCATCAACGTGAGAAATGATTTCATTACCCTTCTTTGCTAACCATTGCTCGAATCCCGTGATAATCCTTTTGTACGCGCTGTGCTTCTACAAAATTTGCAAAGGAAGTTCCTCGCAGCTTGGTGGTACAGAGGTGCCCGAGGGCCATGAGCAATGATTTTCCTTTAGCATCATTTTTAGGAGGGTGATAAGGCTTTTATTTGCCTTAAACCCACCAGACTTCGATTCTTTCTTTTGCCATTGTCGACAAGATGAGCTTATTCCTTCGCCTCTCGCTTTTGCCTCTTTCTTCCTCAACAGAGTGGCTTATAAGCTCACTTATGGACCACTTCTCCTTCCGAGTGTCGAATTGATCTTGAAGGGTCCATACTCAGGTGACAAGGAGCTCATGATGAAATGTACAAGAAAGCCATCAGAAATGGCCATGTCCATTCCCTTTAGTCTAGCCGCCATGTCAATCATGCTCATGATATGCTCCCTCACACCGCTGTTACCATCATAGCGGGAGGTGAGCATGCGCATGATCAGTGTACTAGCATAAGTCTTGGAAGTTCCCTTAAAATTATCCTCACATTAGCTAAGTACTTTTTAGCATTTTCTAATCGTGATTCTCCCTTAATCCCGGCTGTAAATGCTATTCTTAATGATCATTAGTGACATGCGTTAGATTCTCCCACCGCCTCCGCCTTTCTCATCATATTGCTTCTTGAGATTAGCATAATTCTCAACATTGTAGGGCGGGCGATAGAACATCCTCTCGTAATGCTAGGTCAAGGTCCAAGACCCCTAGCGTAATGAGGATCTTATCTTTCCACGAGGGAAAGTTAGTGCCATTGAGCTGTTCAATGCCATTGATTTGAGAGGCAACATTGTTAATTGCTGAAAAATAACAACAAAATTTAATTAATAATTGTCATATATGTAATTAATTCTACGTTAGTCTGATTAAATACATATAAATGACAAAATATCATAAGATTTTATTTCGCATCATCGTTGGGAAGAAAACGAAATGAAATTTAATAGCAAGATTAAGTCCTAAATTGCATCACCGTTGGGCAGAAACAAATAGGCATTAAATATACAAGAAACGGCTTAAAATTACTAATAACGTTGGTTATACATAATTTTAAGCCAAAATTAATTCTCCAATTAAATTTCGCGTTGGTTCCATTTAATCAGAGATAATATCCAGAATAACCATCATGGAAAAATTAATTTGCAGAGAAAATTAATCGTCAAACTAATTATAACATTAATGCCATTAATTTCGTTGATTTGAGTTCTAAGGTTTCGGGATTTAGGGTTCAAATCCGAAGGTGATTATGGTTCGGATTTGATGGGGATTTCAGGACTAGGGTTCGGTTTTGGCTCTAATCCTCTCCTTCATGCTAAACTGACTAAACAAGACTAAATCCGAACCAAAATAGACATTGAACTGACTATTTCTGCAACATTCTTAAAACGAGCTATGTCCTTCAACATCAAATTAATAGTGTGAGCTGCACATGGCTACCAAGAAATGTATGGATGCTCCTCAATGATTTGCTTGCATGCTTTCTTGTAATTGGAACCATTATCTGTCACAATTTAAACAATAAATTTTGCTCCAACCTCCTTAACAACTTCTCTAATAGCATCAAAAATAAATCTTGCATTTTGGATACAACCAGTTGCATCTATAGACTTATACAAATACATGCGTCCATTGCAAAAGATCATGAAGTTTATAATGCACATCATTGTATGACCTGTCCATGAATCACACATAATGGTTACTCTATATTCTCTCCAATCTTACTTGAAAAGACCCATGTTAGCCTCCAGCTTATCATAATTCATTTCTAACAATTTGTCATCTATGTTTTTCCCCATCGGGAGAGAAACATCCTCACCAAGCTGTTGTGCTAACTTCATGGCTGATCGAAAATATGGACAATTTGCTTTCCTTCCAGGAATATCATTGGCATGGAACCACTTGGCCAAAGCTTTTCCAAGCCTATCCTTAGCACCTCCACTAAGCATAATGTCCACTCGAGGTTGTGATGGTGCCTTACTACGTGCCAAATCTATATCAAAGGGAGCTGTTGAAGTACTTTGGAAATAGCCATCAAGTATACTTTTACTACCTGATGAGCTTCCAATCTTAATTGCACCCTCATTACCATTGCCACTTACCCCCTCTAAACCTGCTACCCCACTACTACTGCCACTAGCCCTCCTAAGAGGCGGAGAACTGCCAGTACACAAGCCAATATCCTTCAGTGACTCTAATTGCCATCCTATATTAACTCTCTTCATCAAGTCTCATTCCATAGTCAGGCTCCATAATTGATCTTTCAATAAGGAGACAACTTTCACGTGACTGCATTCTCTTTTGTTTCTCTAATGCCACTTGATTCAAGAGTACCTCCCTAACAATTCGCGGCACATTAGTGCATGGAGCCACTTGCCCTTGTAATCCACATAGATGCTACCTCAGACGAGTCGCACCTCCACCTTTGTTGCTAAAGGGACAATAGCCGCATTTGAAGCCACTACCAATTTTTGTCTCATGGCTCCATGTACTCTCAATTGGTCCATGTAGTGCTATCTGTACCCCTGTAACAAAGCATTTCAAAGCACACAGATTAAGAAAAACTATAGTTTGAATAAACTAGGGTCACAATATAATATTAATAGGAAATTGACAAATTAAAGAGGTAGTACAATGCAAAATAACAAATACTATGGTTGCTGTCAACAAGCTGTTGTTAAGGTCATAGAATAGTGAAGAAAGATAAGGCAGTTGTAGTTAGAAAATTCAGAAGTTGTTCATATACAATTGCTATTCAAGTCTAGAGCAATTGACTACTCACATAAGTTTAGAACAAACAATCTGATTTAGTGACCACAGTTGTCTTAGATGGCATGCCTTTCGCACAAGATGACACACCACCGTCGGTGACACTGGCATCTACAGCTACAGCCTTCCCCTTGCCTTAGGCACCATGGCCCCTCTCCAAATCTATAACTGGTGCCTTTGTCACCATGGCCTCTCTTCATATCTGCAACTGGTGGCCATTGAAAATCACATAACAATTTCTTCAAAATAGAATCAAAACCATCGTGCCGAAGGGACTCACCTTGTCGAGTGCGGGAACGAGATAGCACAAGTTTTTGAAGGCTTCAAACTGAAAAGACAGAGCATCAAACACTAGCTAACTTTAGATAATCGATTATATTTTAGATTTAAGGCATAGTACAGCATGTATATTGCTTCTAAAGAGGCTGATTTCTGAACAGCAAGCACCACTAGCATTTGGAATTCAAAAATGTTCTCAAGCTGAATTATTATGACAGCAAATATCATAATCTGTGAATTTGACACCTCTTGCAAAAGCTGAGATACTCACCTACTGCAGAACCTTTTGAATCACCTCATCTACTGGAAAAGTTGAAGCTTGATCTTTCCAGAATAATTTGGTGGTCTAGCAGATAAGTTCTCAGAATTACTAAATGTTGCTTCCATGAAGCTACAACCCTTTAATGCTTGGTCTTTGCTCCTGCATCAGCTGGTTTACAGCGCTGCAAAGGAGCTTTCATGGTTATCTAATATTCAGCAGTAGTAGTTCCATCGCGTTTTGCCTATCGAAGATGTGGCTTGATACAATGGTATGTGGTGGATACTCGTGTACCTCGGCGGCAGCGGGGATTCCTTGAAGGTGAACTTTTTGAAGATGTTCTTGAAGTCGGTGAGGAGGCCGTCGTCCAGGTCGGCCTGCTCCGGCACATACTCTACACCTGCGGGTTGGAATGTGAGGCAAGCAGAAAGCATATCTAACCCAAACCTCTATGAGCAGCAGGTGGTCCCAGTACCTGGGGTTTGGTCCTCTTCGTCGATGTCCCCAGTCGCATCTACAACATTGGATGAGGGTTTGCTCTACTTCTGCTTTCGGCAGTGGCGGCGACGCTCGCTCTCGCAAGACTTCTTGTTGGCAGCGGAGGATCCGTTGGGGAGGGTGGAAACAGGGTCCACCTCGACGGTGGCCATGGTGGTGGGTGGTAGGGAGGACGGTGGTGGTGGGGATGGGGTTCGTGAAACCCTGTATCTTGTCATCCCCGTCGTCCGAGAAGGTGAAATCCTAGCTCCGGCGATAAAACCCCTGGCGGGGCATCGGGCTCCGAAGAGGAGACAGAGGCGAGCGCGGGAGTCGAGGGCTGCGGAAAGCGACCCTTCCCTAGAGGCTCAGGATAGAGAAGCTTCGCATCGTGTGCGATGGTGACGCGTCGCGGTCCTCGCTGGCGCGGTAGCGCTTGCGGCGGTTGCTCTCGGCAGATGGGGAAGCCTGTAATCTTCGGAACCTCTCTCCAGACTCCAATCCTCAAAAATGGGGAATCAGATAGCAAATCTATTGGAGACTGTACAGTGCAGTTGCTTCCTCAAATTTTAGGTTAGGGAATGAGTTGGGGAATCTGTTGGAGCTGCCCTAATGATCTTCTTGTGCACCCTTGCCCGCCGCCGGAGGCAAACCCGAGCCCGCAACTAATTCATCGGAGCTTGATTAGGAGTAGCACTTCTGACTTGTGTATCTGCCCTAGCGTCCACGCACCAAGATAGGAAGCTTCTTGATTAGGATCACATTTCCTTGGAATAACATATGCTTACTCGATCATGCTAGTTTCGCCTTTGTAGTAAGAATCGAGAATTCAGAGTTGCTAGAAATGAATGATCAGATAGAAAATGAAGACTGCCGGTCCCTGCCTCTATATTAAAAATGAATCGATCTACGAGCTGTCATGTGCTGTGTCTCTTGAGCTAACATCTCCCAAGCTGAATCGATCGTACGTGCCTATGACTGTGTGCTTGACATTTGTGAGCACTTCAGGCGAAAATGCCTGCAGTCTTGCTGTGCTCGTGCTCCTGGAGATGGACCTCCAGATGGCATGACTCGTTTATTTTGGCATCGTCTTGCCACCCAGTACATAACTAGTATAATTCTTTTGAAGGCAACATTACTAGTATAATTGCCAGCCTAATAGTTCTTGTTAGTTGGAATCAGTTGGCTAGCTAGCTAATCGGAATCTCCCTCCATTTGTTCTGAAGAGTTGGTGTTGTTCTTTATATCATATCTAAAAAAAACTATATGAGTCGGGCAGGGGATTCCCACTGATCGAAGTTGATTTGAGCGATGCGGACAGATGACATTTGGAGCACAATACAACAAGCAGGGCTGCTTAATTGGACCAGGCCCACCATCCAAGCACAGCTTGTTCCTCGCTGCATTGCTACAGGCTCTAACTAATTGATAGTTTTGGATTTATCCTCTCCGTACTAATATTTGCACATCAGTCCTTGCATTTCTTTCTCGCTGCGTCACGAACTTTGGGTTTCAACTTTCATTTTCGGTTCACATCTCAGAGGTGATCGAAATCCAAAATTTCAGCAAAATCTCGGAACTTCGGACATAATTTGCTCAAAATTCAAAAAAATTGAAATTTGGAATTTCTAAACCGAAAGTCGGTCGAAATTACCAAAATTTCGCCGAGAAATGCCGAAATCTCGGTGAAATTCAACTGAGTGAAAAATAGTCAAAACGTTGTTAAAATTATTAAAAAAATTTGTGGATGGTCTTGAAATATCACTAATATTCCTATAAAAATTTTAGATGATTATCAAGCCTGAGAAATCTTTAAAATTCTAAAAATACTACTATCCTGATAAAAGGCTTGCCGACAAAATTTCAACTGAACAAACAATAATGTAAACCACGTTAGCACATTTTGAATTTTTTTTGGATGGACCTGACGAATCAATAATGTTTTCATAAAATTTTTAGATGATCAAGCCTGAGGAAATTTAACAAATTAGGGAAATGCTACTAAAGGCTAACCGGTAAATTTCAACCGAACAAAAAATGGTTCAAATCACATTAAAAAATTTTGAAAAAAAATCATGGTCCTGAAGTATCAATAATGTACCCATAAAATTTTAATATGATTATCAAGCATAAGGAATTTTTAAAAAATTATGACAGTTCTATTACCCTAATAAAAGCCTGATGATGAATAGATAGATTTGATTGAGCAATTAAAGAAGGGTTAGAATTTTTGAAACTTTTAAATAAGGGTGATGAGGTAATTATTAAGTTCTTATAAAAATTTTCGATTACACTATAGTGAATTTATAACATTGTTACAATAGTATTGTATCATTTGTGTTCTTTGTGTTTTTTATTTTTTAAAGATAAAAAATGAAGTTTAATGCATCCTAGATTTGATTGAGCAAATAAAAAAGTTTAAAAATTTTATAGCATGGTTATGAGGCAATTATTAAGCTCTTATAAAAATTTTGCATCATGATTAACTCGAGAAAATTTATAAAATTCTGACAATGTTACTGTCTCAGTTATGTTCATTCTATTTTTTATTTTTTAAAGATAATAAATGAAGTTCAATTATTTTTAAATTTTTTTTGTATAATCCTACACTACTAACATAATACCATAAATTTTTCAGAGCATGATCAAGCTTGCAAAATTTTATAAAAATTTGATAGTGTTTCTACCAAAATTTTAAAACATCTTAAAATTTTGGTGTTTCAACAAATTTTCATGGAAGATGACTTTTTAAAAGTTATTAGGCTAAATCTAGTCAAAGAAGTCAAATTTTTGTAAAAAAAACTGAGTTGTCATAGAGATCTGCCAAGATATCGCTGAAATTTTTCGAAATTACTGTAGTAATTTTAATTTTTTTATCCGACCTAGATTTTGAATCTCGTCCCTGGCCAAAATCTGTGATCTCGCTGGGATTTGTAACCTATGAACTCTCCCAAATCGAAGCTAAGTAGTGTTCAACTTTACACAATGATTAAGATTACAGTGAAATTAAAAAAGGCATAAGAGAAAATGACTTAGAATCCTCATTTAATTGTTTTGGAATATTGATATGATACTTTGTGTGAGTAGTAATGAATAAATGCATATGATAGAGAGAGTGTGTGTAAATAGAGATATAGTAGAAAAACATTATTTAATCTACGTACAAGTATTATAACTCTAAACAAGACAATTCAAACATAATGCCTTGTATTTTCGAACTACCGAGTAGCAACTTGCAAGCTGTGAAAGGCATACAATAAGTCTACAGAACTGTTCCCACGCGCTGATGATTAATTTGGACGCCGGCGTCGGCTGTCCGAATTCTGTGGCTTCTATTGTCGCAACTCACAACCGTATTGGAATATATTTATAGGTTGCTGTCATGGCCGCCCAAACAACCCATATATACTAACTAGTAGCTTTCCCGGCCTCAATGACCAGTAGTTTCAGCCGTAAACACTCATCTTTTTTTCCTATACCATGCTTCATTAATCACTATCATCAAGTACCGATAATATCAGCTATGAATTCCTCGCTTGCGGCTTGTATGTGCTCGTCGATTCTTTTCTTATGTGATACTTCCTTCGTCACAAATAGTTATTATTTTAAATATTGATATAGATTTCAAACATAACTTTAACCATTAATTTTTATTATAATATATTTATAAAACTTAATAAAATTATACTATTATGAAAGTATTTTTCGAGACAACTCTAAGCATTCATATATCCAATTTGAATATTTAAAAAGATATCAACAGTCAAAATTTGACAACGCCTATGTCTAAAATGACAACTATTTGTAATTATAGAGTAATTAAAGAATGCAAGCTGCAATATGCCAAAACGGTTTCCTCTCTGCTGCATGTGCTCCACTGCTCCTTTCAGTTAAACCACTTCGTAAGAGCAACTCCAATCCAAACCCCTATATTTTCTCCCTAAATCACTCATTTATAGGTGGTGTAAAAATTAAAGGCACCCTATATCAAATTTGTCTCCAACCCACACTCCCCATTACTCACCCCTATTATTTATCTAAACATTATTATTACTTTGCACCCATGAATTATTTACTAAAAATAGAAATAAGGAATAAAAAATATTGAATAAAATAGTAGGAAGAAGGAGAAAACCCCTAGATGTAGGGGTGAGAAGGGGTTTCCTTAAAATAAGGGTTCCTTATAAGGGTTAAGTTGGAACTCATATTTTTCTAATTCTCCTTATAATTTAGGATAAGAAGAGATTTAAAGGGTAGGTTGAGCTTGCTCTGATACATATATACACGAGGAAGGGAGAGAGAGAGCACTACTGTTCTGTTCTACTAACTACCAATGGCGCCGGACGAGTCGTTCAAGAAGCCGGGCTCCATCCCCTTCAAGTGGGAGGTCCAGCCGGGCATCCCCAAGCAACCAGCCCATCACCACGGCGGCGGCGCCTGCGCCGCCAGTACCACCAGCGGCGCTTCCATGACGTCGTCGCTGCTACTCCCTCCAAGGCTCGCGCTTCCACCAGCTGCCGTCGCCGCTTCACGCGCCTCCAGCAGTGCGAATGCTCTTGCTTCGACGCCGTCGTGTCGACGGAGCTCGGGCGCATCGGCCCCGCTGTCGCCGTCGTCTCACCGGCGGTCCATGTCTGCGCGGTTCGCGACGTCGCTGGTGCTGCCGTTCACGCGGCCGCGGCGGGGACGGTCCAAGGACGAGGCCGAAATCGCCTACTCGGTGCTGTATAGCGACAAGATCCTGTAGATATATGTCTCAAATTTGTATGCAGCTTATACATATAGTAATCAACAAATTAAAGCTAATGTATTTCGCTCTTTCTTTCTTTCTTTCTTTCTTTCTTTCTCGAATTTTTGTTCCTATGAACGATTAGGATCGAATTTATGTTCATATAAATACTGCACTACTACAGAACGGCACATCAGAATCGGTTCTTTTTTAGCATTAGAATCGGTTCTAGTGGCGATACGATGTCTTTATATAGTGATGAGGTGGAGTTATCAGAATCGGTTTTGACCCGATCGTGATTTAAAAACACTAAATTAAGAGAGATTTCCTAGGATGTCATCCATCCTAATACTACTAATACTACTCTCGTCTAATTACCACTCGTGTGATCTTCCTAGACATTTTTAACACCACACGTGTGGTCTTCCCAGGAGGTCACCCATCCTATTACTACTCTCGTCTAAGCACGTTTAACTTCAGAATTCTTATAAGATCCAGTATTTTAATGGTGGTATGATAACATCTGACATATTATGTCTCCTCACCTTTTAACCCGTGAAGCACCCTGAACACCGATAAAGCTTTCAAATTTATTTTTCAAACTTTTGACTATTAATGATGCTTGCAATATATGTGTCATTACTATTCACGGAACTTATAAAAACATCATAACTTTTGACTCGTACCTTCGATTTTGGTGTTCTTGAGCTTTTCGGAATCATCACACGATGAGCTCTCCGATTATATTCTTTTGGGCATCGATTCTAGTTTGTAAATAAGAAATCCGAGGACTTTTGTTAAAATGTTCATAACTTTTGACTCGTAACTCCGATCGGGACGTTCTTTGGCTCGTTTGAAAGATAACGAAAAGTAGTACCCGAATTTGTCTTAAATTAATTTATTAATTTCTGATATTTTTAATGTTGATGAATTTATTGCTGAGGAAGATAATATAAAATTTTCAGATTGAAATTATGAGAGAATATTTTCATTTAATTCTGACATTGAACTTAATTTGTTGTATTACATTTCAAAAATCAATTCATTTGAGCTAAGGATTTATCAGGCAATTCAAATATTTTTATAACTTTTTGAAATTTTGTTTTTCAAATTAATTTGAGCTAAGTATTCTTATTTAAAATTTTCATCTCAAAATATTTCTCCAGGAATTTATAAAAATTCTGACATTCAAAGTACTAGTTTTCAAATCTCTCTCAGTTTTTGAATTTTTAAAAATTCCTCACATTTTATAATCATCTGAAATTTTTACAGAAATATCACAAGTATGTCAGGAATCTCCACAAAAAATTTCAAAAGTTTCTAACATCGTTTGTACTATTTTTCATCCGGTTCAAACTTGCCGATCTACGTTTCATCTACATAGTATCACTTTTTGAATTTTTAAAAATTCCACATATATGATAATCATCTAAAAGTTTTATGAGAATATCTGTAGTATGTCAGGAACCTACAAAAAAATTTCAAAATTTTTCGACGTCGTTTGAACCAATTTTCACTCAGTGCATTTTGGCCGAAAACTAGTACTTTGATGAGGGATTATCAGTATCCGTATCACTTTTTACAATAAAACCGACACTGATAATCACATATCCGTATCACTTTTTTTAAGGAAAATCGACACTGATGTGATAAAAATGGACATAATTGGGACAGTAAACTTGTTAGATTTTTCTAAATTTTCTCGAGTGTGATAATTATCTAAAATTTTTATAAAAGATTAATAACTTCCTCAGTACCATTATATAAAATTTTCAAAAAATTTCAACTTTCTTGGTTTGCTCAATAAAATCTATCAATGCAGTAAGCACTAAACTTAATTTGTTGTATTATATTTCAAAAATCAATTCATTTGAGCTAAGGATTTATCAGGCAATTCAAATACTTTTATAACTTTTTGAAATTTTGTTTTTCAAATTTGTTTGAGCTAAGGATTCTTACGTAAAATTTTCAACTCAAAATATTTCTCCAGGAATTTATAAAAATTCTGACATTCAAAGTACTAGTTTTCAATTCTCTCCGTTTTTGAATTTTTAAATGTCTTAAATTAATTTATTAATTTCTGATATTTTTAATGTTGATGAATTTATTGCTGAGGAAGATAATGTAAAATTTTCAGATTGAAATTATGAGAGAATATTTTCATTTCATTCTGACATTGAACTTAATTTGTTGTATTATATTTCAAAAATCAATTCATTTGAGCTAAGGATTTATCAGGCAATTCAAATATTTTTATAACTTTTTGAAATTTTGTTTTTCAAATTAATTTGAGCTAAGTATTCTTATGTAAAATTTTCATCTCAAAATATTTCTCCGGGAATTTATAAAAATTCTGACATTCAAAGTACTAGTTTTCAACTCTCTCTATTTTTGAATTTTCAAAAATTCCTCACATTTTATAATCATCTGAAATTTTTACAGAAATATCAGAAGTATGTCAGGAATCTCCAAAAAAAAAATTCAAAAGTTTCTAACGTCGTTTGTACTATTTTTCATCCGGTTCAAACTTGCCGATCTACGTTTCATCTATATAGTATCACTTTTTGAATTTTTAAAAATTCCACAGATCTGATAATCATCTGAAATTTTTATGAGAACATCTGTAGTGTGTCAGGAACCTACAAACAAAATTTCAAAATTTTTCGACGTCGTTTGAACAGTTTTTCACTCAGTGCATTTTGGCCGAAAACTAATACTTTGATGAGGGATTATCAGTATCCGTATCACTTTTTACAATAAAACCGACACTGATAATCACATATTCGTATCACTTTTTTAAGGAAAACCGACACTGATGTGATAAAAATGGACATAATTGGGACAGTAAACTTGTTAGATTTTTCTAAATTTTCTCGAGTGTGATAATTATCTAAAATTTTTATAAAAGATTAATAACTTCCTCAGTACCATTATATAAAATTTTCAAAAAATTTCAACTTTCTTAGTTTGCTCAATAAAATCTATCAATGCAGTAAGCACTAAACTTAATTTGTTGTATTATATTTCAAAAATCAATTCATTTGAGCTAAGGATTTATCAGGCAATTCAAATATTTTTATAACTTTTTGAAATTTTGTTTTTCAAATTTGTTTGAGCTAAGGATTCTTATGTAAAATTTTCAACTCAAAATATTTCTCCAGGAATTTATAAAAATTCTGACATTCAAAGTACTAGTTTTCAATTCTCTCCGTTTTTGAATTTTTAAATGTCTTAAATTAATTTATTAATTTCTGATATTTTTAATGTTGATGAATTTATTGCTGAGGAAGATAATGTAAAATTTTCAGATTGAAATTATGAGAGAATATTTTCATTTCATTCTGACATTGAACTTAATTTGTTGTATTATATTTCAAAAATCAATTCATTTGAGCTAAGGATTTATCAGGCAATTCAAATATTTTTATAACTTTTTGAAATTTTGTTTTTCAAATTAATTTGAGCTAAGTATTCTTATGTAAAATTTTCATCTCAAAATATTTCTCCGGGAATTTATAAAAATTCTGACATTCAAAGTACTAGTTTTCAACTCTCTCTCTATTTTTGAATTTTCAAAAATTCCTCAAATTTTATAATCATCTGAAATTTTTACAGAAATATCAGAAGTATGTCAGGAATCTCCAAAAAAAAATTCAAAAGTTTCTAACGTCGTTTGTACTATTTTTCATCCGGTTCAAACTTGCCGATCTACGTTTCATCTATATAGTATCACTTTTTGAATTTTTAAAAATTCCACAGATCTGATAATCATCTGAAATTTTTATGAGAACATCTGTAGTTTTTCAGGAACCTACAAACAAAATTTCAAAATTTTTCGACGTCGTTTGAACAGTTTTTCACTCAGTGCATTTTGGCCGAAAACTAATACTTTGATGAGGGATTATCAGTATCCGTATCACTTTTTACAATAAAACCGACACTGATAATCACATATTCGTATCACTTTTTTAAGGAAAACCGACACTGATGTGATAAAATGGACATAATTGGGACAGTAAACTTGTTAGATTTTTCTAAATTTTCTCGAGTGTGATAATTATCTAAAATTTTTATAAAAGATTAATAACTTCCTCAGTACCATTATATAAAATTTTCAAAAAATTTCAACTTTCTTGGTTTGCTCAATAAAATCTATCAATGCAGTAAGCACTAAACTTAATTTGTTGTATTATATTTCAAAAATCAATTCATTTGAGCTAAGGATTTATCAGGCAATTCAAATATTTTTATAACTTTTTAAATTTTGTTTTTCAAATTTGTTTGAGCTAAGGATTCTTATGTAAAATTTTCAACTCAAAATATTTCTCCAGGAATTTATAAAAATTCGACATTCAAAGTACTAGTTTTCAATTCTCTCCGTTTTTAAATTTTTAAATGTCTTAAATTAATTTATTAATTTCTGATATTTTTAATGTTGATGAATTTATTGCTGAGGAAGATAATGTAAAATTTTCAGATTGAAATTATGAGAGAATATTTTCATTTCATTCGACATTGAACTTAATTTGTTGTATTATATTTCAAAAATCAATTCATTTGAGCTAAGGATTTATCAGGCAATTCAAATATTTTTACAACTTTTTGAAATTTTGTTTTTCAAATTAATTTGAGCTAAGTATTCTTATGTAAAATTTTCATCTCAAAATATTTCTCCGGGAATTTATAAAAATTCTGACATTCAAAGTACTAGTTTTCAACTCTCTCTCTATTTTTGAATTTTCAAAAATTCCTCACATTTTATAATCATCTGAAATTTTTTCATAAATATCACAAGTATGTCAGGAATCTCCAAAAAAAATTTCAAAAGTTTCTAACATCGTTTGTACTATTTTTCATCCGGTTCAAACTTGCCGATCTACGTTTCATCTACATAGTATCACTTTTTAAATTTTTAAAAATTCGACAGATCTGATAATCATCTGAAATTTTTATGAGAACATCTGTAGTATGTCAGGAACCTACAAACAAAATTTCAAAATTTTTCAACGTCGTTTGAACTAATTTTCACTCAGTGCATTTTGGCCAAAAACTAGTACTTTGATGAGGGATTATCAGTATCCGTATCACTTTTTACAATAAAACCGACACTGATAATCACATATCCGTATCACTTTTTAAGGAAAACCGACAACGATGTGATAAAAATGGACATAATTGGGACAGATAAACTTGTTAGATTTTTCTAAATTTTCTCGAGTGTGATAATTATCTAAAATTTTTATAAAAGATTAATAACTTCCTCAGTACCATTATATAAAATTTTCAAAAAATTTCAACTTTCTTGGTTTTCTCAATAAAATATATCAGTATCACTTTTTTAATAAAACTGATACTGATGCTTTATCGTCACTTTAGTAGAAACCGACGCATGAGGACTTCAAATTTTCTCACCCAAGTATTGCTTCCAACCACACAATATGAGCTATTTTCTCGGGTGGCGGCGGAGAAATCTCCTCTGAAGCAACAACAGAGAAGAGTTCAGTGCGAGTGGTAAATATAACCTAGCGAGGCACATCAGAATCGGTTCTTTTCAAAAAGCGATAGTGATGTGCACGACCATCACTAGTCATAAGCACGAGCACATCAGAATCGGTTCTTTTCAACAAGCGATAGTGATGTGTACGGTCATCACTATCGCTTCTATAAAAAGAATCGATAGTGATGACCATGTGCACATCAGAATCGGTTCTCTACTAAAAAATGATAGTGATGTGCAGGTTATCACTATCGGTTCTTTTCATAGAAGTGATAGTGATGATCACGTGCACATCACTATCACTTCTATGAAAAGAACCGATAGTGATGACCGTGCACATCACTATCACTTTTAGTAGAGAACCGATTCGGATGTGTCGAGTCTACATCACAATCACTTATAATCTCGAACCGATAGTGATTATTACTAACACCCTCCGGTTACTTATCACAATCGTTTTTTTCGAAAAACTTAAGAACCGACACAGATAAAGTGATAGTGATGTGTCGTTCTGTAGTAGTGCTGGTACTTTTGTCTGGTCGAATGAATACCGTTCAATCTTCAATGCGTGCTATATTTTAAGTCGCCAAATTTTAGTCATGGGTACGGTTTAAATGTAGTCGCCCATGAATTGGCCATTTTAAGCAAGAAAATGAACAAAAATATGCCAACGAGAAGGAAACTTCAATAAATTGTTCACATAAAATTAATAAAATGGATGTCAATCCAATCAATGTAAAATTGGACCAAATTTTTGCAACCATTGCCTACTTAAAGCAGTTAGCTCCTATACAATTTGATCAATTTGTTTACTCTCCTTCATCAGGGGCCTCTCGATAGCATGGGCCATTAATAGCTTTACAGGTCGACTAGTGCATCAGTACTCTTGGCACAGTAGAATTCTCCTCAGTTCATAACTTGGAGACATGGATGTTAACTAACATATATGGACCATGTGAAGGGCAGGCTAGGGATGCTTTTGTTGATTGGATTTACCATCTGGATATCCCTCAAGATTCCAATTGGATGTTTTTAGAGGATTTCAATTTCATCAGGTCTGTTCAGATTAGGAGTAGACCAGGAGGAGATATGCAGGATATATTGCTCTTTAACAACATAAGTAGCAACTTTGGGTTAATTGAGCTACCTCTCAAAGGAAGAGCTTTTACCTAGAGTAATATGCAGGCAAATCCTCTCCTAGAGCAATTAGACTAGTTCTTTACCACTCCTTCCTGGACAGCTAATTACCCCAACGCCATGGTTTCTGCTATTGCTAAAAATACATCTGATCATGTGACTTGTTATGTCAGTGTTGAGACTACTATTCCCAAATTGTCCATTTTTCGTTTTGAGAACTTTTGGGTTGATCACCCGGGTTTTTTGTTACATAGTTCATTTTTACTGGAATCTACCAGTACAGGGATCAAATGCTGCCTGAAGACTTTCAGCAAAATTTAAGAATCTTCGACGTGGTCTGAAATTATGGAGCAGGGATATTTTTTATTTATCTCGGTTGATTTAAAACTGCAATAAGGTGATATTATTTCTGGATGAATTAGAGTAAAGTCAACCCCTTTTTCGTTCTGAATTCAACTTCAGGAAGATCATCAAAGCTTAGCTAGTCAGATTGCTACAATATAGATAACTATATTGGAAAAAACGTTACACCATACGTTGGGTGAAATTTGGAGATGAAAACGCTAACTTTTTCATTCAATTGCCATAGAAAGATTCAGGAGAAATGCTATTCCTCGTGGTAAAGCTGCTGCTCTCTGGCAATCCTTTCACGGTAGATTGGGAATTTCTGAACAACCCTGCATGTATTTTGATTGGTCAACACTAATGGCTCATGTAGATGGTTTGGATGAAATGACACATAATGTCACTAAGCAGAAAATTGATGAAGCAATTAAGCACTTACCATTGGACAAGGCCCCAGGGCAGGATGGTTTCAATGGACCCTTTATTATGAGATGTTGGTCTATTATATCAGATCACTTCAACTCACTCTGTCAAGAGTTCCAAGATGGTTGTCTCAGTCTGCAAAGCATAAATGGATCCTACATCACCCTGGCCCCCAAGGAACCAACTCCAGAAATTGTCAGTGATTATAGGCCAATTTCTCTTTTAAACTCAGATCTGAAACTACTCACCAAGCTAATAGGCTGCAAAAATGTGATTCTAAAATTGGTACATGAAAACTAGTATGATTTTCTCAATAGTACAACTATTCAAGACTGTTTGGCTCGAGCTTTTGAGTTCGTTCATCAATGCCAACAAAGTAAACATGAAATTTGTAATTATGAAACTAGATTTTGAGAAAGCCTTTGACACAATTGAGCATTCAAGAATCATTTGTGATGAGAAAAAAAGGATTTCCAAACAAATGGATCACATGGATTATGCAAACTCTCTCCTCGGGACACTCTTCTATCATTTTAAATGGAGTTTTAGGGAAACAATTCATTGCAAACGGGGAGTAAGGCAAGTAGATCCTCTCTCTCCCTTGCTATTTGTCCTGGCAGCTGACTTGCTACAGTGTGTCAGAAATGAAGCCGTCAGTGGAGGAGTTCTACAACATCCCATTATGGTAAGGCAATATTGATTGTCCCATAATCCAGTATGCTGATGATACACTCATGATAATGTCAGGTTGTGCCAAACAACTTCTAGTTTATACTTTAAAGGGCCTACGCAACACTTTGGCTCAAACAACAGTGAGAGACCATGCGGTGGTCCATTCATATTTGTGGTGGGTAATTGCTATATTTTGAGCTTTTGGTGCTTAGATTTGAGTTTGATTTGAGCTTGTTTTGATTTTGAGCAATTTGATTTGAGTGGTCATGGGCTTTGTGACCATTAGAGAGGTTGTCCCTAGAGTGACCGTGGCTTTTATGCCCTCTGGAGAGATTGTTTTGTAGAGAGGTCATTCCCTAGAGTGGTCGTGACCATTTGGAGGGAGTGATCGTTAGTCACTGTGACCACTGTGAGAGTGGTCGTGAGTCATTGTGATCTCCTAGGGAGTGGTTATAACTACCGTGAGAGTGGTAATGTCCTTTTTTGGAGTGGTCATGAACCCCTGTGACCACTTGGGGAGTGGTTTAGATCTCTATTGGAGTGATCTAGACCTCTGTAAGAGTGGATTTTAGAGGTCACAGCCAAGTGTAGCTTTGAGTGGTCAAAATCTATATGATCCTAGGTGAAATCTTCTTATATGATTTTGGACATTGCTATATGATGGTTTGTTTGTCTGTATTGGTTGCAGGACTCCAGGGCTAGGTTATAGTGAGGCAAAGGCGAGACTGGAACTAGACTAGGAGAACTAAGGTTCAGAACAGTCAAGGGACGTTGAATGATCATTAAGGCCAGAAAGTCATTGCAAGTTGGGAAGACAAGAAACTAGAGAATGAAGCATTGGTCATGGACGTGGCAGGCTACGGCATGGACTGGGACTAGGTTTAGGGAGGAGTCTAGTATAGGTCCAAAACAGTCAAGGAAGCTAATGCAGTCGTGTTAAAGGGTATGGTAAAAACACGTGATGTTGTTGGGTTTCGAATTAGCCTATGTATAAGTGAGTGAGTTAATCTCAACCTATGATGAGGTTTCTTATGGGAGAAGAAATTCATTCAAGGGTATATAGATTGGCTCAATTGTGCTATAAATAGAGGGGGAGGGGTGCCTCTCCCTAGGTGAGTCTTGTGAAGGATTTTGATATCCTGATGCTCTCTGAGTTTTTGCCTAGCCGGTTGTGAGGCTTTGTAAACCATTATTCCAAGAAATAGAAATAGTTCCAGCGCAAAAATCTTATTCATGTTTGTGCTTACTTTCTAGTTCTTGCTTTGCTTTATTTGCAATCATCTTCTTCTGTAATCTCTTGGTTCTTTTTTATCCTTCTAGTTTGTTCTTGAGCCAAGGATAAGTGATTGATGGATGGTGTATCTCTGGCAGGGGCGGAGCCAGGAATAATATATAAGGGGGGCCAAACAACCCCAATATATATAGTATATTAGAAATTTTAATAATTATAGCTATCAACCATATGCTGAAATATAGCAAGAAAAGGAGAGGCGTATCATAGCAATCTTTTTTTTTAATACAAGCAGGAGCTTTGCCAATTCACTAAGAGCTTATTTGGAAAAAAAAAAGATAGTTATACTGCTATGATATGCCTCCCTTTCTCTCGTCTGAAGTATCAATGTGAACTATGACGTGTTTGACAATGACCGGTCATTGGTAGTTAGTTAAAAACAAAATTGAGTAAAATTGCTTGGAGAAGGTATCTATCTGGTTTATGAATTTGGGGAACATTTTCCTTTTTTTGTGATAAGAATTTGGAGAAAATATTAAAGAGAGGTGTCGTGGTTTGTATTTGAGGCCTCGTGCTCGTACTTGATCCGAACTTCGAAAATACATGAAAGCAATTGTCTCCTATTCTGTATGCTCCATAATGAGATGTTCTTCACTATTGCGTGTTTGACCACTCACCGCTGCTCCATTGTGTCATCGTTGTCCTTTGCCAATTGCCAAGTCAAGCTCATCTTTTCTAGGACTTCATATTGAGTAGGTCACCGAGGCAGCCAAAAATGCAAAGATAAATGAAGTTTCTTCAAGAAACACACGAGTATGAACTGAACGCCGTCTGAATTGTTCGGTTCCTTTCGTGCAAGCCGTTTACTCATTGGTTTAAACTTGGTAATTAGGCGCTGACAACTTCCAAAAGCTTCTCAGATGCACAGATCAACTACGCGTTCCTCGCTGCGTTCTAAGAATGCGTTGCCTCTGGAGAAGTCATCAATCCAGTACAGCAAATAAACTCCACAGTTATGCGACATGTCGGACAAGGCATGGCATCTGCAAGAAGGAAACAACATACGCTAACATTGGTAGGGGCCACGGCCCCCGCTGGCCCCCCTGGCTCCGCCACTGATCTCTGGAATACATATCAATCATCTAGGCCCTCAGCAACTCCTCCTAGATCTTAAACCAATCTGTTGTAGCAAGAAGAAAGATCTCAATAGATCGTTTTTTCTTTGTTTTGGGAGTTGATCATGCCTTGATCTAGCTTGCTAGAACATGTGGAAGTTGATCCAAGATCACGTTGACCGTGAATACCCCACGAGTAATAACAGATCAAGATTCTCAGCTGATCAAATGTTATCTCAGTTCTTGTTTTTTGAGATCATGATGTTTCTACTAAGAGCTTTGGACATCTATCCAATACTGCCCTGGCTGAGCACTCTTGGTTGGCTTTACAGAAGAGAGGGTTGAATATTTTTGAAGGGGGGGGGGGAGTTTTTATTTGGCTCCTATTCACCCCTCTCTAGTTGCCATTTCGGTTCTTCAAGCAGGACTCAAAGTTAATTATCATAAGTCCTTGATGGTAGCTATCAATCTGAGTGATGACAAGTTTACAAATCTGGCCAACACAATTGGATGTTCAAAGGGACAAATGCCATTTACATATTTGGGATTTGCAATGGGCACTACAAAACCTACAGTTCAGGATTTCTCTCCTTTGGTGGATAGGGTTGAGCGACGACTATCAAGTAGTACGGTCTTTCTTTCATATGGAGGCAGACTCACAATGGTTAACTTGATTTTCTCCCAACTACCAATCCACTATATGACCACAATCAAGTTGCCTAAGACTGTTATGAAACACAACGACAGAGCACACAACAACTGCTAATGGAGACTCTCATCTGACCTTCAGGAGCACTACAGATCACTGGCTGCATGGGAGTTGGCATTTAGATTGAAAGGCAAGGATAGGGTTCCTGTGCAGTCTATATAGGAACTGCAACTTAAGCTGAAAGAGATAGGGTTTCTATGCTATCCATATGGGGGCTGCAACTTAAGCAGTCTCTAGTTCTCAGTGCCATCCGATCGAGCTAACGAACGGTTTGGATCGTCCAACAACTACTTGCTACAGTAAATACTACATTGCTTGCTACAATAGAAAATCGGTATAGTTTTTTTACTACAGTATTCCTGGAAGATTTGTACCTTCGGTTTTTGATCCAACGGTTCACGCGCAACTTCTTAAGTTGCAATCCCAGCTAGGATTGCATTGGATCTCTTTCCAAAAGGCAAAAGAGGAATAGGAATTTTAAATTTGCAAGTGAAGAATAAAGCTTTGTCGATCAAGCATTTGCACAAATTTTATAATAAGAAAGACCTGCCTTGTGTCAAGCTTATCTGGCCTCAATATTATCAGCATATTTTACCCCATGCAGAGGCTAGTTGTGGATCTTCCTAGTGAAAGGATGTCTTGAGCCTTCTGACAGATTTTACAGGAGTTGCAACTAGTTCAGTTGGTTCTGGGGTCACTTTTCTCTTCAGGAAAGATTTATGGAATAGACATGTTCTCTGTTATGAATTTGCAAGATTATTCCCTTTTGTTAAAGAAGAGTATATATCAGTTGCAAAAGTCTTGGAGGGAGACGATGACGCAAACCACTTCACCTTTCCACTGTCAACACAGGCCTCTGATGAATTTTTGGAATTACGGCGGATGCTACAAGATATGCGACTAAACCAAGATGTGAATGGTACTTGGTCCTATATTCGGTGTCAAGTGAATTACACTTCAAGTCGGTTCTATCATTACCAGTGTCAGCAATTCAATGCCCCAATGCCTCTCAAATGGATATGGAAGAGTACATATATGTCCAAGCTCAAAGTAATTGCCTGGCTCCTCCAGCAAGATAAATTAAACACTAAAAATATGTTGACAAGAAGGCATTGGTACATTGGAAATGATCAGGGTTATCAGAAACACGGTTCATCCGAGTCATGGTATAGGATTTGGATTCACGATTCCCCACTTTTTCTTCTAATTTCCGCTGCAAACATAAACCCCGTACCCTAAACCAGTTCAGCTTTGACGAATCCGTTTATGAATCATGAAGGTCTAAAGTGAATCCAGTAGCTATGGAAACGTCATACATTGTGTGCTTTTCTCCAATGGATCAAAAGAAACTATTCTGCATTTGTTCTTCACTTGTCCTTTCAGTGTTGTGTGTTGGACCATTATGGGTTTGTTTGGTTGGTACGATAAGGTTGAATGGGATGGGATAATTCTGTACTATTTGGTTCCATTATTTTGAATGAATAGAATAGTTTAGTATTTATAGGGAATATTTTCTTAAATTTGCATCCTAATATCTAGGATGGGATGATTTCATTCAAACAACCAAACACATGAATGGTTTTTTTTTTTTGGAGAAATTTTACCGTGAATAACATAGGTATAAGTAGTGGCAGTAGAAATCAAATCAAATCATCCATTTCTCAAGGGTATTTTAGACTTTTCCTATCCATTCATCAGGGGTATTTTAGACTTTTTTTATTTCATTCACAGTTTTGGATTCACCGAATACCTGGTGATCTTCAGAGGCTTCTTATCCATTCATCCGCCATTCATCAGGATCACAGAACATGTTTTACCGTAGAAAACAAACAGTATGACAGAATTTTTTACCATTTTACCCTTCTATAAATTTTATTACCAATACTACAGGTGGTAGTATAACTAGATCTAAATTGATTTCAACAATTAGATTCAAAGAAATAGATGGCTTGTATTGATTTTAATCCACCGTAAAAGAGCTCTTTTCTTGAATCATCTCAACATGTACTACTTAGTACAAGCAACCAAACACACCCTGTATAAATCACTTGGAACAATTCTCTGAATATTATGAGCATGATTGTGCAAGCACAACAGTCCTTTGGAGCTGATTATTTTATTGCATTTTTCATAATAGCTTCTTGGCATATTTGAAAACAGCGAAACGGAAAATCATTTGAATACGTAGATCCTTCTGCTGTGGATTGGAAGCGAAATTTTTTCAAAACGTCGCTCTACATATGGCATAGAGTGAGGGTAGAGCATAGATCTGTTGTAATTAACTAGCTAGAGTCTTTATAACCTCTTTGTGTTTCTTGTTCTCTTTTGTAAATATCATTTATAATTAATATATCATAGTAGGAGACCCTCCTACTATTTTTCTGTCAAAAAAAAAGTTGTTTTCTTGAGAAAAAAGAGTTTTTTTTAAGAAGAAGAGGAAACACTTTTTGTGTGGTGTGTATTGAAATACGTAAAATACGTTTGGATGCTACCGCAAATTGGCAGTGTTTCTGTGGGTGTAAGTTAGTCTGGGCCGGGCCGGGCCTAGGGAGCCTTGGACACGCGTAATGCTTACGGTCTGGGCCGCAACATTTCGTAATGATATGCTCTCGCTAGCTGATGCAATTTGTTTGCCAAATTAAAATTCTCAGCCTCTCAAAAGAAAAAGAAAAAGGGATAATTCGTGCTATACCACTTTAAAAATTGGTATTTCAGAAAATAACACTCGTTGTCTCAATGATATATAGTTTCTTGATCATAAGTTATTAAGAAAAAGAGTGATATTTTCTGAAGTGATAATAAATGGAGTGGTATATTACGAAGTATCCAAAGAAAAAATACCCAAGCTCTTCTTGGGCGTCAGTCGTCAGATCAGAAACGGACAGACCAGATGTGACTCCACGGGATCGGCCGGGTTTATTCCAAAGGCCGAAAAATATTTTGCCAGACGCTTTTTCGCTGATTTTAAGTGGACCTGCTTGTCATTACTCGTTAACGGATTTGCATTCTTCAGGCAAGTTGACATTCTTCAGAGTTCAGACTTCAGAACCACATCATGGAAAATGCAAGGTTTCAGCACGATTTGAGTTTGATTCACCTTTTAAGTTTTCAGTTGCTTGCAGTTGCAGCTTCAGAAATAATTCCACACCTTTGGATCAAGAGCAAACGACAGAATCTTCGGTCTTTGAGAAGAACACAATTCCTGCCTTCCTTGAAGCTGAAGCTAATTAAGCAACGCTGCTTTGTCATCATTGTTAACTTGACGGATGGATCCTAGTGCATTAACTCTGGAATTGGAATTCAATTCTGCGTAGTGGAGAAGAACTGAGCCTAGCTCAGTACACCTCTACCACTCAAGTTATAACTCCGCTTCGACTCAAATTTGAGTGTCTATTTTTTGCTTAATAAAAAAAAATGCCTAAGTCCTTCTAGGTATTCCTCCCTTTTTTTAATTCTGCATAGTGGAAATGCCTCAACCTCAAATATTGCTTGATCTTATCTATTTGTCTGAATCCGCAAATCATGGAATGCGCAAGTCTGGAAGCTCTTGCTGCTTAGCATAGTAATTATTCTCTACATCTTTCTCCCTAGTTTCAAACAAATATTCTCTACTCCTTTTTGCTTCATCATGAGCCACTAATCCACTTATGTTTGTTAAAAATCTGGTACGTGGTTGGTTGGTTCTTTAGTTACTAATCTAACTTAAAGCATAACTGCTACGAGTAGTTTAATCCTTGATCCACGTCTGCATGCATTCTGTTGCAAATAATTGAACTACTCTTATCGTTCAGGTCGGGCTAGTGCCATCGGTTGGAGTATGTCAGAATCACCGGTGTTACATAGCTTGTGGAGTTCTTAAGAGCATGTACAATGTGTTGACATCAGCTGTCTATAAGAGTTGCCATGTCACCTATTTGTTGGTGTGGATGAAAGAGAAAGAGGAAAGAAAAAGAAGCTGTCTATACATTTGCAGTCGACTGTAGCACGAGAACCAAGCTGGTTGTGTGTAGAGATGAATTAATTGTAGCACAGGAACCAAAAAAGTGATTGTCTGTACCATTATATAAGGTTGCCTATAGGTGACATGGTAATTTGCTATAAATAATAACTGTCTATAGCATTATACATGCCCTAAGTGATCTCGTCTGTGAGAAAGTGCGTCATCTTGAAAAACTGGAAGTTGGTGGTGGTTTCATTTAGTTTGCGCATCTGCTCTTTCTGAGAACGATCCATGGTTAACTTGAGCACCCTGTAGCCTGTAGACAGGTGTCTGAAACACTTTGTGAGTGGAGATGATAATTAGAGAATAGACATATTATATATACAAGCCCTGAAAGAATCGTCAAAAGAAATGAAGCCACTGCGCAATACTAACTGAGATGTAATGCACTGTACTACCTAACAATGGAGTGCTAAACTTATTCTAAAAAAAGAACAACGGAGTACTAAAGTTGCCACACGATTCAGGTTCAGCCTCAGCTACATGCTACTGCAGTGTTCTACGCTGGTCCAAAATTCTTAAGTTGGTAGTAACATTAATGAATTCCTGGGGCGAATTATTCGTGGTCCATGATCTTATTCATACCGAAGGGATCCATCATTTCAGCAAGTGCTCTCGTATATTATCCTCTGTCCTCCTCTTGTCAGTGCTCACATATGCTCTCTGTCATACGTCCACTTGACAGTACTACTATTGAAACTAGAAGAGTAGAGAAGCTGAAAAGTGCTTGTAAGCTGTAACAAGGACTGGTCGACCTACCCATGTTGCTAACACTAACAGCATGCATGTGACATGTCATTGTACATGCATAGACCCTTCCTTGTCAGCATCACATTATCGGTGCCAATTTGATTCTGCGTGCGAGGTGCCAGTACTGGCCATTTGGCCCTGTTGTGTGCAACCTTTTCTTGCTCGGTGTGAGTTTTCTCAACGAGGGATCATTAAACCAGAGATCAATTCAGAGCTGATTTGCTGTCTCGCTGCCCTGGTGGTGTGCGTGAGGATGGATATGGACGCACACACCCCAACAACCATACAACATCATTGAGCAGCTGCAGCTAGCTAGCTAGGCTTTTGCTTCCATAACCCCGTCTAATTCAGGAAAGACTAAGAAAGTTTAGAACCCCAGGCTAACAAACCGGCTTTACAAGATTCTTGAAACCTGAAAGATTGAAGATGAATTTCAGCAATGAACCACTCTTTCCAAGCCCTAAAACTAGGAGGCTTGGCCCTAAATATCAAGTCATTACGGCACTTCCAGAAGCCCCAAGATGCAATCATGAAGATATCAAGGAAGAAAGGATCTCTAGTAACTGTAGCAGCGTTATTGATCCTTTGAAAAAAATCCACATTAGGATCCCAGGAGATGGTCAGAGCATTCCAGCACGTTATGATGAAAGGGCAGGTGAAGAATAGATGGTCCCTAGTCTCTTTAGTGTTAAGATCACAGAGAACACAATTGTAATTATTTCCTTGGATGGGGCAGTTTTTCCGCTTGAGCAGATTACGAGTGTTTAAACGATCCAAACACATCAACCAATATATCCTTGATTAGCCGGCATCATAGTCTGAACTGAAGTATTGGCTATGGTCCCCCATATCCCATATTGTAATTTGCAAATTGCAAGCATAACGAGACACTTTAATTTGTAAAGCTGTTGATGCACATTGGTTGGTCCCTTTCTTCTTTGTCTACCTAGCTAGTGGGATGTATCTTAATTTCACTATCTTAATTGACATGTAGGAGCAGAAAGCACTGCATGAAGATGATTAGGTCAAGTCATGGGGGAAGAAGGGCCAGGCACAGGGGCGTAGCTAGTAGTTGGCATAGTTGTGCCAAGGCACAACTAATGCTCTAGCCTATCGTGTATTCTTTAGCCCACGTACACGCAGTCAGCAGGAAGATAGAACGTCGTAGACTCGCAGTCACTAATGGTCCGTTCAATACTTCAATCGTTCTTCGTTGTTAAGCAGCGCCTCTGCGTATGTGATTGTGCGTCAGGCAATTGGATTTGGATCGTGCCTTGTGCTTGTGCGGCAGAAAATTGAATTTAGATTTTGGATCACGACAGGTCGCAGGGCATTTTGTGCATATGCAGTTGTATTTTCTTTCTTAGTTAGATCAATCTTGTCTAAAATTCTGGCTACGTCATTGGCCAGGCATAAACTAAAGAAAATTGATCTCGTGCCCAAAGAAAGATAGCTGCAAACACTCGTGGAAAGGGAGCAGGGAGCACTCTTTCTGTCTTTTGAGCCTGAGTTGGCTTGCTAGGGTAGTGGATGGCCTCAGCTTTACACGCGTATTGCATTATAGCTTTCCAACGGCGCCATGGATCGGTTGATCGACTACATGACACATTTGGTGTAAAAATGGGAATTATTGCAGAGAAAAGCGCTCAACAGGGGCTCCCACTACTAGAATGGTCAGGACAACAACTTCCTTTTTCTAACCTAATTAAGCAGTAGCTCAAGCTTGGTTTCAGTTGTTTTGCATGGTTTCCTTGTGTTTAGAGCAAATGAATCTCGTCACGGCTTGTTTTAGAACAAATGAATCGGTTTCAAAGATAATATTCTCCACACCGAGCTCACTAGCATACCTACTTAATGCCTCTAAACAGATTCTGTTTCTGCTTGGAGCACATCCATCACATTATGACGCAACGTAGAATGTTGTAGTTTCAGAGAAGGCACGGTCTATATTCATTTTAATCATTGGTTCTGGCAGTGGTTTCCATGACTGTTGGACTGCGAACAGTATTTGCCGGAGGATTCCTCTCCATAGCCTGAAACTCCTCAGAAAACTGGAATTCCTCTACAGGCAACATCTTATCACCTTTGTTAACTCTGTTACGTTCTGCCCATCAGAGCCACGGCAAAACAATAGTCTTTATCTTCTCATCTTCTTCAATCTTCAATAGTCTACTCATTATGTTGAAGTGAATGGTGATACAAATTTGTTTCCTACTCTGTCTTAAATTTACCTCTATACAGAGTCTGCTATGTATCACTATAAATATATCTCTATAGTTTAGGGCAAAATTAAGAGCTCATTGTAATCATCTCCTCGTACAGTGAAATCGTCTTCATGCGCTTGTGATTTTTTCCACAAGAGTTTTTGACGTAGGTATGTAGAATCGCAATCCCCCTGTTCCTTTGATCATATATTCTTGCCGTACGTTTTGTAACACATTATTACCTCCTTTGCTGACCCACACGTACAGATCCAGCCTGAGCCGAACATCCTCCATTTGTACTGACCTCCATCGCTTCCTAACCACTTTGTAGCGGAAGAAGAGATGGCCTCCGTCCTCATCCAGTCTCCTGCCGTCCTGCGCGACAAGCTATGCAGCTCGATCCACCTCCAGAATATCACAAGCCTCCTCCCTTTCCAACACAGTTTTTCATCACCGTGTTTGACAAACCCGGCATCCACCGGATCCTCCGCGATCTCTTCTCGTCCATTTTTGTTTCGGGGAGAGAAAGAGAGAGTGTCAGGGTCATCCTTCTTCTGAAGATCCAGAAGACTACGAACTGCCGGCCTATTCCCCCGTTCCCGGCAGTTCCAAGCGATCAGCTTCATTGATCCGGGCAGGGTTGTCCAGGCAGCCCCGCCTCTTCAATAGTACGTACGTACATGCTTCGTCACTCTTCTTCTCCTGTACCTCCACAAGACGCCCGGCCTCTTCTTCTGCTCCCCCTCCACCTCCATGGCCTCCTCCTCCGTCCGCCTCTTAGATCTCCTCCTCTCGACCTTTTGTTAAATTATTTCCTCCCTTACTCGATCTTTCCTTCTTCTTGAATGTACCTGTACGTTCACCTCCTCGTTCCATCATTCCCACCTGTAGTCCTCGTAGTTCGTTTTTGTATCCGATTGCCCAACTCCGGTGTTCTGCATGGCACTGTTCACGTCCACTACCGTATCCGGCTCCGTCTTGTCCTCCCCCCACCCAACACCCACCCACCTCCTATCTCCGTCACACTGCTTCCTCACCCTTCTGCTGCTCTTCCGTACCGAAGGTCACGTGCTTTTTGTAGCGTCGTCCTTTACCGCCATCAGCAATTTTAGAGGGCTAGTGACCTCCTCCTGCAATCTGCTCACTTCCTCCCCGTCCTCCACGATGAAGAATTACTGCCTCTGATGTCTCGACTTGCCAAACCCTGCTCCAAAAGCTATTCGCCCATGCCTGACGAGCTTTGCCCTCTCTCACCTTCAAACTTCCATCTTGGCGGTATGTCCCGCAGATGCGGACCATCTTGCCTCTCCTTACTCCTGTCTCCCGTTTTGCAGTCAACTTCCATATGCCCAATCACTCGGCAAACATAGGGAAAAATCCAGGAGGAACTCATACACGAATGGGCGCCATAACTCTCTGCCATATATAGTTAGGGCGCCCCTCGTCAGTGGTACACGGATGTCGATTTTCACCTTGATTCTCAGATATATGCTTCCCCGCCGCCGTACCATCTTCATCCGCATCCACTGATCCACATCTAAAGTGCTCCCCACTTGATCCCTGATCACCTCCGCCGTCTCCTTGTTCATCAAGCCCAGTGGTAATTTGAAAAAAACCTGATCCAGATCGGAGTGTATCAGATCTTATATAATTGTATCTATTGGAGTCTTTTTCAGATCACTTTATATAATTGTATCATGTCCTGATCGAAAAGTGTAACAAAGTTGCGAGTGTTTTGGAGAGATTTTTGTTTATATACCGTTTCAACAGCATACCGTTCACTTCTATCTATGCCGTTGCCAACGGGTTCACCATCCCCTTCCCCTAGGTTGTAGAGGGAGGCTAAGGTAGCAGTAGCCTAGCACGACAGGCAATGGGTGACGGCGGAGAGAGTGGCACGATGAGTTGACAATGTACTAAACATTTGGTTAGACAGGGTAACTAAGTAGAGGTGAGGAGAGAGAGATGACAATTAATGTGAGGGAGTGGAAGAGAGATAGAGAGAACGAGGAGGAGAGGAAGGAGCTAAAGATATACGATCAAATTGATCTTAACAAGTTGTGCTTTAGACTCTATAGTAAGATATTACTAAAAATGAATGAAACTAATTCATATATATCTTAATTAAGAAGGCCTACATCAATCTCTGGTTCAATGGTTTCATGTAGCATGCAAAATTTTTTTACCATACTTGAAGACAGCACGGTACAACAACATATGAACCGATAGGACTGAGGTCCTATTTGGAGAACTTTAAATCAGCTTTAGCTTTTAAAATTTTCGTAAAGTTTTCGATCAGCTTAGCTTTTAAATAGGTTTTTGGTATGAACTTTGATAGTGCTAACAGTAGTGAATAGTGTTTCTGCTGCTGCGCCGGCGGCACATGCTGTTCGGCCCTGACCGCACGAGCGGCCGCACGGATTTAAGGAGATCCACCGATCGATGCATCTAGCGTGGCTTGGCTTGCACCACTTCATCGAACTGCCAAACAGGCCATGGCCTAATCTGTCAGACGTACTCGGCCCTCCATGCAATGCAATTTACAGCTAAGGGTCTGGGCAAGGGAGGACGTACCGGAGCCTCTTGTTGCAGGTGTACTGGCAACTAGTCCTTGTAGCGAGCTTATCAATGGCGCTGCGGTGCAGGGCTGGCCTCTCTCTTTGCATTGGAAGCAGAGCTCTGGCTGCTGCGAGGCGAGTAGCTTTGCTAGTAGCATCTATGGCCACGTGAAACGTACAGGAGCGACAAGACCAAGTTCTGATGTGCTCCAACATGCACGAGCACCATGACAGCATCCATCTGCCCATGGTACTACGACCACGACGTGGCCGTAGGCTTTCGGTTTTTCTTTTTATTTTTTTCGAGGAAAGCTTCGGAACTTCATTAATAAGTGGGTGCAACCACCAGGAGTTGACGAAAAACTCCCTGCAAAGATACGGAGTTAAGGAAAGGTCTAAACTGCACACAAGAAGGACTCAAAAGGAAATAAATATTACTACATCGTCCTTGCTTTCTTCTGCTCCGCCTGTCTTTTACTTTTGTAGCCTATTGACAACTTCTTTTTTTTTTTCAAATCTAACACCCTTTTACATAAATTTACACAAAATAGACTCTTCGATCAAAAAGTGTTGTCTACTGTATTCTCCTGCTGTGGTAAGACACAGACAACGCAGTAGGACGAGGCCTAGCTTGCCGCGCCAGGTCCGCGTGCCTTGACAGGAATATGCACATTAATCACTTAATTAAATTGGCTATCTTATCGAGGTGTGTATGCTTGGTAGGTCCTGTCGTGCCAGTCAAGCTCACGCGTGGCAACTCAACCAGTGGGGTGCCACGGTACGGGAGTGCGGCAAATGACACATGTCGATTGTCACTGCTTATGTGATAAGAGATTGAGTTGGTTTTACAAACTCGTTTCATACAAAGTTAATTTTGAAAAAAAAAGTATGCAGGGCTTAAAAAGCGAGGAATTCCTCACGCCATGACTACCTAGCTCAAAGGCCAGCTGGTCAGGGTTGGCGGAGGACCTCCTTTGAGTTGACGTTGAGGTGGGGGGAACCGAGGATCTGCGACGGCTTCGTCGGTATGCACTCGGCAGGACCCCCTAACCTGCCACGAACAATTGATGTCGTAATTGTTTGAGGAGACTTGGGTGGCGGAGGACGAAAGAGAGCCACGTCGTGAACGATCTAGAAATGGACATAATTTTTGGAACTACGAGGATTTTCTTTCAAAAAACTTGGTCCGGAGCTCTATGCGAATTTACAAAACCACAAGGATCTTCCATGTTCCCATCTACAGTTCAATTTTGTTTATCTGTATGAAACCTCAAATGCGAACACGGCAATGAAGGAAATCGAGCATGCACATGTATGAACAGGATCGTGTATTTGTATTACTATATATCTTCTTTTTAAAACGTACGGGATGATAGAATCTAGTATTATCGAACTCTGCTTTGCAGCCACCACATACTCTGCTCTCGGCGCTGTCTCCTCCAAACTGTGTCAAATGAAACGCGCGTCCAAGGCCCTAGCTAAAGCTTGCCGGATCCAAACATGAGTCGAAGTTTGGACTATGGAGCATGGATTTTTATTTCGGCGAAATTTTGGGAATTTCGGCCATTTCGGCCTAGAGTGGAAGGGCGAAACGTACAGGATGAAAGAAACATTCGCCTTCCGGGTCTTCAGGGATTTGTTTGTTAGTAGGAGTAATATAAACATGTGCTGGTCTTCAGGGATTTGTTTGTTGGGAGTAATAAACATGTGCTGGTGCTAATTATAGTGTATATCATATTACGGTTGCGAACTCGAGTTGGCATGGAACTATGGATGGATATGTAAGCGTCTTCGGGTCTGTTTAGTAGAGTTCCAGATTCTGATTCTCCAGTTCTAGCTCCTAAATCTCTATGGAATCGATTCTCTGGTGGAAGTTATTCTTATCTGATAAATAGTTATGAACTTGGTGGAGAGATTCATAACTAGGAAGTTATGAATCAGGTGGGGAGCAGATTTTTTTAGCTCTCAAGCTGTAAGTCAAAAAATATGAATCACTTTCTCGAATTTCTATGTGAAGCTGATTGATTTTTTTTTGTTTGATAGAGTTTCTCAGCTTCGGAACAGCACTATGTAGGTGGTCACTAACGGCGGGGGTACCCAAGCTGCTACTGCTGCAGTGCCGCTACGAATCTTGTTGACCTCCATGCTCAAATGCTCACTGCTCAAGAATCCCTTTCCGCCTCCTTTATTTATTTCCCATTAAAAAACGCGCATCTGTCCTTCTTTTACCCTTCCTTCCCAGGATAGGAACATTTAGGAACCCGGGAAAAAATTGTTAGTCCCGAATCAAAATTGATTTGATTATAGTTAATAGGTTTAAAACCTAAACGAATCTATTTCAAACAAACAAAGATTAACAGACTTGGTTTGATAGTGACCCGTTAGCTCCAATTTAAAACAATCATTTAAATAGTAAATAATATAATTTTTCATCAAACTACATCAGTTTTCAAAAGAACCTCAATAACAGCTCGTTAATCTCAATAGTTAACCTATTTGTTTGGGTGTGTTTAGTGTTCACATTAGCAAACACAATATCAGATTATCAGTATATGCACTGGTGATTAAGCTAGAGCAATACATTTGTCGTCATTTGAATTGGTAATAGGATATATTTATTTAATCGTGGATTGAATTAGCTGATAGATTATTTTATTGTACGTTCACTTGGTTGATAAGCCTAAGGCTTCTGTCGCCAATTTAAATGACAAGATGTATTTTTGTAAAAATTTGTTTCGGTATATTATTTTTATAAAATTATTTAATAAATGTTTTTTTTTAAAAAAAAACCGTCGGTCAGTCATGTGCAATGTGAGTAGATCCATGCAGACCAAGGCGAATCAACGTCTTTCTCCGTAGGATTACGTCTTGCTAAACCAACGCAAGTCTCTAATAGTCCATCACAAGTGCATATAACCCGACAGAATACCTGACTACTTCTTGTCCTATTGAAATCTGAATCCCTGAATTCATTCGTCTCTGCATCAACCACCCTGTCTGCTTCCGCCCTGTGGACCATGAAGACCATGGATTATGGATTATACGATCGATTGCTTGTCTAATCCAACGGTTTTTATTTACTTGTTTTACAAATCTAGTTCTCTCACATATGAATTTGTAAATTTAAGACTCCTCATCATCACGGAAGGTGTGACAAACGACATGTGCTGGCTGTCATACTTAGAGAGTGTGAAAGCTGACAGAGCTTGACCGACTATAAAAGCAACGTGACCATATTGACAAGGTAGCTACCATGCTACACTAGCACGGCAACAAGCTTCTATCATGCTTTCCACCAAGTTGCCGCGCTCGATCGTCCTGCCACAGCGTCAATTAGCTTCCATGCTCTCCATATGCAGTACGAGAAACATATAGTTTGCCGCGTCTTTCGCGGTGAAGGAAGAAACAAAATTGCAAATCCAATACAAAGAGGCTAAATTTTGCAAAAACAAAATATCAAATACTAGATAAGCAATAAACTCTTGGATTATACCTAGTACTCCACGTCAAGTGGTCAGAAAAAGGGGAGGCCAGCACATGCGGTCTCGTGCCGGGACTAAAGTTGCTGAATTTAGCAACCATGGGTCGCTTGCATGCTATACGGAGGCAAAAAGTTTCAGGTTATTCTCCGATTAAAAATTTTAAAGACACTTTTTTAGTGTACTATGTATCATCTTTTCATCTGTCTTCATCTTTTCTCCTTCTCCCTTCCTCTCTCACATAAAAAAATTCAAATCATAAAATTTCAACTTTGAAAAATTTAATCAGTAAGTTTTAACTCGAAAATATTTCAATTCGAAAAAAAATTAACTAGGCAAAATTTGAACATTGGAAATTTCAGATTAGAAAATTTCAACTCGAAAAATTTTGAGTTGCTAAAAAAATCTGCATTAGGAAATTTTCAATTTAGGAATTTTCAACTGGAAAAATTCAGATCAAGATCTTTCATCTAGGAAAATTTCAATGGAGAAATTGTAAAATGAGAAATCTAAAAACTTTTGGTTCAAAAATCTTTAGTTTGAAAACTTTTGGTTCAAAGAATTTTGGTTTGAAATTTTTGATTTGAAATAACTTTTAGTTTGAAAAGTTTCAGCTCAAGATACTTTTGGTTCAAAATTTTCAACTAAAGAAACTTTCATATTGAAAACTCTTGACTAAAAAACTTTCAGTTTGAAAATTTTATATTCAAAAACTTTCGTTGGTTAAAAATACATTTTATTCAAAACATTGGAGAGAAATTTGAAAACAAAAATTGTTTTTAGTTTGAGATGAAAGGAATGTGAGAGGACAATGGGATGAAGAAGATACTACCAAGTGTCATGACAAGATAGTATTTGAGGGAAGGGAAGAAGAGAGAGGCAGGAGGTGTTGCCATATATCACAACAAGAGGGCATCCGTACTGAAGATTTGGTGAGAACATCCGCAAATTAGCAAGCCTATTTTTTTGTTGCTTGACTCAATTTTTTTCGCAAGTTTGATCTCTATCCAAAAGAAATTGCATATTTGGTGTCTTCTCGACCACGGGGCAGATATCTATTATGCTCCCATACCATAGTAAATGGACTAGCTGAGGTTTCACATCATGGCAGGTGATCTACAACGATCTTATTCAGTGGTAGATCATATGTGTTGTCAATTTAGATCCTTCCATGCTTAAGAAAGAAGTTAGATTTACAATTCGGTGTGAATGGGCAAACAGGGGGGAAAAAAATAAACACCGAAAAAGAAAAGCCAAAAAAAAAAAAACTCCGTGCAAGTAGCGGTAGCTTATGGAGCTGTTTCATTTCAGTGTCTTGTCTCCCAGGGCCAGCAGCTAGCCAGTAGTCCCTGCAGCTTACATAGGAGATCTAGGCTTCAGCTTCAGGGATGTCCTAACCAAGAATCCGCATAGTCTTGCCGGTTAATTTGACAACACTAAGATATAGTAATCGGTTCTTTATAGAAGTTTAGTTGATTTGGGTATCTTTAGAATTGAGGTGCATTTCTCGCTCTCCAAATTGCTTTCTCCATGACTCTTGAGGTTTTGCTCGGTGTGTCTCCTCCTCGTCATCAGAAATCTCACGGTCCTGCTTTCTAGCCTTTTGTCATCATCAATAAATTAACACTTCTAGCAGTAAGCTAGCTAGCCATGGTTGTATATATTGTGTCTTCATGGAAATGGAGCATAAAGCAACTGCTTCCATTTTTTTCTACCATTTCTTTGTTTTTTTTCCCATTTATCGAACCAAGCGAGAGTACAAGCTCACCTCAATCAAATCAAATACAGGCTCAACCACGACATTCCAGACATCTAATAATCTACAAGAATTTCATAGTTACGCGTAACCTTTTTGCTTCTTTTATTTTCCACTCATCCATGCAAGTCTTACGTTTGAGCTGGAATCCTTCACATTGTACTATTTCTTCCCATAGTCCTTGTTGTCGCTCTCAGTCTTTCAGTGTTACGAGAGGTATTTTTATGTTTTTTTCTTTTTAAAAGTAGCATAAATATTAAAGTATGAATGAAGAGTAGATTGTGATTAATTACCCCTTCGCTTGCTTTAATATATGTACAACTTATATTAAGAAAAAAACATAGAAGCACTGCTAAAAAAAAATCCATTTTTGCTCTTAATCATCGACCATATGCAAGGCCGCAAACTCGAGCTAGACTATTCCTATTACCGTCGCACCATAATCCACCCTCCTCGTCGGTGCTACTACCTCCCCCGTACAACCTTTTTCAAAAAGAAAACAAATAGCATATTTACATAGCACCACAAACTTTATGTTATGTTATGTAATGCTAAAAATATAATGATCTTCGTCCCAAATAAATCCTGATTTCATATACATATATATAGCAGTGTACTATACAAAAAAGTTTTTTTTTTCTTTTTATCCCAAGCATGCATCTAACCTGACTGGCATGCGCCGCCTTTTTTTCTCTCTTTCTGTTAGCCAGTTAGCCCCTGGTCCCTTTAAAAAATAAAGAACAGGAAACGAGAGAGACCGCCCAGACGGGATCGGAGTCAGATCAGGGAATGATCCAGGCATTTGGCGAGGCTAGGGTTTCCAACCCTAGCCCCCTTAGCCGCCGCCGCCTCCTGGTCGGATCGTCGCCGCTCGGGTCTACGCCTTCAGGCCACGCCGCCGTGGATCGGAGCCGCGCCTCCTCGCCGGTTGGGCTGGCCTCCACGCCGAGAGGCTACGCCTTCGGCCGAGCGATCACACCGAAAGGATGCGATGCTTGCGCGTCGAGTGGCCACACCGCCGGCCGAGTGGATGTGCCGGGAGGAAGCTGCGCCATCGCCGTGCCCTTGGGCTGCGTCACCACCGAGTGGAGAGAGGGCACGGCATCGGTAGCCGGGCGCGCCCATGTGTGAGCGCCGTTCTTTGAGATGAGGACTACTCTCTGTGACTACTCTTAAGCCAGCGTCTTCATCTCTTACTAGCGTTGTTCATACATTTCTTTTGACCTATGTCATCTTAGCATCGATTCGCGGATTCGCTTTCTTAGGCGACACAACTCATTTTTTAGATGCACTCTATGGACTTGGTGATCGTGTGCCTATTGGCTAGCTCATGAATCTGTCATCGTGAAGTCGAACATCTAAAATTGTTTGTCGGCCTTGAGAAGGTGGCCGTTGCGATTAGCTAAGATTAAGTGGTATGGCGGCACTAGCTCGGAATGAGGGTGGTTGCATCATTTGGGATCTCCGGTGCCGACTTGAGGAGAAATCCTAGGTCGACCTTTGTTGGTTGTGCCTGGCAATGACCTTGTTGAAGGCATTGTTTTGTAGTCTGAGGATTTATTCTCCAAGGTGAAAATCTTTGGTCTGGCTTTCACTGGTTGGATCATGGCAATGACGGCGCGTGTGCGTATCGAGTCCTTCTTGGAGGCGTTGTCATTGGAGAGCTTTTATCGCGGTCCAAGTGTTGCTATGATGGTAGATAGCCTTGAAGACAATATTGCGTGATGTAGTTTGCCGAGACGGTTCCTTTGTCTTTTCTTGTGTGTGTGTTTGGCCGTGTACACCCTAGCTGTGTAGAGGCCGGAAGTCTTCTTAGTATAATTGTATCATCTTGATGTAATTTACTGAGATTAATAAAAGTTTCCTTTATCGAAAAAGTTAGCCCCTGGTGTGGCAGCATGCGCAAAAGGGTGGAGATCTTGAGCGTTTTTCGGCTCATGGGCTGTGGAAGAAGATCGCGAGGAGTATTCTGCGTTGTCTGTTACACACTGTCCTCTTCGTCGTCAGGCCTTGCAGCTTGCAATGGCATGTCGGTCGTCCCTTGAATCCTGACCACCTAGCGTCACGCCCAGCTAGGCTAGCGTTTTGCTACATCTCTACTGTATAATACAAGAGTTTTATTCTACATCATTTTATCAAAATTATACGTTTTTACCATTACTTTTTAATTACTCACCTTTGTCACTATTAATGTTCTTTGTAAATAAACTTTTTATCATAAATTAAGTTTTCGTTACAACTTACAGACACATGACTAGTCCTTTTTTAACTAAACTGTCTATCTTGTTTATTCTGTTAGACGATCAGCTGGACAATCTAATCAGCGATTAGACGCTGGCGCCTAGAGAACACTGTTTATACACGCGCGCTTACACCGGTAAGCAGTGTGAGATGTGGACAGGTAACCGCAGCTGATGAGGAGTCCAGAGACTCGCATACGCATGCAGCCCGGCAACAAAGACGTCAACACATTGGTGGATTAATCAATTCGTCGCCTGTCCTATCCTATCTTCCGGTAGTCGGAAAGTAGCCAGCAGCCAGTTGATGGATTCACGACACACACACCAGAGAGAAATCTGGAGAAAAGTGGCCTTTCCCTTCCCTGCATGCGCTGCAAACTGTTCACTGTTCTGGTCTCTAATTTTTTTTTATAGAACTAGTCTTTATGAAATTATTTTTTACGAGAATTTATAGACCACCACACCATGGTAAATCTAATTGCCGCACTTCCCCATCGCGGAAAATTCAAATACCCCACCCCCTCATCTAGCAGAAATTGCATTTTTCATACCCCCATCAGCATAAATTGTATTTCCGTGCCCCCCATTCCATGATACTATAGCACGGAGATGTGCTATTTTTGTAAACTTTTTTAAAAAGAGATATTTTTGAAAAAAAATAGGGAGTAAGGTGCCAAATATGCTATTCATTATCCAACTGCAAGTGAAAGCACCAACCACAAAGGCCGAGTTGCCGCTAACAACAACCAGCAACGTGCATGAGAGGTGAGAGTAAGGGGGCTTGGGATTGCTATTACAAATAGGGAACTTTTTTTAAAATAATATATTTTTTATTCAAAATTTCAAAAATATACCATGAAAAAAACAATTACGAAAATACCCAATGCTCGGTTGGCGACATTTAAATGTCCCAACCAGCGGCGAGAGAGGCCATGTCGCACGATCAGCGGTGACAAAAGCGCCACGTCTTCGCCTTTGTAAAAGCGCGAGAGCTCTTTGTCGCCCGTTGGTTTATGATAAGAGGCCTATAACCAAACCATTTGGTTACAGGCCTCCTGTCACCAAATGGTTTGGCGACAGGTGTATATTTCTGTAAAAAAAAATTTCGTGGTATATTTTTGAAATTTTGAATAAAAAATGTATTATTAAAAAAAATAATTCTTACAAATAGGGTGAAAACGGGTCTTATATGGGTGAATATTACTCTGATTTATTCAATATACGAACACAAAGCGAATACGTGATAGACTTGGATCGGAAACGGATAATGCACACATATATAGAGCAATATATGTTAAACTAAATCATATAAGTACATCACCATAATAACAAGTTATATATCAACCAAACCCAATATACGTTAGAGAAAGAATATACAACTTAAGGATCAAGAGCACTGACTAATTGTCAAGAGCGTCATGAAAAACATGTAGGAGCTTTCAATCCTAGGTTATTCAGACCAAAGACCACTTCTGCAAACCGTAGTAGAGAATGGACTAGGCCAACAGGCTACCATGAAAAACATGTAATAAATGAGCTAAGCAAAAGGCCAAGTTCTTTAGACTAGAGCAATATAGATGCTGCATATCTAAATAGAAAAAAACTTGATATCCAAATCTTGTTTCATATTTGCCAGATATTGACGGCTCTGAATTTGATTATAAATATAGATTAAGTATCTAGATACTATCTTAGATTCGACCGGATAGTCAAATCCCTTTTTGAATTTGATTATATCTGGCTTTAGATTGGATGAAAAATATCAGATCCGGCCAAATAGTCAAATCTCTTCTTAAATCCGACCAGATCTGGCTTCAGATTAGATAAAAAATACTGTCCTGATTTCACCCCTGATTATATTGGAGCTCGTTAATTGTTTAAAAGAGAGAGATAGAGAATATTAGAAGAGACTTTCTACGGTATGTTTTATTCGATATAGATAGTCTGTTTTTTCGATCCACGCTGATTTGCATAAGAGGCTGGACCACACATGAGAACAGAGGATCAAACCGAACATTGATGGCCTCTGGCCTCAATCCCTATCATGCGTCATCGTCTCTGCAATACCACTCCAGGCAGGTAGTATTAGCGCCGACTTTCTAGTGCAGCGCAAAAGGAAATGTCACTCGAGGGCACGCATCACCGTCGATCGCGAAAATCAAAAGGAGAAAAAAAAAAGAAGAAGGGAAAAGCTCCCAAGTGCGCATGTCTCTGAATTCTGATGAATTCCCGTGGATCACACTAGCGAGCTAGGTCATTTTCGAAACGCCAGCCACTTCAATCCAAGACACTACTAGATTTTTAACTTTTATCGAGTGTGAAAAATATACCGGTCATTGCAAAATATTATAAGCCATGTATATGGCCGAGCGTAAACCGTCGGTAACTTCCCCTCGGCCACTCATGGTCGGTCATTCGTGGGATTCCATGGCACTCGGTAAATACATGGGTGAGAGGTTTTTTTTTCTTCCTGACAGGGTATAGAAACCTCTAGTAATTTCTCACAACTATACGTGGGATTTTTTGTGTAAAAAATATAAAAATAATTTCAAATCTAGAGACTAACCTCTCAACTTGTTTGCACCACAATCCCTTAAGTCGAACATTTTTTTATCTTTAAATTAGAAATATGTGATGCCTAGGATTCGAACTCACAACCTCCTGAACACAACCTCTCCCTCCTAACCAACTCACCTCAATTGTCTTCTTGCTAGAAGTAAGATAAGTACTTCTTTTAACTTTTGTTCTCATGATACTTTATCAATTATTTAGTCAAATATATGACTTTAAATGGAAAAGTTGTCAACTACAAAATTGTAGATTTCAATGAGAGCTATATTTTTCATATATACATCACCTTCATCCAGCCTCGTATGAATTTTGCAATAGCCCAATGTTTGATTTGTACCCTCGCTAAAAGTTGTACCCCGTCGGCAAATCATTGTAATAACCGAGTGTTATCTTTACACACACACTAAATGTATTTCCACTCGGTGATTGTTTGTAATGGCCGACGGTTAGTATTGCACTCACAGTAATTATTGCACCCTCTCGATGATTTCATACTATGACTGAGGGTTTTCCACCAACCGTCGATTTTTAGTAAACCCCATCGGTAAATCTTCTAATAGCCGTCCGTTTTTGTTCTACCGTCGGAAAAAAGATACACCGTCGGCCACCTTATTTTTTCCCGATGGCCCGTAGGCCATTATATTTCACACTCGGTAAAAGTTAGATTTCTAGTAGTGAGACACCACTTGCTAGAAGCAACTTGATGACATCTCCACCGCCATAGCTAGCGAGGTAGCTCAAGCTTGGCAGGCCTACACTGCACACGAAAAGCCAAGTGAAATTCGTTGCGCCCGTCGACTCCGCAGACGATCGATCGATCGAGTGGCCACTGGCCGGTCACTCCTCCGCGCACTTTGCTGACAGGTATCGATCGGTGCTAGTGCGCGGTAGCAATAGCTACACCACGTCGACGTCGGAGCCGTTGTCAACGAGCACGAGGCGCTTGCTCTCCTCGCCGGTGACCGTCGCGATCTCCAGGCTGGTCAGCTTCTTGGCGCGCAGCGCCTCGACGTGCCAGTCCGTGCGGCACACGACGGCGACGAGCACGAGCGCGACGCAGGCGGCCTGCGCCGAGAGCAGCCCGTACCAGAGGCCTCCGAACCCCACACGCGCGCCGAACGCCAGGCTGACCGCGACCGGCGTGCCGACCAGGTAGAAGGAGAGCAGGTTGATGCGCGCGCCGATGGACGGCCTCGCCGTGCCGCGCAGCACGCCGCAGCCCGTCGTCTGCGGGCAGTTGCCCAGCTCGCACAGCCCCAGGATGGGCATCGCCGCCGAGGCCAGCCGCACCACCGACGCCTCCGTCGTGAACAGCCGCACCCATTGCCTGCTGAACGCAACCGTCCAGCCCACGTGGATCACGCCGATCACCAGCGCGCACCCGAGCGCCACCATCGCCGCCATCCGCGCCCGCCGAGGCTTGCCGGCGCCGAGCTCGTTGCCCACCTGCGTCACGGCCCCATGACAAATACGCACTAGTTATATGACAAACAGGAATGCACAGATATATTCTTGTCTTTTCTAGGCACGAAATCGTGAAGCCGGAAAAACAGAACTGTGTGCTGCAGGAGTGCCAACGCGAATTAAGACATGGCCGGACGACCTCTGCTGCGCGCTTCATGGCAACCATTAATGGAAGACACTGCTGCACACTGAGCTGCCATGAGAAGACCAACCACCAATGGAAGAAACGAAGCTTACACACCTTTTGTCGTTTCTCTGCTGTAAAAATTAATTTTTCACATATGGAGTAAAAATGAGGCATCTGGGAATCTGCCGAAGAAGGGAATGCTATAGGAAGCAGCGCCTGTTCGAAAAAGATTTTCGTTTGGTTTACTGTTTAAGTTCAAATTCAAAACTTTAAGTTTTTTTAAAAATCATCCAAAAGTTCTCTAAAATTAGTATTAATAGCTTTATAACCTCTTGTGTAAATATTTTTTTTGAAAAATGAAGTTTGAAAATTTTCAACAATTTTTGCAATTTTTCCTTTTTTTCTTCCCCAAATTTTCAACCTGCCGCTGATTTTTGAGAAAACCTTTGAAATTTGCCACTTTTTGAGCAATTTTTGACTTTTTGTTCAATTTCACTCCATTGTTTGACTAGATTACAAATTTGTTTGATTTTCAAAGCTATTCGGTTTTCCTGCGAATTTCGGTACCGCCAGCTCGTCGAAAACCGAGATCGAAATGGTATTGTTAACCCTGATAGGAAGCCGAATGACCTTTGTGTGTGTGTGGTGTGGATTGACGTGAAAATTTTGTCGGTAACCAGTTTTAATGTTGGGCTATCTATTCACGACACCGTTCCTGTGTAGTCGGACCAATCGAAACAAATCGGATGGCTAAAATCAGTTCAGATTTTGCGCGTGTATTGTAGCTATAGCGAAAATAACGGTAGCTCATTTACTGTATCAATAGACCCAATTCATGTCGAGTAAGACCCAATTTGGGGTTCTGAATTGTCAGATCTTTTGATTATTAAGTGAATCTCTAATCTCTATCTCAGTAAAGATATTTCCATTATAGCTTTGCAAATATGTAAAAAATAATTATAAGTAGTTAATATATGCAAAGCTAATAAAATAAAATGGTAGATTATAAGCCATCGAACGTAGGTTAAGGATCTATTCGGTTTGATGCCTAAAATTGCCCCGTCTAACCTTAATTACATTATAGTTTCTTATGTAGTTGTCTTCATTGCCACAACGTGGCTTGTTATGATTTGTTAAGTCTTATGGACCATATGTGATAGATTCAAATTCTTGTCTAACTTTATCAAACTTGTGGCTAGCAATTTACTGACCATACTTTTATATCATGCTACATTTTACCTAAGTTTAAGTATACTAAAGTTGGCTATAAAACAAACAGAACATAAATCTCTAATCAAGGGAGAGAGAGACATGTAGCCAAGTGTACTCCACGTATGTAGGCATGTGCATGTGAGAAGTATGACGTGGTAGTGTGGCACAGAAAAGAAGCCATCGCCACACGCCGCATTTGTATTGCCGTTGACGTGGACTGTGGCAATAGGGCGAGGGCAAAATTGCCATGCAGCTAGGCAGCCTTGGCTAGCTAAGGCTATTCACAGTGCATTGTATCTTGTCACAATATCTAAAGTTATCATATCATATGATATTATAGAAGATACAACTATCCCAATACATGATATCATGGATTATTTCTTAGTCCCCACAAGATAATTAAATGTTAGATGTGCCACTTAGATGATTCAAGTTTCAATGTCTATGAATTCGTGCCCAAGTGGTATCTTCCTTAAGATAAAGCTTTCTTCTCTCCCCTCTTAACTCTCTTGCCACATCATCAAAAATACTTATGTGGCATACATTAAATGGGTATGTTACCATGCACTAAGAATAGTCTAAGGGCTAAGTGATTGTGGTGCTGCACCCAACTTTCATTTTGACAAGAGTAGCTTCAACTATTTTTTTTAAAAAATAAAATGACTACTATAAAGGAATCCAAGAAAGTAGAAAAACATGCTGAATAAGGTTGTTTCATTTTCTCCCTTTAAAAGAAGAAGATGATTTCATAAGTTCATCATATACACTGAAAACACGAAACAAGAATGGAATATCTGTCGGCACAAAAAAGAAATCAAAAAGAAGAAGAGAGGATCAGATCAGAAAACGTGTGACCCACACGACCAACTCGGCACAAGTTACGTGATGCTCACAGCGAACTCCTCGTTGATTTTTCTTCCAGAAACAGTGATGAATTGACGCTGGTGATGTGAACTTCGAAAGTTCGACGCATCTCAGTGATCTATCTAGCAGCAGTTGGATCGGCACGAGTCGAAAGTCTCTTTATTTTTTTTTCCAAACAATTCAGATACAAGCAGTACTTTTATGTATTTTCTTCCAGTATAATATTCTCTATATTAAAGAGGCTGAGATTTGCGTCCAACGAGCGTAGCCAGGTGTCCCCTGGCGTTTTCGCGAAAAAACCCCTCAGTTTCTTCAAATTACGGATAGGTGCCTAAAAATTACGAACATGTCCTTCGTGATTTTTTGTGAGGGGAAGATTTCTTTTTTTTTTATCACGTTTAGGTCCTCATACTTTCCCATTACTAATTTTAAATTGCGAGCAAGCCCTTTTCTAATTTTTCGGGATAGCGAGTCAGGTCCAAAAACGTAACAAACAGTCCTTGCTATTTACGTCTAGGTCCTTTCTCCGTTTTTAAGTAAGATAGACCGATAAATTCGAAATTCGTTTAGGTCACTGCGGTTTATAGCTAAATTGAAATCGCGTTTAGGTCCTTTCATCGATTTTTTTACGGTTTTTAAAAACTGGAAAAATTTTCCTTAAAAACGAGATTAAATCGAGGTTTATAGCGAATTGAAATCGCGTTTATGCTTTTTTTCACATGCGACACTATAGTATGTATAAATCTTCCAGCAATTGAGCGGATAAGTAACCAGCTTTCATCTTTTATTATACTTTAATATCTATATACATAAAAGCAGTTGGTGATATCCCATTCGTTTTAAAAGCAAAAAATCCTACAATAATTCTAGAAATTCTTATATTAATCGGAAGAAAAAGAGAAAGATCTCCACCATTTATTTTGATGGTGCCAGATTAATCGTATATAACAAACATAATTGTATTTCAATCATTGAAAGAATCTCCACCACTTATTTTGGTATGGCTAGATTATAATGGTATAGATTAATTATATATAAATAAAGTTATATATCAAATACAATTGTATTTCAAAAATTGAAAATAGAGTTGTATATCAGAGATAATTATATCATAATATCTAGATGCGTAGACTTTATGTAATTTAAAATAGTGATCATGGAAACACCTCCAATATGATATGATATTTATAGGGTATTCTTGTGCACAGATGTCGTCAAAGTACTTGATAATGTACATGGTACGGAGGATTAGTCCTCATTTTTCACGACTCTTGATGCGGGGTTACGATGGGTGCAAAGCTGAGGGGGCGTTGGGTGCTTACCCGAGTCGACACACAGGCCGCGAGAGCCATGGGCACGGTGTACATGAGGCTGGTGGTCTGAATGAGCACGCCGGCGGCGCCGACAGCGGCTGCGGGCTCCGGCAGGTATCCGGCGAGCACGGTGACCACCTCGTACCACCACCACTCGAGGCAGACGCCGACGCAGCTCGGCACGGCGAGGCGGACGAGACCGGGCACCCCGCCAGCCACGGCGGATGGGCGCGCCCAGCCCTTCCACGTGGCCTCGCAGGCGCGCGCCCACCGGATGTAGGCGAGCAGGAACAGCACCATGTTCATGTTGGTGAGCGCCTGCGCGGCCGCGACTCCGCGCACGCCGAAGCCGAGGCCGAAGACGAGCAGCACGTTGAGCGGGACGTGCAGCGCGACGGCGATGGCGGAGCAGGCGGCCATGGGCTTGGTGATGCCCTGCGAGCGGAGGTACACCCGCAGCGGCTGGAGCACGGCGCTAGCGGCCAGGTCCGGGAGCGCGTAGGCGGCGTAGGCGGCGGCGGAGGCGGAGATGGTGGGGTCCTGGCCGAGCGCGACGAGGATGGGGCCGACGTGCAGCCAGAGCAGCGCGATGGGCACGGCGGCGAGGAGCAGCAGTAGCACGGCGCGCTGCAGGGAGAGGGTGAGGAGGTCGTAGTTGCGGGAGCCGAAGGCCTGCGCGCAGAGCGGCTCGAGGCCGGAGGCGAGGCCGAAGAGCACGCTATGGCCGGTGATGTTTGTGAGGCCGATGGCGAGCGCCCCGCCGGCGAGGTCGAGCGGGCCGAGGCGGCCGAGGCAGAGCACGGACACCATCGCCCGCAGGTAGACGACGCAGTTGAGCGCCGTGATCGGCGCCGCCATGCCCCAGAGCTCCCGCAGCTCTGACGCCGCCGACGGCTGGTCGTTGTCCGCGTCCAGTTCGTCCTTGCCGGCCTCTCGCTGCTGGTGCAGCGCCTTGGCCTGGAGCGGGACGGCCATGCCAGTCCCTTCCCCGCTTTAATTCCCTAGCGTTCTTGGCTTCTTGCCTTCTTGGGCGAGGCCGCCGAGACAGAGGCGGCGGGAATGCAAAGGTTCCAAGAATGACAAAAGGGTAACGGAGAGGAATCAATCCGTGTCTGCGTATGTGTTGGGGTGATTGGAAACTGGAAAGACGAAAGGTTCGATTCGAACCAAGTTTGGTGTCTGCCTGTCTCCCTCCCTGCCCGTCGCTATATATGGCTCGCACCTGGGATTGCTCCTGCTCTGTTCCTTGGTTTTGCCTCTCAGTCTCTCACTAGTCACCACTGTTAAATACTCCCATGCATGTGGCCGTTCCGACAGTTACTGTTATGGTGGATTGGATTGGATGCAAGCGCTCCAGTATCGCGGCAGTAAACAGACGTTACGATACGACCGACCAAATACTGCTGCTAGCTTCGTGGTAGTATTTGCTCGGGGCATACACAAAAACAAAACAATGCGCGCGTGCAGCTACATAGTTCACTGTTTGGAGGACCATGGCCTCGTCCACTGTCGGAACTTGACATATTTCAATACAAGTACACGCTTCGATGCGCAGTTTTATAACCTCCTACAATGATTTTATGACGTCACAAATTCAACACATAAGTTGGAATTTTTTCAAAAATACAGTAAGAATTGTTCAGATAAGATCTTGCACGAAAATAAGAACCGATCCCTCAGAAGGTCTTGCACCCGAATAGTCCAAATAGTCTAAATTTACCAACTGAAAGAACTGTTTTCTATATTTTTTCCTCATTTTTGGACGTGCCGGCCAGTGCATACCCGGCACCCGGTTTCGCCGGTAGCTTGACCTGACCGCCGTTGTTTGTGCCGTGGTGGGGGGGCGTTGTATTGCCTTGTGGTATTGCGTTCTTTCTGACCTGCGAGGACGGCCGGGGCCGGGGGGTTGTCAGCTTTGAGCCTGAGGGCTACAAATCTGGCAGGCCGCTACGCTTGCCCGTAAAGTGGAACAGAACGCGGCGCGAGTAGAGGCGACTGGGGCGGCCACTGGCTGACTATTCAGTTCACCCTTACTCGCCTGAGTCGGAAGATACAGCAGGGCAAGTTGCTTCTCCTCCAGCAAGTGGATGATGCTATGAGATCCATGTCTACTACGCATTGAGACACCGTTTGAATGTTTGATCCAAGCATCCAGTACTAGAGAAGTCTTATCCTTCCCGTCACTCTCACCGGCCAACAATCTCTACGGGCCACAACAAGCAGGGATTCAGAGCGTATTCTAACAAATTTACGTATCTGGCAGTTGAAGAGAGCACTGTCCCTTGCTTGACCCAACTCTTTCCAAAGCGACGATTTTTGCCGAGACAAAATATCGCCGAAAGGAAAAAATATAAAGGACGACGAGTCCAATGCACGTGCCAGTTTTCTTCCCGCACACTGGAGAATCAAAGTGGCTTGATTGAAGGCTGAAGATTTCTTTCAGAACTTGGTAGCAGGGCCGGCGGAAAAAACCTCATTAGTTCTCCTATCAAAATTGCTACAATTACAATAGTTAATGAGTTTAAAATTGAGATGAGTCTATTTTAAAAGAAAAATATTAGCGAGACTCGGCTCGATAATGGCTAGTTAGCTCAAATTTAAAATAACCGCTTAAATAACAAATAAAATAATTTTATATTAAATTGTATTGATTTTGAAAGAAGATGAATAATACTTGCTAAGCTAGATACCCCGTCTTACCTGGAAAAGGGAGACATGTCTGCATTTAAGCCACCTTCCAAGTGCATCGAGGTGCGTGTAGGGTTACCAAAAATGACCGTTTCGAGCCTGTTGGTAATCCTAAATCGACCGGTAAACCGATTAAATTTTTAAAAATAGAAAATTTTAAAAAATTATGTCACATAAACCAGTTGAAAATCGGTGAAAATCGAGCGATTTTTTATGAAAATCGGCCGTAAGAAAATTTTATGTCACATAAAAACCGATTGGTTTTATTTTGATTTTTTAATTCTTTTTAATTTAAAAATTCTTCAGTTACTAACGATTTTCGCGATAGATAGATACGACGGGATCTTAATTTGTCAGTGCAAGATGATTTCGTTAACCCAGGGTGCGTGGATGTACGTAGGCACAAACCAAAACCACTTGCACTAGGATGAGCCAGAGTGCCAGACCAGGACCAAACCAAACCCCGCACAAAGCACAGGAGGGACAGGTGGTGCCTTCTCCTTCATCACCGATGACGCCGACGCGCGCCTCCGCCGTCGCCACTCTGCTCTCCAGGAGAAGGTGCGATTTGGTTTCTCCGATTAACCCTTCCCCTCCCACTCCCACGCGTCCTTCCTTCCTCTCTACACCTCGCGATTTGGTTTGTTCCGGGCTTATTCCGTGGGCTCCTCTCTCCTCCCAAACCAGATGTTTCGCGCCGGCCTTCAGTGACGCGGCGGCTTCTCGCCTGGATGCGTCAGCGGCGGGGGTGGCCAGGTCCCAGGTACCTTTCTCCGCGTATCGACTGTGTGTAGGGTTTAGAGAGATCAGATGCGTTGTTTAGGGTGCTGCGAATTGTGATTGTTGTGTGTGAATTGATGTTTCGTGCTGCTAATGCGCGTAAATTAAAGGCGATTCTGTCCGCGAACATGCAGGATCACGCAGTGAAAGTTGATGATTTGAAAGCTGGACCTGATGAGCTCGACATTGCTGTCGTTGGTGGAGGCATGGTGGGCTTGGCTATTGCTTGTGCATTGTGTAGGTATTGGTGCTCATAATAACTTCATATAATTCTGTTCGTTTTAATTGTTGATGAGCCGACTTCCTTATGTTTAATTCTGGATGGCCGTTTACCCTTACATGATATCTTTGTGGTTGTCATTGGCATTGCGTTAATTATAAAAGGAATCTGACACTAGATGAATGAATTATCTAAGGAGCCTCTATGCGAGTTCAATGTGGAGTATTACCAATGTTATTTGTCAGGCAGGGTGATAGTTTGATGGCTGTATCAGAGCCGCACCTCATGTATGAATGCGACAATCCTAGGGTTGTTTCAGATTAGAACCACCAGCTTCTACACGTAAGTTTCTCACATGCTTATTTATCCTACATGCAGCCAATATGCCATTGACCAAACATCTGAGAGTTTCCATCATCGATAGCAACCCTGCATTGAAGTCAAGAAATTATCTGAAGAAAGATGGTATACCTGATTCAAGGGTCAGTACTGTTACTCCCGCAACCATTTCCTTCTTCAGAGGTACGATTCTAAATCTAACATTTGTATGATATTGCTTATTTCCATTCAGAATTTTCTATGCACTTGTTGTGTATCAATATTTGGAATTAAATGTGCTTAGTATGTTTTGGTGATAATTCAGCAACATTGACATTTAATATTGGTTTTGACAGTTATCTAAACAAGCATTGTACGGTGATCTAAGGAACCATTTGTGCCTATACTAGATTGCATCTATAACATTAAAGTGTTTCATTGATTTTTTGTATTACTTCTGTTTCTCTGCTCCTGTGGATCTTCCGCTTCGCAATATTAGTTAATTTACATGCAACCTACACTGATCATCACGCAATATTCAGCTGAGCTGCCTTTCTTGTATAGTATAGCGATAAGTTGGACCTTCATGTCAAACAAGCACAACCACAGATGGTGCTGGCAACTCTATTAAATATACTACATCTGTCTGCCATTTTTAAAGTTTCTATTGCCGTGCATTGGCAGCATGTTATCATTCCTTTTTTTGTCACTAATTGTGACTTTCACAATTTTGATTAAAATTGCTGCACTATTTTGCACATTGGAATTTGGAAGTGAAAAATAAAATGTTTGATAAAATCTAGTTTGAGAAATATAATATGTATAACTTTCCTTGATGACAGTGTATTATTCGACATATTGTTAATACTTGTACTATGTAATATGGCAGATATTGGTGCATGGGAGCATGTTCAACAGCAAAGACATGCTTTCTTCGGTAAAATGCAGGTGATGGTATAACATGCTTGCAATTTTACACAATTTATTTCATATATATGGCGATTACCTTTTCTTTTACCTGTTAGTCTCTTTCGCCCCAACACATTTATCATTATTTTCTCTTTGAGCCTATTTGCTGCTTGAATAGATTCCAAAGAAGTCATTGATGCTTCTTGTAGCTGGTTTCTTCATTCATGCCTTTATATCAATGTTGGGATCGGATTTCCAAATCCGAACCCATTGTGTATAACCACACTAGTCCCGGATCAAACTAACGCACACAGTGAAAACAATAATGACAACACATCCATATCACGAATCAAATATTAATACTTAAACAAAAGGTGCCGGCCTTATGGACAACCATTTCAAAATAATCCTCTTTGGCAACTTTTGCCAGAACCTTGAAGTGAATTGAGTGCCTCTATCTGAAACAATCCTCTTTGGCACACCATGCAAATACACAATTCTTGACATATACAGCTTTGCAAGTTTATCTCCTTGAAAGGTTGTTCTCACATGAATGAAATGTGCAACTTTTGTCAATCGATCCACTACCATCATATTTAGGCATGATCTGATCTGGTTCTCGGAAGTCCTGTAATGAAATCCATTCCAATTTCTTCCCACGTCCATTTAGATACCTTAATGGTTGTAGCAATCCAGCAGGTCATTGATGTCCAGCCTTAATTCGCTGGCATATAGCACACATAGCTATGTATTCTCCAATTTGCTTATCCTTGGCCACCAATATATATACCCCACAAAGATCCTGATACATCTTGGTATTGCCTAGATGAATTGAGTACACCGACTCATGCGTCTTCTTTAATATCAGCTGTTTGATTTCTTTTTGATTCGGCACATAGACACTTTTTTCAAGCCAAACTGTTCCTTCATCCTTTGAAAATCCTAGGGCTTTACCCTCCTTTATTCTGTCTTTGGTCTTACCAGCTTCTTGATCTGACTTTTGTATCTTTTTGTCTGATCCTTCAAGGTTGGTTGAATCCATGGTTATCACGGCGCCCCGACGAGGCGAGTCGCCTCCGGGGCACCTGGACACCTAGGTGAGAATTAGACGATATAGGAAAACAGTAATTAACAGTATTATCATCACCTTTTTCTTTACTATCTTAACCATTTCACTTAATATATCAGGCTCAATGATCTCCCAGCCCGCTAATCGGCCCGATCTCGCTCCTCTCTCTCTCTGACCACCTAACCAAACCTAGACTCCTCCTCCTCTCTCTCTTGCTTGCCCGGTAGAAACTCCATTGCCCACCTCTTTTCTCGTTCGCTCCTCCCCCGTCCATTTGCTGTCGCCCCCATCCTCTCTTCTCGTTTGCTCCTCCCCCATCCATGGCGACGCCAACCAGATCCGCTCCACGCCGTCGACGACTCCGTGCTGTCGACATCGAGCCCCCCTTGCCGGATTCCCAGGGCGACGGTGGAGGCGATGGAAGTGGCGGCGACGGAGGTGGAGGAGAGTTAGGCGACAAGATCTTACCGGATCTAGTCGCCGGCGGTGGAGGCGGGCGGGTAGAGCTCCTTCGTCGTCATCTCCTCTCCACGTTCTCATCTCCAGGCGAGGCGAGCCCCCCTGGCGGTCCTGCCTCGGCGACTAGACACCTAGGCAGCGATTAGGCGTCGCCTAGGCGACGCCGTGATAAGCATGGTTGAATCTCCAGAGCAGCTACGGAACCTTTCTTCACTAGTTCTAAATTCAAACGCTGAAACTCTTTGTGAAGAGCGGGCTATACTTCTTAAATCATCAAATTGTTGCAATAGCTCTTTCGGCTTAACGCATCGACAATTACATTAGCCTCGTCAGGATGGTAATGTATTCCTACTTCACAATCCTTGATTAGCTCTAACCATCTTCTTTGTCTTAGGTTAAGCTCTGCTTGGGTGAAGATATACTTTAAACTCTTATGGTCTGTGAAGTTCTCGCAACAATTCCCAATGAGATAATGCCTTCACAACTTTAGTGTATGTACAACTACAACCATTTCCAAGTCATGGGTTGGATAGTTTCCTACATTCAAGTTTCTATCTTGAAGCATCACATAAAATCTCAAAAGTTTTTCCGAATATTCGATAAAATGAGCACCGGGGTTGTAGTTAGTTTTTTCTTCAATTCATGAAAACTTTGCTCACAAGCTTCGGACAATTCAAACTTCTCCTTCTTTAGCAACTGGGTAAGTGGTATTGCAATCTTCGAGAATCCTTCTATGAATCTTTGGTAGTATTCCGCTAAACCAAAAAAACTTTTGATGTCAGGCACTGACTTGGGTTGCCTCCAGTAAGTATATCTTTCACTTTTTTGGGGTATACTGAGACACCTCTAGTAGAAATTACATGTCCTAAGAAAGCAACTTCCTTCGAACAAAACTCACACTTACTGAATTTAGCATACAACTGGTGATTTCTGAGCTTTTCCAACACCATCCTCAAATGACCTTCATTTTCTGCTTCATTTCTGGAATAGGCAAGAATGTCGTCTATGAATGCAACCACAAACTTGTCAAGTATTCCATAAACACTTTATTCATCAGGTTCATGAAGTAAGCTGGTGCATTGATCAGACCAAAAGATATAACTGTGAACTCATAAAGTCCATAATAGGTAGCAAAAGCTATATTTGGAATATCTTGTGGCCTTATCTTCAACTGATGATATTCAAATCGAAGATTGATCTTGGAGAGAATACAAGCTCTCTTCAACTGATCATATAAGTCATCAATCCTGAGCGACAGATACTTGTTCTTGATTGTGATTTCATTCAGAGCTCTATAATCCACACACAAGCAGAAACTATTATCCTTCTTTATAAAAAGAACTTGCGCTCCCTAAGGTGACAAACTTGGACGAACGAATCCTTTTTTTGTAACTCCTCAATCTACTTCATCTCCGTGAGTTCATTGGCTGGCATGTGGTAACGTCTCTTAGAAATAGGAATCGTACTAGGGATTAGTTCTATGATGAACTCTACATCCTGATCAGGTGGCATACTTGGTAATTCGTCAAGAAATACATCTGGGTATTCCTGCACCATGGGCATAGTTTCCAAAGTTGTTTCCTCTAATCTATTTAATGTGCATTTCTCACTTGAAGACTCATCAGGCATATGCTCCACTAGAATGCCTACCGAATTGGTGAGATTGATGGCTCTATTGGCACAATCTATTTGACCTTTATACTTGGTTAATCAGTCCATCCCTAGAATGACATATATTCCTTTTGAATCCAGAATGATAAGATTCGTTAGGAACTCTACACCATTGATTTTTATGGTTGCACTTGAGCATACTGAACTAGTTTTCAACTCTTTCTCAGGTGATTGAACTATCATGGGGTTCATAAGAGTAAAGGTTTTCCAATCAAATTGTTCAAAAAAATTCTTTGATATAAAAGAATGCAATGCTCTAGAATCAAATAATGCTGAGGCAGGTATTGAGTTTATAAGGATCTTACCCAAAACCATATCTGGTGCCTCCTAAGCTTCTTCTGTGGTCACGTGGTTGACTTGTCCTCTCCCAAAAGATTGCGGAGCTCTTGGTGTCTGTAGTGCTCCATGTCCTTGTCATTGCGTAAGAGTTCTTGTGGAATTAGATCCTAAGTTGAACAACACCGAGGTTACCGGCTAATGCTTTTGAGGACAATTGTTGGCATAGTGTCCCATTTGATGGCAGTGAAAACACTGAACTCCTGCAGCATTTGAATTCTCTTTCTGAGGTTGAGCACTATCGTTGTTATGGGATTCTTGCACAACTGGGCGCGGTCCAGAGTTAGGAGTGCGGGGTGTTCCTTGAACAATAGCTCGGTTGGCCTGTTGAGGTTGGAATCGTTGTTGAGAATTGCTCGTTCCCTGCTGGACCTGGATTGCCATCCTTCTCTTGCATGACTCCTGTTGTTGCCTTTGGGCATCCTCTTGTACTGCCTTATTCATCACGTGCTGAAAGTTTGGGAAGTTCAAAGAAACTAGCTGCACCTTAATGTCAGGATCAAATCTCTGCATAAACCTCCAGATCTTGGCACTTTCAGTTGCCACATCTTCTGATGCATGCCTCGACAGTTGGGTAAACCGATAAACCGGTTAAGGTACTCAAAAACACTCTAGTTTCCTTGATGCAGCTTGCGGAACTCTCTCTCTTCATCTCAATAATGTCTGCAAGCATGTGTGCAGTACGGAAAGCTTCAAAGAAATCCTCCCAAGTAATAGTCTGAGCTTTCTGATGGGCTGCACAGAAGTTATCCCACATTTTTCAGCCAATCATCTGCCTCCAAGGGTTCACCTGCTTCCGCGAAGGTAGACGATCTAGATTTCATAAATTTCCCAAGTTTAGACTAGGGTGGCATCACTGGTGCTGCGGGCCTGCGGCTGGTGCTGATTGTGGATTATTCACCATATTCTGTGCAAGGGCTTGCAACAACTGAAGCTGCACTGCCATCATCTACTGAATGTTTGCCGCTGGGGGTTGGAATGGTGGCGGCGGCAGTGGCACTTGATGCTTTGGCTGTTTTTGCTGTGCCGGAATATCCTGTTCTTGTGGCACTGTCTGGCCACGTCCATGACCTCCTCTACGACCAGCTCCGCGACCTCTTCCTTGGTTCTCCATCTAAAGTGACGGCCAGGAAAGGTTAGCAAATAGGCAAGGGGAAAAAGCAAATATAAGGAAACTAGGGGTGTAGCCATTCCAAAACCAGACAAGCAATTAAACTCCAAATGAAATAACTTTTTTGAATTAAGGGGAATAATTTTAATATGGTGACATCACAAGTGCACTAAGGCTTGATGTCGCCCAAACACACCAAAATAAATCGATTATCGATAAACTGAACTAGGAAGCAAACTGGACTAGAAGCTAAACTAAAACTGGGAACAAAACTGCTCCTTAGACTCAGCATCTGCCTCTGCCTCAACTGGCTCTGGTCTTCTCCTTTGGCTAAGACATGTCCCCATTGGTGGGATGAGGACCAACAGCAATGGAAGTTCCTACTCTGGCATAGGTGAAGAGACTCTGGTACTCTGGTGCAGTCATACGGACTTCTTATAGGCAGGGGATACGAGGAGTGGTGCGAAGACAAGAGTGTGACACTTCCTGCTCTGGGTTGCCTCTGCAGCAGCAGCCTGACTCTCCTACAGTTGAGCAATCTCCTGCTGAGCTGCCTGCAGCTTGTCATAGGTGTCCATCAGCTCCATGGCCACATGAACATATACATTGTGATGGAATAAGTCCTTGTACTGTTGGTCTTTGTGGTCCTCATGGTAGTTCTTTTTGCTGCCCCAACCAGGACAGCATCTTAGACTAAGACTAGCATCTTTAGGACAGCATCTAAGGACAGCATCTTAGACTAGACTAGCATCTTTAGGACAGCATCTTAGACTAGCATCTTAGCATATGCTTGACTGCCCTGGCCAGCTATAAATATGTAACCCCAACCCCTCAGGTTGGTATGGCATTGTGTGAGAAATAAACCAGAAAATTGCCCCAACTCCTATTGTCATCCTCTCTCAATGAGAGTAAGAATTCAGCTACTAACACATTGTTCTGTGCCTTGATGAAGGCTGCCATGTGGACCACAATGGTATCCTCTTCATCAGCACTCCTAAATTGACTGAACTACTCGTTCTCCTCACGAGCGGGAAAGTAACAATAGGTTGTATGCTGAAGCTCATGGCGAAAGATGTACCCAAGACGAGCAATCGCCTCCCTGGCAGCCTCCTGGCATCCCAACTTGTATGCCTCTTTATTCACAATGAAGCGATAAGGTGTATCACCCCTCAAGTGGTTCTTGGAGAAGATGGTGACTTTGACCCTCCAAAACTTACGACCATCCTCCTTGACCGCGATCCCATGGTATTCTGGCGATTAACATGTCCAAGCTCCTAAAACATGAACCATAGCTACTCACAGAACCTACCGTCTTTCTCAGCTCAAGAGTTGATGAACAACATCTACAAATTTTGAAATAAGGGAAAGAAAAATCAGCGAAACGATTGTCAAACAAAACAACAAGAAGACAAGAGCAAGGGACTAAGAGTGGTAAGGTAGTAGCAAAGAAACTTAATATTTTTATAAATACTTATTTTTAATATAGTCCTTAAGGCTTGCCATTCTAACTAGATCGCAACCTACAGTCGATATGGCTCTGATAACACATTTGTCGGGACTGGATTTCCAAATCCAAACCCTCTGTGCATAACCTCACTAGTCTTGGATCAAGCTAGTACACACAGTGAAAACAGTGATTACAATACATCCATATCACGAATCAAATATTAATACTTAAACAAAAGGTACCGGCCTTATGGCCAACCATTACAAAATAAATAGTATCATGGCTTGAGTACAATAAAGTAACAACGGAAATGAAATAAACAACAATAGGATAAACCCATCTATTTGCCCAACAGGCAATCAATTGGGGTTTGCGTCCTAGTAATTTGGATTGCCTTCGTCATAACTATAAGCAAAGAACTCGTAGTCACCTTTAGTTTCGTTACACTTCTTTGTGGAAAGTTGGAATGCTGCAAGGGTGAGTATGAAATGTACTCCGCAAGTCTTGGAAACATAATGCATGATAACCATACGTAAGGCTAAATAATTGAAGGCTTAATATGATTCATTTAGCATAAAGCAATGTTTAACTTTAAATATGACTAGTAATTTTAATTTCACAAAGCATCATTTGACTAAATGTAGTTGTAATAATTGAACTTGATTTGACAATTAAATAGGGTCCAACCACCTGATTGGCTTCAACCGTCAAAACACAACCCGAGAGATCTACCCACTCATGGATTCCCAAACCATCTTTTTTATTTAAAACAAAACTATAAAAATTCTACAATGTGCAAGCGTACCTCGCCCGCCCTTGACCGTGGGTATGGCTACTTAAGTAATTTTAACTCTGCAGAGTGTGTATAACTTACCCACAAGACGTGATCGTCTTTTGTTGCCATGCAATTAGTACCCTTCCTTTGGTGTGTTGGCAGAGAGATCATAACAATGCTTTTACAATGTGCAAGCCCGCTATTAACCTCGCCCGCTAAGGTTTCACTGCTAAAGGGTTCCATCCACCCTGGCAGAAGCCCCCTCTTGCGCTTGCCTCCATCTGGCACCCACCAATTGGCGAAGCTAATAACGAGACGCACAAATTAATTAGTCAGGTCGTACCTATACAGACTTATGATTGTAGGTAGTGCTGGGTCCATGGTAACACATGCTGGACTAAGCAGTTCCACCGTTCCATGCAACTCTACTGGTTCTTACCAAATAAAATAGCTAATATCATCTAGGGTGACAATGGTTTGACATGATTAATGCCAATAAGGGTATAACAATTCTAGAATTTAACTTGACCTTGAGATTGAATTTAAAGTAAATTGAATAAAAGTAATCATGCATAATTTAAAACAACATAAGAATTTTAATTTGGGATCAATATGGTCAAGGAAGACTTGTCTTCGTTGCCTCCTGCTGGTTCTACCTCTGACTGTTGAATTGGTTGAGCTTCGACGACATGGCGGATAAGGGCTGACACGGCTACCACATGTCACTGATGTGGCATGGCCAACACGGCCCGACACGTTAGCGCCTGAGTCGAGGCGCCGCTGAGGTAGCGGTCACGGGGCGGTGACATGTCGGATCGGCCGGCTCGGGGAGGCACTGGCGCAGCAATAGCGCGGGGTTGCCGAAGGTGAAGATGAAGCGGCCGAGCGCGAGGGAGCGTCGGATCTGGCTCAGGGCTTAAGGCAAAAAGAAGCAGGTGACGTGGGGAGCTCGGAGGTGCAAGCAGCGATGGCCAATGCTCATCAGCGGCACGGATCAACGACAGAGGAGGTTCGTTGGCTCGGCGGCGAAAACTTGGGCGCTAGGGTTTGCTTGGGGCGACGAATCCGTGCGGTGAAACTCAGGAAATGGGAGAGGGGAGGACGGCGGCCTTTATAGGCGCGAAAGTCGAGGAAGACCAGCCCGGTTACGGCGTGGATGTCGAGGAAATTACGGCGGCACTTGCGAACCGGTATAACGACGAGTCTAGTCTGCGAGATTGAGGGTCGATCTTGACAAAGGGTCCACACATCGTGAGCGTGGCGTGGACTAGACCGAGTGGTAGGCCGGCCAGAGAAGAGGCAGACCACGCCAAGAGAGCTTAGGCGAGGTGAAGTAGGCCAGCGAAAGGAAGCAGCTAGGTTGAGGGAAAGGCAGGACAGGAAAAAGAAGTGGGCCGCGGGGAGTACGCCCCATGCGAGATTTAGAGGATTAAAATAAAATTTCTTTTCAGAAAATTCTAGAAAATTAATAAATGGCGAAATAAATAGCAAATAAATGCGGAAAAATTCTAGAAAATTTCTCAAAAATACTTTTAAGCATTTAGAACACAGATAAATTGTTTTGAACACATTTCAACTTTTAATTTTGATTCAATGTGATTTGCTTGCACTAAAAAGGAATTCTTATTTTACAAAAATTTTAAAAGGGCTAAAAAATGGAATGTTACACTCAACGCACCAAGTTAACTAAACTATTGAATTCATCTATTGCATGTTTTACATTAGGCTAGCTATACAAACGGAACATGCAGTACATACTTCAGACTTTCAAAGTAGTCCAACACAGTTTCTAATTGGAACATAAAAGATTGTGACATAGGGTTATACCTTTATTATGCATCATTTATTTACCTATGCTTGGAAGTTTGGATAGAATAGATCAGTAGAAGTTTAGCTATGCTTGGGAGCTGCATGCTATACCATATATTTTATGCATATTAGGCTATGATCTGCTGTATAGCAACTTATCCAACCATATATGAACTCCTTTACCTCAAGTCTTGCCCTCTCTGATTTGTTGCACTTGCACACAATAAGAGCAGCAATTTCTCCCTTTAGATAGTGGGTGCTTCATTTCAAGCACTAACTGCAATTCTGAACTCATTATTAATAACAGGTATGGGATTACACTGGACTAGGATACACAAGGTACAATGCAACAGATGTGGGCAAAGAATATCTTGGGTATGCCTTAATGGAAGCATCTATAATTGTCTATTCTAATTTGATAGCTTGTTGTTAACTTTTGTTTTGTCTTTGCATTGTTTAGATGTGTGGTGGAGAACAAGGTGCTTTGCAACTCACTTTTGTTACGTTTACAGGTTTGTCTTTTCTTTAAACCTTGGATAATTTTGATTCTGATCCTTAGCCTGATGTTTGAGCTTGTCTAATACTACCTTACACCATAAACAATAATGGTCTGTTTCCTTGTGTATAAATATGCAGAATAGAATGCAACACCCTTACAGTTTGTGCATTCAAGATAGCAAAGTAAATCTTTTAGGAAAGGTTTTTGTGATACCAAACAGATAAAGTTGCTTTTATGGCTTAATTCCCTTACATTAGATTTTATTAGCTATACACAATTCCCACAAGACTATTTTTTTTTGGAAAAAATGGTGGTCAATGATGTAGAAGCACTGGGTTTACTTTTTTTTTTTTTGTGATGTTAATATTCTTACCCATATTTAGTACAATAAGCTGACATCAAATATCCTAAAAAATTCAAACAAAAGAACACATGGAAGTTGATGATTGGGTGTTGTGCAGCCAGCTTATCTTTCTTGTAGTCTGGCTTTTTTTTTGTTGAAATAGTCAACTTAGTCTGATTCTTAAAGATGTTTGCCTGATCAGGAAGAAAAGGGAGACATTGAAAAGATGATCTACCCTACCAGATTGGTGTCTCTTGCTTTCCCATCAAAGAGCAGACAAGTAGGAGTAGCAGGACCGAAGCCACCATCAACTGAAGCAGATTCCATTGGTCATATGTCAGAAGAACTACATCGTAGTAGTTTAGTTAAACTTGATCTAAGTGATGGACAGACTTTATATTCAAAATTGGTGGTAATTGCCTATATCTCCTGCATTCATTTAACCTTTTTTATTTGCCTTCAATCACCTATTTAAATTTACGGTCACAGGTAGGAGCTGATGGTTCCAAGTCCAACGTAAGGCAGATTGCTGGCATAAAAACAACCGGGTGGAGTTATCCTCAGAGTGCAATTATTTGTACAGTGGAGCATACTGCAGAAAATGACTCTGCATGGCAGAGGTTTCTCCCATCTGGTCCTATCGCCCTACTTCCAATAGGTAACAACTTCAGCAACATTGTGTGGACAATGAGCCCAGAGGAGGCATTGCGCCATAAGTCAATGAGCCCTGAAGATTTTGTGAAGTCAGTGAACCATGCATTGGATTTTGGTTACGGGCCGCATCCCCACTCTAGTAGTCTTGACAATTACATGGAAAAGTTATTTTCTGGTGTTGGAGATACTGCAGCATCTACGAAAGAATGCTTTGAAGTACCACCAAAAGTTGTTGGGGTAATCTCTGACAGACTGGCATTTCCACTGTCACTGATGCATTCCCATGATTATGTTTCAAAAAGGCTAGCACTTGTTGGGGATGCTGCTCATACAGTCCACCCCTTAGCCGGCCAAGGTGTCAACTTGGGTTTTGGAGATGCAGCTGCTTTAGCGAAAGTTATTGCTGAAGGAGTTTCTGTGGGTGCTGATATTGGGGATGTAAGTACCCAATATTGCTGTCTTTTGGTCAGTTTTTTTCCATTCAAATACTACTATTTTGAATGAGCCTCTATGAGCAACTATTACTAGTTACTATTTTGAATTAATTCAGTACGAGTAAAAGATGTTGAGCTGATCAGGCTGCATCTAAATAATCCTTGTGACTCATGCCTTCTATGTTCTGTGTTGGGGTGCGATTGTTGATCATATTGCACATTCTAGTTAGTCCATTATAGACAACACCATGTTTATCATCGACAGCAAACTAACCTGATTTTCCCCACTTTGTCAGCTATCTTTGCTAAAACGGTATGAGATGGACCGAAAGGCTGCCAATGTTGCGATGGCTGCAGTGCTAGATGGCTTCCAGAAGATGTACTCTGTTGATTTTGGACCTCTCAATGTCCTAAGAGCTGCTGCATTCCATGGTGCCCAATACATATCACCACTGAAAAAGAACATAATCTCTTATGCAATGGGCGACACAAAATGGCCTCTGTTTTCATAAACAGCAGGACTGAGAAACTGCCCAGTTGTTAGTTATTACTGCAATGCTGTGCTGAAATGTTAAAGTTCTAAACTAGTTGGGGATAGTTGGGCTAGTGTTCTAAGCTAATGATGGATCACGGAGAAACGTTGTAGTGTGGACGCGATGTAACTAGAAAGTAACACTCGCAATAAATTAAATCTCCTTGTGTTCTTAGAATGTTGATTGGATTTCACCTTATGTACTCGTGTTCAGTAGTTTGCTTGGTCTGAAAGGTAATTTCTGTGTTTTGTTTCCTTCGTTGTTTTACCTCCGGAAGCTCAAAGCTTGGATCAGGCAAGATGGGGTAGACAACTACACATTAACACATGCAGATGCAGGCTATGTGTTATACCACATCTCAATATGCATTTACAGCCCAATTGTAGACTAATGATGTCTTTTGTTAGAGTTGGGTCCAATTCAACGAACTTTCCCAGGCTGAATGCAAAAATCAGTCTAGGCTGTAATGCCGTAGTGTCGGGGCCTTAATTAACTAGAATCTAAAAAACACCTACTCCTTGCGCTGAGAAACATAGGCCCATTTTTTTAGAAAAACTACACCCCCAAAAACAGCTCTATAAGACTATAGTTTGAATAGTGTTATCGTGAAATATAAGTTTTGTAATCTTTATTTATCGGAAAACTATAGAACGGTATACCGTTCAAATCAAAATTAACGGAACAGCTTTTGACTATTAGATCCAATGAATACAACAACTAGAACCATCTTCCCACGACTCCCACGGATCCAACTTTCAGCCATAAGTCACCTTCTCTATCTGACCTCTCTCTTTCTCTCTCCACCAATGTCTCCTCTTTCGCTTCCCATTAGTTTCTTACCTAAATTGGCTCCTCGAATCTGCAGCAAGTGGTAATGACACCGGCGGAGGGAGCAGTGACGTAGAGATGAGCGAGTGCGATGAAGACGGCTACATGTTAGCTTGGCGGTTCATGAAAGGATTCAATGTCAACCATGTATCTAGCCAAAATTAATGGTAGTGCAACTCAACAGCTCAGCGACATGACGCGGAGCTCGGGCCAGGGCCAAGAGAGAGAAAGAGAGAGATGGAGGCTCGATGTGGAGTCAAGCACAATTTAGTGGTAAGCAGCGTTGCTGTTGCTTGGCTCCATGGTGGGGGCGGTAGTCAGGGCCAAAACAGGAGAAGAGGGTATGTAGACAGTGAACAATGTTAGATGGTCCTTAGTAGCATGATAGTACCATTATAGCGAGGTGAGCTCACCGAAAACTAACCGAAGCTTTCTTGAAATTTGTTTGAAACCTATTGAAATTTCTTGAAGCTTTTGGTTGAAATTTTATGAAACCTGAGTTCTAAAATCTAAAACTTGTTGAAACTTTAGCTTGAAATCTTTTAGAAACATCTAGAAACACGTGAAACTCACTAAAACATGAATTTTTTTTCAAACGTTCTCTCGAAACTCGCCCAAAGTATATAAAACTTTGCTATAATGTTAGATAGAATCACTTTTATTTATTCTCTCTCAACCACATATTTATTTATTATCACACATATAAAGTATTCTCTCTTATCTTTTAAAGATAATTACCAGGGGTATGCAAGGTAGTTTCTTTTCGTACATTTCTCCATTTTATCGTTATTTTAAATCTTATGTAGCGGTAATTAATCAGAAGACCAAAGATTAAGAGTGCGTTTGGCAGAGCTCCCAGCTTCAGCTTCTCCATGAAAAGCCGAGGAGCTCTACCAAACGAGAAAAAATCAATCAGCTTCACATAGGAATCCGAAGAAGTGATTCATGTTTTTTGACTTGCGGCTTGGGAGCAAAAAAACCTACATAGCGCCAGATGCATGGTGGAAGAATGCAAACAAAGTACGCGTAAGTTACCTTCTATTTCTTCTCTATCAATGCTAACTTGTGATATATGGCTAACATTTGGTTGTATATTGTGGGGAACCGTCCCCGGGACTCCACTGATTCACCCAAATGCATAGCATATCTCAAGTGAATCAAGGGAACCTCGGGCGTCCCGTGATTATACCCGTGTTGGTCCCAGGATAGTTCGCCAACACGAGCATTCTCATCCAACAGTTGACATCACAACACATACATAATTAGCGGAAGCATAAACGTTAATACATACCAAAAGTAGGACTGCTGTCCATAACGACATATTTAGAGTTATTACATCAAGTAGCAATGAAAACATAAGATAAACAACAAAAGGGCCAGCATGGCATGCCCCAAACCCTCGGGCAACCAAGCTGGGGCAAGAACGGCGACTAAACGTTAGCATTGTCGAAATCGCCTTAAAAGTCCCCGGCGATGCCTCATCCTCACCGCAGAAGTGGACAATCCGATTGAGTACAAAGAGTGTACTCGCACAATAATATAATTTGTATGCTGGTTTCTAACTACATGTGGTTGCTACATCAAAGGAAGGCAAAATGGCAATTTCAAATATAAAGCAATATTTGGAGTCAATCGTAAACAAATATAGATTGAAAGGAATTGCATTTAGCAAACATTTGTAAATTCTAATACATCATATAACATCATCATAATCACATTTATCTCATGCCTTCAAGCATTCTCCGAACCATGAGTTCCATCGCTCATGTTCGACTACACGCACACAAGTACTCCAATACTTGTGTCTCGACTACACACACGAGTACTCCAATACTCATGTCTTTTTCCCATTCCCATCCCATTCTTACCAAGACCTTAATACTCGCCCAGTGACTGACAATTCAAGAGATCGTCCTTAACCATGGACGCGGCTATTCGAATAGTTTAAACTCTGCAGAGGTACGACTTTACCCACACGACACGCCACACTCGTAAGCCAAGCTATTAACACATTTCCTTAGATGTGTCGGCCGAGGTGAAACGTGACAAACCATTTTCCAGTATGCATGGTAGTGTATCTAAACCATCCGGATGACTGTGACACTCGATCCCGCGTGCCCAGTGCTCGGTGTGTGTGGATCAAGGAGTACACCCGTTGTTGGATATCCCCAACTCAACAAAGTCGAGGGACTCCGAGGACCTTCCTTGGCGCTCCACTAAGCCCAAGGAATTCCGGCGGACATTCCTTGACGCTCTACTAAGCTCAAGGAATTTCGAGTGCATATGGTTTACATACCCTAGTCATACACAAGTACTTGGTTACGCCGGTCCCATAAACGGCGTGTGGTTCGCACGATAGTTACTCAAAAAGACGTCACCAGGATTTAATCCTTAGGGTCCTTAACCAATATCTCTACTCATTAATCAACAATTAAAATCAACTTCATCGTAATAATTCTCAATCATTGCGACCAATGGACTAAGTCCATCTATCGCGGTTTCTAACGATGTTCTAAGCATGGCTAAGCAAATCGCACGAACCCATATATTAATAATAAACCAACCATCTAGGGCGACAATGGAACATGGAGAGAACATGATAAGGGGATAACATCACAATGTGGTAATAGCTAAGTTTTCTACCCCATCATAATTGTAGTTGAAAGTAAGCATGCAATTGATAAAATAATTCCAAAACATAAACTTCAAATAGTAGGAGCAATCATGGTCAAGGAGTAAAGTAGTGCCTTGTTGCTCGCTCTTGACTTCGTAGACGTAGTCGTACTCGGGAGTGCTTTCCGAAACGTCAACACCTAACGAGAAAATCCAAATTCAATAAACACCACTTCAAGAACTCCAATGATGCACATGAGCAAAAGATGCATGAAATGCTCATGATGTATGGTACTACTGATAATATGAGAATACTAATTTAGTTCTCGGCAAAAGTTCAATTTTTAGGGTTTTATTTTGCATTAAGTCCGGAGTATCCGGACAAAAACCCCGGAGTATCCGGATAAAATTCCCGGAGTATCCGTATTAAACCTCCGGAGTGTCCGAGCTGACCCTCTCGGTCTGGTATATCCTGCGCTATCCGGAGTATCCGGGTAAAATCCCCGGAGTGTCCGGGTTAAATCTCCGGACTATCCGGACAAAATCCCCGGAGTGTCCGGGCTGACCTGATCTGTCTCAAAACTGCTATTTGTCTATTGGGTTCTATACTTCATAGCAATGTACTAGGACTTAAAAAGGGTGGTCTATGGTAGAACATTACCACTATAGGGTCACGTTTGCACTTGGTGAAGATTGGTTTTGGTGAGGGAATGACGAAAAGTGTCGAAACGCCGGTTCTCACGGTTCGTCACCTCCTTGCTCAGCGTGAGCGACAATGCCGCCACTTGCTCGTGCTCCCAGCAACAACTAGCCCTCCTCCTCAAGCTTCCACGTGACATGCACGACCCGATTCATGGTTGGATGATGGATTCCATGGGAAAAGAAAGGAAATGAGTTACAAGGTTCTAAATTTCAGAACATGGAGGAGAAAGAAACGATTGCTACTCACCCAAAACTTGATGCCTCAAAATCCACTTGGATGGATTTGAAGCTCTTGATCTTGGCTTCAAGATGGTGTAACATGCACAAACCAAAACCCAAGTTTGGAGGGATTTGAGGGGAGAAATGGCAAGAGGTAAGGAAGGTGCTCTTGCTGTTTTTCAGGATGTGCAGCAGCAAATGAGCAGGAAATGGAGGAGAAACCAAGGTGTATCACTATATATATGGTGCCACTCATGCCTTACATGTGGGGCTAGGTCCCACATGTCATAGGGTAGGTGGAAGAGTGGGTATGGGTGGTTGAAGTGAGAAAAAGCATGGAGAGGATGTGCAGTCCACAATTTTCTATGCAATGGTAGGTCCCATGTGTCATTGACTTGTCATGTACATAGGTAGGGGTGAGTGATGTAGCAACTAGTAGGGTAGGTATGTGCAGCCTTCACTCCTCTCTCTTAAGAACATGGCCCACATGTCATTGACTAGGGCAAAACAACATGTGTGCGTTTTGAAAAATGATTACTAGATTTTTGGTTACTCCCTATTTATGCAAGATGAATGCCCTAACCCTTGTATGATTATAATTAATTTAGGATGCAACGATTATTATGGAAGATGTTAACGCGAAGCCTCACTTACCGGATCAACGAAAATTGGGCTGTTATATATATATACAACAATTCAAAGGCATCAACAAGTTTAGAGATGTGGGACTTCAACATAAAGAAGAATTGGCTGTTATGTTTGAAGACCTTCGAAACAGCGGTGAAGATCAATGGGCTCCTTCAACTGGTGACATACCCTCAGATACCCAAGGACATGATGATGACAATAATGATAAGGATGCCGATATGGATGATGATGATAGTGACTTTGAAGAAGTTACACCTACTAGTAGCAAAACAAAGAGACATCGTGTGTCTGAAAAGGAGAAGGGCAAAAAACCAAAGACTACTGGAGGACATTGGATACAAGAACAGATGTCTAAAATTGTGCAATGCTATGAGAAGACATCTGGATCTTGTGAGTCTATTTCAAGAAAGGAGGACACATTTAGTTGTTCCATAAAAGATGTTATGGCCTTGGTGAAGGCATGTGGTGCTGTGCCTGGTACAAAAGAACACTTCATAGCTACTCAAATTTTATCAAGAGACCTGATAGAGAGATGTTCATGACATTGGATACACTAGAGGAACGGTTTCAGTGGTTGTCAATAAAGTATGAGTGGATGACTATGCATGATCAGGTGAAGTGACATTTTTATTTGTTTCCTAAACTATGCGACATCTAGTTTGTTGGAACTTATATTTGAGGGTTTGCTGTATGACTATTTGTTTTATTTATCTATCAGTTGTATGATTATCTGTTTCATGACTCTTATCAGTTGTATGACTATCAGTTTTATTTTTCTATCTGTTGTATGAATCAATCTGCAATCTGTCATCTTACATATTAATATTTGTTATTATATAGTTGTCTTCTTCTGAAAGTGATAGTGATGGGAATGAATCAGAAGATGAAGATTTGTATGATTTGAGGGTTATGCAACTTCAGAGACAAAATCAAACCAACTTCTTGCTTACTACATGCCTTTTGTGCAATTATTACTCTAAGTACCATGATAAGAATGAGGCAAGGACATCATAGCTTTGTGGTTTTGGTTGGGTAATGGAAACATTGAACACTCGAGGAAAGCTATAGGATGTTTAGAATGAATGCCTCTCTCTTTACCAATTGCATGATCTATTGGTAAGAGACTATAGATTAACTACCACCATTCATATGAGTTCTATGGAATCACTTGCTATATTTCTCGTTACATGTGGTCATTCATGGTAAACATGCTGTTCAGAACAAGTTCAAGCATTCGGAGAGACAATTAGTATGAATTTTTTTGAGGTTTTGAACTGTGGTTTGAATGTCCAAACATTATATAAGGCCTAAGGATCCAAACTTTCGTCTTTGTGCACAATAGAATTAGCGATGATCAAAGGGTGTGGCCACACTTTAAAGATTGCATTAGAGCCATTGACGGGACTCATATTAGTGCAACACCATCTCCAAAAGATTTTCTTAGATATCTTGGTAGATAAGGACAATCAACATAGAATGTGATGGCGGTGGTTGATTTTGACATGCGTTTCACATATGCATCTATTGGTCAACCAGGCTCTATGCATGACACTAATGTGCTCTATCATGCTCTTGAAGGCGATAAAGAGATTTTTTCACATCCTCCTATTGGTAATTTTGTCTCTTATGATTCATTCTTTTATTTCATTAAAGCTATGTACTCACTTTGCATTTCTATATGTTAGGGAAATATTACCTTGTTGACGCAGGATACCCGAATAGACCGGGCTACTTAGCATCATACAAGGGTCAAAGGTACCATATTCGGATGGAGAAGAGGTCCAACTCTTAGTGGTGAGCAAGAAGTATTCAACCATTTGCATTCAAGTATTAAGTAATGTTGTCGGCGCACATTTGGTGTGTGGAAGATGAAGTGGAGAATTCTTCTCAAGATGTCAAGTTATCCAATGGTCAAGCAAAAGATGATCGTTGCGGCTATCATGTGCCTCCATAACTTCATCCGTGAGAATCATACACTAGACAAGCATTTTCGTAGATGTGATCGGGATCCAAATTATGTGCCCACCATACCAACAAGGTACAGGAAACATGCCTATTCTCAAAGTGCATCGGATGCGTCTACCTCGCATTCCAATGATAGGATCATGGATAGATTTCGTGATGACCTCGCGAGGGCGATAACTCAATCTAGGGGTTAATGTCTTGTATTTATCAGAGCATTTTGTTCCCTTTTAGGCATATTGGTTATAGCATGTGAACTATTTGTATGCATCTGTGATCAGACAATAGACAAATATGCATCGCTTCTTGACGTGTAGTTCTGGATAGACGGGTGGTAATGAGTGTTCCTGGGCATGAAGTTCTAAACAGGCCTTAACTAAACCTTACCTTTGGTTTCGGTACCTCGAAGCCTCGAATAACCTCGCCGCGTGGCTGGTAAAGACTCTTATCGGTTGTATGACTATCGGTTTTATTTTTCTATCTTTGTATGAATCAATCGCAATCTGTCATCTTACATATTAATATTTGTTATTATATAGTTGTCTTCTTCTGAAAGTGATAGTGATGGGAATGAATCAGAAGATGAAGATTTGTATGATTTGAGGGTTATGCAACTTCAGAGACAAAATCAAACCAACTTCTTGCTTACTACATGCCTTTTGTGCAATTATTACTCTAAGTACCATGATAAGAATGAGGCAAGGACATCATAGCTTTGTGGTTTTGGTTGGGTAATGGAAACATTGAACACTCCAGGGAAAGCTATAGGATGTTTAGAATGAATGCCTCTCTCTTTTACCAATTGCATGATCTATTGGTAAGAGACTATAGATTAACTACCACCATTCATATGAGTTCTATGGAATCACTTGCTATATTTCTCGTTACATGTGGTCATTCATGGTAAACATGCTGTTCAGAACAAGTTCAAGCATTCTGGAGAGACAATTAGTATGAATTTTTTTGAGGTTTTGAACTGTGGTTTGAATGTCCAAACATTATATAAGGCCTAAGGATCCAAACTTTCGTGCTGTGCACAATAGAATTAGCAGTGATCAAAGGGTGTGGCCACACTTTAAAGATTGCATTAGAGCCATTGACGGGACTCATATTAGTGCAACACCATCTCCAAAAGATTTTCTTAGATATCTTGGTAGATAAGGACAATCAACATAGAATGTGATGGCAGTGGTTGATTTTGACATGCGTTTCACATATGCATCTATTGGTCAACCAGGCTCTATGCATGACACTAATGTGCTCTATCATGCTCTTGAAGCTGATAAAGAGATTTTTTCACATCCTCCTATTGGTAATTTTGTCTCTTATGATTCATTCTTTTATTTCATTAAAGCTATGTACTCACTTTGCATTTCTATATGTTAGGGAAATATTACCTTGTTGACGCAGGATACCCGAATAGACCGGGCTACTTAGCATCATACAAGGGTCAAAGGTACCATATTCCAGACTGGAGAAGAGGTCCAACTCTTAGTGGTGAGCAAGAAGTATTCAACCATTTGCATTCAAGTATTCGTAATGTTGTCGAGCGCACATTTGGTGTGTGGAAGATGAAGTGGAGAATTCTTCTCAAGATGTCAAGTTATCCAATGGTCAAGCAAAAGATGATCGTTGCGGCTATCATGTGCCTCCATAACTTCATCCGTGAGAATCATACACTAGACAAGCATTTTCGTAGATGTGATCGGGATCCAAATTATGTGCCCACCATACCAACAAGGTACAGGAAACATGCCTATTCTCAAAGTGCATCGGATGCGTCTACCTCGCATTCCAATGATAGGATCATGGATAGATTTCGTGATGACCTCGCGAGGCGATAACTCAATCTAGGGGTTAATGTCTTGTATTTATCAGAGCATTTTGTTCCCTTTTAGGCATATTGGTTATAGCATGTGAACTATTTGTATGCATCTGTGATCAGACAATAGACAAATATGCATCGCTTCTTGACGTGTAGTTCTGGATAGACGGGTGGTAATGAGTGTTCCTGGGCATGAAGTTCTAAACAGGCCTTAACTAAACCTTACCTTTGGTTTCGGTACCTCGAAGCCTCGAATAACCTCGCCGCGTGGCTGGTAAAAGCAATCGGTTGCCGACGACCTGACCGGGGAAAACGCGGACAGCGAGTGCGAGTGGGGAGGAGATGAGCTCCTCCTCCTCGGCATCGCCGGTGCCGCCGGAGGACGACGTCTGCTCGGTGTGCCACGACCGCTTCCGGATCCCCTGCCAGGCCAACTGCTCCCATTGGTTCTGCGGTTCGTCTCTTCTCCTCCGCCTTCTTGCCCCCAATCTCTCTCTCTGTTTCCCCTTCCTCTGAAAATTTTATCTTTTCTTGGATCTCGATCCAATTGTTTCGAGCGACTCTGTGGGGAGCATTCGGCCGATTGCGCAAGACTGTTGCTTATGAATTAATTGGGTCAGTTTTCTTTCTTTGGATAAGGAAAGTTTACTTTCTATCGGTTAGAATTGACAAGATTTTGTACATTTTCTCAATTGTTCGTAGCAGTTCCGAGTTGTAAATCGGGTGCCAGGACCGAAATTGGCCATTACTCTCGTAGATTTTGTACTTGCGTGAGTCGATGCAAAATGAGGGTTGAGGGCACCGTTCCACATTCTGACATCCCCTCATGCAACCAATGTAGAAAACTTCGTTACCGAGCAAATTAAACATAATATCATTGCATCCAATGTCCACTCATAGGGCTGAACCAAGAAACTCACCTGGCGCATGAGTTCATATCAATCAAATGCCCCCAACTCCTAGTTTTTTTAGAGGCCCCTACCACTTAGTTCAAGTGCATTAGGTGTCTTTTTATTTAAAGTTCGTAACTTTATTCTCTCGTCAAGAGCAAGTTTGTTTACTTCTATGTTGCATGAATCGGGTTCAGTAGTATCAATGTAATACTTAATATTATCTGGTATTTCGTACCGAAGGTGTCTGCTACTCTGCTGCACAGATTGTTTTTTCTTTCAGTTTTTGCATAAGAGTATAAGGCAGATAGTAATATCTGGTTAACAATCATGCGATCTCTATCCAGCTTTACTGCCTTGACTATCTTCTACTGACCGTTAATTTTGATGCAGGAGAGTGCATCATCCGTGTTTGGAATCATGGACCTGCTGTACAGCCTTGCAAGTGTCCCATTTGTCGTCGCCTTATAAATCTTCTGGTACCTGCTAATGTACCAGAGGAACATAATGATGATCCACAAGTTCAGCGTGTTTTTGGAGAGATTCAGCACTACAACCTCATATTTGGTGGAGCACCACGCACCCTGGCTCAGGTTTTTACACAGTTCATTTATTTTCAGACATAGAATGTATACAAGAGTGTTTTCACCCTATGAAAAAAAAGGATCTATTAATGTTTTCCTGATGTAAATATTACGGAAGACATTTGATTTTTCTAAATGCTACTATTTTTAGAAAAAAATCTAATGTCTAAGCACAGTAGCTAGAAAACTTGATAAGCACTTTAACAATGTCCAAGGGTAAATGCATCATTTTTCATAATTGGCTCATCGTTCCTTGATTGGCAAGTCTCCCACATTCTTTCATAGGATTGACAGTGTGGTGCTCACACACATGTGCTTAGTGTGTGATTTGGAAATCATCTATCCGGTATATCCTGCATGCACAATTCAGATACTTACATACAACAGGTGGGGCCTCCCCCACTGTTGAGTTCTAAAAATAGGATAATAGCATTCAGTTACTATGGTTGCTACATAATCTTTGTTGGGGTAGGTTTCATGATACATAACAACTCGATGCCTTTCTGTTGTTCCATTTATCTGAGTAGGTAATGCTAGTTCTTTGTGACTGAGTGTGCCTTAAATATGGAGATCTAAATGATGGTATTTTGCTACTGTTAACGTAGAATTACTTTGATCTCTCACCTTCTTTCAGATCACATACGACCTATTCAGGCTAACACTATCTGTAGTTAAAACAACATTAATATAAGCTTCTGTGTTCACTCTGAGAAGCTAGAAATTATCACATGAGTGATTGGAGGGAAAAGAGAAAGATCTACACCATAAGTTGTCATAGTTGTAGATGTTTCTTCTTTTTCTTCTTTTGTGGTGTGAGGAGTCATAAATGTTGTTGTGTAAGGGTTTGACAACTAAGTTAAGAGTTGTCATAGGTGTCAGAGTTGTATAATGAATATGACTGTTATCTTCAAATTCGAAGACAACTCTAAGGCATTAGGTTATAACAGCTAGTTCCTTAGATGACCCCGCTTCATTCCCTATCTTTTTCAGAGGTTGCAAGACCTGCCCTTTTTCATCCAAAGACTGTTCAGAGAACTAATGAATCCCCAGAGGACCCTCCCACTTGTCTTCAGGGCAAGGATGATGATGATGGTAAGTCTTAGGTTATTATTAAGCTGTGCCTCTGGTATCATAATATGATCTTGGGAAGTTACTAAGGTTGGGTAAGTAAACAGGTTGTTGTTTCTCGCTTGATGTCGTACCATCGCCCAGTACAATGGATATGTGAGAGATGAGACCATATATGAATAACGGTATACTGGCTGATTCGAACTTGTAGGTGGCATTGAGTGCAATCTATGTCCTGAGCCCAGTCGACATCCTTCCTGAACGTAAGTGCGATATTCCAAGCAAATTTTCCTTGTGCCCGATCTAACTCCCAGTTGACATGTCGTATTAATGTTTAGATGATGTTGAATCTGCAGGCGTGCTGGGTCTATTCGGATTCGTGGACGACTTTCTCGTTCTGTTGATCGTGTTCCTCCACCTTGCCGCCGTTTACCGGTCGTTGCTGCTCTATCGCCACGGAGGTCACTGAATTGCCGCGCATTGTTGCATAGCTGCGTCCTTGGCTGACGTTTTGAGATGTGAGGTTTGATTTGTACTGGAACGAGTTGATGGATGGCTATGGATAGCTTGCCACCGTTTTGTATTACATTGTGCCTGTCTTGAGACAGTCGTTTTGTGAATAAATAGGGCATAAAATGGTTTAGGAATCACAGTTCACATGCAACACATATAACCAACTGACAACAAATCTATAATTGAATGAAATGTGAAATTTGTTCGGTTTAAACCCACATAGATACGAAGGTCCGATGTCGAACCATAAAGACACAAGAGTACAATTAATACATTGGTGATATGAAGTGAAATACAGATTATAAGCCTTGCATTCAGCCACTGGTAATCTGAAATGGGGATAGTGAAGTTTGTGTTCGTGAATTGTTGACTGAGAATGCAACGTCCTAAAAACGTTGCAAGTCTGTGTGCAATGGCACAAATTTTTTGAGATGTCTGGAGATGATTAGCAGTCCAAGTATACAATCCTGCAGTTCTAGGCCAAGAGCCTTCATCTTTAGGTGTTCATAGTTTAGATGATTTAAACCAATCTACTTATCAAGAGCAGTTAGTCTAAAACACACATGAGAACACTCTAGTTGAAGCAATGTATTTTTTTTTTTAAAAAAAAAAGGCTACAATGCTATTCTATTTTTTCTTGTCTAATTTTAAACATAATGAAGTGGGATCTTTTTATGTGAGAAAGCAGAATATTCACATGTAACTTGATAAAATGTATTGAAGAAATTAAGCAAAGCAGAAGCATAGTTAACGCGTACGTGGTTTTGAACTCTAAATATGTGAGGTATCGCTAACTATCTTATTTAGCAGATAACTAATCACGAGAATACATATCATGGTGATGAGTAAGAAAGACTAATCACATAGCAACAAAGCAAAACCTTGCAGAAATAATTTGGCTACTAAATTCTAATTATATAATGGTAAGCTCAAGCATAACTGGAAGCATGAAGAATTATGTTCTCTGAAGTATCTAGTCCATTCTACAAGCAATAAATACAAAATGCTCATCTGCTGCCCCAAATTCCAGACCGAATAATGCAGTCCTACTCAACTGAAAGCCATATGGTATATTCAACAGGAAGCCACATGTGCTGTAGCACTAATCAACAAGCAATTTCACTATGTACATGCAGAAAATGGAAAATCAACTAATTAAATCACCACTTGGATGCACGGCTACAAACTAATTAATTTATCCGTTGTAATGGCAAATAGTTGATACTAGCGAATGGAACACTACAATAATTTAGAGAACACCCACAAGTTGTCAAATTCTCACAAGAACTGCGCCATGCTTTTGCATAAATCTACCTAATAGCACATTAAGCTACCACAACAAATCACTTGCACATTGTATTTACTAGGAAACTATGTAAATCCACTCGAAGAACTACACTTAGCTAACTCCAGACTCCAGCCAACATATTATGCAGTAATTAGAAAGTCGGCAGCAGATAGCTCAGAGCAATAGATAAAAGCAAAAGGAACATCCAGTAGCCTCGTCACCAAGACAAATAAAGAAATCAATGAAACACTCGAAGATCCCAAGGCTTTAACTTCATGTACTAAATCAGTAACCAAGATCAAATATTCTATAAAAGCTTGAGAGAAAGAGAAGGTACTCTACCATTCAGAACAAATTGATGAGCAAGGAAGGAACAAAAGATGCCACTCAAAAGGTTTCATTCTGCTCCCTGTTCCATGGCTTCAATCTAGATCACATATTCTCATTGGTTACTTGAAATAAAGAATAAACCAACAGAAGCCATAATAGCAAAAGACAACATGCAGATATGTGAGCAGGTCTGAATTTTTTAGTACGACCAACCTGAACATGGCTAGCCTTATTGATCTTGGTACTTACCCATCAATTTTTTTTTTGAGCCGATACTTACCCTTCAATTTTGAGATACAACTCTTCTTCTCACAGGAAGAGACCGACAGTTGACACTCCAAAATTTAGAATAACACACATAAAGCCATAAATAGATAAGAAAATATGTTTATTTATAGCACACTTATAGAACATTCAAGCACACTACTTGTTTTAATTATTTATACCAAAATAAACTTAGAGCGTATTTTTACTGTACATTCAAAGAAAAAGAGGGAACGAAAAAAAATGAAATGAGGAATGATTTTAATACCCCTCATCTAGCTCTAAAACATGTGAATAGTTAGTTCAGGCCTACAAACAAAATGAATGTATAAAACAGCTAGTTCCTTAGATGACCCCGCTTCATTCCCTATCTTTTTCAGAGGTTGCAAGACCTGCCCTTTTTCATCCAAAGACTGTTCAGAGAACTAATGAATCCCCAGAGGACCCTCCCACTTGTCTTCAGGGCAAGGATGATGATGATGGTAAGTCTTAGGTTATTATTAAGCTGTGCCTCTGGTATCATAATATGATCTTGGGAAGTTACTAAGGTTGGGTAAGTAAACAGGTTGTTGTTTCTCGCTTGATGTCGTACCATCGCCCAGTACAATGGATATGTGAGAGATGAGACCATATATGAATAACGGTATACTGGCTGATTCGAACTTGTAGGTGGCATTGAGTGCAATCTATGTCCTGAGCCCAGTCGACATCCTTCCTGAACGTAAGTGCGATATTCCAAGCAAATTTTCCTTGTGCCCGATCTAACTCCCAGTTGACATGTCGTATTAATGTTTAGATGATGTTGAATCTGCAGGCGTGCTGGGTCTATTCGGATTCGTGGACGACTTTCTCGTTCTGTTGATCGTGTTCCTCCACCTTGCCGCCGTTTACCGGTCGTTGCTGCTCTATCGCCACGGAGGTCACTGAATTGCCGCGCATTGTTGCATAGCTGCGTCCTTGGCTGACGTTTTGAGATGTGAGGTTTGATTTGTACTGGAACGAGTTGATGGATGGCTATGGATAGCTTGCCACCGTTTTGTATTACATTGTGCCTGTCTTGAGACAGTCGTTTTTGTGAATAAATAGGGCATAAAATGGTTTAGGAATCACAGTTCACATGCAACACATATAACCAACTGACAACAAATCTATAATTGAATGAAATGTGAAATTTGTTCGGTTTAAACCCACATAGATACGAAGGTCCGATGTCGAACCATAAAGACACAAGAGTACAATTAATACATTGGTGATATGAAGTGAAATACAGATTATAAGCCTTGCATTCAGCCACTGGTAATCTGAAATGGGGATAGTGAAGTTTGTGTTCGTGAATTGTTGACTGAGAATGCAACGTCCTAAAAACGTTGCAAGTCTGTGTGCAATGGCACAAATTTTTTGAGATGTCTGGAGATGATTAGCAGTCCAAGTATACAATCCTGCAGTTCTAGGCCAAGAGCCTTCATCTTTAGGTGTTCATAGTTTAGATGATTTAAACCAATCTACTTATCAAGAGCAGTTAGTCTAAAACACACATGAGAACACTCTAGTTGAAGCAATGTATTTTTTTTTTTTTTAAAAAAAAAGGCTACAATGCTATTCTATTTTTTCTTGTCTAATTTTAAACATAATGAAGTGGATCTTTTTATGTGAGAAAGCAGAATATTCACATGTAACTTGATAAAATGTATTGAAGAAATTAAGCAAAGCAGAAGCATAGTTAACGCGTACGTGGTTTTGAACTCTAAATATGTGAGGTATCGCTAACTATCTTATTTAGCAGATAACTAATCACGAGAATACATATCATGGTGATGAGTAAGAAAGACTAATCACATAGCAACAAAGCAAAACCTTGCAGAAATAATTTGGCTACTAAATTCTAATTATATAATGGTAAGCTCAAGCATAACTGGAAGCATGAAGAATTATGTTCTCTGAAGTATCTAGTCCATTCTACAAGCAATAAATACAAAATGCTCATCTGCTGCCCCAAATTCCAGACCGAATAATGCAGTCCTACTCAACTGAAAGCCATATGGTATATTCAACAGGAAGCCACATGTGCTGTAGCACTAATCAACAAGCAATTTCACTATGTACATGCAGAAAATGGAAAATCAACTAATTAAATCACCACTTGGATGCACGGCTACAAACTAATTAATTTATCCGTTGTAATGGCAAATAGTTGATACTAGCGAATGGAACACTACAATAATTTAGAGAACACCCACAAGTTGTCAAATTCTCACAAGAACTGCGCCATGCTTTTGCATAAATCTACCTAATAGCACATTAAGCTACCACAACAAATCACTTGCACATTGTATTTACTAGGAAACTATGTAAATCCACTCGAAGAACTACACTTAGCTAACTCCAGACTCCAGCCAACATATTATGCAGTAATTAGAAAGTCGGCAGCAGATAGCTCAGAGCAATAGATAAAAGCAAAAGGAACATCCAGTAGCCTCGTCACCAAGACAAATAAAGAAATCAATGAAACACTCGAAGATCCCAAGGCTTTAACTTCATGTACTAAATCAGTAACCAAGATCAAATATTCTATAAAAGCTTGAGAGAAAGAGAAGGTACTCTACCATTCAGAACAAATTGATGAGCAAGGAAGGAACAAAAGATGCCACTCAAAAGGTTTCATTCTGCTCCCTGTTCCATGGCTTCAATCTAGATCACATATTCTCATTGGTTACTTGAAATAAAGAATAAACCAACAGAAGCCATAATAGCAAAAGACAACATGCAGATATGTGAGCAGGTCTGAATTTTTTAGTACGACCAACCTGAACATGGCTAGCCTTATTGATCTTGGTACTTACCCTTCAATTTTTTTTTTGAGCCGATACTTACCCTTCAATTTTGAGATACAACTCTTCTTCTCACAGGAAGAGACCGACAGTTGACACTCCAAAATTTAGAATAACACACATAAAGCCATAAATAGATAAGAAAATATGTTTATTTATAGCACACTTATAGAACATTCAAGCACACTACTTGTTTTAATTATTTATACCAAAATAAACTTAGAGCGTATTTTTACTGTACATTCAAAGAAAAAGAGGGAACGAAAAAAAATGAAATGAGGAATGATTTTAATACCCCTCATCTAGCTCTAAAACATGTGAATAGTTAGTTCAGGCCTACAAACAAAATGAATGTATAATGATTAACTATGTGACCAGCAATGCCCTCCCTGAAAGCAATAAAAAAAAGGGCAGTAGTGCAACACATGAATGCATGTGAGCATCACTTTTCTGCTGTAAATATCTACTATGAAGCAAAAGAACCGTTGACTTTCCTCTCTGCGAAGAAACTAGACAGTGCTACTCAGTACATGAAGGTTTTTTGTTTGCTACTCGCCTACTCCTAGAAGCAGAATATACAAGGCAAGTCATAAGAGAAATGCATGCACACAAAAGGTCGGATCTTCCCCTTGCTGTGATCGGACGGCCATAAGCTTGCATGACCTCGACTCGATTTCCTGAAACCATGAGGGACTTTATGTAAAAATGCCAAATGCAATAGGCAATAGCCTTCTGCCTTCCCTCGGTCACGCACTCACGCTGGTTCGGTCGGGGCCTTGCCGCGATTTTGGAAATCTCAGAGGGCTTTTTTTTTTTGCAAAACCAAAGATGTGGATGCTGTGGGAGCTCGGGGATTTCTCCCTCTATAAGGATAGGGATGTTTTTTTTAAATAATATATTTTTTAAAAATAATTGCGACATTAATACGTTGACTAAAAAAAATGCAAGAATAATATACCGTCGCCAAACGGTTTGGCTAATTAGCTATTTTTGCCAAACGGTTCGTGAAAATACTATTTTTCAAATCATAGATTATACATTTTCAATCAAATAACATTTTTTATCCACACCATTTGGCTAAAATAGTAAACGCTTAATTTTGTTCGAACTTGATTTAGGTGATTTTGGACTCTATGTGAAGTTTATCAAGAGGGCTACAATCTCCACCTATTTTCAATATTTAATCAACCATATATATTTTTAAATATCATAAAAACAAAGACTCTAATGTGAGACTTGAATAACTACATTAGAGTCTTAAGACTCTAATGTGAGATTTGAATAACTACATTAGAGTTTTTATGATATTTTAAAATATCTATAATTATTAAATCTTAAAAATAGGTGAAGATTGTAGTTTTCTTGATAAACTTCACATAGAGTCCAAAATTATCTAAATCGGAGTTCGGAGTAAAAAGTTACAAGCGTTTTACTATTTTCGTCAAATGGCGTGACGAAAATAGGCTTCTCGCTGTTATTTCGGTTCAAATCGCATAATAATCACGGATTAACGTATAATCGTCAAATGATATCGTTTGGCGAAAATGGCTACTTCGCCAAACCGTTTGGCGACGGTATATTATTCTTACAATTTTTTTAGTCCACGTATTAATAATGTCGCAATTGTTTTTAAAAAATATATTATTTAAAAAAAATCATAAGGATAGTAATACGCTTTTATGCCTATTTCGTGTTTTGAGATTCTTTATTTCTAGTATGGTAATTAAACTCGTGCTAATGGGAGAGGAGTGCCTTTCTTTAGTTTGTTATATATACTGGATGGATGTACAGACACGGGTTTACCTTCATTTTTTGTTGGTGTTAGTTCCAAAAAAAGAAAGGGAACCACTAGCTTCTGGACGTTCCATCCTTCCGGGTGCTAGCTCCATATGTTTTTTTTAGCGACACATGCCTGTAGCAGTTAACCTTGTTTGTCCGATCTCTGTGGCTCAAGCACCAAAAAAAAAAAAAATCCCACACATCAAGAATGACAATGTGCACAAGTAATAAACATTCACATGCAACAAAAAAAAAAAAAAAAGAATCTATGAGGCTCCATCGTAAGTGCAACAAACCAACCCCTAGAGGCAACAACATACGAAATAGAAAGCAACAAAAAGTAATCGGTGTGCAACAAAAAAATAGACACCTTGAGCAACACAACATTTGGTTCTAACTCATGAAACATTTTAACGATGCCTATGCAACAATATTGTTGCAACATGGATTGGTAGAAAAAATGCTTCAGGTCCGAACAATGGTGCACGATAATGAACGAGTGACGAGCCGTTTAGCGTATGAAGCTGTTTGATGCCCAGCGTCACATTTACCAAATTAGAAAACAAAAGAGATTTCTTTTTCTTTTTTGGAAAATGTTGCTGGATACAAATACGATACTGTATTATCAGACCTTGGGCCGCGTGGGCCTCCACCTCATCCTGATTCCTAGTCAGGAATGGGTCGATAGCATCTTTGCTGCATGGCACTAGTCTGTCCTCATCTTGCTGGATGGCAACGGATCGGGTCGGATACGGATTTTATAAAACCCTCATCGAACACAGGTGCCTATCGCCTATTGGCGCTTTTGTGATCAAGGAGAACATGGATGCCTATCGCCTACTTGCACTTCTGTGATCAAGGAGAATTGGAGATGCTATCAGAAGACTGAGAGGCTGAGACAACCACCAGAGGGAGACAGCCAGAGCCTGACGCTGTTGTGGAGGAGAGATCTCTGTGAAGAAGTGCAGCTGGCTAGAGTCCCGCCTCCACGCCGCCCAGCCCGACGCCTCCCCTCCCCTCCCTCCCTCCTCTTCTCTTCTCCCTCTCTCCTCGCTCGCCTCGGCTCCTCATGCTCCCGCGTCACCGCCGTACAATCCTGCCGGAGCCAACGGTGGCCGCAAGCAAAACCGGCGCGGTGGCAAGAGGACCGGCGGCGGCACTCCTGGTCCAACGCCTCCGGCCGGCTTTCCACCGCGTCCCCCTGCTGCATCATCGGCGTGGCGCCAGATTCGCACCTTTTCAGCGCATTAGGCCGGTCCACCCGGCTCAAAGGCGCTTCGGCCCACCCCGTCTTCAAGACGCTTCTTCTACGCAGATACTTACCCTCGCTCTGGGCCGCCACAGCGCCACTCCTCGACCGACCCACGGCCACCGTCTCTCGCCGCTCCATTCCATGACCCCTTTCAGGTTTTTCTGCCCACCTCCTGGCTGGGTAAGCCATCCTGGTGGCCTCTCCTGGGACCCGAATGCATTGGCCTCCACCTTCAACACAATGACGCTGCAACAGCCGAACCATGAGTGGCACATGGATACTAGTGCTGAAACTCACATGACATCAAACTCCGGTAATCTTTGTACCTCCCAACCACCTTCTTCTTCTACACCATCTAACATTGTTGTTGGCAATGGTTCGCTTTCACCTGTCACTCACACCGGCTCCGTGACCTTTCCCACCGCTCAAGGTCCCCTTCACCTAAATAATGTTCTTGTTTCCCCACACCTTATTAAAAACCTCATTTCCGTTCGTCAATTCACCATCGAAAATAGATGTTCTATTGAATTTGACCCTTACGGTTTTTCTGTGAAGGACCTCCAAACCCGGAACGTGATCGTCAGGTGCAATAGTTCCGGCCCGCTATATCCCTTCCTGTCATCGGTCTTTCGGCCTTTAGCGCTCGCAGCCGGCGTCCCCACCTCCACCCTTTGGCATCGGCGTCTTGGACATCCTGGTCATGAAGCGTTGTCTCGTTTAGTATCTTCGTCTGCTATTTCTTGTAATAAGAGCGAGTCTGACCATCTGTGTCATGCTTGTCAGTTGGGCCGCCATGTGCGCCTCCCCTTTACTACTTCTAGTTCACGGGCCACCAATAATTTTGATTTAATACATTGTGATCTTTGGACATCTCCAGTTCCTAGCATCTCTGGTTACAAATATTATTTAGTCATCCTTGATGATTGCTCCCATTATCTTTGGACTTTTCCTTTACGCCTAAAGTCTGACACTTTTTCCACCCTCGCTCAATTTTTCACTTGTGTCTCCACTCAGTTTGGTGTCACCATTAAGAGTGTTCAGTGCGATAATGGTCGTGAGTTCGATCACTCCTCCTCCCGCATGTTCTTTCTTACCCATGGCACCATCCTTCGCATGTCTTGCCCCTACACCTCGCCTCAGAACGGCAAGGCCGAGCGCATCATTCGCACCACCAACAATATCATTCGCTCCCTTTTGTTCCAGGCCAGCATGCCCCCGTCTTACTGGGTTGAGGCCCTATACACAGCCACCTACCTTCTCAATCGCCACCCAACTAAGACCTTAGCCTCTGCTACACCCTTCTATGCGCTTTATAGGACCCAGCCATCCTACACCCACCTTCGAGTCTTTGGGTGTCGTTGTTATCCCAATCTTTCTTCGACTGCAGATCATAAGTTGGCGCCTCGCTCTATTGCCTGTGTATTTCTCGGGTATCCCTCTGAGCACAAGGGGTATCGCTGCCTTGATCTCTCCACCAATAGGATCATCATCTCCCGTCATGTGACCTTTGATGAGACCTCATTTCCCTTCTCCGAGGTTTCCTCACCTCCTTCATCTGACTTTGAGTTCTTATCGGAGTTTGATGTCGCACCTATTATTCCTATTGGCACCTCACGTTTTTCAGTACCCACGCATCACGCATCACGCCTCGCTGGCAACTCGCCACGAGTTGTTGCCAGCCAGTGCCACGACGCCTTCTTCAAGACTGCAGCCTCGACTCGGCTATCCTCGGTTCAGGCTTCCCAACTAGGCCGCTTCGGGCATGAGGCCTGTGCCAATCCCGGCACCGCTGCCTCTGGGCCTGGTGTTGCCTGCGACGCCCGTGGCACGGCTTCTTGCCCCGGGGATGGCGCGGCCCACGCAAGCTCGTCCACGCCGCCTTCGTCTCGCCCAGCTGGCGCGTCCTCGCCCCCGCTTACCGCGCATCCTCCACCTCCCAATGCCGTTGTCGTTCCCCCTGAGGCCAACGCGCACGGTATGATGACGCGCGGGAAACGGGGCTTTCGTCAACCGAAGGTGCCGTTTGATCTGCACACTGCTACCCTGTCCCCTATACCGAAGTCCTACCGTGGGGCTTTGGCGGATCCAAATTGGAGGGCAGCTATGTCTGAGGAGTTCTCTGCTCTGCTAGACAATAACACTTGGGACTTGGTTCCTCGTCCCTCTGGTGCCAACATCGTGACTGGAAAATGGGTTTATCGTCACAAGCTCCGTCCAGATGGTTCACTCGAGCGATATAAGGCTTGTTGGGTTCTCCGTGGCTTTACTCAGCGTCCTGGGATTGATTTTGATGAGACCTTCAGCCCGGTGGTCAAACCCGCCACTATTCGCACAGTCCTCACCATTGCCCTCTCTCATAACTGGCCCGTCCATCAGCTCGATGTGAAAAATGCGTTCTTGCATGGCACTCTAGATGAGACTGTTTATTGTGTGCAGCCTGCTGGTTTCATTGACATTTCTCGTCCCGACCATGTATGTCGCCTGAACAAGTCTCTTTATGGGTTGAAGCAAGCTCCCCGTATCTGGTACAGTCGCTTTGCCACTCATATCCTCTCTCTGGGTTTCATGAGTGCCAAGTCCGACACATCATTATTCATCTATCAGCATGGCAGTGATACAGTCTACTTACTCCTCTATGTGGATGATATTGTTCTGATGGCCTCCTCAGTACCCCTTCTCCAGTAGGTTATTGCAGCACTAAAGCATGAGTTTTCTATGAAGGATCTCGGTCCTCTGCACCATTTTTTAGGCCTCACTGTTACTCGCCAGGACGACGGATTTCATCTCACTCAGCGCCAGTATATTCTTGAGGTTCTTGAACGTGCCGGTATGGCCGATTGCAAACCATGCTCCACCCCTGTTGACACATGCAAGAAGGTTTCGCTGAATCGCGGAACTCTCTGGTCGATCCGACTCACTATCGAGGATCGGGGTGCCTTTTACAAGACATCACCTTCACTCGCCAGATATTTCTTATGTCCGCTCCAAACAGGTTTGCCTTCACATGCATGACCCTCAGAGCCACATTATGCTCGGTCAAGCGTATTCTCCGCTATCTCCATGGCACATTGGATTATGGCTTACAGCTACGTCGCACGGATATCTCCGCCCTAGTTGCTTACTCTGATGCCGATTGGGCTAGTTGTCCCGACACTCGCCGCTCTACCTCCGGTACGCAGCTTTTTCTCGATGATAATCTTGTCTCCTCGATCTTCAAAGCGCCAAATTTCATCGCTTCGCTCCAAAGGTTGCCGAGTACCGCATATAGCTGTTAATGCCGTTGCCGAGACAACTTGGTTACGCCTTCTTCTTCAGAGTTGCATGTTCCTCTCAACACGCCACTATTGTTTTCTCGCGACAATGTCGGTCTTTGCTTCATCTCGACAAACCCGGCTCCATCGCGTATCAAACACATCGAGATTGATCTTCACTTTGTCCGAGAACGAGTAGCGCCGCGCTTCGTTCGAGTGTTGCATGTTCCTACCTCCTCCCAAAGATAGTCGACATCTTCACTAAGGGGTTGCCATCGCCACTATTTCTCGAAGTTCGTCCAATCTGAACGTTCTTCCCTGTGGCTAGCCACGATCGATCGGGGGGTTAGACTATTATAATTAGATGGATAGTTATCCTTGTTTTAGCCATGCATGCATGCTACTATCTTTGTATACGTGCATGCCTATGTTTGGAGAGTCCTGATCGGTTGGTCTCCTTCCTATTCTACCGGACATTGTTTCCATGAGTCGGTTTAGATACGGAAGGGAGTCCTGGCCTATATGTATGCCCGATCCTCCCATCAATTGAGTAACGATTATTATCGTCTATCAATAAATATATGTAATACCTGAACTGTCTGTTGAGTACTTCAATATTTGTGTTTGTTTTTGGGTTATGAAGCCAGTGTGTACTTCAATTGTCTTTTTCTGTGATTCTGCAATTTTCTTTTTCACAGTTGCACAAATATTAAAGTATGAACGAAAGGTAGATGGTGATTATTTAACCATTTGCTTACTTCAAGATTTATGCAATTTGTATTAGGAAGGAAAGCATTCAAGCACTACTTTTGTATGTGCCATATTTTTTTTGAAAGAAATGGCAGAAGCTCTACCTTGCATTCTGTGTTAGGAATACAGTAGAGCGTTTGATTCAGATACACCCTAAAAGCTTTTGAAATGAGAAAGTGCAACACAAACTGGAGAATGACCTTAGCCCTGACCCAGCCTAAAAAAGATCGGACCAAACCACCAGCAAATTTCAGAAGACTAAACTGCCTTCCTTGATAGCATCTCGTCAGGGTCAAGAGCAGCTCCCAGGCTGGATTTCCGGAGCAAAATGCTTTGTTTGGAGAAGGCTGGATCGTGCCATTTTTGTAACTACAAATTTGAAAATACAGAATCTAGTTCTAGTCCTGTATCGTGATATGCTTATTTGCTTCTGATTATCTGTTATATGATGAACACATGACCCGTTGCTAATGGATATCGTGCTGCAATTTTACATGTCAATGCCTGCAATGGAAACGAGTCTCAGAATTCCCCGGTCATGATGGCTTGTGTTGGTGTATGGTCGTATGTAGAATTTGCTGGGTCCAGTCTTTAAAGAGATTGATCCAATCAAATGTTCAGTTGCACCATTGCTAATCATTTCAAGATCTGAATTCCTTCAGAAATGGATATTAATTAGTTGATATCAAAATCATGGTGGTTATCTTGAATCGTAGGGGTAGAAAGATTGGTTTTAGTTCACAATCCCATTCCTAATTGTTGTACATGCTAGTGCCAGTTGATTAAGCGTAAGCATCAGGTTCCGAGTGGAGACCACCCTCTGATACTAAAAATCAATTGTAGGTGCCCCAAAGAGATCAAACCCATCGAAGTCACAGAAATCAAGGCCCATCGGGGAGAGGTACCCTCGCCCATCATCCATGGTTCCCTTGATGTCAGAACACCTAAAATCGTCAAACATGCTCTCGGAGAAGCACTGATCCGTGTCCACCATTCTGCTCACAGCTTCACCACTGCTCAGCAGCAGCTGATCGGAGCCGGACATGCCACTACCAGTGCGACCACAGCCGGCGGCCGCCTCGTCGTCCTCCTCGGGCGGCAGCGCCGGCGTGTGGCCGTCGAAGATGGCGACGTGGCCGAACAGCTTGTCCTTCCTGGAGAAGGAGGTGCCGCAGGAGCAGACCCAGCGGTCGCGGCCGCAGTGCTTCTCGTGCGTGCGGAGGTCGGCGAGCACGGAGAACTTCTTGACGTTGCAACGGCGGCAGGTGTAGCTCTTGTCGCAGTGGCTCCTCCGGTAGTGGTTCTTGACGCAGGTGGGGGTCTTGAGCGGCTGGAAGTTCTTGTGCTCCTTGTTCCTCTTGCACCCCACGTAGGGGCACGAGTAGAAGCACCTCCCCGGCGGCGAGGTGTCCCTGCAGCCGGGCTTGGCCAGCGCTCCCGCCGCCTTGTACTCGTCGCCGTGGCCGCGCATGTGCATGCGCAGGTTGGCGTCGCGCTTGAAGCCCTTGCCGCACACCTTGCAGAAGTGGACGTGCGGCGCGAGGATCTCCTCCTTCTCGATCTGGATCACCTCGTAGGAGCCCGGCGACAGCAGGTGCTCGTCGGCGTCTTCCTCGGCGTGGTGGTGGTCTTGGTCGGAGTCGCTCTCCTCGTGCGCGTTCAGCGGCGACTTGACGTCCGCTTCCTCGTTGTCACAAGGAGGCGGCGTCTCGGCCGTGCCGCGAGCGACGAGGTTCTTGGAGATGGAGATGAGCTGCACGATGATGCAGCTGAGCTCGGCCGACACGATCTGCTGCTGCGGGTGCGGTGTCGAGCAGATTATGCCGCGGAGGTGGCCGATCTTCTGCTCCAGGAAGGTCAGGTACGTCAGGACCGTCCTTGGGTCGGAACCCGAGTGATCCTCAGGTGCTGCTTGGCCGCCATGCCTTTGCTCATCCCGAGCTCGCATGGTGCCCCCAAGATTGCTCGCCTCCATGTTCTGAGGGAAGTTTTGATTGTGCTGGAAGTACGACGGATGATTACTGGAGAAATGATCGTCGCTGCTCATCGTCGACAACGGTGAAGAAGCAGGAAACCTTTAGCTCGATCCCTGAAATGATCACAAGAACGAATCAATCAAGAAGAAAAGAAACAGTAACAATCCAAATGGATATTCTGAAGAATTCACGGAGGCATCTACTTACAGAGAGAGAGAGAGAGATGATCGGAGGAACGTCGGGTCAGCTAGCTGCTGAAGTGTGACGATGTCCTCCTGATCAGATCACTTCTTCTCGTGCGCCGCTTGGGCTCCTCACCCTCTATGTTTGTCGGTGGTGAAGCGTGCGTGCTCTCAGATGAGCTAATCGAGCCAGCTATATACGACCCCGTACAGGGAAAATTGAGCATGGAGAGCAGAGCAGGGTGCCATGTTTCTGCCATCTGTGCGTGGGCTCCATGGCGGCGGCTCTCGACGACATGGTAAGCAAGCTGTTGCGTCACTTAATTCACCACCAAGCAGGCAAGCACCGGCACTTGCATGGAAAGAGGGAGGCGAAAGCGAGCGATGGCACGAGTTGGTTGACCGCTTTCTCCACTGGTTCCTCCTCTTGTTGGGCCCTTGGGGCTCTACTGCCTTCGGCCAACAAAGCGATGCATCAACTTTGCACGCACGCGTTGCGTCAAAGCTCAGATGGACCGGTTTGACTTCCTTTTCTGACTGATCGCGCGACCAGGAAAGCCGATTTTTTTAAATAATACATTTTAAAATAATTTTACAAAAATATTAGGCTTAATTTTTTTTTACAAAAATGCTATTGCAAATGGTGATAAAAGATCTTTCGCTAATTCATTTAGCAGTAGAAATTATGTCGCTATTTCAAATAACGATAAATGTTGTTTTGTCGTGGAGTGAATTGGTCGATAAATTATTTTATTGTGGATTCATTTGATCAATAAGGTTGAAGCTTATGTCGCTATTTGAATTAGCGATAGAGGCTTGTTTTTTGTAATTTTTTCGACATATTATTTTTATAAAATTATTTAAAAATATATTGCTTTTAAAAGAATCGGGAAAATCCACTCGATGGTCAAGTACCTCAGCAGTCAGCACCACAAGTCCTACAGCGATATGCACCACTACCACTTGTACAGTTGTACCTCTTTTCTAGAATCTGTAAATGCTCACGTGAACTTCGACGGCCAACGAATTGCCGCACTAAGCATGGTGCAACTGGTATCTAGGACTTTTTTTCGCGCCATGATAGTCTATTTTTTTTCCTGTAGAAATAATTTTATTTTTTTCGACGGTGTTTTTTTTAAATCGTCGAAAAAACACGTGAAACGGCTGAAAAGATACAAACGCAATCACATTTTTTTCCGCATCTATCTGGGGTCCTCTCACGAAGGATCCGTGATTGCGTCAAATCGTAAGGTCCTTTTCGCAAAAAATAGCTGAAATGATCCAAACGTAACCATGCTATTTTTTCGGTATTTATTTAGGATCCTTCCACGAAAAATTCGCGATTTTTCCAACCAAGGTCCTTTTGTAAAAAATAGTGGTAAGGACCTACATGTAATTACACATTTTGAAGGACCTGAACGCCAAAAAACAAAATGAGCCAAACCGGCTCGTGCATGGCTCGGCTCAAAACACTGAGAAAACCGGAATCCTGCGATCTGTACTTAAGATATTATTAGGCCCAGAGCCTCTATAAAATTATTAGCATATGTAGTGAAGGCTCATGCTAATATGTATATAACTAGCAAGGTAACCCGCATATTTGCACGGCTAGATTTTTTTTTAACAATTTGTAGTATCAAATAATATAACTTATATGCTCAAGAATATATTAACGTATTTTGTAGACTATTTAGATTTTTAAGATATCATAAACATTAGAAATAACAATAAAAGGTTTAAGAAAAATTTAACTTAAAGGATGTAATTGGAGTAAAAGATTTGATAGAAAAAAAATCATTGAGAATAATAAGTTATTGAGGTTCTTAGAAACATAGCAACTTTTCTTCTTGCATAGATTATATAGCGCTATATACCCACATTCTTCCTTCATTAGTAACTCTTTTTCAAAATATATGCAACACATGTACCACTATTTAATCTTAAATAATATGTTGATTATTTTACATGTTATTAGAGTAAATTGCTCACGTATACACTGATACATCATGGACAACTTACTTTAAACGTATCTTCCTTACACGTTGGTTGCCCGTAAAATCATATGTCTTATATTTCTTGTTGATTGCCCCACAACTTTTCTGCTTCAACCGCCAATAGCAAGCCTAATTTTTTATCGATCTCTCTCAACTGCTACCCTTTTAATGCAATACTCTATCGTATAATTATATTTTTATTTTTCTTTAATTATTACTTAATTCTGAATGTTACGACATCAACATGCAATGTATACTTGTACAAGTATCGCTTGTCCTTATCGGGGACATATGTCATGCTCTCACTAGTGGCCTTAAGCATATTCCATAGAGCATCATCATCTCTACTCTGAGGTTTTTGCAACTTGTTTTGATTCAACGATTTATACATGTATATGCCGCGGAGGTGGCCGATCTTCTGCTCCAGGAAGGTCAGGTACGTCAGGACCGTCCTTGGTCGGAACCCGAGTGATCCTCAGGTGCTGCTTGGCCGCCATGCCTTTGCTCATCCTGAGCTCGCATGGTGCCCCCAAGATTGCTCGCCTCCATGTTCTGAGGGAAGTTTTGATTGTGCTGGAAGTACGACGGATGATTACTGGAGAAATGATCGTCGCTGCTCATCGTCGACAACGGTGAAGAAGCAGGAAACCTTTAGCTCGATCCCTGAAATGATCACAAGAACGAATCAATCAAGAAGAAAAGAAACAGTAACAATCCAAATGGATATTCTGAAGAATTCACGGAGGCATCTACTTACAGAGAGAGAGAGAGAGATGATCGGAGGAACGTCGGGTCAGCTAGCTGCTGAAGTGTGACGATGTCCTCCTGATCAGATCACTTCTTCTCGTGCGCCGCTTGGGCTCCTCACCCTCTATGTTTGTCGGTGGTGAAGCGTGCGTGCTCTCAGATGAGCTAATCGAGCCAGCTATATACGACCCCGTACAGGGAAAATTGAGCATGGAGAGCAGAGCAGGGTGCCATGTTTCTGCCATCTGTGCGTGGGCTCCATGGCGGCGGCTCTCGACGACATGGTAAGCAAGCTGTTGCGTCACTTAATTCACCACCAAGCAGGCAAGCACCGGCACTTGCATGGAAAGAGGGAGGCGAAAGCGAGCGATGGCACGAGTTGGTTGACCGCTTTCTCCACTGGTTCCTCCTCTTGGGTTGGGCCCTTGGGGCTCTACTGCCTTCGGCCAACAAAGCGATGCATCAACTTTGCACGCACGCGTTGCGTCAAAGCTCAGATGGACCGGTTTGACTTCCTTTTCTGACTGATCGCGCGACCAGGAAAGCCGATTTTTTTTAAATAATACATTTTAAAATAATTTTACAAAAATATTAGGCTTAATTTTTTTTTACAAAAATGCTATTGCAAATGGTGATAAAAGATCTTTCGCTAATTCATTTAGCAGTAGAAATTATGTCGCTATTTCAAATAACGATAAATGTTGTTTTGTCGTGGAGTGAATTGGTCGATAAATTATTTTATTGTGATTCATTTGATCAATAAGGTTGAAGCTTATGTCGCTATTTGAATTAGCGATAGAGGCTTGTTTTTTGTAATTTTTTCGACATATTATTTTTATAAAATTATTTAAAAAATATATTGCTTTTTAAAAGAATCGGGAAAATCCACTCGATGGTCAAGTACCTCAGCAGTCAGCACCACAAGTCCTACAGCGATATGCACCACTACCACTTGTACAGTTGTACCTCTTTTCTAGAATCTGTAAATGCTCACGTGAACTTCGACGGCCAACGAATTGCCGCAGTAAGCATGGTGCAACTGGTATCTAGGACTTTTTTTCGCGCCATGATAGTTTTTTTTCGATAAAGGAAGTTTTTATTAATCTTAGTAAATTACATCAAGGTGATACAATTATACTAAGAAGATTCTACCTCTACACAGCTAGGGGTGTACATAGCCAAACACACACACACAAGAAAAGACAAAGAAACCGTCAAGCGCAAACTACATCACGCAATATTGTCTTCAAGGCTATCCACCATCATAAAGAACACTTGGACCGATATAAAGCTCTCCAATGACAACGCCTCCAAGAAGGACTCGACACGCGACACGACCGCCATTGCCATGATCCAACCAAAGGAAGGCCGGACAAAGGTTTTCACCTCGGAGAGTAAATCCTCAAACTACAAAATAATGCCTTCAACAAGGCCATTGCCAGCACAACCAACTAAGGTCGACCTAGGATTTCTCCTGAAGTCGGCACGGAGATCCCGATGTTGCAACCACCCTCATTCCGAAGTTAGTGCCGCCATACCACTTAATCTTAGCTAATAGCAACGGCCACCTTCTCAAGGCCGACAAACAATTTTAGATGTTCGACTTTCACGATGACAAGCCATGAAGCCAGCCAATAGGCACACGATCATCAAGTCCATAGAGTGCATCTAAAAATGAGTTGTGTCGCCTAAGCGAATCCGCTGAATCGATGCTAAGATGACATAGGTCAAAAAATGTGAACAACGCTAGTAAGAGATGAAGACGCTGGCGAATAGTAGTTACCTAGATCGCCTATCATCCACAAGTTGCCGGGCTACCACCAAAGACCAAAGATTGGCAACAACAAGTGAGGGGATCCAACCTAAACCACCATAAGGCACCGAGGGCCAAGTATGCCACCGCCTGTCGGGCCACCCAAATTGTCGCCATCGTGAAGGACCAGACACCGACCCTCAAGCCGATGCATAGGTGGGGCGCCGCACCCGGGAACAGCGACTGACATCCGGCCGGCAAGGCTCCCACCAAGAACAGCTAAATCCAGGGGCCGAGAGCACGGATCCGGAGAGGGGCACCAAAGATCCGGCCGCCAGGCCACCGGAGCTCCACCCGCCGGAGAGGAGAGCGCAACCACAGAGGGATTGAGGGGTGGGGGAAGGGAGCCCCCTCCACCAAGCGCCCAGGCCGTGCTGGCCACCACCGGCGGGAGAGGTGGTGCATCTGACCACGGGGTGCTAGATCCGGCCCCCGCCAGCCCGGCAGCACCGGATCCCGAGCCTTGACCCCAATCCCTCTCCTTGGCCGCCCCCGTCGCGTGGAGGGGACGCCATGGCACCCTCCCGTCGTCCCCTCGCGGATCTGGGCACTCGAGTCTATGGGGCGTGATTGGCCCCGCCGCGCCTTCCTGGAAGTCAGACGGCCTCCCGCGAGCTCGCTCCGGTAGCGGCGTGGCAGAGAAATCACTTAAAATAAATTAATTTTATATCATGTGAAAAAAGAAAAGACAAATTACAGACTATATAATTATGCACTCTCGGGGTCTAGGATGATTTCGCAGTGGTTAGAGCACAATTGTTCGTAGCTCATGGCCATGGTTGGATCCTTGACAAGAGGAGGTGAAAACTTTATAGTTTAAAAGAACAGTGTTTACAATTTGAAATATAATTGTATTTGCTACACAATTATAATGCTTGTGATTGAAAATGCAGCTGTCATTTTCATAAAACTGTATCGGTTCTAATATATCTCTATTAATATAAATTTGCAGTTGGTGGCAGTGGTCCGTTCTTCCTAGCCCCCTTCGGCCATATCTCCAATAATGGCCGGTCATTATAGCTAATTATTCTTTCCTGATTTACAGTTAGCCATATCTCTCTAAATATGGCTGATTATTATAGCAAAATCCCTGATTATTGCTGATAATTAATAGCTGGCCAATCATTCATTTTGTACTCTATATATGCTATACAGTTTTCACAGAATCAATCAAGAGAATTCATTCAAGATCTCCCATGTCGTGTTGCCGCGGCGAATGAACTCGACGAATTGATCAATAAGTGACGGACCGACGTACATGGCCGCAAGGCGCAGGAGGCTGAGCGCCGCGGTTAGTAGTAACTGCGGCCAGAAGGACAGCTAGAGCGTGACGCCCACCGGGTGCCATGACCTCAGCGCCAGCCAGTTGGACGTGAACAAATCGTACGACGTTTTGGCGCGGTTTCCCGGCAACACCGGTGGGACGTCAGCGGCGGTGAGAGAGTCATTGGCATACCGCGTGGTGGGCGCCTCAGCGCTGGTGTTTTCTGGTTCACCTTCATGGGCTCCGGCGTCATAGTTGGTAAAGCCAGTGATGGCTAAGTACACCAGAGGCATAGAGACGAGTAGGCCGGCAAAGGTGAGAGGGTTATCTGGGAAGAGCAGCGAACCGTTGGCGCAACGGACCACTACTAAAGCGGAGAAGAGCGCGTCGCCGAGGGCGGTGGCGATCCAGAAGACGCTGAGGTGCAAATGCTAGGCGGCGGCGGTGGCCCCTTTATTCGAGGCGACTAACCACGCGGCCATGGCGTGCGCGACGAAGTGGGCGGCGAAGAAGGCGGACTCCACAGCACGCCATGGCGTGCTCGGCGGGAGGAAGAACGCGAGCACGAGGAGGACGACGGACGCCGCGGCGAAGACGGCGGATGCCCCGAACGTGACCGCATAGCGGCCAGTGGTCCGGAATGACGGTTGCTTCAACAACAGCGCCTCGTGTTCGGGGGAAGCCCCCGTGTCGCTCCTGCGAAGGCGGTGGATGACGAGGACGAGCGAGGCGATGAAGAAGACGAGGTCGATGGCGCCACGCTGCGGGCATGGCGAGAGGAAGAGGAACACGAGCGAGTAATATAAATTGCAAAAGGGGATACAAATAATTGATTGATTTTTGAGATTAGTAATATATATTACTACGTACAATATATTTGGTTTTAATTCATACCGGAGAAGAAACCATAAAAACTTTTGTAATGGGGAGAAATAGATGTTTGATTTTGTAGCACAATTTTCTTTTATTGCTTAACCTTTATGTTTCGTTATCAATTTTATTTTTCATAGCAACGCACGAACATTGATCTGGTATTTGATTAATCCACACTGCAATAATCTGGATCCATCAAAATAAATGATATAGCCATAATTGTTCCTTCAATTAATGTGAGAATTTATAGCCCCTTGAGCGGACGTGGAGTCGTAGAGACTTTCAAAGTATCATTGAGAATGAGAGAACCCAACAGTACGTGTTCAGATGAGAGTATGGTTCAACAGTTGGCCTTTCTTTTTTTTTTAAAAAAAAATTCAGAAGCACTAGTATTTATTATAAAAGAAATAACAACAGATGAGTTACAAATGCACACATACACCTCTCCACATGCATATCTATATTTGAACTCATCTCTAAAGAAACACCAGATTTGAGACTCGATCCCAAGTCGACTAGGTGCTAAACTGTCTTCTACACCACTGAGCTAAGCTGAGGCCTAACTCAACACTCGCCTTTCTCGCTCTTAGGGAAAAAACTTCACCTTTCTCTGAAGCTAAGCGTGTGGGCGTGCATGCGTCCGGTTGCCCGGACCTCGTCATGGGCGTTCGTGGGTGGTGCTGCGTGAGACAGTGTTATCGGGTACGTGTTTCATGTGGTGCTAGTTGGTATTTGCCTTCAGCCTGGTGTTTTGTGTTGCTTCCTTGGTGTTTGTAGTGGGGTTTGCATTTGCCTTTACCTTGTAACCCCTCCGGAGCCGGTGCTGCATTCTCCTCACCTTCGTAACGAATGGTAGAGCTGATCATGCCTTTGTGTAAAAATAAATAAAAAGTCCAGTCGACACGTGTGTTACAAGGTGCGAGAACAGCTGAGTTTCGAGGCTCGAAACAGAAGTGATATTTAATTGCATTTTTCTATTCCCTGATGTGAACACAAAAACGTGCCCAGATTACCGGTAAACGATCGTACTAAACAATTCCCTTTGATGAGCTTATTTGGCATTGGCAGTAGTTACCAAGTCAAAACAAAAAAGGGTAGTGCTAGCTAGCGTTGCCAGGCAGGAACCCGAATGAGTGATGGAACCTGAACCGTGTGAGCGTCCTGGTGCATAGTTTTCTAAAGCGAAACACGCTTGCTTTGCTCCTTTCCAGTTCGTTCTATGCCTCCATTTGAAGGCCAGGAAAGCTACCTTATTTTGCCCTTTCGTGTTGTCGTGGGGACAGCCATGGCACCCTACGCCCAACGGAGACCCGGTGACGAGGTACCCCTCCTCACAAGTAGGACTGTAAAAAATACTCGAGACTTGCGAGCTACTCGAGTTCCGCTCGTTCGGAGCTCGAGCCGAACCCCTACTCACAAGGGATCCACGCTAGTAGTCATTATAAGATTTATAGGCTAGCTAGTATGGATGGAAAATATATTAAGACCTCTAATATTACAGAAACTGTGTAGAAGCATATTTGCAATATCAACTTTGTCCGATAAAGGGCCTATGAATAGGCTATGCCCTTATCGTGTGAAAGCAGTCTTTTTTTTATGAAAAAAATACCACATTGTATATTCAACTCATTGGGTCTCCGAACATGCTCCCCTCCAGGGAGTCATCTCGGGACCTCCTCCTGTATTGTTTGATTCAAAGGCAATCCCAATGGGATGACTAGGATAGTTTTCATAGCATTAATTAGGTTGCCATGTAAGCAAAATAGTGATGTGGAGGTAGAGTTAATGATGAAAGAAAAGGAAACCATTTCTCATGCAGAAAACCATTTCTACACAAGTACCAAGAAAGGGAAAAATGGAATTGGGTGAGAAAATAAGAGAAAAGAGGAGATTGGATGAGAGTTTATTTTGAAGAAACTATCCATTGGGAGCATAGTTTCTACATGTAGTGTCTAGATGATATGGAAGTTATAGAAACTATATGCATTGGGACTGCCCTAACCACGACATGTGTCGAGCAACGCTATTGTCCTTTAAGTGTGTTAACATCGTGTAAGAACTGTGCTGGTGTTGCCAAATGCCAACACGTGTGTAATTACTATTCTGGTTATAGGTTTACTTGTGCTCGGATCATAGGTGATTCGGTGATCTACCCTGCACCATATCCATATGTTATTCCATTTAACTGATTAAAGAAATGACCTATCCTTCTCTTCCAGAATCTTTAAGCTTTCACACCTCACCAGCAATGCTGTGTTCATACTTCATAGCTCACAAACATGGTGTACACTACAGTAGAACAACCTGTTAACATTTGTTTCAGGTGTCAATGCATCCTTATCGTAGACCAAGATTATTTTAACTAGAAATTGGGAAAACGGACCAAAATATATACTTATGATCCTGGCTAATGCGTGTTTAGTCATTAAGTCGCCCTCACCGCGCATGCAATCTTCGACAGAAGGGCTGTTGGTAGTCTACAAAGAACTACAGAAAACAACGGCTGTTGCAGACAATTTAACTACGTGTTTCTTGTATAACTACTAGAGAACCATTGTTGGCGCTAAAAACTTAGAGTAGGGTTTTCGGCTATAGCACACCAGATGAACGTCGGGTTTAGAGCGTGCCAACCGATTTAACTCTGTAAGGAAAAGGTATGAAATTTGTTCAAAGCCGATCTCGTGAGACGATCAGCTTAGACCTGATTAGCTAGAAGATGAGCAAATCAAAGATAATCTAATTAGCCGATAAAGCTAACTAAAGGGTAAAGGTAGACACTCTGAAAAAAGCGATGCACAATAAGATCAGAGAATCAGACCTGAGACGTAATCGATGAAGATCAATAATCGGTGATGCGCAACTTTATTGATCAAGATCGAATTACAAAAGGGCTAAATTATAGAACTAATTCTAGTCGACAAAAAAAAGTAGATGCGAGCTTGATTAATTTTTGTGTATGTCCTTTCACTGGCCTCCGATCCATCTTTTATACTTGTCGGTCGATCGAGTCCAATTACAACACGCCTAAAAGCAGAATCCATACCGGCCTCTATTTCCTTAATAATCCCCTTGTTTCCAAATATCTCCAAACCGTGTCCCATTGTATCCCGTTGATTCGAATCTCTGGTCTTAACCGCTCTTGTCAAATTTTGATGCAAACAACCATATATTTAAGTTTTTATTTCATAAAACTATAGATTTTAAAAAAATTTATATCACAAAACTATAGGTTTAGAATTGATAGTTTCTTGTAACAAGTATGATAATGTGTGCCTGCGTGGCAGTCTCACGCACGAGAGAAATAGGAAATGTGGGCGCGTGAAACTACTATGTGGACTCACACTGTTAGGTCTGTTATGAGAAATGATTAATTTTAAAATATATAGTTTTGTGATACAAATTCTTATAAAATCTGTAGTTTTACAAAATAGAAATGTCGGGGATTGGCTACACTGTACCGGTACGACCATCCAAGCTCGGGACCAAGCCGACCATGCTCTTGCCCGGATGTCGCTGCTTGGGGCCGACCTTCGACCAAACGGCCCGGCCACGGAACCACCCCGCCCGAAGCGAGCCAAGCCCGGGGCCCGCGACAAGGCGACGTGAGATTAAATGTCACATGCTCGAGGGATCGCCTCGCTGGGACTACGCCGCCACGGTTCTGCGCCCGACTTGGTTCAGGTTTCACTGCACCCACGCCCCTGGTGCCGGGCCAGCGCTGCCACCTGCACCGCCCACGCCCTCTCGCAGAGAACGCCCCGCACTATCGACTTGTCCTCAGAATTTCTATAAATACCCCCGGCACAATGTAATAGGGTTGGACCTTCAGACTACACCCATACTTGACACCCCGCTTGCTCATGGGAGCCCTTAGCATTAATCAGGCCCCCGAGCAAGTGCTTTGTAACTCGATTTCGCATATTAGTGCAATCACTGCACGTAGGGTTATTATCTCCCCCGCGAGAGGCCCGAACTGTAAAAACGCCCCCGAAGTTCCCGGTTGTCCCGCTTGCCTCGACCAGAGCTCGGCAGCACGCTCGGACGCACGACCTTTGCGGAAAGGGCCCGGTTGATCCTCATTCGACAAGTAAGCTCGGGTGAAGGACCCCTGTCCCGATCGCCGACAACCGGCGCCGTCCGTGGGGATCGATCAAGTCCTCCCGCAGGAATCCCGAGGATGCCGAACTCGCAAGACAACCAAGACCTTTATGCCTTCGACGACGAGAGGACGACGATGCGCATTACGCCGGCGATGGTGTGGGCGGTGCGGCGACCCGTATACACACCAAATCGGGAGTCTTTCTACGGGCGCGGCGCGAGAGCGATTCCTCGCGTCATAGCCGATACCTCGTCCGCGGGAGGAGTCCGGCCGGCTCGAACGATCCCGATGCTCCGACCGTCTGAGCTCACCAGGGGATCATGCATATGACACCTCCTGAGTCGTGTTCGCGGTCCCGTGCCCCCAGATGTCAACGCCACGGGAGAAACGAGATCCGGAGGAGCAATCTCGGATCTCCTCATCGCCAAAGATGGTGCCAACGGCACCATCTCGAATTGTCCCCGCATGCCCCGGCGGCGACCCCGGCCAACCTGAAGGAGGACGACGCCGGGCCGGGCGACTGCACCGCAAGGAAACCAGCGATTATCACTCCCAGAACACGCCGCCACCGCCTCCCGAGGTCGCCTCGTCGCCGCTCCCAGCGCCGAGCGTCTTCGCACCATGGCGACGGTGCGTGCGCGGCCTCGAGCCTCTCCAACCTCAAGGATTTGGCGGCCATGGGAGCCCTAGTGGCGAGAACCTAGAAATGCTCGCCATCGACATGGGCCTCCCTCGCGCTTACCAGCGTCCAGGGCTCGGAGCGCTTCCGGACCGAAGCGCCATTCTGCGGTGTCTCCGGAGCCCTCGCCGGGGACCACGGAAGCAAGATCGGCGTCGCGAGGACGTTGGAGCAGCCCCGGCCGCCTCGGGCTCGCGGTCATGTCTCACCTGTCTCGCGAGCTGCCTCTATGTGCTCCACCTCGAACCACCGTCGTCGTGTTCGTAGCGAGGGCGTTTTTTCTCGCTCGCCTTGTGCGAAGGACCGCTGGGCTCCGGCCGCCACGATCGCTACGCCCGGAGGGGCCGCCACGATGGGCCGCATTCGGTGCCGGCTTTCTCGGCTGCCCTCCGAGGTCACGCGGCCGAAACAAGTTCAAGCCCGCCACATCGAAGCGCTTCAACGGACTCGTAACCCGGACGAAGTTTCTTCGATCTACTCCACCGCCATCCAGCAACGGCGGGATGAGGGGTCATGGTCAACTACCTCCCTACGGTCCTCGACAGCTCCGCCAACGTGGCTCTTCAACCGGCGGAGGATCAATCCGCCATGGGGGCAGCTCTCGAGGTTCTCGCGCAAACTTTCGAGTTGCTATACACGCCCGCAACGAAGCGCGACCTCGAGCGGCCGATCCGCATGCATAAAGAAACGTTCGCGATTTTGTCCAAAGGTTCATCAAGGTGAGGAACTCCATTCCGAGCATCTCGGACGAGACGGTAGTCCGGGCCTTCAAGTTCGGGGTCCGCGACGTCCGCTTCACACAAGACTTGGAGATCCACCCGGACCTGTCGGCCAACGAGCTGTTCCGTATGGCCGACCGCTACGCCAACGCCGATGAGGCTATACAATGGAAGAGGGCGCTCGACGAGGGCAAGTTGCCGCCCCAGCCGGGCCTGGAGGGCTCTCCGAGCACGAGACCCTCGGGTCCCGGCGGCAAAAAGGCAAACAAGAAAAAGAAGTCGCGGACGCCTGATACGGTGGCGCCGCCGATCACGGCAATTTCACGCCCGCCGACCAAAGGGCGTGGTTGGGCGGTCATTGCGTCATGCCGCTGCGCCATGACCAGTACACGATCGACCAAGGTCGCGGCGGTCGAGGTCCGGACGCCAAGAAGGCGGCGCGAGATCGCGATGGCGGCGCCGGCGGCGCATCGCCGCCCGCTTCCACCAAGTAATCGGCCACGACCTCCGCAACTGCAGAACTTGGGCGTACCGACTGGAGAAGTTCTACAGGGGCGAGGGACCCATGCCGACTCTCCCGAGCAAGGGAGAGAGTGGTAAAGGCAAGGATCCCACGGAAGACGACGACGACATGGCTTATCAGGAGCCCCACAATCACATCGCCGTCATATTCGGGGGCTCCTCGGCCTACAAATCCTGTAGGGACTTGAAGGAGGCCGCGCGGGAGGTTGGCCACATCGCCCAAGGCAAGCCACCGTCTGCAACAACTGTGGTCTCGAGCCGCTCACACGCTCTCCAAGGATGATTGTCCCTTGGAATGACTAAACCCCGTAAGCTCTGCTGGTCATAAGTCCCACCATCAAGAACGCAAAAGTCGGCCGATCTCGCCGACGGCGAAGCTCCTCGACCTCATATCTGTTAAGGTCCCGGACGAGATGCAGTCCTCGCTCTAAGATCAAGAGCATCGCCGTCCCGTTCTTTGGGATCGCCCCTCACACTCGATCAAGCCCTTGGGCCGATCGTCTTGCCCGTGACCTTCGGGACACCATGAACTTCAGACCGAAGCTAGTCAATTTCGAGGTCGTGGACTTGTGTCGGCCTATAACGCCATTCTTGGCGACTCGCCTCTCTGTGTTCATGGCCGCCACGCACCACGCCTACCAATGCTCAAGGTCCCCGGCCGAAGGCGTCATCACCATAAAGGCGACCACAGGCAGCCTCGAGCTGCGATGAGAAGTCCTCGACATGGCCTGGGCAACCTCAACAGGGCCTGCACTAAGCGCCGGCGCCTTCCCGACCTAAAGTTACCTCCACTGGGGAGAAACCAAGGCGGTCCCCTCACGAGGCCGACCAGCCAAGGTTCTCCATTTGGGGTCTTCCTAGACCCCAAATAGGAACTCGAGCTCATCACCTTCCTCCGGAGGAACTCTGACGTGTTCGCTCGGGAGCCGTCCGACATGCCCGGGTCCCAAGGGAGGTGATCGAGCACAGACTAGCCGCCCACTCGCAAAAGACCCGTCGGCGAAGTTCAGCGATTTTCCCGAGAAACAGTAATAATCCGGAGGAACTCGATAAGCTCTCAAGGCCGGCCGTCCGAGAAGTCGGCACACAGAGTGGCCGCAAACCCGGCCATCGCCAAAAGAAAGGGGCAAATGGCGATGTGTGTCGACTACACCGCTTGAACGCTGCGTGCCCTAAGGACAACTTCCTTTGCCGCGCATTGACCACCGGTAGACGCGACGGCGAGTCCTGTAATGAGTTTTTGATGCCTATTCGGGCTATCATCGATTGGCTTGTTCTGGGACGAGGAGAAGACTTCTTCATCACGCCCTTCTAAGACGCTCGCTACACACCATGTCCTTCTGCTCGCGAACGCGGGGCGACCTTCCAGCGCTTGATGCAAAAGACTTTCCAACAAGCAGATAGGCCGAACCTCGAAGTTTATGTAGATGATATCGTAGTTAAGACTAAAATCCTCGTGCCACGGTCCCACCTTGAGGAGACCTTTTGTAACCTCCAAGACATCGAATAAAGCTTAACCCAAAAAGTGTGTTTTTGGTGTAGGATCGCAAAGTACTCGGCACATCATCGGACGCAGGCATCGGTGCCAACCCGAGAAGATCGGCCATCGAGAGGATGCGCCCCGAGATCGGTGAAGGAGGTGCGCACTCGACGGACAAATGGCCGCCTGAGCCGCTTCATTTTGGCTGGCGAAAGCGGCCTACCCTTCTTTAAGGCGCCCGCGAACACGATGGTTTCGGCTCGACAGACGAGGCTAATCGTTCCTCGAGGAGCTAAAGCAGACTGCCCAAATTTCCGATCTTGGCCACACCGAGGTCTGGGAGCCACTTGTTGTACCTCGCGGAACACCCCAGCCGTGAGCGCAGCAGATCGTGGTAGAGCGAGAAGGACGAACGTCCGTGTACTACGTCGTCAAGTGTTGCACGCCAAAGGAGCGTTACCAGAGGTCCGAAGTCCTATACTCTGGCTCATAGCCTCGAGGAAGCCGCGCCACTATTTCCAAGCGCCGAGGTCGTCATCCCGACCAGCTTTCCACTTAGGGAGATCCTAAGAACTGGACGCCACGCCGGATAGCTTAAGTGGGCCATGGAACTAGCGAATTCGATATCCACTTCTCCGCTCAAGACCGCGATCAAATCTCAGATTCTAGCGGACTTCGTGGTGGAATGGATTTAACCCAAATTTCACCACCACCAAGGACCATGAATCGAGGCCTGTCGCCGGACCATGTACTTCGATGGGTCCCGAGCTTTGACGCCGGGTCGAGGCTGGCGTATTGGTATCCTCGAGGGGACCAGCTCAAGACATCATTCAATTACACTTCCCACAAACGAATAATGCGCGGAGTATGAAGGTTTCTTGGTGGGACTCACGAGCGCCCAAGGCCTTCGAGTCCAAATGCACGATCCGGAAAGGCGATTCACACCGGTCGCCAACCAAGTCAACAAGGAGTATCGGTGTTTGATCGCTCAATGGCGCTTTACTTGGTTGAGGTCAGAAGATGGAGCGGTACTTAAATTTCAAGCACTCTACATCCCTGAAGGATAATTCCTGGCCGACCAACTTTCAAGGTCGGTTCTCGCAGATGTCGCCCTCCGGGCGCTAGTCGAGCATCCGCACAAGCCCTCCATTCCTCTCAGAGGAGGCACTAACACAGATGCCCGCCCCTCAGGCGCTTAGTCGAGTATCTCGCACAAGCCTCCATTCCCTCAGAGAGGAGGCACCAACACGATGCCCGCCACCGGGCGCTAGCCGAGCATCTGCGACAAGCCCTCCATTCCTCTCAAGAGGAGGCGCCAGAGACGCTGCAACGTCTCCTTCCTCGAGCAAGGTGCGTAATTGATGGCGCCATTCGTCCAATATTTCACCCACGGACATTGCCCGAGGAAGAAGCCGAGCGCTCTTGGCCAAAAGCGGTCATCCGCTTCTACAAGCTAGTAGACGGCGCCCTATACCGCAAAGGGGCACTTGGAGTCCTCTCCAAGTGCATATCTCGAGAAGAGGGCCGCCTCCTCGAGATATCCATGAAGGAACGTCGGGAGCCCACTCGCCCTTTCGGACGATCGTGAGCAAAGCGTCCGGTTGGGATACTATTAACAAGCGCTAGACGACGCTTCAATCGTGGCGACACAGTCGGCGTGCGGCCACGCCCAGAATCCCACCGGCCAACAGACGCTACGCAAACCATCCCACTCTCATGGCCATTCTCGACTGGGCCGACATCCTGGGCCTTTCCCCGCTGGGTCGAAAAGGTTGCAAATTCTTGCTCGCCGCCATCGACACTTTCTCTAAGTGGATCGAGGCCGAGCCCAGATCAACCATTTCGGCTCAAGCGACCAAAAGGTTTTTTCGCAGCAATGTGGTGACACGCTTTGGGGTACCTAATCGCCTCATCACGCATAACGGCACCAGTTCACGGTGAGTCGTTCAAGCCTCTCTTGAAGATATCGGCACAAAAATCTGCGCCTCAGAGCTCACCCGCAGAGCAACGGAGCGGTGAGCTGGCCAACGGCCAATTACTCCAAGGATCAAGAAAAGAGTCTTCGTGAACTTTCCGACAAGGCGGTTCGTGGGTGGATTTGAGCTCTCTCCGTCCTTTGGTCGATGACGCACCATCGCAAGAGTCTGCCACGGCGCAAACACCCTTCCAGCTCGTCTATGGTGCCGAGGCCGTCCTTCCCGCCAAATCGTGCTTTCGTCCCTAAGAGTGAACTCCGCCGACGACATCCACTAAGGGCGCGAAGGCCGCCGACCTCGACCTTGCCGAAGAAGCTCGTCTAAAGGCACGACTCGGCCGGCCGTCTACCGAAGAAACCCTCCGCAAACTCGCGCTGGCACATTCGCCCATTTACTGGTCGGCGACCTCGCCCTACGACGGATTCAGACACATCGAAGGCCAACAAACTCTCCCCCAAATGGGAGGGACCATTCACGGTCGTTTGATTGTCACGCCGGGTCATCGCCTACCGAACGGAGGATGGCATGAGCTCGCCACCATGGAACATCGATCACCACGCAAATTCTACGCCTAAAAAGCTCTTCGTTATATTGTAAATTCGCGACCTTCGCATCGATTAACGCTTGTTCGCCTAAACGCTTCGCTTTCGCGTACAAGGTGCATGGTCGCTACTCACCATGTCCGCCCACCATGCGCCGCAAATGTTAAGAAGTGTCCGGACACGTTTTTTTCCCACCGACCTAACCCACGCTTTATGCGCCGGATAGGGTGGTCGGAGGGCCAACGCTTTCTCTCATCTCTCTGCGAAATGGACTCATACTCGCCCCAGAACGCACGACTTCCATTCGCAATGGGCTTGGGTAGGAATGAGTTACGGCGCTTAAGACATTTTTGCCGCAAAACACACTCGCCTTCAACATCGCTTGCATACGCAAGTGGTTTTTGGCTTCGACTAAACCCGGCGTGAGCTCATACATCGACCTAGTCCACACTACGCCTGTCTCGCAATTTTTTTGCAAAAAAAGCGATAGAGGGACCAAAGAAAACATCATCACAAAGATCATTCAAGCAAACATCATTACATTCCAACGAACGATAATTTTACACACCGGCGTCGTCCTCTAAGCGCCCAGGAGAGCTTCATCAGAAGTCGGCCACCTTGGTCTCGTGTCGATCACCTTCACGGGCGTCGCGACCTTCGGGCCTCTTCACGGCTTCCGACTTCATCTTTATCCTCGGCTCGGCGGCGGCGGTCCATCGCCCGCTCGTGTCGGCCACCTTGACTTCGAGGCCCGAACATGCTGCTTCTCTTGCTCAAGTTTTGCTCCAGCCAAGGGCTTTGTCCCTACCGAGGGCCGATCCTTCTCAATCTGGCCGCCCTCGCTTTCGCCTTGGCCTAGCTCCTCCTCGGGACGGCGCGACGCCTCAAGCTCTGGCCGCTTTGGTCTCAAGGGTCCCAAGATGTCGCTTCTCTCTGAAGCTTTGCTCAAGCCCGAGGACCTTGCTCGGCTTAGAGAAAGGCGCCTCCGTCAGCCAGCGGTCTTCTTCCATCGCTTCCATCTCTTGCTCGAAAGTGAGCACCTTCTTCTCGGCAAAGAAGATCATCCTTGGCAAGACGGGAGGCGGACCTTTCTTGCTCGAGCTCTCGCCAAGACCAAGGACATGCCCTTTGTCTCGTGACCTTTTGCTCCGCCTCATGCACCTCTTCACCATTGTAGCATCTATGAGCTTGAGGTCGGTCACCTTTTCCTCTAGCCTCGTGACCGGGCCGCTTTCTTAAGAAATTGGGCCAAGGAGGCGGGACGATCAACACCTCTTCAAATTGGCTAGGGTCCTTTGAGAAGCCGCCAAAGAGGAAACCCTAAGCAAAACCCCACAAAATCGGAGAGGAAGGATCATCGCGCACAGCAGCCTTACCTTAGCAACATCGTCAGACGCAGTTTCACGGAATCGCTCAAAAATCTCCCACTTTGAATATCATCCGCTTCCCGGCAAGGGGGAACGACGAGCCCGAATCCTTAAAGAGGGGCGGGTTGTCCGAGGATGACGAATCTTCCCCGAGCTCGGCATTCGCCATGGGGCACTAGACCCCACTCGGCGGGCTCTCGCTCGTGGATCGCCGCTATCCGCCAGCGAGGTTGCTCACTCGGCGAGCACCCTCTCGCTCGAGCAAGCGCCGCCTGGGCTCCCGCGCCTGCCGAGCGGTCTTTCGCCGGGCCACGGTCGCCTCCTTGCCGGGGCTCAAGGCTCTCGAAAACCTCTTCGCCGGGGCCACTGGTCGACCTCCTGCGCCTCCGTTCCTCGGCCATCACAAGGTCTGCGGCCTCGAGAGCGTGCCCTCTAAAGCATAATACGCAAGCTCAGAAGCCATTTTATTGGCGTATCGAAGGCCCTGAGCTATCAACGCCCACGCCGGGAGAGTGGGGTTAGCTCAGCGCCGCAAGACAAAAAAGCGAAGAAAGAAAATCAAAACAAGGACAAAACCGACGCCACCTTTGGTCGGGCCTCCTTCACCGCTCATGGTAGGTCCGCCGAGATCACCAGCTCGGCCCTCTTCTCGCGGCCTGTAATCTTCGCCAAATTGGGTCGTCGACTTCCCATGTCGGCCTCCTCCAGCGCTTTTCTCCGGATGCTCGGGTTCCGTCGCAAGAGGCTTCGCCCGACTAACGATCCCAAACTCCCGAGCCTTAGAGGCTCAAGCGAAGTTGGTCCCGCCTCGGCGAAGCTCCTCTCCTCGCCTCCCGCCGACCAAGACCATTCTTCGATCAATCGCCCCTCGCGCGATTTGTCTGATTTGAACTTCCTATAATTCTTCATCCAAAGCCTCAGCGGCTTACCTCCTCCTTCCTAAGAGCGACTCAGATGCCGCTTCGGAGGGTCCCCCGGCGCGGCTGCGTGCCTCTTCGACGACCGGGTGCTTGCCGGAGGCGCGGATGGTCTCTTGCTCCTTCCCTTTTTTGCCTTAGCCGCGGGCGCGAGCACTTTGCCGCCGCCGGCTTTGGCTTTGAGGTTGGCTACGCCCAGCTCCAGGGCAAGCTTCTCCTGCCAAGGGGAGCATACCACAAGAAAGCACGAATCACGGTCCCGTCTTGCGCTAACGCCCAGAAGACTTCGGATGCTCTCCCCGAGCATGAAGGACCGGAGACACTTACCACGCTGCCCGCCGAGCACGCTCACTGGACTGGCGCTTCTTCTCGAGCTCCTTGCCCTTGGGGTCCCAACATCTCGGCCGACCCTCTTCTCCACCCACCGGCCCGGCCGTATCGTGTCGCGCAAAGATGTCATCACGAAGTTCGAGCGGCGTATGAAGCAAGACTATCACAAGTCGGGAGGGCATACCTGAGTCAGCTTCACGGGTGAGGTCGTCCCACCCGGTGATTTTGAAGAAGGGGTGCTCTCTCCTCCGCAGAGGGGATATCCTATTCCGGAGAAAGTCGCGGACGATGTCGCGCCCAGAGAGCCCCATGGTCGCGAGCTCGTGGATCGTCATCAAGATCCGCTCCTCATCGGGATCGGCTGGCGGACGCGGCGTCTCAATGGCGGGCGCCGCTTCTCCGATATAGCGCAGGGAGCTGTCCTGCGGCTTCCGCAGATAGAACCAATGGTCGGCCCAGCCCGCGACGGAGTCCTTGAGAGTAAAGATGGGGAACTCAGACGGGCGGCGGCCATAGCGCGAAGTAAAGAGAGCGGTGGGGAAGGCCGCCGCGATCACGAAAAGATTGTAGAAATGCAAGAAGAGGCTTGGCGTAGGAAGGGTACCCACGAAGCCTTCACAGAGGTGGGCGAAGAGGTTCAACACAAGGATGGAATTGGGGTTCGGATGAGTGAGCTCACACCGCATTGTACGAGCACGTCCTCAAGAACTCGCTTCTCCGGCAAATGGAGCCGTTGATGAGTGTAGAGGTCGCACGAGACTATCTCGTCGTTGTGCAGCGCCGGGGCTCCCTCGCTCTCCGGGATCCTCCAGGTGTGGGTGTCTAGGTACCCGAGCTCCTCCAAAACCCGGAGCCTCTCCGCCGTGATCTTGCTCGCCCCGAACCGCGCCATGGGAAGACTCGGAAGATGAGCTGCCGCAGTAGAGAGAAGGAGCTCGGAGGTTGTCAAGGGTCTTTGGCGGAGTTCGTATCGTAAGCAATGAGAGTAAAGGAAGGAAGGCGAAGGAGGCGTCCCCGCCAGTTATTTCTGGGCGGAGGAGCCGAAGGGCCGTAATCGCAAACCGACACCGACAAGCAAGCGTGCAGATCGTCCTCAAGCGGTCCCGACCAAAGCGCATTCCCCAAAGAGAAAATGCTCGAACCGCACCACGACGCTTTGTGGGGAAGGAACCGCTGCAATTTTTCCCGCGCACCCCTCACGAGCGCTATTTTGCTCGGGCCCGCCGAAATGCTTTGGCTCGCGGATCGCACCTTTTCCCGAGCATGGTTGCTCGGATGTCATGCGATTCTTCGCCGACTCCAATCCTCTCAGAAAAGTCTAAGAGGCTTAAGGCGAGGCCTTGGTACGGCCTTTTCCCTTTAGCCTCGGGGCTAGGCTGTCGAGATTGGCTACACTGCATCTAAGACGACCATCCAAGCTCGGGACCAAGCCGACCATGTTCTTGCCCGGATGTCGCTCAATGGGCCGACCTTCGACCAGCCCTCCACGGAACCACCCCGCCTCGAGCGAGCTAAGCCCGGGGCCCGCGACAAGGCGACGTGGCATTAAATGCCATGCGGCTCGAGGATCGCCCGCGGGGACTACGCCGCCACATGCTGCGCCGACTTTGGTTCATGCCATCGCACCAACGCCCTGTGGTGCCTGGCAAGCGCGGCCATCGCACCGCCCACGCCCTGCGATGAGAACGCCTGCAATTCTTGACTTGTCCTGTAAATTCCTATAAATACCCCACACAATGTATTAGGAGTTGGACCTTCAGATTACACCCATACTTGCACACCCGCTTGCTCACGGAGCCCTTAGCATTAATCAGCCCCGGGCAAGTGCTTTGTAACTCGATTTAGATACTAGTGCAATCACCGGGCGTGGGGTTATTATCTCCCATGAGAGGTCTTAACCGAGTAAAAACGTCCCCGAGTTCCCGGTTGTCCCGCTTGCCTCGACCGTAGCTCGGACGCCCTCGGACGATGACCCTTGCGAAAGGGGCCCAAGTTGATCCCTCATTCGACAAGTAAGCTCGGTGAAGGACCCCCTGTCCCGAATCGCCGACAAGAAACTAAAAGAATTTTTGTTTAAAATAATATATATTTAATGAAAAATTACGAAATAATATCTCAAAATAAAATGCGAGCTTCTACACACCTGCCATATTTGAATTATGACAGTCTCTGTCAGAATTTCAAATTATGAGAGAGCCTGCTACTAATCGTTAGGGGCGAGATATAATGCGTTTCTAAATTACGACAGTCTCTGCTGCAATTTGAAATTGTGACAGAGAGCCTTATCATAATTTGGAATTGCGATAGGTGTGCAGAATCATTATTTTATTTTCGGCATATTATTTCTGTAATTTTTTATTAAATATATATTATTTTAAACAAAAATTTGAAACTAAAATATGTAATTTTTTGATGACCATAGTTTTGTAAAATTTACTAAATATATCGAGATAATAAAGTCAAGAACATTGGGTCCAGGAAGCAATAGAAGCGACAACACGCCGATCCAAGCCGATGAAAAGGTAGCAGCCGTGCGAGAACGTGTGGATGAATGGAGACTTGACTTAGCCACACCAAGGTGACACTAAGACAAATTCTGCTTCTAATGGCTAAGCCTAACGATGACATTTTTTTCTACTGATTTGCAGTGACAGTTTGCCTAGTGGTGTCGTCAGACGCAAGTCCAAAGACGAGAAAATTGACAATATGCCACTCTCAAGAGTTGGCTTCGTCCAAATGCCACTCTGGACATTGAACACTATAAAATGCCACTCTGTAGAGTTGGCAACTCGCTGGCATGCCATTTTGGAGGTTTAAAATGATTTTCAGCCCATTTTCGTGTTGAACTGACCGTTTTGCCCTTGGGCCCACTCGCAGGTCTTCTCTCATGGGGCATTTCGCTGGTCACACCGTCCCACGAGAGTCCCACACCGACCGAGCCGAGCCAGCACCCTCCCCTCCTCCTCCATGCCCGTCTCAGATCTAGGGAACGCGATGATCCCCATCCACATCGCGGCGACGCCGACGAGCTAGGGTTCCGACGGGGGTGTGCGAGTTCCGACCGGCGGCGACGCCGGTTTCCAAAAGGTGAGAGGCATTACAACCATAGCCTCCATAGAAACCCTAGCTTCCAATTTGATTTTGATCTCCTTCCTCCGTTTTCTTTGTCTTCTGCATGTCACCGTAGGTAGGGGTGCAATCGGCTCGGATTCGGTCGGATATTACTATTTCCATATCCTAAACCATATTTTTTATCGGATTCGGAATCGGATTCGGATAGTACCGGATACGGATACGGCACGGATAATATCGGTTCGGATTCAATCGAATCTGAGCGGAATCGATCTGATGTCGAATAATTTTATCGGATAACACGCAAAAATGATAATCGCATAAAGCACACATATAACATTGATTAGCCACCGATGAGTTCTACATGCAACAAGATTATTGAGGTTCATGAAATTTTTGAAAAGATTTACGTTGGATCTTATTTCTTTCACATTTAAACCAAACCTAATGAATATCTCATCATTAATAAATGCCAAGGCATAAGCACATGGTTTGATGACTCTCGCCAGAAATTTGTGATGGCATCATCCTGGTCAATACCACATTTCACAATGAAACTTGAACATAGCCCATAATTATTTAGGTAATGCAGATAGGCGTTGTCATTTGAAAAGCTTATGCAGGCAGCTAGTGATGGACAAGGCTATGAATAAATGATAACATCTATGAAATTGCACTTTGTGAATTCAAGGTGAGAAGATTATAACAACGGCAACCAAACGCATGTGGTCCTAGGCATGTACACATATTCACCCACTGGTGCGGAATGAAAGAACACAAGAAACTCCAGTGCTAGAGAACTAGCAGAGGGTGACATACATATTGACAGAAGGCACAAATGTCTTGCAATCAAACTAAATGTAGCCTGGAATGAACAGGCAGAGGCGCACAACAACAATCACTGCTCACAAGGGGGTAAAGGGTCTTATAGGCTCTTAGCTTTCGCCGACATGGCGACACTGATAAAAACAACTTTTATGCACCAAAAGCAAACATCAACAAATCAAAGGCAATCCTGTAGAGTGTGCAGAACTCACGATAAAGTTTCACTGCATCAGAGCCAAGTATAGAAACCAAACGTAACAACATAATATAGATGGCAACATCCCAGAGAAAGACTGTTCATCAAATCACACTATACATCAGTTAAAAAAAAGTCAATCTATTACCCAAGTATCACAGCGCCGAATGAACTAATCGCACATGAATAAGTCAGTAGAAGGCACACTATGACAAATTGACAATCGCGGGTAAACTAAGGCACAGCCTATAATCCCAACCAAAATAATCACGGGATCCACATAAAGCAAATGCAAGGCAGGTTCACCACCTGGTCGACGCGATCCCACCACCGGAATGCCTCCTCGAATCGACAGCAAAGACGTTGTAGAGCAAATCGGGTAGAAAAAGACTGCACCGACGAGCGCATGCTTCGCCCTCAGCCGTGCAACCTCACCACCGCCCCACGGCACCAGGCCCCCGACTCCTCCTCCCCTGCTCCTCCTCCACCTGCCCCTTGTCGCCGTCTCCCAGCTCACGGATCCTCATGCCCCTCTCCACTCCCCCAGCCTCCAATCCCTCAATAGCTCGAGCTCCGAACCCTAGATGCCAAGATGCCCCCAGTGTCCTCTGCCCCTTCCAGAACCAGCAGATCTGTGGAGGCGTGGAGGGGGAAATCCGTGGACGGGCGGTGCCTTTGCTCGTGGGCTCGTGGCTTGTGGGGACTGAGGGCGGGAGGGGCGGCGGAAGGGGCAAACGGAGTGGAAGGCAACGGCAGGAGGGACTAAGGGCGGCGGCGCAGCGGCGTGTGAGGGGAGTTGGGGGAGGGCGGCTGGATGAGACGGGAAATCAAGAGACCGAGAGAGAGCTAGGGTTATGCCTTACGCGTTGGGGTCGGTAGGAGGCCAAATGCACGTCGGATATCCGAATCAATTAATTCGGATATATCTGAAAATATTCTCGGAATATATCGATCCGACGGATAGTGATCTCCCGAATCCGAATCCGAATCCGAAATAAAATATCCGAAACCGAATCCGAATCCGAAAATTATCCGAAAAAAATATCCGAATCCGATCCGAAACTGTCCGGTCGGTCGATCGGTCGGAAATTATCCGATCCGATTGCACCCCTAACCGTAGGTAGTAACACGGACGGGTGAATGCATTTGAGTGGTGCGGGATGAACCCCAATCCGAAGGATGGGTCGGGGTAAAGTCCTCATAACTCGACATTTTTCTTTTGTTTTGATTAGAACCGAGCAGTGGTAGAAGAAGAGAACCCTAACCGATTTGATTTTTTTGTGCACCTATTTGAGGTGTTTTATAGGCTAGATGCTTGGACTTGGATAGATAGTACGGTAGATTGGTCACTTCCTTGCACTCCACCGCAAGATTATGTTAGTGCAGCGTCGGGGAGTGGTTCAGATGGAGGTAGTGATGCAGATGGCATTGGGTCTGCAGATAGCATTGGGAGTGGTGATGCAGCTAGTGAGACAGTTGGAAGTGGTGGTGCAGCTGCTGAGACAGTTGGAAGTGGTGATGCAGTTAAGACAGTTGATTGGGATAACATAAGGATTGAAGAAACACAAGATGCAGATGGTAGAATAGCACAAATGACTGAGGATCAGTTGTATTTGCTGCTGGGACTAAGAGATGAAGATATGGATAAAAACAATGAAATGCCAAGTGCGAGATGGAAGAACAGAGGGCACAAATGTTGGTATGGGAGGTAATGAGGATGTTGCCATTCCTCTGTTTATGCAAACCTAGATGAGCCATGCATTGCTTATGACAAGGATCACCCCACAATGGAAGTAGGAACACTGCACTCTCAATGAAAGAGTTTAGACTTCTTCGTCGGGCAATTCGCTATCAACGAGGAGTTTGATTTAGGCGTTGAAAAACAGATCGACTAGATTTAGAGGATTCGCAAGGCACAAGGTTGTCCTTGGAGGATTGTTGGGCACAGGAGAAGCTATTTGAAAACCATAATGGTACTAACTTCTTTAAGTTTGCTTGCATTATTAATCTTGTGTATGATGAAGTTTGTGCGACTAATGAGAGCTTTTTTTGTTCTAATAGGTCTCAGTTCGAAAGGGAGCACACATGCACATCAAGCGGAGAGTGAGTGGCAATACAAGATCTCAAGCATGGGTGGCTGACAAGGTTGTCCCTATTCTTAGAAGGAATCCAAGTTTTGGTGTTGTAGACTTACAGAAAAAGCTACAAGATGATCACAAGGTAACCATACCCTATGATACTGTTTGGAAGGGGATGCAGAGAGCTCTTAGAGAAATGTATGGTAGTTGGGAAGAGAGCTTCGATTCTTTGATAGATGGAGGGCAGAGGTCCTAAGAAGGTCAGCAGTAGCATTGTAGAAATTGACACCAAAGTAGTAGATGATAGAGTGTATTTCCATAGGTTTTTCGTGCACTAAAACCATGCATCGATGGATTTGTGAGTGGGTGTAGACCATACCTAAGTATTGATAGCACCGCTCTAAATGGTAGGTGGAATGGTCACTTAGGCTGCTTTGCGCCACCTTTAGATGGCCATAATTGGATGTACCACTGTGGCTTTTGGATTCTTTGATTACGAAACACAAGATAATTGGGTATGGTTCATGACCCAACTTCATAAGGCATTAGGAGACCTCCCTTTACTTGCAATATGTACAGATGCATGCAAAGGTTTAGAAAATGCAGTTAGCTTGGTATTCCCTCAGGCTGAAAAGAGGGAGTGCTTCAGGCATCTAATGCAAAATTTCATGAAAAAGTTCCATGGTGGAACTTTTGGGGAGATGTACCCTGCAGCAAGGGCATATAGGGTTGAGGTTTTTGAGAAACACATGGAGTCAATTGAGGCTCAATGCCCTCAGGTCATGGATTACTTGAGTAAGTGGCACCCTCTGAAGTGGCAGAGGTGTATATTCAACCCAGAGATTAAGTGTGATTACATTAATAACAATTTAGCTGAATGTTTCAACAACTGGATCAGAGATATCAAGGACCTCCCTGTGGTTGACCTTGCTGACAAGCTAAGGGAGATGATAATGATTCTCTGGGAGAAAAGAAGAAGGATTGGGGATAGGCTAGAAGGGAAGATACTACCAGCAGTGGTAGTGCAGCTCAAGGCTAGAACTAGAGGACTTGGGCACTTGAGAGTGGTAAAAGCAGACAAGGTTGCTGCAGAGGTATGGGATAATAGCTGTAGTGACAGGCATGTGGTTAAGGAGGATGCACATGAGTGTTCATGCCTTGAGTGGCAACACGCAGGTAAGCCTTGTGATCATGCACTAGCTGCTATCACTGCCCATAGGGTGTTTAACATGGAGGATTATGTGCATGAGTACTACACTGTCCAGAAATTCAAGCAGGCTTATGCAGGCCTCATAGAACCAATGCCAGACAAATCTCATTGGCCCAAAGTCGATTTGTTGTATCCAGTTGGGGCACCTCTAGGAAAAAGATCTGCTGGGAGGCAAAGGAAGCTAAGGATAAAAAGTTGCTTAGAAGGTGGCAGCAGGTCTGGTGCCAAAGGAGATCAGGCAAAGAAGAAGACAATGGTGAGAGGACCTATTAGGTGTAAGAGATGTGGGGAGGTAGGTCATAGACAAGCAAGCTACAAATGTCCACTAAATGGAACCAAGAAAAGACAAGATTCATCTTTTTGTATCCAGTATGAATCACAGCTTGTTGCATTAACTATTAACCACTGAAATGTCCACTGTTGTAGGAAGAGAAAATCCGAGGCGAGGGTATGGAACCAATCAAAGTGATGAACATACTGTGTGCAACATGATAGCCCCGAGTGGTCACAAGGAGGTATGTAGCGACATTCAAGTGCACTGCAATACACATAAGCATCCTTTAAGCATAATATTTCTTTGTTTTGTTTGTGCGTAAAGCATAAGCATCCTTTTAGGCATGCACAAGCCAGCATCTGGGGCAAGCCAGCCATCTCAAGCCTCAAGTACTGCCACCCCATCTGCATCGAAGAAGATTAGTCCTCAGAAGGCAAACAAAAGGAAAAAGATGACCCCCAAGAAGAAAAAGATGACCCCCATCGAAGAAGAGTAGTCTTCAGTGTTGTTTGCATTGTTTGCAAGTCTTCAGTGTTGTTTGTACTTTGTATGTAATGCTGCTCATAGAGCATGCTTTTTGTATCCAGTAATGCTCATAGAGCATGCTTTTTGTAAGTAATGCTGTTCATGTTGCAGCCAAACCATGCACTGCAGTTCTGTGACAATGTCATCACTTTTGTCAATTACATCGATCATCGGATCGGTTTACGATTCATTTTGTCAATTACATCGATCATCGATCGGTTTATCGATTAATTTTGTCAAATCGCGCTTCTTCATACATTGTCACTGCATGAAATCAAACATAAATTTTATTTGGTGCTATGTTTCAGGAGAGTTTCTGTCTCTGGAAATTCATCTCGTGTCTGTCATTTGGAGGCTATGATTCTATGAAGTATGTTGAAAAGTACTTGGTTGATTCAACTGATTCAATTGATCAATTCCCTGAACTGCACATATCAGGAGTGGATAAGTAAGTCGCTGGTCCTTAAAGAAGAACTGCACATTATAGTTTTAAATTTTTATCTATTCTGCCTAACATGAACTCATGTATATATATTTATATGGTTGCCTCTTTAGTATGTTACCTGAGGTAACCACTGATTCAATTCCCTGAACTCGTATAAGGATGGCTGATGGATAACAATTTTTAGGCCTGGAAGTTACTAGAGAACATTTAATATGTAAAGCAATAAGACACTTTACTCGAATATAAATGTTGATTCATTCCATTGAAATAGCATTTCAAGCCAACAATGCATTACATCATTCCATTACATCATCACTTAACTAACAACACTACTACACCCAAAGAAACCTAAAAATGCAACACATAATATGATCCAAAGAAATCTTGAAGATCTTCGACATCCTTGTGTCGGATCAATAATGATCCTCTCCAACTTGCGCTCATAGTTCATCCCGTCAGTATTGGCAACTTGTTCAAACTTCTCAGAGAAACTCCCAGTGTTGACCATACCCGAATTTGCAAGAAACTCATGGTATTGCTCACGCCACATGTAGAACATGCACCTCCCAGGAATCTGTGAACATCAAAAGCAGGATCCAGCTCACAAGAACATCCAAGAACACAAAGAACCCTACCAGGATTCTTGCTCATTCCAAGAACATCCAAGAACACAAGAACATCGAAGAACATCGAAGAACACAAAGAGTAAAATCGACTTACATCTTGCTCATTCCTCCGACATTTGAAAAATACCCTACCAGGATTCTTCTTTGATCGCGACACCAACTCTAAAATCCGGTCACGCATCTAGGGCACGCCACAAGCGGTAACCCTTCGGGATGTACTCCATCTGTGATGGCGCTTGACCTGGAACCGACCGACGACGTACCTTGCGACATCTTCCCGACTAGCGGCGCCACCCGTCAGAACCCTAGCTCGTCGGCGTGGCCTACTCACAGCCGCGATGTGCATCGCGTTCGCCCGGATCTGAGGCGGGCATGGAGGAGGAGGGAGAGTCTTGGCTCGGCTCGGTCGGTGTGGGACTCTCGTGGGACGGTGTGGCCAGCGAAATGCCCCATGAGAGAAGACCTGCGAGTGGGCCCAAGGGCAAAACGGTCAGTTCAACACGAAAATGGGCTGAAAATCATTTTAAACCTCCAAAATTGCATGCCAGCGAGTTGCCAACTCTACAGAGTAGCATTTTATAGTGTTCAATGTCCAGAGTGGCATTTGGGCGAAGCCAACTCTTGAGAGTGGCATATTGTCAATTTTCTCAGTCCAAGATGCCACCTGCGACCGCTACTGGTGGTGATGGCCTACACGGTGCTAGTTGGGCCCCACTACTGGCGCTGTGGGCCCCGAAAAAGCTGCCGATAGAGCATACTTGGCAGGCCCTCACGCGGACGCAGCGTTGACAAGTCCGATTAAGGCCCGTTTTGAGACGATTGTGCAGATTTTAAATTTTAAAGGATTGAGTGGGCGGTAATTTTTGATTTTATATATAAATATATTTTTATTATGAAAGAAGCTTTTTTTTAGAATCGGAAGCTATTATCTGTTATGAGATAAGGACTCTAAACCGTATCCGTTTAGGACTCTATCTCTTTGTGGTGTGGGCGAATCCAAACTCCTCTCTTATATCGCTATATATATCGGGTGCTCCCCATTGTAATCAATCAATCAATAAAGCGAGAGAGATTTCTACCCTATATTCTGTGTGTTCTCGACTCTTGATTAGCGAGTTATTGCTTGCTTGCTGGTGGTTCGAGTGTGTAGACGACTTCGTTTTATAACACGTTATCAGCACGAGTCTCTACCACAAGAAGGAGAAACGTCGACTACAACGAACAATCTGCTACCGGCGATTGATTGCCCGATCTGATCTGCAATCAACTCGCTATTACACCGACATCCACTCGGATTGCCAAAAGAAGTCTTATGCAACTCTATCCTACGCGATAGTCTACAAAATTCCCCATATCGAATAAAGGTATCAAATTGGCATGAACTATTGAATCGCAATTGAATTTAGCAGATTGGAAATTTTGGGGATTTTTTTGCTATTGATCTAGTAGATCATTTTTTGTGAGTATTTTCTCTGTCTTCACATGCACAGAAAATTGATCCAAGCTTATCAAAGCTAAGAATATCTATATGCAGTTGCTGTCCTGTAACTATTAAGCATTTATGTGGAAATTCTCTTACTTGATCATAATTTTCTCAACTAGTTCAATGCCCGTGCGTTGCTACGAAAAATAAAATTGGTAACGAAACATAAATACGCTTGAAATTCAACGGTAGCGTCACAAGGTAAGCAAGCTACCAACAATATCGGTTAGAATGAGATAGCATTCGATAGTACAAATAATCCACACTTCGCCAAATATCGTAAAGCATTCCACCACAGGAATGAACAAGTGATATCGTACTCAATATACATTGAATATACAATAGCGATGAGAGACAAGGAAAAATTGCTTCAACTTAATGTTGTACTCCACCATCTGTGCCCCAAAAACAAACTTGAAAATAGTAAGGTAAAGAAAAAACTTCTAGTTAAGTCCAAAGATACAAAGGAGGTCCGACAGATACAAAGGAGGTGAAATCTATTAGCGGGCAACATGACCAAAAGAGACCATGAAATACCACCATGAGCGGAAGCAGATGAAACTCAAAACCACAAGCGTTAGAGCTGCATCCAAAATTAACACTTTAGCGGCATTCTGAATTCACTTTAACAAGGCTTCACCAACACATACAACAACGCAGCGGTCAAGCTGCGATACATACACCGTAATGGTCCATAACAAGAACAATCCAATTATCCATATGCCGTCCTTATTGCGTGCATATTTACATGGAGATAAGTCTCCAAACACACATAAACGACATTTAATAGGTGCGATAATCGCAGAAGGCTTTTAGAAAAATGTGAGCTTGTGAAGTTCATGGGGCAGTGGAAGACCATCGTCACATGTTTATTGTCATGCGACAACCCGGGGTGGTAGTGGAGCATCTCCCCGCCACATCATTTCTCGAATCATCTCTACACCGAGGTTTTCATCTATGTCGAGATCAATGGGCACTTGTGCGGGAGGGATTTGCACTTGGATCATACAGAGGTCATGGCATGCCTGTCTCCTCTTCCTGCCTGCCATCTTCCCTCCATTCATTTGGGTGGTTGCTTGGAGTTGCAACATTTAAATGATAATTGCATATATGGCAAGAAAAGGAACAAAAGTGGATGCTTCCAGCAGAAAAACAATAAACAGTGGAACCAAGCAAGATTATTCTCTTTATGTTTTCTATTTGTTTACATTTGCGAGAATAAGGCAAGACAACCATTGAGCCAGGGAATGAATCATGAACCTTCCAATAAATGGAGTAAAAATAGCTCTGGTTGGAGTGATGCTCGCTTAGCTATACATAGGCATATATAGTGATGCTAATAAAGAAAATGAAACGTTGCTACGAAAAACAAAATTGGTAATAAAACATAAAGGTCCGACATACAAAGGAGGTGAAATCTATTAGCGGGACAAAAAGGAGAAGATTTTACTTGAATACCAAAGAAATAGTCTAACCCATATGGAAATTGTGTAGGGCCTAAAATTCAGAGCAGTGGGACTCGATAGATCAAAGCATAGAACACAAGTGGGGAAAAATTGAAAAACTTTATATGCTTGAGAATCTTGGTGTGATGCACATTGACGACATACCTTTACAATAAGCTTTTCTATGAGAATCTCCTCCATTGGAGAACCAAATGTGATATTGAGAAACCTGTTTCCATCGAATTGAAAACAAAGTCTTGAAGATGTAAACCATAACCAATGCCCGTGCGTTGCTCTGAAAAATAAATTTGGTAACGAAACATAAAGATCAAGCAATAAAAGAAAATTGTGCTACAAGATCCAACATCTATTTCCAACAATAAAAGCATGCAAATAACATGATACAAATCATCCTAATTGATTCTATTATATCTCTTATAATCTTACCATGCATGATATTCAACAATCGATGTATACATCCAGAAATGCTTGCTCTCCTCACAATCAATGGAGAAGCGGTTCATCGTATCTCAAGGCAACATAGGGCGTTTAGCTTTTGATTACGGATTACATTCTCTAAATTGAGCAACCTATGACAGACTAAACATTTTAGAGCACAACATTTGATGATGGCGCATAATGTCATTTTATTAGCTCTAAGACTGCATTTTTATCATGAAAATATCTCGCACGTTTCACGCAATCACATAAGCGCACAACAAATTAATTTATAACACAAAAGTTAGGCAACTTCTCAATGCCAATGAAGTGGGCAAAAAGACAAAAAAGGAAAAAAAATGATGTGGCCATTGCTATAAATGCTAGAATGATGTTTTGTCAATAGGAGTACACAACAATTATACCTAAGCAGATGTGGCCATTCTTTGTAAATGTGCGGATGCATCGGTCTTGGGATGGAGAAATATAACTGCGCGGATAAAAATCAATCAAACCATACTTCAACTATGTATCTTGCACATACCACACAATAGTGCCACAAGAAGCTACGAGTGAGGAAGACAAAAGAAGCGTGTCGTCGCTATCCCTAGAATGAGAAGCAGTGCAAACACAATAAGTCCAACAACAACATTGGCCATCTGGTGGAGCTTGTTCACTTTATAGTTTTGTGTCATTGAGCGTTAGGGCAAGTGCTTTTCTCTCTGAATCGTTTACCTCTGAGAACCCATATGACGGTGATAGGAGATGACGATTAAGCCTGGCACAATTTCTTTCCAAGATAGAGAAGGAGCCGTGTCGGGATCATTACCACCTAGTTCTTGAGTGACCTCTTCTCGACCTGTTGTGCTCCTGCGCTCCTTCAAAAGATTCATTGCTTTGAGAGCTTCCTCCTGCCTCATGAAACGCATCAAATCGACAAGTATATGTGCTCGCAACACGTTCATAATTCAGAATTGGATCGAGTATATTCTTTGTGAAATTTCAAAGAACATTTAAATATGAATTCGAACAAGTGTGAAAAAATCACTGGATCGAGGTTTGGCGACATTATGGAAAATCCACTTGGCAAAGAACCTTGGCCTCGTACTCATTGTATATCTGAGTCGCCACTCGTCCTCCTCGCGGTCGGCGTACTCAAGTAAATGCTCGGGCATGAGCTTCTCATCAAATATTGAAGGCGTCAATTCGTGGTCTGAAAAAAAGCATTACAAATCAGCCAAGCTCAATATACAAACCTTGTTTGAAATAATAATCCATGGTACTTACCTTTCGGTATTCTTGCTCGGCTCGTATGAGTCTATAAAAGACTGAATTTTACGCTCATCACTAATTTGGCACTTACATGGCTGAAATAAATCCAACAAAAAATTATTAATTAGCCATGAAAATGCACAAAATAATTCAAACAACAATTTTGGCATGATAGTTCCTTATTTATTCTACTTTGGTATACTAAATCGAGAAAGAAATACACAATGTCGGAAGGTTGAGAAAACTATTCTCAATCGCCGTGAACATCCAAAACCCATCAAAGGTAGACACAATTTCTCTCATGTTACTATTACCTTCTCAAAAGGTCTGGGAACCAAACAGGTTTGTTATGTATTGTTATAAAATTGATACCAAAATATAAAGGTCAAGTAATAAAAGAAAATTGTTTTATAAGATCAAACATCTATCTTTCCCGATTACAAAAGTGTTTATGGTTTCTTTTTAGACATGAATTAAAACCAAATAATAAAGTAAGCATTCGTAACATACCATCCTGGAAAAATGCAGACCACCCAAAAAAAATGTAGTACATTTTAGTGCAACATACCATCTGGAAAGATCTCACAATTCTTGCCTTTGCCTCATTATTCATAATAGCATCCCATACTGCCTTATCACATGACAAGGACATAACCATTTTCGCATCGAGGACAAGTTTAACACACTAAGATAGAGAAAACTGTTTAGAAACTTAACAGAGCATCAAAAGTTGAAAGGACAACGTAAAATAACATGTTGCCATTGATAACGTCACAATCTAACACAAATATTTGGATCACATGAAAATAGCTTAGGCCTCATTCACCTTAACATTAGGATCTTTTTGCAATAGACGGAAGGCATCCAAAACATTCCTATGCTCCCTTGTTAAAAGAGCGTTGAGTTGAGAACATATACAACAGTTCAATCCGATCATCGATCTGATGAATTGTCGATGAAGAATGTCTGAGGTAGACAACAATGCTATCTGCTTCTCGGTTTCATCTGAATCCTCACCAAAAGGATTCTCAATCACCTGAACGCAAATGGTAAATCGATTAGTCGAGCAAAAGAACGAAACTACATATAAGCGAGTTACTACATGAAGTTTTACTGACACCTCCGACTAACAAATGCTCTTTTTAAGCTATAGAAATGAAATGCAAATATTGCCTCAATGTGATGAATGCTACGAGAAAACAAAAATACAAGCGGGAAAATCCAAACCTACATGTCAAAGATAATACGCCAACATAATTAAATTAAACACATATGGGATTATTGTTGAAACAAAAGATAGAAACTATTGGAATCATCTGCAATACTATGAAATCTTATTTATATGTCTCCAGAATCTAACAAACACACATCCTTAATGTTGATCTCGAGAATCTTCAAGAACAATAAATTGATCACAAGGTATTAGCTTCACATGGATGTTGCTATTTAGTTTTAATCATTTGCAAAGGTATTTAGTTTTAAGAGCTATGCAAAGAGCCTTTGCTAATGAAACATTGAGAAAGGTGCTTGCTTGACATTTTGTCGGGATCAAATGATCATCTGTAACATAACTTTTCTCACCGAAAACAATAGATAGCAAAAGGCATGGCAATAAGAGTATTGCATAAGCATATTGACAGGCATGTCGACAATTAATACATTGCATGGATGGATTCATGCCACTCATAGTATAGTAAAAAAATTCTTGTATATGAGCACTTGTTTACACCGTCGTGATCATCCCTAAAAAGAAAATCTCCACCAAGGTAAAACATCAAAAGATGAAAATATGTGACCTAAGCAAAGAAAAATATGTGACCTAAGCAGAAAAGTGCTTTTGTCATGGTCTCATAAATGAATTAAGTTTAATGGCTCGTCAGGATTTGTGGCAACATAAATTAGTAGCTTTGGCAAGCTCGATCGAATTTCCATACCTCAATAGATATTGCCCTCCTTTGTCTTTCTTTGAAACCAACACACATGGGCAAATAAGAAAGGACATCTAGTATAATAAGAAACTATCTAACCTACATGTCAAAGATAATACGCCAACATAATTAAATTAAACACATATGGGATTATTGTTGAAACAAAAGATAGAAACTATTGGAATCATCCCGCAATACTATGAAATCTTATTTATATGTCTGCGAGAATCTAACAAACCCACATCCTTAATGTTGATCTGGAGAATCTGCAAGAACAATGAATTGATCACAAGGTATTAGCTTCACATGGATGTTGCTATTTAGTTTTAATCATTTGCACTCAATGTACATATAACAATATCGGTGAATCACTGTTGATCTAGATTTTATATGTTTCTAAACAAATGCCATGGTAATGTGCAATTTGTAATTTTGAGGAGAACAGAGAACCATCCATTTTACAACATCAATGTAGCATGCAAAATTCCTTTTTGTTGCTCCAAATAGTCATGTTGTTACATTTGACCGAACTGTATCTTTGATATGGTTCTTGTTTCGATTTTCCTTGTTAATGAATTTTGTCAGTCACCGCCATCGATCGCACATATTATCGACATAAGAACAACTATGATTAGAAAGAAGAGGAAAACATAGATAAAAGTAAATGCGGAGTAATATGCCATTTTAACCTCTATAAGGCTTGCAATCGATATAGTCATTGCTCGTTGATGACTGCAATCGTACCTGTTTTTATCAACTAAAGAAAAGATTCCAAGTTATTTCAGATTAATAGTTCCAGTTGGAGGTCATAGAAGTCCATAATGCTCACATGGCAAGACATCGACATGGCGGTTTCTTTTTGTGTAATTAGCGGATCGCGAGCAATAGAAAACTTGTCTGCTTCCTTGTTCACTTCCAATCTCTCTGAAAAATTTATCAAGAAACGTGAAATACTTTCATAGAAGCTTTAACAAATTACTAAGCATGCTTTCCATACTAAACTACAGGATCTGAACATCGAAGCAATAGTTGCTTGACTTGCTTCAAAAGACCATTCTGAGTTAATTGTCACTAAAGGAGACGCAAGCGCATGGCAACCTTATGAGAGCTAATTTATAAAAGCGTCCAACAAAATGTTTCCTTTGTGCTTATTAACAAAGACCGGTTTATACTATCTATAGTTGGAACTATTATTTATAATGGTGATTTCTACCAACTTGTATAATATATAGATAGTATAAAGGGTCTTCAAATCAATTAGCCATTGCATCTGAATCAATTAGCCTATTCATGGAGAGAAAAGATTTGTCAAATACAACAACCTTGGTGAAGATGCCGACGCGCACTCCATGGCGACCTTAGCGAGAAAAGGTCATCGGAAGGCGCCTTCAAGCCGTCGAACCGAGCAACCACCGAACATGGCCGACTTCTCGAGGTCGGCCAACGCTACGATCTCCCGGGGCGCGCCGCCATCCATGGCGCGGCAGTCCGGGTAGGCTCTCGAGCTTCGCCCGGTGAGCCAAGACTGAACAGTGCCTCCCTCTGTTGACCAAGCCGCGTCGTCTCCGCCGCGTCGGCATCACCGTCACCGCCTCGTCCTCGCCTCGCGCCGCCATGCAGAAGAGGTCGCCATCACCGCCGCGCCCGATGTTGATGGCGCCGCGAGGAGGCGAGGAGGGAGGAGGAGGCGGTGAGGTGGAGCACGGGAGGTGGAGGCGGGAGGAAGCGGGGAAGGGAAGGTGAGGAGGTGGGGGAGGACTTGGGGCCCGTGCCACCATCCACCTCCATGGCGTCGCCCCTATACCGCCTCCGCCACACCTCCCCATTCACCGCTGTTGTCGCTCCCCCAAGGCCCGTCTGGTTCTGCTGCTGCTCTCGCTGCTCCTTGAAGCGACGCCATGGCTTCCTGCCTGCTCACTCCTTGGGGTTAGGGTTTGGAGGCGCGAGGAAGACGGAGAGGGCCGGGATGGGGAGAGGAGGGAAAACGAGGAGGGGGGGTGGCGTCATTCTTTGGAGGGGTTAGGGTTTGGGGACGGAGGAAGACCTGCGTCGCAAGTGGGGAGGGGGTATTGGGGTGGGAAGTGGGGCCGCGCGTTAGGGCTGGAGAGTGGAGAAAAATGCACCACCGCCACCAACTGTCAATTAAAGAATAGTAAAGATTCATATCTTCTCTGATGTCAAAACAAAAAACAATTATAGTTGGTGTTTCACACTTGTATACGAGCTTCTGGTATTCATTGCTTATCTGTGGGCATTATTCCATACCGTATCGGCTGATGGGCCGATTAGGCCCCGCGAGCCAGCTTGACCCGATGGTTCGCTCGGGCTTGATGGGCCCACTACAAGAAACAGGGAAAAATTCGTGGGCCAAAAACCCACGAATTTAGGCCATAACCCACGAATTTAAGGTAAATTAAATGGGCAAACCGTCAATTTAGTTCACGAATTTAACTCGATTTAAATTAATCAATTAAATTCGTGGGTACCCATGAATTTAAATTAAATTGTGGAGTTCTTGAAAAAACCCACAATTTAATCTGTTAAATTAGTGAAATTTGAAAAAACCCACAATTTAATCTGATAAATTGTGGTGCAAAAACCCACAATTTAATCATAAATTAGTGGGCTAAAAAACTCATGAATTTAATCATAAATTGTGGCTAAAAACTCACTTTAATCTATTTAAATTCGTGGGTTGAATAAAACCCACGAATTTAACTGTTAAATTCGTGGGTTTTAAGTGGCCCACGAATTTATCAGCCATTATACAAAAAAATATATATATACATATATATCCTGGTGACTGACTACCCATCCAGCTCAAGAGTGTTTACAAATCGCTGGAGAGATCAACTCGCGACGGCTTACAAGATGAACATATATAAGGCAATGACCTAGGTCAAGAATAACAACGATCCGATGCAGAGTAGAAGGCCTCAAGCCCCCAAGCCTCCCGACGACGGGCCTCCGCTCCGCTCCGACAGAAGTTAGCCTTCTTCTGAATTTGAATCATAATTCAACAAAAACTAAGTCACTGAAATATACAAATTTTCGGCATGACCTCTCTAATAAATAGGACATCCACTCAGCAGACAAAAAAACATTTGCAGTTATAATATATAAGGACAAATTAAACAATGAGAGACCAAGAGTAGCTAGAATAACTAAGCATATATGCAAATTTCTTATGTGATGACTTCACTTCTGCTTCTGCAGTTTATGAATATCTGCAAAAGTATAATCTATTATATAAATTTTCAACTCATCCTGTGTTAAATAGCGCAAAACATATAAAGTTCCATGGACACACAAGTATCCAACAAGGCGAGTAGCATCTTAAAATGCACATTACTAGGTGCTATGATCACTTCACATCAACTTCAATCCAATGGGAAACCCTCCTTGCTATACATCAACTTCAATCTTAAAATGCACATTACTAGCTTGTTCAAGATTGCCCGCCTTGCTATACATATAAGGGACCAATGCAGAAGTTGCCGTAGATGAGCAAAGTGAAAGATCCACCGTGGGTACGAAAGTTTTGGTTACTACATATAAAAATGCTCAATTAACACATATAATGGCTATCAAAATCTCATTCGTAAGTATTATTCTAGCTCACATGATGAAGGCAAAGTGTGTATCTACTTATTTTTCTCACCTCTCCCATGTTTGAAGGAGATCCTTGCAGAACTTTGGACAGAGTTGTGCGACTTGACATATTTTCTTTCAATTATCAAGTGATCAAGGTATTTTGAACCCACGAGAGGAAACAAAGATGAGCAAAATTTAATAATTCAACTACTTCCTTTTCTAGTTATGTCTAAACATGACTAGGATAATATATCGATGGGAAGAAAACAGTATCCTAGTAGTTTATGAATACTTAACTATTTGCTAGTTTACCTCATCAAGAAGCTCGGTCCGCCTTGTCCAAATTTCTTCAATCGCAGCCAATGCCTTTTCATGCCAACCATGTTGAAGAAGCCAAGCAATATGATCTTGACATCTCTAATTAAAAGGCACAAATTATATCAAGAAAAACATCAAAAACAATGTTTTGAAGATGAAATTGGCCAATGGCCATGGATTTTGTTGCAAAGAAGGACATAAACATACATAAAATGAACAATATCAAAAGAAATTTAAATATCTAACCAACATGGCTATAATTCTTGTAGTTAAGAGAAAATTGAATATCAACAGATTACATAAGTTCTTTGGAGTGATCTGTTGTAGTAGCTATACAGTTGCATATTACAATTACATCATGTGGGCGAGAATGATTGAAATCAATGAGGTCCTCCAAGATGACAATCGAGAAAATATGCCAATGAAGGCCACCACGCCACATTTTCAAAAGGATAAATTTTACCTAACGGATTATTGCCTTGTTTCATTAGCAACTGTGAGACTTAAAGGCTAATATGAGTTCTTGTTGTTCAACATCTTAACAAACCTTGGCTTTATGACTACTATATCCTTAGGAGACACAATGTAATACAAAGGTTCATCGCCATGACCCACCGTCCACCGCATTGCTACTTCTGGATGATAAGACAATGTAATAAGGTTTCCTTGATTAGAAAATTTTGGTGAAGAAGGAAGGAAATGTTAGATTCATTGTTAGAGCACGATCCACTAAACTTTGAGAAAGGCGCGTGAGCAAGAGCATAATCCTTTGCCTTATAGTGTTCATAACCATGAATAGGTAGAGCATCTGTAGTAAGTTCATCATGAGGCCCAAGCCTCCGGCGACGAACCTCCGCTCGCTCAAGCCGAAGTTAGCCTTCTTACGAATTTGGATCATAATTCAATACATCCCCTTTAACATAAACATAACACCAACCAGAAATAACTAATAGTTACGAACAATTTGAGATAAAGTTTTGGGTCTAGGTGCAACTGTGAGTCTGAATCATTTCTCTATCTTTCTAGCAAATGTACTATTAGAGAAATACTTTAATCCTCGAGGAGAAAATCCCATCTTATTCCAAATTGCGTACCATATATACTCAGTCAGAAACGAGCAGCAATTGTAATTACATACGACATGGAGATAAGAGTTATCAAGTTATATACCTTAAGCCAAGAATACTGATCCACTAAGTCACAGAAATATACAAAAACTAAGTCAGAGAAATATACAAAATTTCGGCATGACCTCTCTAGTAAATAGGACATCCACTCGTGAGACAAAAAACATTTGCGGTTATAATATATATATCAATCTCTCAAACCAAAAGAAGACATTCTAGCAGATCCTTAGATAATCAATCTTATTCAACACAACCATCTTCACATTCAATCTTATTCAACACATCACAATAAGTCCATCACAAGATTCAAGAGTATTACTCCACAACGATAATAGTACCCATCGCCTTCTTGTAGACAATCCGGTATATCGTGCAAGCCTCGGTGAACACATCGTCGAGGTTTCTTGGTGTTCAAATTCAGCAGCGTTGTAGAGCATCTGCAGGTTAACAAACCATTTCTGAATGTTGGTAGAATCCTCAGGTATGCTGTTCTTCAGTAAGATTGCATACTTACAAGCTTGTACTTTTGGTAGAGTTCTTCAAACTTTTTCTTCTTTTTTTTTTATCCAATGGGTCAATCAAGAGTTTACTTGTCTCTCAAGTACTCATCATAGTGGCATTTCCAGACGTAGTTGCATTCTCGAGATGCTTCTCTCTTGGTGAAATGTGGGAGCAAAAGATATGTCTGGTTTATTGCTAAAACAAGACAACCTCTATAAACAAGCATTGTTAGTTTATTGCTAAATGATCACAGTCAATATGGAAAGGATATTCTCGGCACCACCCCTTCTCATTAGCTCTTTCAATCTCTCTCTCCAATCTCTGAAGTTCCGTATCAATCCACTAAAAAAATATACCAGTTATGAAGCTTTTCCCATTTATCTGCATGTATTTTTATTCAAAATATACCAGAATAAAGATTAAAACGAAAGTCATTTCATAGTCCACTTACATGATTTACTATGTCCGCATGTACACTTGTCACTTTTTCCTCCAATTCAGCCTACCAAAAAGTGCAAACTCAGAACACAAAAAGAGGAGCTTAGCATATCCACATTAGATGCTCAAGTAAATCAAGATACTGAGAGAGACTGAATGAACCATCTTTAAGTATTTCACAGCTAAGAGAAACTGAGAAGCAAAAACTGGCAAACAAGCTGGCATATATGGTAGCAAATGAACAAGGAGCTAAAAAAAAGCCTTGGACCTATCACTTGGTTCTAGCGAAATGTGGGAAAGCTAATTTCAAGCAAGTCGTTATCTTGACAAAAGTTGTACAATATTTTTTTCCTTGCTTCCTTTTTACATATAAGCACATCCACAATAACGCTTTTGTGCACCATCGACATTAATACTGAATAGAGAGAAATGAGAAACTTTCCTTTTTCATATTAGGATACTTGTTCCGCACCATGCCAACAGGATAAGTGTACTGAGAGGCAGCTCGTGAGAACAAAATGAAAAACATTAAGGTCGTGTGATCATGAGATATGAACTTACGCCTCCATCAATTGTCTTATTTCTCGATTCAGAAATTTTGGTGCCAAGCTTTGGTAAACCAGCCCTTAGTTCTTCAAGAGTTATTGTCCCGTGTTATCGGTATCCAGGGATTTGAACATTTCTCTTAAGCCCACTATCTCTTCCTCTCACAGGTTCTCTGCAACAACCTAATTATAACAAAAGAAATGAAAGGATTTATCATGTATTGCCAGTGTTCAAAAAGGCGGCAAAAGGCGACGCCTAGGCGCCGCTTAGGCGCTAGGCGGCGGCCCTCCGCCTCGCCTTGGCACAAAATCGTGCTCTAGGCAGAGGAGCCTCGGCGGACGGACGCTGCAGACGCGCAAGCGTAAAAGGCGGGTGTAGGCGGGCTCTGAGTAGGGTGGGTATTCGGGAGAGCTCGAGGGAGCCAAGGAGGAGGGCAGGCGGCGCCGAGGCATCGGCCGTCGCCTGATGGGGAGTTCGAGGGAGGAGGGGCTAGAGGGCAAGCGGCACCAAGGGAGGAGCTTCAGGCCCTCAGCTTGGTCTCAATGATTTGTGCAAACTAATGTGTTGCACTTAGTCTCAGTGATAAGAGCTTCCAATGTAGGAATGGGGTATAAATCAATAAATGGGGGACAATTCTACTAAAATGTGGCTTTTGTTAGCTCGAAGATTAGTTATGGTTCAATGTGTAGATTGTAGAAGGCACCAAGCAGTAGAAAGTATTCAGGAAAATTAAGTTTATTTAATAGCTGGTGCTTGTTTGCGATTTCCGCCTAGATGCGCCTAGGCGCCGCTTAGGCGGGCTAGGCGCTAGGTAGTGGGCCTCCGCCCGCCTACTGCCTAGCGCTTTTTTGAACCTTGTGTATTGCAGACTAGACTGCTAAGACAAAGGAAAAAATCTTTTAAGTTCAGATCATTTGGTTACCTTCAAGGCAAGCTTCTTAAGCTTGTTCATTGCCCTGAACTGCTTCATTCTACCAATCACTGTAATATCAAGTGGTTTATCCGAGGCCTCTCCATCCTCTCTAATCCATGGATGGTGCGTATGCTTAATGTATTAGATTAAGACACCATGTGCGCATAAAGACAAGAATGAAGATTCAGATTATAGAGACAGCATAAACAACTTTAACAAATAGAAGTAGGTGCATTTCCAATCATACACATGAGGAAATCAATCAGAGAACCAAGATTGCCAATGAATGGGAGAGGTGAGTCGATAATAGAGATATACTCAGAATTTCAGCAGATGAAATCGCTCCTTTGGGTCTTGCTTTAGCATCCTCTTGACCAAGTCTTTTATGCCATTAGATATTGAAGGCCGAGGATTGGATGAGAAATCAATATGACCTCATAAAACAAAGATCAAATATACCATCCTCATTCTCTCGTAAAACAAAGGGAGCAAAGAACACGAAGTGTTCATGTTAGGATAATGCTATCAAAATCTGATTGTTGCTAGGAGCACCAAAACTTACCTGCCCAGAAAGGAGGAACGCCAGATAGAAGGATGTAAAGGATATAAGGCTTTTAACATGATAGTAACACTCTTTGAATTTTTAAAAATTCATACATCTTGAAAATCATCTAAAATTTTTATGAGAATATTATCGATATGTCAGGACCATCCACAAAAAATTTCAAAATTTTATAACCTCGTTTGTTCTAATTTTCATTCAGTTCAAACTTGCTGGTCAGCGTTTTATCAGGACAGTAGAGATGTTTGAATTTTTAAAAATTCCTTAAATTTGATAATCATATGAAATTTTTATGGAAATATCATCAATGTGAACAGCCACCCACCAGCCACAACCTGCCACCTATCCAGCAACGTGGAGGGAGGAAAGCATGCATGCCCTCCACCTACACACCAGCCCATGGTTTTCCTAGTCCTAACTCTAGTTTTCACTCTTCAGGACCTCCCCAAATCGACATTCAAGGCACGTGTGTGCACACACACACAACACACACGTATATATATTTTTACACACACCATCCACCAACTATCACCTAGCAACTTCCCAACCTCACCATCTTTTGCTACCAGCCGAAGTGGTGGTGCAGCAGCTGTCCCTCTTTCCTGCCACTCCTGCAACCTGCAATGAGAAAGGTGCCAATCATCAAAGATCTAATTGCCTTGCTTTGTTTATATGAAGTAATGATGAATGGTGGTAGAAATTAAGATTTGCTAAGCATGATGTTGTGCAACCAATAAAATGAATAGTGCAGTATCATAAGTTCAATATGGAATGAAAGTGAGCATTAGGATTCAACAACATAGTCTTATACAAAATATCATGACCAATACATTAACGATAGCATATATTCACTATGGTGATAGTCAATTTCTAATATACTCATTCGAAAGAAATCAGGCAAGGTCAAGTTCATTCTCTATCTTAAGCAAGAAAACACAAAGCCTCAGTTCACATATCTCTATTACTAGATTACAACCCATCGACATCCATCAACTGTCTAGATATTCATGCTCTGTTAATCACAATAAGCAAAGACCAAATATCTAGCTCATACACAAATAATCACAAGAGAATGCCAGTATATGAAATCTAATGCTAAACATCTCTAGCTCACAATCGATTTGAACATAAATCACATCATAAAACCTACAACTAATGCCGACTCAGTCTGAAAATGGATTTAATAATACACTAGTAATACATGGGAAGAGGCCAGGCACTTAGCTTGTGGGAGCAAGGGGGGAGCCAGCCAGAAAAGGAGACAATCACCATCTCTTCTTCCCCTGCCACTTCCACTCTTCTCTGCAGAAAAAGATGCCCAAGTTTTAGTTGAGTACATTACCCTTCATTACCATTCAGTAGTAGTAAAAATTAGTCACTCATACGGCGCTATGGAGCTGAGGTGGACATATGGAGTGGCGGTCCTCGTAGGCGCCCCTGAGCTCGACGATGTTACGGAGGAGCTTTCAAGCGTCTTGGGTCCGAGCGATCAGCGAGCTGCTTGGCGCCACGAAAGAGAGGGAGGCGAGGCGGGCCAGAGCGAAGTGGGCTGGCATGGGCGAAGTGAGAGGGTGGGAGGGTGCGGGCAAGCAAGGCGACGGCGAAGCAAGCGAGGCGGGGCGGTGGTGCTGGTCACAGGAGAGCGGTCTTGCGGGTGCGTGAGAGCGAAGACAGAGAAAGACGCCCGCTCAGCTAGCCCTAAGTTCTTGCATAAATTCGTGGGTGCTGTTTTGGCCCACGAATTTAAATAAATTCGTGGGTATTATTATATCCCGTCGAATTTAAATGCATAAATTCGTCGGTATTTTTTTGGCCCACGAATTTAATTAAATTCGTGGGTTTTTAATAAACCGACGAATTTAAGTACATAAATTCGTGAGTATTTTTTTGGCCCACGAAATTAAAAAAACCCACGAATTTTTCACTGTTTCTTGTAGTGGCCTCTGAGCCCATCCTTCCTTTAAAAATATTCATAAACAAATGTTAAATTCCAAACGGTGGTTAAAATATTCCAGAAAATTGTTTTTAGGTTCATGGGCTTCTGTAAATTTTCTAGCCCATGCTCTAGTTTTATTTCCTAGTTTTATGCCAAGATCTATATGTTCTAAATATTTATTTTCTGTTATTTAAGTAATTCCAAAAATTGCTCAGTAATTAACTGAAATGTTAGAAAATTATGGAAATAATCGAGCTAATAAAATGGTTTTGGGCTTGAAGGCATAAGCGGTTGGATCTTTGTTTCCTATTTTAAAGGAACGGATACATGACAATTGGTGTCTAAGGAAAACACACATGAGACTAGGTTTCTTAATTGGCGTTCGGAATCGAGAATTGCTCCCTCCCTCATGTGAGTTCTCGGGACGGGTTGACCTGGCCAATAGTCGTTGACGAATGCATTCATTACATGATTTCATACCCAACCAACAAGAATTACATAATATGTAATTATTATTATGCCAGGTTTATTACACGTTGAAGTTTATTCTTCTGTTAATTAGTAATTCTGAAAATTTCTCAATAATTAGCATAAAAAATTAGAAAAATCCTAGAAAATCTGTGATAATTATCTACTGAATAGATATAGACCATACTTTACTGATTCAATAGCAATCATGCAAAATAATATTTTACCTGAAGTAAAATCTTTGTTTTGTTTGTATATAGGATATGTCTGACATCGCAAATAAAGAGTTTGTTGAGCTTGCCTTAAATGGCAGTAACTACCTCACTTGGGCAATGGATGCCAAGATCAACTCGATAGCCCGATCTCTTAGAGCCACAATTTTTCAGCCTGAAGCTGGTGCTCCTGCTCTCTCTAAAGCTGCTAAGTGTGCAGCTCTGCACTTCCTGAGGCACCATCTCCATGTGGACCTGAAGGCCGAATATTTGATGAAGGAGGACCCGCTGGCCCTATGGAATTCCCTAAAGTAACTGTCAGGGATTGGGCAATCTCCGTAAATGATTGCTGTACTCCGGCCGACCATGGCTACCCTCCCGAGCATGCTCGCTCGGGGGGAGTGCGGTCGGCAGCCAAGTCTAAAAAGAACCTCGGGGCCGACCAAAGGACGGAGCACAGTTCATGAAGACGACGTGGCATTAAATTCTCACCGGCCCAAAGGACTATACGGCCATGTTCCAAGCCCACTACGCCCACGTCACGGTATGGCAAAAAGCGAAGGAACAGTTGAACCCACGTCCGGCACAGTGACAACCCGTTATTCTGTAATAAATGCTGCAAGACTGTAATGGCCTATAAATACCCCGCCGCGTGTAATGTAGGCTCTCTCTCTCGCTACCTGGCTTTTCGATTAGGCAACACGCATCAGAAGAACACCGAATCAAACCCTACAGAGCGCGTAAGGCAAAGAGAGAGGCTCTGAGCCCCCGAGCAACCACCTTGTAACTCACTCCCTGAGATTAGTAAAGCTACTGGACGTAGGGCTGTTATCTCCCCTGCGAGAGGCCCGAACTAGGATAAAAATCCTTTGTCCCTTGTCTCCTCCCGATCATCCTAACCCGGCTCGGCAGGCCCTCGGACGCTATAATCCCCGCGGAAAAGGGGCCCGTGTTGATCCCTCATTCAACAAGTAAGCTCGATGGGGGACCGATTCTGAATCGTCGATAGTAACGATATAACCAGCAAAGATCCGTTCTGTTGCCAGAAGCACAACGTGAATGGACCCTCCTACGCTTCCAAGATTTCAAGTCAGTGGCAGCGTATAACTCTGCCATGCACAAGATTGTTGCCAAAGTAGCATTTTGTGACCAGAAGATCACAGAAGCTAAAAAGATTGAAAAGACTCTGTGCACATTCCACCCCAATATGAGAATACTGCAGCAACAGTATCGTCATGCAAAGTACTAGAAGTACTCTGAGCTGATAAGCGTTCTGCGAGAAGTAGAAAAGCATGATGAACTTCTAATGAAGAATCATCTAGTCCTACCTAATAGGAGTCATGCATTGCCTGAAGCACATGCAAGCGCTCAACAGGATAGCAATAGCCGAGGTTGCAGTAAGGGCCAAAAACAGAAAGGGGATAAATGGAAAATGACAAAAATCATAAAGGAAGAGGTAAATCCCAGTGGAAAATAAAAGAAAATGGATCAGATCGCTTCCAGAAGAAAGGACCAACAAACAATGCTACTGATCCTAAACAACCATGCTATAGGTGCGGATGTACTGGTTATTAGTCACGTACATGTCGCACCCCAAGGCATTTGGTGGAGTTGTACATGAAATCAACTAGGAGATTCCAAAAGAATCAAGGGAATAAGGCGGAGGCACATTTCACTTCTCAACCTGTTGTTGACAATAAAATTGAGTTCGATAATGATCAAGTCTTCGACCCCCAGAGAAGAATTCAAGAAGGGCCTCCTTGGTTATGGTGATACTCCCATGGAAGAGGATGACCTTATTGGGGATGAGCTAAAAGAATTCTAGAAGAATAAAGATGAGTCACAGGAGGATGATATAAATGATTTATATGGAGACATGGAGTAGTCTCTCAGTTTTTCCTTTAGAGTTGATGTTGTATTATTCTTTAGAGTCTCCTTAAGAGCCTCATTTATCAGTTTAGTCTTTGTGTTCCCGAATGAACAATGGTCTACGCTCCTGTTGAACGATTATCAGTCAAATTTTAATAAAGTGTGATTTTTCCAAGATATTTATTAAATCATGCTATGCTTATTCTATATTATTTGTTCCCGATGCAACAAATGTTTGATTAATTTTACTTGTTTAATATAGAACTCCATGAATAATCTAATGACGGAGGAGGAAATCTGTCTTGTAGACAGTTGCACCACAAATACGATTCTTAGGGAAACTAAATATTTTTAGACATTGATTAAGAAAACTGGAAATATTATGACCATCGCCGGAAGCGATGCTCTTATTGTTAGCCTTTGGAAGAGCCATCATAGTTCTCCTATAGGCACTTTCGTATAATTATAGAGAATGCCCTATTATACCCTGAGTCCAGTCGCACTCTTCTAAGTTTTAAAGACATCCGTCTAAATGGTTTCCATATAGAGACTGAAAATGAGGATGGTACTGAATACCTACTCATGATCAAGTTTGACGGGTGTAATAAACGTATGGTTGAAAAACTTTCTTTCTTCTCCTGAAGTTTATGTTGCGATGAAAACCATAGTTAAAACCCCAGAATTATTTAAGATCTGGCATGATCATCTGGGTCATCCTGGGTTAAATATGATAAGAAGAATAATAAATAATTCTGCTGGCCATAATATAAAAACTACACCATTCCTAAACCTGGTATTTTTATGTGCCATGCATGTACTAAAGGAAAGCTGATAGTGCGTTCCTCTCATCTTAAAATTAGGGAAGAATCACTGAATTTTTTGGAGAGAATTCAAGGTGATATCTGTGGACCAATTCAGCCCCTGTCGGGCCTATTCAGATATTTTATGGTGCTAATAGATACTTCTACTAGATGGTCCCATGTATGTCTCTTATCTACTAGGAACCATACCTTTGCTAAATTAATTGTCCAAATCATTAAATTAAGAGCCTCATTTCCAAAAGAAAGGATTAAATCTATTCGAATAGACAATGCTGGTGAGTTTACTTCAAAAGCATTCAATGATTATTGTATGGCTTTAGGCATTAACGTAGAGCATTCTGTACCTCATGTCCACACCCAAAATGGCCTTGCAGAGTCATAATTAAGAGAATAAAGCTTATTGCTAGACCACTCTTGCAGAATTGTAGGTTATCCACCAGTTATTGGGGCCATGCAGTGCTGCACACTGCATCATTAATTTAACTCAGACCAACTGCATACCATAAAATTTCCCCCTTGCAGCTAGTCTGTGGGAAAGAACCAAGTATTTTCCATCTGCAAAAATTTGACTGTGCTGTATACGTGCCAATCTCTCCACCACAGCGTACCACCATAGGACCTCACTGGAAGTTGGGAATCTATGTAGGTTATGAATCTCCGTCAATAATTAAATACCTAGAGCCTATAACAAGGGATTTGTTCACGGCTCGATACGCTGATTCTATTTTTGATGAGGATAATTTCCCGGCATTAGGGGGAGATAAGTACCACATTGAAGAATGCCGGGAAATAGATTGGAATGCTACTGGCATTCAATCCTTAGACCCACGCACTAAAGAAGCCGAGCTTGAAGTTTGGAGGATAATAAGTCTGTAAAAATAGCCGATAACCTGCCAGATGCCTTCATTGATCATAAGGGAGTGACAAAATCTCATATACCTGCAGTAAATGCACCTGAAAGAGTGGAAATACCCCAGAAGGTTATTGAACCCACTCTTGCCCCTTATGGCAAAAAGAGAGGGAGGCCTCCAAGTGCACGGGAATAGTTGAAAATGAGAAATGGAGAACCGAGCAAATGAGATCACTACCTGAAATAGTTGAAAAAGTTCAACCTGTTGTTGAGAAAATCCCTGAAGTGAGCCATCCTGAAGATGGTAATCTCCCTGAAGTGAGCCATCCTGAAGATGGAAATCCCAGTGAACATTTGCGCGCACAATCTGACGCTGGAAAATCGGAACACCTAGACTCCTTCATTGTGGGAAATCACGAGGAGCTGGAAGAAATAAATGAAGAAATATCCACCAATTATGTGGATTTAGGATAATTATATAAAAGAAAGACTACAATTGTCGATATTTATTGCGCCTCCAAAATTGCTAAAACTCTTGAACTGGATCCAGAACCAAACTCCATGGTAGAGTGCTAGAAGCGCTCAGATTGGGTCAAATGGAAAGAAGCAATTGAGGCGGAATTGCACTCGCTTAATAAAATGAAAGTATTCGGTCCTATTGACTGGACACCTCCTAAAGTATTCCCGATAGGATCAAAATGGGTTTTCATCCGGAAGAGAAATGAAAACAACGAGGTGGTGAAATATAAAGCGAGGCTTGTAGCACAAGGATTTACGCAGAGACCCGGCATCGATTACGATGAAACATATTCTCCTGTAATGAGTGGAATAACGTTCCGATATCTAATATCAATGGCAGATGGCTTAAATTTAGAAATGTAGCTGATGGATGTGGTGACCGCATATTTATATAGGTCACTGGATTCAGACATTTATATGAGAGTCCCTGAAGGAGTCAAAGTCCCGGATCATAATAATCGCAACTTGTATAGCGTCAAACTGCAGAGATCGCTATACGGATTAAAACAGTCGAGAAGAATGTGGTATAACCTGCTTAGCAAGTTCCTCCTGAAGAAGGGATATGCCAATAATGATGATTATCCCTGTGTGTTCATAAAGAAATCCCAGAATGGATTCTGTATCATCTCAGTATATGTTGATGATCTGAATATCATCGGAATCACAGAGGAGATAAAGGAAGCTGGTGCTTACCTCACGACGGAGTTTGAGATGAAAGATTTGGGTAAAACCAAATTCTGCTTAGGCCTGCAGCTAGAGCATTTCCCAGAAGGAATTATTGTTCACCAGTCTTCCTATACCCGGAAGGTATTGGAGAGGTTTAATATGCACATCCCTTGAAAACCCCCATGGTCGTAAGATCCGTCGAAGTGGATAAAGACCCATTCAGATCGAGGATAGAAAATGAGGAAGTCTTAGAACCTGAAGTCCCATATTTAAGTGTTATTGGAGCACTCATGTACCTTGTGAACTGCACAAGGCCTGATATTGCATTCGTAGTGAATTTGCTAGCAAGACATAGTTCAGCTCCAACCAGAAGACATTAGGCTGGTGTAAAGACTGTACTAAGATATCTCCAAGGTACTCTAGATCTTGAGTTGCTTTTCTAGAAGAACCGAGACTCGACCATGGTGGGGTATACGGATGTTGGCTATCTGTCTGATCCTCACAATGCCAAATCTCAGGCTGGTTTTGTGTTTCTCTGTGGTGGTACAGCTATTTCCTGGCGGTCTTGTAAACAGACTTTGGTAGCAACTTCTACCAACCACTCAGAGATTATAGCTGTAGGCGTATTCCATTGGACATGCCCGAGTCTACAGACCGGGTTTGGTTCAGTAGGAGGGCGTCTTCGTGGCTGGCAAACCCTAACGAGTGAAAACCTTAACGACTCCCACACGAAGGATTCCGGAGCCTATGAACTAAGATGACACAAGGATTTTTACCCAGGTTCAAGCCCCCCATGCCCAGGGTAATAGCCTTACGTCCTGCTAGATCTTTTATAGAGTGTTTGAAGCTAGTACAGAGCTCTCAGGTTGCAAGTTCTTCTAGCTCTCCGACTGATCTCTCCTTCTTGTCTCTCGAATGTCCGTCCCCCCTCCCCATGCACCAGAGTGCCCTTATATAGGCCAGGCCAACGGGAGTAGGTAAAAGGGGGGTCATCATGCCGATCTCCATACATTTATTACTCCTTCCCGTGTTGTCCCGTTCATCCAGTCTCATTAAATGCCGCGATTGGCCGCCTTGTCCGCTGGGATCGACCCTTTGTGACGGTAGGTGAGAGGCGCCAGAGAGGGCTTGTAGCATAATTCCTCATAATCAATGGACTGACCTGGCGAGAAGCTGCCGCTAAGCAGTACGATAGGGAAGGAGACTTGAGGTGAAGCCACCTTTTTGCCTTGCGCGGATGAGCAGGCGTCCTCGCCCACTGCCGCCCGACGCCACGTGGCCGACACGGCTTGTGGGCGTGCTTTCCCACCCGTCGCCAAAGCCGCCACGTGATCTGGCGCCGGGCGGCGAGGCGTCTCGCCCGCTGCTGCCCGGCAACGCCACGTGGGCGACACTGCTTGTGGGGCATGCTCGCCCACCGCTTTGCTAGGCCGCCACGCTGAACCGGGCACCGGCGGCGAGCGTCCGCACCACTGCCGCCCGAACGCCACGTGGCCGACACTGCTTGCGGGCGTGCTCGCCACCGCCTACCAAGCCCGCCACGCGGCCGGGCGCCGCAGCGAGCGTTCGTGCCCACTGCCGCGCCCGACGCCACGTGGGCGACACTGCTTGCGGGCGTGCTTTCGCCACCGCTGCCGAGCCGCCACGTGGGCGGGCGCCGCGGCGAGCGTCCTCGCCCACCGCCGCGTCGAGCGCCACGCGGACCGCATTTGTGTGACGGAGAGGGTACCCTAAGCGTAAATCTGACAAGAGCCGGGCCCGCCCTGGAACACGTGCCAAATCCTTTTGGGGCCTTCATTAAATGTTGGTGCGTTCTCGGGCGGGGCCACCACTCATGAGGATGTGACCGCCTCGGTTCCCTCCCGCATCTGCTGATTTTTCTCGTGACCCGAAACGGCGCACGATCTTGTCTCTTCACGAACTGTCGGTATGGGCTGTGTATATATAGATACATATATACCAAGCGGTTTACACCTTCTGCTTTCTTGCGCACTTCAACTTTTCGCTCTTTCGTCTTCCTTGCTCAAAACCTTTAGCATCCTACTGCTTCCATGGTGCCCCACATTCCTACCTCCACGGTTGATGCCACCAAAGTGGCATCGATCTCCATCATCGCGCCCGAGGGCACTCTCCACGTCTGGGCGGGGACGCCCACGCCGCGCTGCCTCTCCAACAAGATCGTCATCCACATTTGGGCGCTAATGGCGGGCCTGGTGCCGCCATTTTCCGATTTCTTCCTCACCGTCCTCTATTTTTACGAAGTCCATCACATTCACCTCACCCCCAACTCCATCGTTACCCTTTCCATCTTCGCACACCTCTGTGAGATGTTCATAGGGATGATGCCGAATCTTCCACTTTTTCGCTACTTCTTCCTTTATCGCGGTTCCTCCGACGACGAAGTGGTGAGGAGTTGCTATTTCCGCCTCCGGGACGGATTGGCCTCCCGCTACATCTCCTTCCAGCCCAAGTCCAACTGGAAGGCGTGGCGCAGCGACTGGATGTACATTGGCGACGACAGCGGAGTCAACGCCCTGGAGGTGCTCGTCGGGGCAGCGGAGGCCTCCGAAAACTGGAACTCGCCCGTCAAGGAGACGGCGGAGCTCCTTGCAATGGCGGCCCGCAACAACAGATCGCGGACGCCGCCGACCGGGCGCCAGTGGCGGGACTGTGTGGTCGGAGGATCGGCCCTCTCCGTCGGCGTGCTTCCCGCATGGCGATAGACATCGGCGGCGACGGCGTGAACGCGACGTACCGGCCGTAAGTCTTTATTTTTCCTTGGCTTCTTTCGCATGGGAGCATCTTTTGTTAGCACCCTACCAACCAACAACTTAGCTTTTCGCTTTTGTCTTCGACTAGGCGCGGGAAATTTGGAGGGGCAAGCTGTCGCCAGATGGCTTGCCGGATTGCTGCCGCCGACCCCCAGCGGCCTGGATTTTCCTGCTGCGGCCCAGCCTATCGCCGACTTGAAGCCCACTGAGCGCCTGTAGATCGTCAGGCAGCTCCCACCGATGGACTCTCTTCGACCATGCAGTCTTGCCGCCTTGTGTCCTTTGGTGATCGAGGACGTCGCCGCCGCCGTCAGACGCGTAGCAGCGGCGCTTCGCTCGAGACGCCTCGGGCCCGATCACAAGAAGGCCCGCACCATGGGCGAACTTCGGCGCCGCCGGCTCAAAATGGCGGCGCCGCTTAAGGCGGCGACACGAGCCGCCCCAACCTGCGCCAGCTCGGCGGCTTCATCTTCTGCGCCGGCGCCACCACCATTAGCGCCAGCACACTGCCGGTCTCACCTCCTCCTCGGCCGCACCGCCGCCATCTCAGCGCCTCCTCGGCGCCCGGCTCCTTCAACCCACGGAGCCCGCGCCACCGCTCAACAGGGCGGGCTTGCACTCCCGAACCGCCTTGGTGGAGGGCAGCGGCGGCGCATCGTCTTCCGCGGCACGGGCGGTCGAAACCTCCGCCCAGGCGCCGCCAGCCACCGCCACCGAAGGGGTCGAGGTGGGCGGCCCTAGCGCTAGCGCCCCCGGTTGTCTCGCCCCCCGCGCCGCCATTGCACCTGCAGCCCGCTTCGTGGAGCTCTTCAAAGAGCTGGGTGAAGCGCATGCAGCGCTGGGCACCATCCTCTCCATGGCCGCCAGGCACGAGGCCCAGACGGCCGCAACTACTAGCGCCACGGCGTGAAGGAGCAAGTCTTGTGCGCGGAGACAGAGATGGCGCAGAGAGGGAACGCGCCGCCACGCAACAAAGAAAGGAGAGGGCCGAGGCGGCGCTGAGGCACTCGGAGTCTGAGTCCTTCCGCCTGCGGCGCAACCTCGCCACCATACTCCAGAAGAACTTCCGCCGCATGAAGAGGTACCTGGAGCCTCTGGGGGTGAACCTTCGTGATCCCATGGATGACTCCGCTTTGCAGTACGCCCATGCGACCCACCAGGTCGCAGAGGCACTTCGGGAGCTGCCCACCGCCCTGGCCGCCCACTCCACTAGGGAGGGGCGAGAAGTAGCGGTCATGACCGCGACGCACGTGCTCGCCTGCTGCGCCAGCCGCGACGCCGCCGATCAATAGCGCGGTGGTGGCGTTGAAGGACCTTGACGGCGGCAGAGTCTTGTATTCTTGCCGAACAGTGGTCGGACAACAGCGGTGAGCAGCCAATCCCGGACGTCTCGACGCCGTTGGCGGAGGAAGGCGGAGGCGCTGGTGACATTGACTTCGGCGATGAGTGAAGGGCTGGGCAGCCGCTTCACTTCTTTTGTTTTACTTCTTTTTGTTAAACTGCTTGCAGTCACAAACACTTGGGCTAATTTTGGTGTAATGGATGCTTCCTTCTTTAGCGTTACCTGTGTGTTTATCCATCATGCGTAATTCGCTTGGTTGAACCGCTGGGCGGCCAGTTTTTAACCTGGCCGGAACGCCTGACGAACACCTAGGTTAGGGCAGCGTTCCGGAATCCCGCCAGTAGTCCCATGTAGTCGCTGCGAACATAGGCATAGATCATGCAAGTCATACAGGACTTAGGCGAGGATGACCTTAAGCCCAGCAAGCTATGCAAAATGTAGTCCAGTCTTAGTGTTAGGTTTTTGTGCTAGATTGTCGCTGGTTCGAATCCCTTCGGAACTCAGATCCCGATGATCTCCTGGAACCGTGCTGCAGCGTAGCGCGGCGAGGCAACAGGATTCCGGGAGTGGTTTTAGGCCATCAGTACTCGACGGTGACAACCAGCGATTCTTCAAGGAGCCAACCCGAGGCATGCGAGCCGTGCTTGAGTACTGTGCCAAACTCGCACTCCGGTCATCTGCCATTGCTGGACGCCAACACTGAGCGCTTTCTTTTTATCATCAAGGGGCCGTTGGTTTCCGACGCCCGCGACAATCACGCATAGCTTGGTCCATCTTAGTGCATACACATAAGGAAGTGGTCAAAAATGCAGCACGAAGCACTTATCTTGCTTATATGCCGCTGGGCGACCAGCTCTGAGCGCCGGGCGACCAGCCCCCAAGCACCTGGGCGACCAGCGACCAGACCAGCCCCAAGCACCCGGACTTACAAGAGAGGGCTACCGAGGACATCAACCCGGAGTGTCCGGACTAAATGTCCGGATACTCCGGCCTGACCCACTCGGCCAGAAGTATCCTTTTGATGAAAATGCAATGAATAAAAATTCTTTTGCAATACAATTTTCATTCTTTGAGCACAAATATATCCTAGAAGCGATTTCCCGACGTATCCCTCTTAATAGAACGGCTATCCTTAGACTCAATGAAATAGAAGAATTACAATAAGAGTCTTGATGCCGGTCTTCCAAATTTTAAATATGGTGGGGATCTCCAATCGCTTTCCCTTAAGGATATAATCTTGATCTCTGCATGGATTCTCATTTAAACATTAGTATTTTTAAATTGTGTTGTCATTAATCACCAAAACTCCAAAGGGGGCCTAGATGCACTTTCAATCTCCCCCTTTTTGGTGTATTGATGACAACACAATTTATGATTTAAAGGAAATGATAGAAGGTTTAATTTGAATTTTGAATGCAAAACATGTAGTAGAGCTCCCCCTAAGTGTGTGCATTAGAGGATCAAATGCACATACTTAGTGAGAATTTTGCAAGAGCTCCCCCTATATCTTTGCATTCAAGGGATCAACAATAGAAATAAGTAACATATTGCATCAATTAGATAAGCCAGACAATAATAAGCAAATAGATTGAACTAAGAAAATAGCAGGTCCACAATGCAAAGTAAAAATAACAAGTTCAGTTCACAGGGCAACCACACACTGAAAAGCAAGATAAACAGATAAACAACCAAAGCGACACGACAAGCTAAACTAAACTCTCCCCCTTTGGCATCAAGACAACCAAAAAGGAAGTGCCTAGGGTAGAAGATCACTAAATCACGGGGGGTGGATAATCATCCTCCTCATTTGCCTCGTCGGCCCCATCATCACTTTACTGAGATCTTTGAAAATTTGAAGACCAAAGAGCTGCTGAGTGGCAGAGTCCACTGTAGGTCCGTCAGACGACTCCTCTGACTCACTAGCAGGAATGTCCTCGCCTTGCTGGCGGTGATAAGCACGGAACTCCCTGCGATGCTCACGGATCTCCTGGCGAGTCTCCTTGACCTGAGTCGCGACATCCTGGCACAGACAGAAAAGACAGTTGAGCATCCTCTTGATGGTGTCTCTGCTGGAGCTAGGAGAGCTTGGAGGAGAAGTCAGAGTCTGCTAGAGTTGGTGGTGCGAAGAACTCGCCCCGGAAGGTCGACCGGGGATCTTGACCAACAGGAGCACTTTCGGGCGGCGGCTGCGCAGTGAAGGAGCTCGGACCTTATACGACAGATGCTCCACGTCCTTCATGAACTCGAGACCCGTGACATGATCAATAAGGGCCATGATATAGGGAGCGTACCCGCAGCTGCTGACATTGCTCAAAGAGTTGTATCGGATCGCTTCCCAAAGAAAATCCATCACATCAAAGCCATGAGTGCGCTCCACCAAATGAAATAGCAAGTTATGCCATAGGAGTTGATTGACGACGCATCTCCTTCCTTAGGCCAAAGAGTGACCAAGCATCCGGAGAAGAACAAGCAGTACATCCTTCAAACCCTTGATGGTCCCCACAACAAAGCGCTGCGATGGATCATACAAGGCCTCAATCTGATCCGGAGTCATAGCCTTCTTGGCATGAAGCTTCGCATCACCATCATGTGACCTCAACTGCAAGACGCGAGCAAAAGTCCTCTTGGTGGCCACATACCATATCTCATCATCATCCACCATATGGCATCACAGGTCTTATCAAAGTCTGAGTGGAATAGAATTGCATGATTACCTCATCATTCCAAGAGTGACGAAAGCTCATGATGTTCTTCACATAATGGCGCTCGCAAATTTGAATGACCTCATCAAAGACAGGATTTTGAGCGTCTGCCATGTATTCCCAGTCAATGGTCTTCATCTTCATGACAGGATGCTTCATAGGGTAAAGGACGGTCTGATAATAATCTGAATGAAATTTATTCCAGAAGCGTGTGTCCACATACTCATCCTGATGGAAATCCAGTGGATCCTTATTCCTTTGTTCCACAATTGCCTTGCCCTTTCCTGACCCAACTCTGTAATCAACCTCTTTGAGGCGACTCATCAGTCCAGGATATCTCCAAACCGGCAAACTCTTCTCAAGGGGACCAATAACCTCCCTCGACTCCTGAAACTGCTTCTTCTTCTGCTCGCGGAGTCTTGCATGAGTGTCAGCGGGATGTTCCTCGGCAGCTTGAGGAGATGGAGCAGTAGGAGATGCGGTGAGCAGATTGGCACGGCCCTGGCTAACCTTCCTCGCAGTATGTCTTTGTCTCTTAGAAGAGCCAGGCACAGGAGATGAAGGAGGGTCATCGGAGAGACGCTTGCCAGAACCGGAACCTCCCTAGGAAGAAGCCATCTAAGAGGAAACAAGGAATAAAGTGAAAAAGGGTTCGCAAGAAAGTAGGTTTCACAATTTAAATTTTTAGGCCGAGAGGTACAGCCCGGATACTCCGGGAATTTAGTCCGGAGAGTCCTGACAATTAACCCGGATACTCCGGGGCATTTGATCCGGAGTGTTCGGATACTCCGGATAAAATGTCCGGATAGTCCGGGTTGTTCAGACTCAACCCTAAAAACCTAAATTGCAAAACTATCCACAATTACAAAGAGCCCATTCTAGGGATTGATCTAGAAAATGAATGGACTTTACTAGCACAACCTATTTCAAGGATTCTCGAAGATCAAAGAGATCGGAATTAGAGAAAGAACTCACCGCGAAAAAGAGAAGCAACGAGAAGGATCAAGAGCGGAGAGACCTTCCCCAACCCTAGAAGACAATCCGAAGACTTCGGAGGGTGAGAGGCACGCCGGAGACAAGGGAGAATCCAAGGACGACGCTGGGGCGAAGGCTGTGGAAGAGAAGACGGTTTGGGAAAAAGAAAGGAGAGAGAGAAGGAACTCCCCCGCAAGGGTTTTAAAGGGATAACCGCTTCAACCTGGATACTCTGGACTATCCAGATAGTCCGGACATAAACCCCGGAATGTCCGGGTTGACACCCTCGGGAGACAACAAGGATTTCACAAGGAATGAGGTGAGATATTGGCTTGCAGCAAAAAGATAAGAGGTCCTCAAGGCCCTATTTACTTTGTGACTAGCGAACACTCAACCAATCAAGCCATAGTCACATAGTATAAGGCCGGATCCGAAGATCAAAGATTTCAATTAACACAAAAAGATCAAAGAAATAGACCAAATAAAATTTTTTAAAACATTTTCAGACATCAATCAATGGTGTGCCCATTTCAAGCCAAGTTGCGAGAATCAAGGATATTTAGCCCACTTCTCAATTCACAAAATCTCTTTTCATCAAGAGGCTTGGTGAAAATATCGGCTAATTGATCATTTGTGCTCACATATTGAATATCAATATCGCCTTTAGTGGAATGATCTCTCAAGAAATGATGATGAATATCGATATGCTTTGTACGGGAATGTTGGACGGGTTTGTTGGCAATTTTTATGGCACTCTCATTATCACACAAAAGTGGGACATGGTTATAGGTTAGACCATAGTCGTTTAGGGTTTGTCTCATCCAAAGCAACTGCGCACAACAACTCCCGGACGCTATATATTCGGCTTCGGCTATGGATAAGGCTACGAAATTTTGTTTCTTGGAAGACCAAGAAACAAGGGATCTACCTAAGAATTGACAAGTTTTCGAGGTACTCTTCCTATCCACTATGCATCCGGCATAATCCGCATCGGAATACCCAACTAATTCAAATGATGAACCTTTCGGATACCAAAACCCAAAATGAGGAGTGTGCACTAAATATCTCAAGATTCTTTTTACAGCCACCATGTGGCACTCTTTAGGAGCGGCTTGAAATCGTGCACACATGCACACACTAAGCATGATATCAGGCCTAGATGCACAAAGGTAAAGTAGAGGACCGATCATCGAACGATATACCTTTTGGACAACCAGTTTACCTTTTTTATCGAGGTCTAGATGCCCGTTCGCTTGCATTGGCGTCTTGATTGGCTTGGCGTTCACTATACCGAACTTCTTGAGCATGTCCTTGATGTACTTGGTTTGGCATATGAATGTTCCTTCCTTGAGTTGCTTGACTTGAAAACCGAGGAAGAACTTCAATTCGCCCATCATGGACATCTCGAATCTTTTAGTCATTATCCTGCTAAACTCCTTGCATAGTTGTTCATTAGTAGACCCAAATATAATATCATCAACATATATTTGGCAAACAAATAAATCATTGTCAATGTGCTTAGTGAAGAGAGTAGGGTCGGCCTTTTCGACTACAAAACCTTGTTCGAGGAGAAAATCACGAAGACACTCGAACCATGCCCTTGGTGCTTGCTTGAGTCCATATAGAGCTTTGTGTAGGAAGAAGACGTGGTCCGGAAAGTTTGGATCTTCAAAGCCGGGTGGTTGCTCAACGTAGACCATCTCGGAGAGTGATCCATTTAGGAAGGCACTTTTCACGTCCATTTGATACAACTTAAAATCATGCTGAGTAGCAAAGGCAAGTAATATTCTAATAGATTCAAGCCTAGCTACGGGAGCATATGTTTCATCGAAATCCAAACATTCAATTTGCGTGAAGCTTTGAGGAACTAACCGGGCTTTATTTCTAGTCACTACTCTATGCTCGTCTTGCTTGTTCCGAAATACCCATTTGGTTCCAATCACATTTTGCTTGAGCCTTTCGACAAGCTTCCATACTTGATTTCGCTCGAAGTTATTTAGCTCTTCTTGCATGGCTATCACCCAATCCGGATCTTGAAGTGCTTTTTCTACCTTAAGAGGTTCAAGGGAGGAAACAAAAGAGTAAAATTCACAAAAATTTGTAACTCGAGATCTAGTGGATACTCCCTTGTTAATATCCCCAAGAATATTGTCGACCGGATGATCTCGTTGTATGCTTTGATGAACTCTTGGATGTGGAACAGTTGCATTTAATCGTTGGATAGGGGCTCCATCATCTTGAGTGTGTTAGAGCCATCTTGAGCTTGCATAGATGAGGAAGGAGCATCACTCGGAGCATTGCAGTCCGCAATATCCGGGGTTGGACCCGGACACTCCGGGTCAGTCCGGATACTCCGGACATTATCCCGGACACTCCGGGTTGGGGTGCTCGGGATTTTATCCTGCTCCACTGGTTTCACCTCCCCAATAGCCAATTTCTTGATTGCTTCGCATGAAGGTTCTTCCCTGTCAATCATAGCACGATCAACTTGCTCTACTTGAGAACCGTTAGTTTTATCAAATGTTACATCACACGAGATTTCAACTACACCGGTGTTATTGTTGAAAACTCGATATGCGTAAGCATTTGACCCATAACCAAGTAAGAAACCTTCATCTACTTTAGGAGCAAATTTAGAAGACTTAGCTTTCTTGTTGAGGATATAGCATTTGCTTCCAAAGACTCGAAAATAGGAGACATTTGGTTTCTTCCCAGTGAGAAGCTCGTATGCCGTCTTCTTTAAGATTTTGTGAAGATATAGGCGGTTGGTGCTATGACATGCAGTGTTGATGGCCTCCGCCCAAAATATGTCGGAGGCCTTGTACTCGTCAAGCATAGTGCGCGCCATCTCGATGAGGGTACGATTCTTCCTTTCGGCTACCCCATTTTGTTGAGGGGAATAGGGAGCCGAAAATTCATGCTTGATGCCTTCTTCATCGAGATACTCCTCCACACCAGTGTTCTTGAATTCGGTGCCGTTATCACTCCGAATTCTCTTGATCTTCACCTTAAACTCATTTTGAGCACTTCTCGTAAATTTCTTTAGAGTTCCTTGGACTTCACTTTTATCATGCAAGAAAAATACCCAAGTGAAACGAGAAAAATCATCAACGATAACTAAACCATACTTGTTTCCTTTAATGCTTATGTAGGTGACCGGGCCGAATAAATCCATGTGAAGCATCTCCAATGGTCTTGAGGTAGTCATCACGTTCTTGGCGGGATGAGAGGCTCCAACTTGCTTCCTGGCTTGACACGCGCTACACACCCTATCTTTCTCAAAGACAATATTTGTTAGTCCAAGGATGTGATTGCCTTTAATGAGTTTGTGAAGGTTCCTCATACCAACATGAGCAAGTTGGCGATGCCATAACCAACCCATACTTGATTTAGCCATTAAGCACATTTCAAGGTTAATTCTATCCGTAGTGAAGTCTATGAGATAGAGATTTCCCTTTAAACGACCCTTAACGGCTATTGAACCATCATCCCTCTTAATGACATCCACACCCTTATCACTAAACACACAATTGTAGCCCGCTTCACATAATTGAGTAACGAACAACAAATTGTAGCTTAGTGATTCGACAAGTAAAACATTGTTTATATGAAAATCATTAGTAATGAGAATCTTACCTAAACCTACCACTTCACCTTTTCCATTGTCGCAAAAAATTATTCTTTTACTATTTGCTCCATTAGCTTCCAAATGTGCGAACATCACCCTTTCTCCGGTCATATGATGTGTACATCCGCTATCCAATATCCAACTTGATCCACCGGAGATGTAGGCCTACAAAATAAAATTTAGATTTTGCTTTTTGGTTCCCAAACTTGTTTAGGTCCGCGCACGTTAGTAACAAGAGACTTAGGGACCCAAATCAATCGCACATAAGAAGCATTTTTGGGTTTACGCCCAATATGACAAGCAACTACACGACCTAGGTTAGTTCTTTTAAGCACATAAGATGCAAAGAAAGTAGAGTGAGCCTTATACTTGGAGTTTCCTTCACCCTTAACAAAGTGAATGGGCTTGTTCAACGGGGCAACCACAATGTGGCTCTTTTTGCCCTTGGGTGGAACATACCCAAGCCCATATTTCATAACGTTACCTTGGCGCTTACCAAGGAACTCTTCTAATCCTTTGCTAGCCTTATAGGACTTTTGAAGTCCATCTTCGAGCATTCCCTTGAGCTTCTCATTTTCATGAGCTAATACTTGCAAAGTCTCAAGGTTAGTGGCACAAGTGTTAACATCAATATTAAAGCATCTAGCACAACCATTGCCAGTAGACGCTAATGAAGCATTGGAGTTGTTGTTAGTAATTGTAAGGGAGTTATTCGAGAGATCAACAAGCTTCAACTCTAGAGCCTTGCAAGCATCCTTTGCTTGAGCAAGTTGCTCTATTAGTGAAGCATTGGTGATCTCAAGACTAATTACTTCGGACTTGGTCAATTTTGAGCTTTTGACCAATTCCTCATTTTTCTTTCTTTCAAAAGATAAACTTTTCTCTAGCTCACGATTTCTCTCCTTTTCGAGGATGAGCAAATCCTCTTGAGCCTCGAGAGTAGCTTCCTTTTGTTCTACAACTTTCTCCAATTTTTCAATATCTTTTAAAAGCAAATCTAACTTATGAATGTCAAAGTCCTGCATGGACTTGAACATAATATCAACATCATCACTATCACTATTGCACTCATCTAGACAATTATCAACAATAGAGGGAGTGGAGGCTTTCGATGATACCTTATGCCCCTTTGCCATAAGGCACATCGGAGCTTCTTCATCTTCGTTGCTCAAGTTGTCGAAGAGGCTCTTCGACTTTGTCGATGAAGTAGCGATGGCGACGGAGGCGAGTCCACCCTCATTGTCGGAGTTAGACTCGGAGTCGGAGTCGGAGTCAGAGTTCCACTCCTTTCCAATGTAGGCATGGCCCTTGCCCTTGTACTTCTTGTTCTTCTCCTTGTCCTTTCTCCGGTACTTGTCTTTCTTATAAGGCTTTTCCTCTTTCTTCCCCTTTTGCGGGCAATCGGCGATGAAATGGCCGGGCTCTCCACACTCATAGCATTTCCTTGTTGAGTGTCGTCCTCTTGACTAGTTCCATTGGTTCTTGGAGTGGCTCCCCGACTTGTAGCCCTTCTTTTTGAGAAATTTATTGAATCTTCTCACGAACAAAGCCATGTCTTCATGGGTTAGGGGGCCACTTGGTTCTTCATCTTCACTTGTACTTTCTTCAACTTTCCTCACGGTCTTCACGGCCTTCAGGGCTATACCTTTCTTCTTGCCCGACTTGAGTTCTTCAACAACTTCGGCCTCCTTTATCATCATCTCGTCCATCATTAGCCTCCCAATCACATCATGTGGAGTGAGAGTATCAAAGTTTGGTCGATCACGGATGAGGTGGACAAGATTGCGGTTGGTAGGGGTGATCACACAAAGGATGATCTTGACAACAGTCTTGTCGGTAAGATCGGTGCACCCAAGACCCTTAGCTTGATTCACAAGCATCATCAAGCGGTCAAACATTTTTGTGTATGACTCTCCTTCTTCCAAGGTGAAACAGCTTAGCTCACCAATAATGAGCTCTATCTTTGATTCGCGAACACTTGAAATCCCTTCATTAGTAACCATGAGTCTATCCCAAATAGTTTTTGCTTCTTCAAGTCCATCGACTCGGTTGAACTCGGAATCACTCAAAGCGTTGAACAAGGCATTGATGGCCAAGTCATTGAAATGTTGAGCTTTGTCTTTTTCGGGAGTGAGATTCTTTGGATCAACGGGCTTGAAACCTGTTTCTACAATCTGCCAAATAGAAGGGTGAAGCGATCTCAAATGCATCTTCATCTTGTGTTTTCATGCGGCATAGTGAGTGCCATCGAAGTGAGGCGCTCTACCGGAGGATACGGAAACATAAGATGAAGAGCTTGAGACTCCAAAGGAAGGATATTGATAAGGAATCTCAACCCCTCTACCGGAACCCGTGCCCTTGTCTTCGTTAAGGATATCGGTAACCTTCTCTATTTGCGACATCTTATTTCTCCAAGCGGTTAAGCCAAACTACGGAGATTTGGCTCTGATACCAATTGAAAGGACCGAAGATGTCGCCTAGAGGGGGGTGAATAGGCGATTTAAAAAATAAGCAGCGGAGTTAAATTTCCCGAGACCACTAACCCGGACTATCCGAGGTTTTGTCCGGATACTCCGGATAACCCGGACTATCCGAGGTGAATAAGTGAATATTCCGGGTTAGTCTCCTCGAGGTGAGATTTTCTAATCTCTCAAACTTTTGATCAAACTATTTGAATAGAAAGATTCTAAAAACTACCAGGTACCTTAGGCAAGAGTAGATCTGGAGCCAAACACAATAGATAAGTAGATCGGGCCTCTCCAAGATCCAAAATCACAAACCCTAGCAAGAGCAAAGAGAACAACACAAAGATAACAATTTTTTACCCGAAGCTCGGATTCTTGAAGGGAATCCTACGTCTCCGTTGAGGAGGCACAAAGCCTTGGTCTCACTTGACCACAGTCCTCCCGGTGTTGCACAAAGCACTCGCCGGTCTTCACTCTTGGTCTCTTCTCTTTCGGAGGCGAGACTTGCCTTCACAAACTTCCGGGGCTCACCACACCAAGTATTGGAGGCTCCCGGTGACTCCTTGTCGTCTAGGAGCCCTTCAAACTCCAAGAGTAACAAATACGTCGCTAAATCGTCTTGGAGGATGAAACTTGTGCTGAAGAATTAAAGATGCAAGCTCAAGGCACTCAAATCCACTCCTTTCTCCCCAAAGATTCAAATCAAGCTCAAGATTCAAGTGTGGGAAGGAGATTAGGGCTCAAGGGTGTGAGAGTGAGAGCTTGAGAGTTGAATAATGCAATAATGAGGCTTGCCAACGGGTAGGTGGAGAGTGAGGGCTTAAATAGGCCACCCAAAATCCAACCATTATGAGTGAGCTGCGCCCAACCCGGATACTCCGGACATTTAACCCGAATACTCCGGGTTGGAGAGATTTAGCTCTTACCGAAGGGGTCAGCCCGGGGTGTCCGGACTTAAAACCCCGGATACTCCGGACTAACCCGGATACTCGGACCCATTTACCGGTGTCGGACTAAATGTCCGGATACTCGGGACTTCGAAGAGGGCTCTGAGGACATCAACACAGGTGTCCGGATACTCGACCGACCCACTCGACCAGAAGTATCCTTTTGATGAAAATGCAATGAATAAAAATTCTTTTGCAATGCAATTTTCATTCTTTGAGCACAAATATATCCTAGAAGCGATTTCCCGACGTATCCCTCTTAATAGAACAGCTATCCTTAGACTCAATGAAATAGAAGAATTACAACAAGAGTCTTGATGCCGGTCTTCCAAATTTTAAATATGGTGGGGATCTCCAATCGCTTTCCCTTAAGGATATAATCTTGATCTCTGCATAGATTCTCATTTAAACATTAGTATTTTCAAATTGTGTTGTCATTAATCACCAAAACTCCAAAGGGGGCCTAGATGCACTTTCAGGGGAGCGCCCTACTCTTTGATATCCATGGAGGCATTTGCGGGAGCCATATGTCCGGCCGGACGCTTGTCGGCAAAGCATTCCGCCAGGGATTTTACTGGCCTACTGCCCTCCAGGATGCTTGCGAGCTGGTGAGGAGATGCGAAGCATGCCAATTCTTCGCCAGGCAAATTCACCAACCAGCCCAAGCCCTGCAAACCATTCCGCTCTCCTGGCCATTCGCGGTCTGGGGGCTGGATATCCTGGGCCCGTTCCTGCGGGCCGCGGGAGGCTTCACCCACCTGTTCGTGCCATTGACAAGTTCACTAAGTGGGTCAAAGCCGAAACAGTACGTGCCATCACGGCTTCCGCTGCTATCAAGTTTATTCATGGGATCTTCACCCGCTTTGGAGTCGCCAATCGCATCATCACCGACAATGGCACTCAGTTCACCAGCGGGCTTTCCTAGAGTTCTGCGAAAAGATGGGCACCAAGGTATGCTTTACTTCGGTGGCCCACCCCAAGAGCAATGGCCAAGCTGAGCGTGCCAACGCGCTGGTGTTGAGGTGCTTGAAGACCAAAGCATTCGATCGGCTCCATAAGTGGGGGGCGAGGTGGACGGAAGAGCTCCCGGTTGTGCTGTGGTCACTCCGAACCACGCCTAATCGGGCGACTGGCAAAACGCCTTCTTCCTGGTCTACGACGCCGAAGCTGTCCTCCCGTCCGAGCTGTCGTTCGGTTCGCCGCGCGTCACGGCGTTCAGCGAAAAAGAACAAGAAGACCACCGCGGTGAAGATGTCAACCTTCTGGAGGAGGTGCGCGACCGGGCGGCGTTGCGCGCCGCCCGGTACCAGCAAAGTCTCAGACGGTACCACGCCACCCGGGTCTGTGAGAGAACACTGGCAATTGGTGACCTGGTCTTGCGTAGAATCTAGACGCATGCCAGGCTCCACAAACTGTCTCCCCGATGGGAGGGCCCCTTTAAGGTGGTCTCAGTATCTCGGCCCGGGGCGGTCCGGTTGGCCACTGCAGACGATCAAGAGCTGGCCAACTCCTTCAACGTGTAGTTGTTGCGAAAGTTTTACCCATAAAAAGCTTAGCCATGCGCGATCGCGGAAGAAGTGCTGGAGCGCCTATAGCTCAAACATTCAAGGTGGCCCTATGGCGGCCGGGCGGGCAGGTGGGCGACCACGCCCTGCTCGCCAAGTGTTGGCCTCCGTGACCAGTCCGGGGGCTGGTCGCCCAGCGGCCCATAACAAAGATAAGTTGCCCACTTTAGTAATACCAACTTATTTTCGCATTTGCACTCCGTTGGGTTGGATTATGCTTGGCTGTCACTAACTCTGGCAACCTGATGGTCCCTTGCTGATAAAAGGAAATGCCCAGTGTTTGTGTAGCAAGGACGAGTAACTGGGAGTGCGAGTGTGGCAAGGTGACTCAGACGCGGTTCGTACACCCCGGTTCGGCTCCACGAAGCACCGCTGGCTGTCACCGCAAGCCCGATACCGCTCCTGGAAGCTCGTTCCCTTGTTGCGCAATGCTGCGGTCAGGTTCCAAGAGATCACAGGGATCTAAGTTCCAAAAGGGCAGGAGTCAGTGACACCCTTGCGCAGAAGCTTAATACTTTGCTTGTCTATATCTTGTCTGTTCTGTGTAAGTTTTGTTTGCGCCATTGCGTTCACTAAAAAAAATGCCTAAAATGTCGGCCTACCTTAAGTGCTTAGGTTCGCATCATGGCAAGGCTAGGGGCTGATCGTCCGAAGATTGAGTTGAGCAAACACATCCAAAACGCGAGATTGCATCTTTTTCATAAATCTATGACAGTGTTATTTTGGCACCGGTACTAGTCATATTAGGGGCCAAGTTTTACTCCCCTCATTCTGCAATTTTTGTGGTGTTTAACTTGAATTGGGTGTTCAAACTGACCAAGATTCTTATAATTACAACGTGTGCGCATATGTAAAAATTGGCAAAATGCGAAAGATGTACCTACAAGTGATTAGTGAGGATAGCCATAAATTAGCAGTAACATTGATTTCTGTGTTGTGTTGTGTAAAACTGGTATTGCCAGTAGTGTAAGACTGGCGTTTTGGCTTTCAATTAAAACCGGTCCCTGTTTTGGGGTATCCGGTCTGTATATATAAAAAAATCTTATCACCAAATTGATCTTGAATATTTGGCAGAGTCGGTTCTATGTAAAATTTAATCGGCTGAGGTTTCTGACCGTTCTTCTAGCTTTTTGTGACACTGGACAAACGAAAACGTAACGCACCAGTTTTGCAGGGTTCGTTCCTTCTTGTTTGTATGTTTTGACGCTTAAGCAGGGTTTACAATATCGATATCACGATAATCGATCATATCGAGATTTTTAAAAATAAAAATTCAGTCGAAAATCGGTAAAGAATCGAAGGGTTTCGAAATCAAACTTTTTGATGAATAAATAAATAAAATCGATTTTTACCGTTAATCGCTTGATATGCCTCGATAATCGTTCGATATGGCTCGATAATCGACCTCAGCGATTTTGTGAGCTTGTGTTCTTCGGTGGTCGATTTTTTGAGCGATTTTTGCTTGATATTCATAGAAAATTGAGCGATATTCACAAATTATCGCGATATTTACGCCACATATTTTTTTTGAATTTTCAAATTTTTGAAGTTTTCAAATATTTTGACGATATTGCGAACCCTGTGCTCAACTCGGATTCCTCGTTGCAGGGATCACGTTGTAGGCACAGATTCCATCCATGTGCCTGCATGGAAATCCCAAAATTAGGGGTGGGAATCATGGTTTGCATGTTATAAACTTACCATACATCCCAAATAGAAAATAACCTAAAGCCCCAAAAGAAGAAAGATATCTTCCATTGGCCTTATGTGGCCGATGCTACTGGGCTCTTGAACATCTTGTTCCAAATTCTGAAACGGCCGGTCCAAGCTAAAACCTAACGCGCAACGAATTCGTTTCACGTTTTTAGTTCTCGGCCTTGACCACCTCTTCGGTTCTTCTTCCTCTGGCCTCCCTTTTCTCGAGGGGGCGTAGTTGGACAGCATAGGCACCCTCATGGTTCAACAACTCAAGAGTCACGGGATGAAATGTGCGGTCCATGCCCCACAGCCGCGAACTATCCGATCGAAGCATCAGACTGCTTGGACAGGATGGAAACAAGATAAACAGTGTTGCTACAGTATGATAAACAGTGTTGCTACAGTGCAACTTTTGCACAGTAATTTTAGCCAATCCGAGTCACCTATTTTTAATCGGGGACTGCTTAAGTTACAGAACCGTGTCCTAAAATGTTACAACATTTATAACAAACCCTCTTTAACGTGTATGTTAATGTGACTCCAACTATAGCTCTTAGGTACTGTGCTAGTTGGACTTTCCCCGATTTGGTTTTCTGTCTTGATTTTCTGCCTACTAATTTACTTAGAATGGCCCACCGTTAGAACAGATGTTCTCTTCCTACATCGCAAAATAAAGAAAAGGGCATGTCCATTTATCATTAAAAAATTGACTATTTTTATCCTATAAAATTATTCTTTTTTGGACAGTTGGATCCCTCGTCTTTAATATTAATCCTACTCTATTCCAGTCCACTCCACCCCCTCCTTGCTGCACCCACATCACCTCCAATATGTCGTTGCCCTGCTGCCTCACTTGCGTTGCCTTCAATGCTAGCAAGGCCCTTCCATGTCTCCTCCTCCATCAGTGCCGCCGCATACTTCCACATCTCTCATTGTCATTGCCGCTCACCGCCTCCTCTTCCGTCGTCATCGTCGCTGGCCTCCATCTCTCCTGCTCCGCCCTTCTTCCCTGCCTCTGGTGGCTACCACCATCGGATTCTTCATCACCTCCCTCTATCTCCTAATTTATCTTGATTTGTCATCCTCGCCGACCTCCATCGCCCTCCACCAAGCCTGCGGCAGGTGGCGCCCTTGTTGCTTCACCGTCGACGGACCTCCCGCCACTTCGCCCTCCCTCTAAATTTAGGCCCCGATGAAACCTAAATCATAGCCTGGGTGAACCCCGATCCTAAAGAAGATCGCCAGAGTCTCAACGGAGATAGAGGTGGATATGCGCACGAATCGTGATGTAAATTAAAATGTTAGAAATTCAACTGATATAAAAAAAATCATTCATAGATTTCAAGCAATCCCGTAAAGAAAATGGCATATGTCAAGTATTTAAGCTGTCACACGGTCATCCGTTAAAAAGGAAAATTGGAAAACAAAAGGGAGTTGTGGCACATCATTTCTTTTTATCATTAGTGATACAAATCATGATGGAATATCATATGGTCCTACCTCCTCGAAAAAAATGATTCTACCGGCTCTTTCCCATTTATTAACACAAAGATTAGTCAAACAAGAAAGAGAAAACGACTAGCAATATTGACTGTTCTGAATTCAGCTTCACTGTTCTGATAGAAACAAAAAGGAACAAGAAAGGAAAAAAAGCAAACGTTGACTGTCTTAGCCCGTTAGCCGCCCATGTTGACCAACCCACCACCACTAGACCAGCGCGGCCAGTGGTAGAAGGACCAGGGCCCACCCTCCACTCATCAAGGCCCTCCGTAGCCCCTTGGACAGCTGTGATCGCTTCCTTCGAGAGACGCCAGATAACTGCAGATACGCCGTCAAGGCGTCAACGCACCGTGCTGCTACCGTAATCTGGATATTAGAAATCTGTCAAAGCGTTTTTTAAAAAAAATCAGGTTTGCTAATTTTGAATTTTTTATCTCCTAGTTATGTAAAGTTACATAAGACTAAATCTAAAATTACAATAGTGCAATTTTAGCGACACTCTATGAAATTTTTAGTTGAGAGGTGCTTCTGTACTTTTTTTTTTACAATTGCACAAATATTAAATCGTAAATAAAGGGTAGATAGTGATTGCTTACCCTTTCACTTGCTTCAAAATTTGTACAACTTGTATTAGAAGGGAAAGAATTAAATCACTACATTTTTTAGTTCTATCTGTTTTTTGTATTTGTAGGGTTTACCTAGGTTTACTTAATTTTTTTCTAGGTTAGATTTTTTTGTTTTTTGCATTTTGTAGGGGTTCATCTAGATTTACTTTATTTTTGTCTAGATTAAAAAGTTTTTATTTATGTTTTTGTATTTTATAGAAGTGAGGGGTGGGTAAAACACAGTAGTCATTGGATGTAAATCCTATGATAAAAGAAAGTGGTTGAGATAAAAAATCAAGTAACTTACCAATAGATAGCCTTTTAAGAAAAATATATGTAATTGGACGTGGTCTTTTAAAGCTCACAAATCATGCTCACCTGTTTTCTTCTTGGTCCAAAGTAACACACACCTTGATCAATCTAACTCAGGTAAAAACGTCTGTTCATTTTTTTTTCAAGGGCGGCAACAGTTGATTAGTATATGCATTATGCAACACATGTAGGCTGGCAGTTGAATTGTAGCCTTTAGTCAGGAAACTAATAAGGTGCGCTAAACTGATCAACCATTGCAGCTATTTGGTCAGTTGTTTGCGCAACAATTTTAAACAGCAACGCAGGTCAGTGTTAATTAATTCTGGCGTTTTTCAGTTTCTTGCTTTTTAGTATGCATTTAGAAGGTGCATTAGTGTGTTTTTACTATCCATTAAGTCATGCATTAGGAAGTTACATTTCTGTGTTAATTAGCATGCATGTGTATTAGGCTAGGAAGTGATTAGTCACATACATGCTCTGCATGTAGCCAGGGTTCAAGTGTGAGACTTGTCTGTGTTTGTTGGTTTCCTATGCATGCATGCATCAGTTGCTAAGTCTTTAAAGTGTACATGCGCATTCAGGTGAATGTGCACGTTTCTGGTTCTGCATGGGGTGCGTTAATTACGGGAGGAGTGGTCGTATGCATTAAGTGAGTTAATTACTGGAGGTAGTGCTTGGTCAGTAGCGTGTGTGGCTTATTTAAGCTGATGTATTTGGTTTGTCAAAGAGATAGAAGAGAATAGTTAGGGGCTAGAAGAACGGTGCAATACTTGAGTCCGTTGTAATCTCAAGTCCGGCGTCTCCAAGAATGACGCTAACTCAAGTCCGTTGTAATCTTGAGTCAGTAGGCGTCTCAAAGTGTGTGTTCCTTGTATTCTCGGAGAGCTAAGTGCAAGAATATACAAGTGTGTTTATTTTTTTGGTGTATTTCTTGTTCTTGTGTCCACGAGTTCGTGTTTGATCCTTGGGCTAGTTCCAACAGTCAGGAGGTAGGCAGTTTTACTTATCTCATCAGGAAGACAGCAAGTATGGTCTACCAAGTTGCAGGAGTGGATCTACAGTGTATAGGTTAAGATTAAGCGACACTAATATTTTATAGTCATATATATATATATATATAGCTTTTTTTCAGTATATAAACATATAATTTTTGTATTACAAATTAAAAGTTAGCGCTACACCCAGCAATAAACTTGTTTGTTTCTGCAAGGCGCAGCCGGTCAGTGGCTCAGTGCGCGTCGTTGACTCGCTGTAACTCGCGCTTCAAGTCCAAACTCAAAGTTCAATTGTTCTCTAGTCTCTCTCTTCCCTGCTTCTCCCCTCTCCTCTTCTACCAGGCGAGCCTAGCGTGCTTCCTCGTCTGCTCCCTAATCTCATGGAGGAAGAGTTAATCTTCTTCCTCGTGCCGAGACCGCATTCGCAGCCTCAATTACTACTCCAAACGATTGGAGAAGAGAAGACGACTTGAGAGAGGAAACCGAGTTATATAGCCTCCATTAGCTTCTTCTCCGCCTCTCTCTTCAACCACTATCCAAGAAACCAACCGAAATTACAAGGAATCTGCAAGCTTTCTTGCTTCCATCGAAAAAGATGCGGGGTGCTCCAACTCCGTCTCCAAAGATGCGATCTTTACGGCGAAACCCAGGAGATCTTGTTCTCCTCTGCTGCTTCTGGCTCCTCCCTCTCCTGTCCCATGGCGCGGACATGCCCTTGGGCTCCTCACTCTCGCCGACAAACCCGGCATCGTGGTCGTCTCCCAACTCCACCTTCTCCTTCTCCTTCAAGCCGTCCCCCACCAACCCTTCCCTCTTCATAGCCGCCATCTCCTACGCCGGCGGCGTCCCCGTCTGGTCCGCCGGCGCTGGCGCGGCGGTTGATTCAAGGGGTTCGCTCCGCCTCTCGTCCACCGGCGACCTCCAGCTCGTCAACGGATCTGACGCCATCCTCTGGTCGTCCAACACCACTGGCCAGGGCGTCACCGCCGCCGCCCTCCAGGATAGCGGCAACCTCGTGCTCAAGAACTCGACGGTTAACCTGTGGCAGTCCTTCGAGCACCCCACGGACACGGTGGTCATGTCGCAGAACTTCACATCCAACATGAACCTCACCTCCGGCCCCTACGTCTTCTCCCTCGACAAGGCCACCGACAACCTCACCCTCAAGTGGACCGGCGGCACCACCGTGACCTACTTCAACAAGGGCTACAACACCACGTTCACGGCGAACAAGACGCTGAGCTCCCCGACGCTCGCCATGCAGACCAACGGCATCGTGTCGCTCACCGACGGCTCGCTGAGCTCCCCCGTGGTGGTGGCGTACAGCAGCAACTACGGCGAGAGTGGAGATATGATGCGGTTCGTGCGGCTGGACTCGGACGGCAACTTCCGCGCCTACAGCGCGGCGCGCGGCAGCAACACGGCGACGGAGCAGTGGTCGGCCGTGGCGGACCAGTGCCAGGTGTTCGGCTACTGCGGCAACATGGGCGTGTGCAGCTACAACAGCACGTCGCCGGTGTGCGGGTGCCCGTCGGAGAACTTCCAGCTCATCGACCCCTCCAACTCCGGCAGCGGCTGCAAGCGCAAGATCGAGCTCCAGAACTGCCCCGGCAACTCCACCATGCTCCAGCTCGACAACACGCAGTTCCTCACCTACCCGCCGGAGATCACCACTGAGCAGTTCTTTGCCGGGATCACCGCATGCCGTCTCAACTGCCTCTCCGCCAGCTCCTGCGGGGCCTCCACCGCGCTCTCTGACGGCTCCGGCCTCTGCAACCTCAAGGTCTCCAGCTTCGTCAGCGCCTACCAGTCCGCCGCGCTCCCCAGCACGTCCTTCGTCAAGGTCTGCTTCCCCGGATTGCCCAACCCGCCCGTCGGCTAAAAACCGTCAGTAAAATATAAACAACCGTCAGTAAATATAAAAAACCGTCAGTAAAACCTGTCAGCCCTAGCTGAAGAGGAAAATTAAATTTGCCTAACGGCTACCACTCAGGAAAATAAAACTTGACGGTATAACCCGTCAGGAAAAATGTAATTCCCTTGTGTGTGAGTACTGCCAGGAAAAATGTAAATGCCCGTCAGTAAAATACGTTTCTCTGACAGTTGTATTACCATCAAGAAAATGTGTTACCCTGACTGTTTTGTTACCGTCAATAAAATTTATTACTTTGACTGTTTTGTTACTATCAATAAAATTGAACTTGACGGTTTGTTGCCTGTCAGTTAAATTTATTACCTTGACTGTTCTATTACCATCAGGAATATTTAACCTGACGGTTTGTACCCATCAGCAAAACTTTAGTCCTTGCTGCTTCATTACTCTCAGGAAAGTAAACCTAACGGTTTTTACCCGTCAGCACAATAAAAGGAGCACAATTTTTTGTAGCGAAAATTTCTTTTATAGCAATCGATTTAGCAGCCATGAATCATATACAACCATGAATCGTGAATCATCAAGAGTCAACTTATACAACCATGAATCATATACAACTATCAAAAATCATGAATCATCATATACAACCATCAAAAATACAACTCATACAACCATCATATACAACTTATGTGAATCATCATATAGAACTTATACAACTTATAAATCTTATACAACCATTCAACTTATACAACCATGAATCATATACAGCTTACACAACCATCAAAAATCATGAATCATCATATACAACCATGAATCATCATTAATCATGAACCATTCAACATTAACAAAATCATATACAACCATGAATCATGAATTAAACAACACACATCCATTCATATTGACAAATATATAAAAAGTTCAACTTCGATAGACATCAGTCACAATAATTCTTAAGGTTCACTTGAAGATATTGTCCATCCACCTAAAAGTCATCAAAAGTCAAGCACCACATACAGAACGTATTTAGGCTTCATTGTCCCAACATTGAAGTTTTGTTAGTCAAAAGAACAATAAGATAGCACAGAAATTCATATGGGGACAACTAGTTTCATCCATCATAGGTGTTGTTATTGGCAGCATGGTGGTTGTCTCCATCAATGTCGGTACTGTAGTTCTCTATGTCGTTGGCAGCAGCATTGACAGCAGCATCTCCATCAACGGCACCGTCTTCTTGTTGTGAGCCCGCATGGGAGGAACCAGTCCCGGTCCCTTGCTACAAGGTGAACAAATTATGTCAACTTTAGCTAAAGAAAACATCATGGCTTGTAATGTCAGGATAGTTGTCACAATCCTATATTAAATACTCATGCCACAATATTGTGCATCATGATCTTCTAATACAAAATATGCACCCTATAGATATACGAACTTAACAAAATCATGGCAACTACTCTAGACTCGGTACATGAGCATACCTAACGGCCATGCATATTTGAGACTTGCTCTATTTTGTTTCTTTTACTGCAGTTCTTGAAGATTCTACCAGTTAGGTATTCAAAACTACACAGATTCTTGAAGGAGACAGGACAGTTCTTAAAGGTATTCAAGAATTGTAGTTAGGTATTCAAGAACTGCAATCTGTGTAGGTTCTCTCACTGCAATTCTTGAATACCTAACTGGTAGAATCTTGAAACATGTATGCTGATTGCTCTATTTTGTCCTGTTGATTGCTCTATTTTGCTCTCTCACTACAGCCTACAGGAGCATACCTAACTGGTAGAATCTGTGTAGATTCCACACCAAGTGCTTTATTTCGCAGGTTTGCATGGAGGCTCAGGAAAACATTGGGTGACTTCAGTTGAAACATCAAAATAGTAGTTCTAATAATCTAGTATACTAATACTACTATTGCATGTCATTTCTCTCTCTCTCTCTCTCTTTCAAAAATCAGCAAGGGGTGAAGCCGTAGTACTTGGAGACAATTTCCCAGGCTTTGCGTGACCGGTACACTGATCCGTCAGCCTCTATTAACCGCAACAGGACAAAGGCTATGCAACGAACCAACTTTAGGAACAGAAGCTGATGGAGGACTATGCTAGCCAGTATTTCGTAACCACCAGCTACCATCAGTTATTACCTTCTATTGGACCGTTCTAAACAACCTAGGTTCGGATCATCGAACAGTGCATGTAGATATACTAAGTTAACAAAATCATGGCAACTACGCAAGACTCTTTTAGCTTGAAATAATCAGCTTAATAACACACGAGGCTTAGCATATACTCAAAGATTAGTTTAGCCTCACAATAGGTCACAAGTATGTGTGTACTAACTAGCAAAAAAAGTCTTTTGCCACCTTACCATCAACTATAATTAAATGAGATTGAGGTTATGCCCATGTTTAGAACATTCAACACGAGTCCACTTGCCCATTGCTGCATTGCTTGTTGACAGTTTGACACACCAAAAAATATTAGATGTCTAGTCCAATTGGTCCTCCAATTGAACGAGGTGCCAAATGTAATAATCTCATGGGGGGTTTTGTTTGAACACAAGGCACTAATTGTAAGTAGTAAATGTTGTTACCTGTGCTTGTGTAGGTATTCCACGGTGTAGCATCTCTGGTGGTGGCTGTTCCCCAATCTTCTCAAAGAGCATCTACATTTGAAAACTACCATTTGAAGATGACCTATTCAACAGTGACATCAATTGTAAATGTGTGTGAATTAACATTATTACCAAGATCATTTGACGGTGAACTTCTTGCGTCTGGAGTAGTTCTTGATTATGTCGGACCACATTTCGATAAGAGGTGGAATTGGATGGCCTAATATTTCTTGATTTGGCAGCTAATAGAACATCAGCCTTCTTGATAGCACCATTCCCAATTGGTACACGGCCATGGGGAATGCCACCGTTGATGTTGTACAATATGCTTCCATCAAGTGGTCGCTGCTCCTAATCATCTGGATATTGAGCCATAGCAGCTGCAGAGTAATCAACCTAGAACAAAAGCAACATTTAAGCTTTGTTCCTAAAATATGAGTTAATTTGAAAGAATACAAACAAGAGAGAACTTACAATGTATTTCTGCGCTTTTTGGCTGCTGATTGGACCATTACTACCACTACTATCCACATTTTTCATGCCTGACTTCATTACAACATATGTGTTAAGCCAAGTAGCCTTTTCTGATCCATATTTGTGTTCCTAAGACATAGTGAAGCAAACAATGAACCTAGTTATAACTTGTTGAAGTTAGTTTTAGCCTTCTGTGATCTATTTATCATATGATGAAGAGCAATACAGTTTGTTCATTTCATTTTAAGAACCAAAAGAAAATATCACATGCTAGTATTACGTAATACAGGATTGATATTCTAGACCAAAACAGAGCTAACATAAAATCATTTCATAAGAGCGAAATTGATTGTACAGGTGTATGATAACCATCTGCAACTTGTGAGTTGCATGCCTCTGTACTGGTGACAAATAGGGTGTTATGTTATGCCTAATTAGTGTTGTTTGCATATTGGACTTGGAGGGTTTAGAACTCTAAATGCATACATGTTAGCCGGTCAAGCTCGTGTTATAGAAGGAGGTCAATGCCACATGCTATTAGATTGCAGTTAACATGTAAGTGTAGTTATGGAGAAATATGCATAGTTGGAATCATAACAATGGAGATGCTATGTCTAGCAATATAATATGGTTTTCTTAACTTAGAAAAATTCTATAGCTATATAAATTGATCTTGTTATGGAGAAATACACATAGTTCTACTCTTGATGTAATATACATGGAATCATAACAATGGTATACATGGAACACAATAGATAATCGAGAGAGAAATGAATTAACAAAATCATGGTAGGTAAGATTTCAAACCAGGTATTGTTGGGTCTCTGTGTATGGTCGTGAACCACCACGGTTTTGAGCAACATCATTAGATTTTAACCGTGCTTCCTAGCCTCTCTTACGTTTTGTCTTGAACTGCTCGGTATACCAATTACGACAAAGATGTGGCCATACCAAGTCATTGCACCACCAAATCTTACCATTCAAGTATTGCTCATATTCGAGTTCTCTTGGACGTGCCAGCGTGTCATCGATACCCTCTCCTTGATTTCTATAGTACTCCTTGACGGCATCTACACGTGCTTGATACATCATATGCTTCACACGGTCCACTGCATAATTTTCAAGCACAAGGTCTGCTTCTACCTTGTTGTTTGTGTCGACTTTGAACAAATGCTACATAAGAGGACAAGGGCAATTAATAATCAAATAAAGTATTTATCTGTATGAACTACAATTATGTCCATACCCAAAACTCTCGCTTTACTCGATCTGCAGCAGTTATTCTCTCATCATCTTCATTGACGTAGTAATCATCCCATGTCAACGCAGTATGTATTGAAGATATTACCATGCTCATCCTTGTCCTCCACAACACCTGGGTACTCATGCTTCAGAATAACTCCAAGCTGTGCTTGATATGTGTACTCTTTATTGGGTTGGTAGTGGGCATACTTGAATTGCCTACATATGAATTAATCATGGCATGTTAATAACAATTAAAGATTTGTAATGTACCAATGCAATAATTAGGAAATAAACAAGTACTCAAATCTGTACTCACTTGTCACCCTCTGGTATTAGGGCAATCTTGCCAGCCCGTGGAGGCATATGTAACTTGGTCCGTGACTTCTTCTTCCTCCCTCTTTCTTGCGCAGATGTATTGCTCCTTTGAGAACCACTGCCACTACAGGTACTACCACCACTAGTCCTTTGCGAAGCATTTTCAGTATTGTTGGTGCCAGAAGAACTTCTCATTTGGGAGGCATTACTTCCACGTTGGCGACCTCCACGTCGAAAGGGATGAATATGATTCATATTCTGCATTATTACTGTCGGCGTACTTTGTGCCAGGGTACCCTCTCCACCGCACAAAAGCATGCGTGGCCCGCGTGGCGGCCTGGCAGGCAGGTGGGCGAGCAGGCCCTGCCCACCAGGCGTCGGTCCACGTGGCACCCGGGCTAGCAGTGGCGAGACGCTCGCTGCTTTCGCCGCGCACCCGGCCGTGGCGGCTTTGGCGGCGGGTGGCGAAACACGCCATACGGGCGCCGGTCCACGTGGCGCCGGACGGCGGTGGCGAGACGCTGCCGCCGGCGCCAACCCACGTGGCGGCGGCGGCGGGTGGGCGAAGACGCCCGCCCGCTGGCGTCGGTCCACGTGGCGCCGGGCGGCAGTGGCGAGCGCGCTGCGCCGGCGCCAGCCATGTGGCGGCGGCGGCGGTGGCGAAGCATGCCCGCCAACCGGCGCCGTCCCACATGGCGCCGGGCGGCAGTGGCGAGACGCTGCCGCCGGCGCCTAGCTGCGTGGCGGCGGCGGCGGTAGGCGAAGCACGCCGCCGCCGGGCGCCGGTCCACGTGGCGCCGGCGGCAGTGGCGAGATGCCTCGCCGCCGCGACCCACCACGTGGCGGCAGCGGCGGGTGGCGAAACGCCCGCCGGCGGGCGCCGGTCCGTGGGCGCGGCGGCAGTGAGCGGGCCAGACGCTCGCCGCCGCCCCACCACGTGGCGGCGGCGGGCGGGCGAAGCACGCCGCCAATGGCGCCCGGCGAGGACGCCTGCTTCGCCCGCCGCAAGGCAAAAAGGTGGGATGTGGTAGCTTCGCCTCGAAGTCTCCTTCCCCCATCGTGCTATGTCAGAGGTGGGTCTGCTGTGTCAGGTCCGTCGATTACAAGAAATTCTGCTACAAGCCCATTCCTCTGATGCCCCACATCTACCCGTCACAAAGGGGTCACATCCCGGGCGGACCGGGCGAAGCCATGCGTCGGCATTAATTGAGGCTGGAGGAACGGGACACCACAAGAAGGTGTAATAAATGTATGTAGATCAGCATGATGACTCTCCCTTTACCCGCCCGAGTTGGCCCGGGCTATATAAGGGCACTCGGGTGCATGGGGAAGGGGGATCGAGAGTTCAGCAGTAGAACCTAAGGAAGAACTTGTAACCTGAGAACACTGTACTAACTTCAAACCTTCAACAAGAGATCTAGCAGGACGTAGGGCTATTACCCTTCCGGCAAGGGGGCCTGAACCTGGGTAAAAATCGTTGTGTCTCTCTAGTCCATAGGCTCCAAAATCCGCCGTGTGGGAGGCGTTAGGTTTTTCACTCGCTAGGGTTTGCCAGCCGCGAAGACGCCCTCCTACTAAACCAAACCCGGTCTGTAGACTCAGGCCTGTCCGACGGAATACGCCAACAGGGGTGCGCCAGGTAGGGGCTAGTGGTTGGCTCTCCCGGCCTACTCCCCGGCGGACTTCGGTGTTCTTTGTTCGGAAGCAAGCTCGCGCATCTGGAGATGGCGGGTTCCCAACGTCAAGAAGCAGCGGGGGCGAGCGTCGCCCAGGGCACGTCCCGGCAGTCTCGTCGGGCGAAGGATCGTCTCACCCCGCCCCTGCAGGGTGGCGACATTGCTCCTTTGGAAGCGACGGAGCAACCTGTGCGACGTCGGCTGGCCATGGAGGCAGCCACTCCTGCCCATAATCTGCATGCGGTTCGCCTCCTCTTGGACCACCCTCCGGTGGAACTCGCAGGAGACACCCTGGCCACCCCGTGGCTGCGGGATATCGTCGGTCTCGTGGGCGCGCCCAACCGGTAGGGCTCCCGACCGCCGGTACCGCTCGGATTTCGATGCCTAGGCGCATGCTAACGCACTTTCAGCGTCTAGCCGCCCTAGCGGAAATGGCTCTGGCAGCAGCGAGCGAGCCGGGAAGGCGCGCAGCTAGCCTGGTCCCTGATTCCGCGAGGGACCGTGGGGACCTTCGGTCTCACTTGGACGATAGCCGCCGACGGCGCGGTGATGACCTCCGTGGTCGCCTGCTGCGCCATCCGGTCCAGGAGCGCTGCCGCGGGAAGCGGATAGCCTCTGACGGTGAGAGTCCCTCCCATGGCTCTCACTCTCGGACCAAGGAGGAGGTTCACTCCTCCGACTCTATCGAGAGCCAGGCCCCGCACTCCCGGGAACGGTCTCCGGATCGGGCCTCCGGTGAGCGGCTGGGCTCCCTTTATGGCGTCGGGTGCGGGTTTTCTCCGGCACAAGCGTGGCGTGGCTTCGGCAGTTTCGCCCGTCCATAGAAATCGACGGCACCACCAACCCGGAGGAATTCCTGCAAATCTATACTACGGTGGTGCGAGAAGCTGGTGGGTCTGAAAAGGCCATGGCCAACTACTTCCCAACGGTCTTGACGGGCTCTGCCCATTCTTGGCTGTTAAACCTCCCTCGAGGGTCGGTGCACTCGTGGGAGGAGTTGTGCGGCCTCTTCGTCGCCAACTTTCAAGGTTCTTTTGCGCAGCTAGGCTTGGAGGACGACCTCCACGCCCTGGAGCAGGAGAAGGGGGAGTCGTTGCGTGACTTCATCCGACGGTTTTGCCACTGCCACAACACGATCCCCCACATTTCGGAGCAATCGGTCATCATCGCCTTCCGAAGAGGCGTCCGAGATCGTAAGATGAAGGAGAAGATGGCCACCCGTACCATCAGTACCACGTCCGAGCTCTTCTCCCTCGCACATAAGTGTGCGCGGGCCGCGGAGGTGAGGGGGCCATCGTCTGGCCCCAAGGGTGGCCGAGACAAGGATGAAGCCGGAACCTCAAAGGGTTCCGGCCCTACAAGCAAGAAGGCGCGGAAGCGTGAGGCAGGAGAGACCAGGCGGGTCTTGGCCGCCGAACGTGACCGCAAGGACCCCGCGCCGCGGAAGCGCAATCGTCGTGACCGGCGCGACGACCACCGTGATCGGCGTGATGACCGCCATGACCGGCGCGATGACCGCCGCGTGTAAGTTCAACCTTCATTAATTATGGTTTTGGTGTTAATGACAAATCTAATCTTGTGTTAATGACATATCCAATATTAAGTTTATCCCCTTATGAGATATTGTTATTAATGACAAATCTTATATCGAGACTAACATGTTTGTTTAGAATATCTTTGTTTAGTCTCATCGCATTGAAAAATGGAAAACCCGAGGTATGTATGCATATTCATTTTAGTATTAGTTGCATACTTTGGAGTCAAGTTAAAGTATGAACATTCCCATTGAAACAACCACAAAATGTGCATCATGTTTCCCAATCCATATATTACATGGATGCACATATTTAGGGGGAGTTCACACTCTAACTTGAAGAATCAATTTAAATGAGAATTTAAATTGAGTTCATTTGTCTTGTTAATCGTTAAAGAACACTTCATCATGTGTTGATGGTGTTTTGTGATTAATTAAGGACAAATGAATAGTTCTTAAGTATAATAAAGCATGAGTTGCATTATTATACTTAAGACACATTTACAATCATTTCAATTGATTTAGGTTGTGCTCAATTGATCTAGAGGCATCCATTATGTGTTAATGGAGTGTAAGAGATAATTGAGACAACCATGCATCTTGGACTAACTATTTGTATGAGTTGTGATTAAGTTAGGTCCAAAGATTGATGAGATGATGAGAACGGGACAAGGGCGGCATCATGAGTTGATGGGCGTCAAGAGTGGATCCCGAAGATAAAGAGGAGTCGAGTGATGATCCCGGGGGAGTATCAAGTGATGATCATAAAGACCCCAAAGGGGATTGCTTGCGTGCGGCGGCGAAGGTATAACTAGATAGGCTAAGGACTTTCTAGTCCTTGAGTCTAAGGTTTATCGCCGTACTATTAAGAGGGGTCGTTCCCTAGCTTGAGCTTCATCATGTGTTGGTGATCTCAATCCGCGTTCACTCAAGCTCAAATCTTAATTTGATTTGGTTTTTGCATATGGGTTAACCATTTGGCATGTGTTGCAATTGTGTTAAGCCTATGCTTGGTTGTTCTGCATTATGCTCCGATTTGCATGTGTTGCAAAGATGAAAGAGTATATGCATTTGGTTTTCGCATTATACTTTGATTTGCATGTGTTGCAAATAGGATAAGCTAATGCGTTGGCTTTTGCGTGAAGTTCACTTTTGTATGTGTTGCATTAGTTGAAGCTTCATGTTTTGGTTTCGCAAAACAATCTTTCTTAAAACCGTGTGTTTGCTTAGAGCTAAGTTTTGCATGTGTTGCAAAAGGAGAGAGCTCAAGCTTGGTTTTGGTGTTTATGGTTGTGTATGTGCTAGAGGCTCGCATGTGTTGCGAGTACAGAGCTCATACGGTTGATTTGGTTTAGTTGAAGTTTGGTTTTGGTGTTGCATGGAACTAGAGAATTGCATGTGTTGCAATTAGAGAGTTCATGCATCTTGATTTGATGTTGCTTGGAGCTAGACTTTTGCATGAGTTGCAAAGAGTAGTGCTCAAGCATGAAATGTATTTATTGTGTTATTTGCAAGTTCGTTGTGCGAATAAACTGAGGTTTATGAGTCCAGAACTCCGAGAGCATGCGAGTGGGGCTTGCAACGGGTGTTGGCAAGTTGACCGGGTCTTGTGTTGACCTTCACATGGCTAGGGGGATTAATCTTATAAACTCGAGTTTGATTTGCTTAATACGTTTTGCAAATAGTTCTTGAGTTGATTGCGAAATGTGTTTTTGCAATTTGGTTGAAATTCTTTGAGCATGAGCTATGTTGGTGCAAATGTGTTTTGCGTGTGTATGATCATGTGTTGATCATCTTTGTGGCTCAAAGAACAAGTTTGGTTTTTGGAGAAATGGATTTGGAGGTTGAAATCTGGATTTTCTCCTGTGGTAAGGCTCTATCAAGTGTCCGGGGCGGTAGTACTGTCAGGCGTACTACCGCCATTGGTTGTGATGAGGTTTTTCGAAGGTTGTATTGTTGTTTTGTGTTGGCGGTTCTCTGGGAAGTTGAGGGCTGTAGTACCGCAAGTCTGGTACTCTAGGAAATTGCCGCCAGTAGCTATTTTACAATCTTGCGTGTTTTGTTTGGCTCGGTGAGGCCAAGACTACCGCTTCGGTGCAGAAGTATCAATCTGAAAGTCGGTACTCTGCGCCTCGGGCTGAGTAATCTGGGATATATGGCCGCTCTTGAATCGTTGAGGTCGGGGCAAGACTCACCACCCCTTAGAGGGCTGATAATACCGCATTTGCTGAGTTTTGCCCATTTCGCCCCCAAACGGCTAGTTTTCTTGGTGGGGGCTATATATACCCCCTTGGGGGGCTTGTTGCTGTTGTTGTTGCTGTGTGTAGGAGTTGTGTGCATGTGTTGCTCTTCTCCATTTGCCTCTTGAGCTTAAGAGTGAGACTAATTGCATGTGTTGCAATTAGGAAGTGTTTTGAGAGCCTCTTGTGCATGTGTTGCACTTGAGGGAGGCCTTGTGCATGTGTTGCACTTGGTGATCACCGGTTGCGCATTCGTTGTGCTCGGTGAGGTTCAAGCGAGGAGCGGCTTGTTACTCTTGGAGGTTGCCGACTCCTAGACGGCGTAGGCGTCGTGCGCGGGAGCTCTCAAGGTTGTGAGAAGCCCCGGCGAAGTTTGTGAAGATTCGGGTTGAGCCTCGGCATAGCGTGAAAAACCATGACTAGTGGAAAGAGGCGGGTGCTCGGCGGGAGCCGGTCCAAGTGTGGGCTAGCCTCAACGTGGACTAGGGAGACCTAAGTCTCCGAACACCACGGAAAAATATCGGTTGTCTCTTTTACTTTCAAGTATTTACATTTATTGTATATTGTCCAATTGCTTGATTGTAATTAGAATTGCTTAGTGTTAATTGATTGATCAATTTAGCAATTCTAGTTTAGAGACATAATTTAGTTAGTGCACTAGTGAGCCTAATTGATTTAGGCTTTAATTGTCAAAACCTATTTATCGCTTCCGCATATATATTTGATTAGGTTTTGACATAGGGGTTGATTAGAGCGAATTGTTTAGTGAGCGATCGAATTTCTTAAAACGCCTATTCACCCCCCCTCTAGGCGCATCCTCGACCCTACACCGCGGTCATAGGAACGACCACCGCGAGCAAAAAGAGGGCGAGCTTTATTGCCCGATCCACCGGAACAACACTCATGACCTAGACGGTTGTCGGGTCGTGAGCAAAATGGTGGAGCAGCGGCTCAAGGAGCACCGCCCCGATGATGACCAAGACGAAGACCCTGCCCCGCTGGCCTTCCAGCGGGCAGATCACGCTGTGGCATACATCCATGGTGGTTCGTCCACCTTTTCCTCCAACGCCGCATACAAACGGCTAAAGAGGGAAGTGTGCGCCGCAGCGTCGAGCTCAGGGGCGGGTCGGATGCTGAAATGGTCGGAGGAGACGATCACTTTCAGTCGGGCCGACCACCCTGAAAGCACCACCGGCCTAGGGAATCTCCCGATCGTGATATCGCCCACAATCCGGAATGTACGGCTGGGGCGTGTGCTAGTGGACGGAGGGAGTTCCATCAACCTCCTGTCCTCTACGGCGTTCCTGGCGCTCCAGATCCCGCAACAGGATCTGCGTCCGGCTCTGCCTTTCTTCGGGATAGCCCCGAGGTGGTCTAATCCTCGGTCAAAAGCCTCCCGTCACCTTCGGGGGGGAAGACAATTACCGCACGGAGATGGTGGACTTCGAGGTCGCTGATTTCGACCTCCCCTACAATGCCTTACTTGGCCGACCGGCACTGGTCAAGTTCATGGCACCAACCCACTATGCCTACATGGTGGTAAAGATGCCGGGGCCCGGTGGCCCCATAACGATTCAGTGGATAGGTCGGAGGCCTGCTTGCGCCACAAGCACGTCTTTGGACTGGCCGGTGCCACTGCGGCCGGCGCTACCGACGTCGCCGCTCGGAAGCCCTCGGGCTGGACCCACGCCTCACCTGGCTTTGCCGGTGAGGTTAAGGTCGTCGCCCTGAGTGAGGGCGAGCCCCGAAAGACCGTCAACATTGGCGCCAGTCTCAGCGCCAAATAGGAAGACGCGCTCGTCACCTTCGTCCAGTCTAACTCTGACGTGTTTGCCTGGCAACCGTCCGACATGACTGGGGTCCCTAGGGAGGTAATCGAGCACCGATTGGCAATGCTCCCCGGAGTGCGCCCGGTCCGGTAAAAGGTCCGGAGGCAAGCACCCGAGCGGCAAGATGCCATTCGGGAGGAGGTGGAGAAGCTGCTGAGCGCAGGGATAATTAGGGAAGTCTCTCATCCTGAGTGGCTTGCCAACCCTGTGCTTGTCAAGAAGCCCAACGGGAGATGGCGCATGTGTGTCGACTTCACCGACCTCAACAAGGCCTGCCCAAAGGATCCTTACCCCCTGCCGCGGGTCGACCTCATTGTTAACTCCACGGCCGGGTGCGAGCTGCTATGTTTTCTGGACGCGTATTCTGGATACCACCAGATTAGCATGGCGGTAGAAGATGAGGAAAAGACTGCTTTTGTAACCCCTATGGGTGTTTATTGTTATGTTAGAATGGCTTTTGGTTTAAAGAATGCTGTTTCTACTTATCAACGTGCCATGCACATCACTTTTCATCCGCAAATAGGGCGAAATATTGAGGTCTACGTTGACGACTTAGTTGTGAAGATTAAAAAGAGCGAAGAGCTAATCCAAGACCTGGAGGAAACCTTTGCTAACCTCCGGAAGAATTGCCTGAAGCTCAACCCTGAAATATGTGTGTTTGGTGTGCCCTCCGGCAAGCTGTTGGGTTTCCTGCAAGGGTGGCAATTGTACCCGTGGGTTCGAGTACCCGCGGGTTCTTCAGGTCAGGTACCCGAAATGGGTTTGGGTCGGGTTCGGATATTAATTTTCACCCGCGGGTACCCATCGGGTACCCGAAATACCGATATACCCATCGGGTACCCGCCGGGTTTGGGGTCGGGTTTTACTCGGGTTTTTGGGTTCGGGTTTCTTGTCAGGTCGGATTTTGCAAAACCCACACCCGACTCAACCTATTGCCACCCGTATTACACAAACCCGTGGTGCCCGCCGGATTTTGCACCGAGTTCGGTTCGGTATAGATTTTACCCGATATGGTATTCGTTGGTCGTTTTTCAATTCGGGTTTTGGGTGGTCGGGTTTTGTAAAACCCGCACCAATTCACCTGCTGCCATCTCTAGTTTCCTGGTGTCCAACTCGGGGTATTGAAGCCAATCCTGACAGGATAGTGGCCATCGAGCACATGAAGCCGCCAGTGCGACTCAAACAGGTCCAGTGTCTGGCCGGTCGCCTGGCCTCCCGGGGCGGTTCATTGCCCGGTTGGGAGAGAGAAGCTTGCCTCTGTTCAAGCTGTTGAAGAAGACTAACCACTTTGAGTGGACCGAAGAAGCCCAGAAGGCGTTTGAAGACTTGAAGCAATACCTCACCTCTCCCGGTCTTTGGTCTCCCTGCTTGAGGCGGCCGTTGCTCCTGTACATTGCTGCCACTCCTGAGGTGGTGAGCGCGGCACTGGTTGCGGAGAGGGAAGGCATCCAGAAGCCGATCTACTACATCAGCAAGGTGATGCATGAAGCGGAGACTCGATACCCGCAGGCTCAGAAAATGCTGTATGCGGTCTTGGTGGCATCCAGAAAGCTGCGGCGTTATTTCCAAGGGTGAGAAATCACCGTGGTCACAGCCTACCCTCTGTGAGAAATTCTCCACAACCGTGAAGCAGAAGGCCATATTGCTAAATGGTCGGTGGAACTGGGGGAGTTCAACCTCAAATTTGTACCCCGCACCGCCATCAAGAGCCAGAAGCTGGCGGAGTTCGTCGCCGAGTGGACTCCCACCACTCCTAAAGATGAAGAAGCACCCGCGCCTTCTCCCTGGACCTTATTTTCGATGGCTCTTTCAGGCTAGAAGGCGCGGGGGCTGGAGTTGTGCTGGTCTCCCCGACCGGTGACGTTCTCCAATATGTGGTCGCCCTTGACTTCAAGGCCACAAACAACGTAGCTGAATATGAAGGCCTGCTGGCAGGGTTGCGCATCGCTTCGGTGCTGGGCATCCGGCGTCTCCAAGTCAAGGGTGACTCCCTGCTAGTCATCAACCAAGCGCGGAAGGAGTTCCAGTGTTCTGACCCCACCATGGCGGCGTACCTGGCGGAGGTCCGAAAAATGGAGCGACACTTTGAAGGATTGGGGTATGTTCATATCCCTTGACGCGACAACCACCTTGCGGATGGGCTTTCACAGCTTGCGTCCTCAAAAGCTTCTGTTCCGGTCGGGGTCTTCGAAGAAAGACTATCACGACCGTCCATCGCAGCCCCCAGTTCAGGTGGGGACGACGGCATGGCCGTTGCGGCCTCCGGCTCAGGCGGGGAGGGCGGCGGCGCCGCCAGCCTCGATTCGAGGAGGGAAGGCAAGGCCAAACTCGGCCTGTGTCCGGAGGAAGGCGGTGTCTGATGCAAAGACCCATGGGAAAAGCTTGGCCCGGAGTACCCGGCGAGCACCGAGTGTTCGCCACGCTTGGCGGGAAGGTCGGTGGATGGATCCTATCCTAGCCTTCTGCGTGACCAAGTGATCCCGACGATGATGCCTCGGTGAGAAGATTGCACGCAAGGCCAAGTGCTATACTCGGTAGGTGGGGACCTATACTGCCGAGCGAAATGGAGTTCTCTTGAAGTGCATCACTTTCGGAAAGAGGGAGCGACCGCTCTCGATATCCATGGAGGCATGTGGGAGCCATATGTCCGCCAACGCTAGTCGGCAAAGCGTTCGCCAAGGATTTTATTGGCCTCGCCTCCGGGATGCTTGCGGTGGTGAGAAAGTCTGGCTTGTCGATTCTTCGCCAGGCAGATCCACCGACCAGCCCAAGCTCTGCAAACCATCTCGCTCTCTTGGCCGTTTGCGGTCTGGGGGCTGAATATCCTGGGCCCGTTCCCGCGAGCCACAAGGGGCTTCACCCATCTCTTCGTTGCCATCGACAAGTTCACCAAGTGGGTTGAAGCCGAAGCAGTGCACACCATCACGGCTGCTGCTGCTATCAAGTTCATGCATGGGATCTTTACCCGTTTTGGAGTCGCCAACCGCATCATCACCGACAACGGAACTCAGTTCACCAGCGCGGCTTTTCTGGAGTTCTGCGATGAAATGGGCACCAAATTATGCTTCGCTTTGGTGGCCCACCCCAAGAGTAATGGTCAAGCAGAACGCGCCAACACGCTGGTGTTGAAGGGCCTCAAGACGAGGGCGTTTGATCGGCTCCACAAGCGGGGGGCGCGATGGACGGAAGAACTCCTGGTTGTGCTGTGGTCGCTTCGCACCACGCCCAGTCGGGCCACTAGCGAGACACTATTTTACTGTTTGGCCTTATAGGCACAACAATACATAATAGTGGGTTTTTTAGGAACTGTAGACTCCGTCCTAATCACATAAAAATGATCCTTCTTAGGATCTCCATCTTGACAACCTTAATCATGACTTGTATGAGTTAATTCTGAACACACTAGCTAGGATCTGGATTCCCAAAGAGACATCCTAGAACAAGATCACAGCATTTTTGTGCACTGCATTGCCTGCCGAGATATGTAGTGCAGAGAGAAGCGCACCATGTTCCAATTAAGTTAATTAAAAAAGTCGGCAGAAGACAAAGCAAAATAATAGAAAATTGCATACACATACAAAAAATATCAGGATTGCAGAGATCACAACATGGAAACTATTTAAGCTAGGGGATACGAGGGTCTTGTTGCATTGCAGGGTTGGGGCGCCGGGGAACAGATGGTTCAATCGAATCGAATCAGCTGATGCCGTCGAAGTTGCTGCTCATGAGCTGCAGAGTCGCGCTCGGCAGGACCCGATTCACCTGAGGTTGCTCTGTTTCGCGAATTGAATGAAGCCCAAGATTAGTTAATGACACAAGGTCGATTACTATGCATGGTAATGTAATAAGCATGGAGACTCTCAAGAGCGACAGGTGATGGATCGATTGGTTTAAGACTCACTCTTGATTTCCTCTAGCTCCGCCGGCGTCAGCCTCGCCGAGAACCCGCTCACGACGTTCTTGTAGTTGTACACGATCGCCGCCTTTGCCTTCTCCTCACTTGATCGATTTCATCCAGAGACGAGAAAAGGAGACAACTCATCAAGATGCGTATCCAAATCAAAGATGGGACGTGCAGATCGGTTCAAAGATGGAGCACAATGCCGCGCGCATGCATGCGTACCTGCCAAGGGCGGCGGTGAGGATGCCGATATGGTAGGTGATGCAGGTGACGCCGGGGGGCGGGGGGTCAACAAAGATGAGGTAATTCGCGGCCGGTTCCCCCGCGACGGCCATGACGACGGTGGCCATGACGACGACGGCGAGTGGGAGGAGGAGGAGAGAGATGGCGTTCGCAGGTTTCATGGCGCGCGGGGTTCAGCAAGACGGGCGATGTACTCTCGGTCGGTTTCCAGTTTATGAGGAGGGGGAAATTATGGTTTTGAATGGCTGTGTTTTTTTTTCTAATACCATGAACTAGTCGTGTGAACTAGTATTAGAGGTAGAGGTTTATTTATGCATACTTACGTGTAGGATTATGTACTAAAAATAGAAATTCATGCAAATAATGGTTTTGAATGGCTTGCATGTTGGAATATTTACTAAAAATAGAAGTTAATACATGCAGTCACTCGTACATGTGTTGTTATAAATAGTAGTAGGACAATATATTTTTTAGACACTACTTATATGTACACATCTCACATATTCATTTTATCATAGTTTTTTTCTTGATGGACTATGATTACAAATCATCTGATGAATCATCAAACGATTATTTTGGATACGTAGTAGCTATGGCATATGGAGCATATGAAGAAACTATTGCTGGTCATCAACCTTAGAGTCATCGTGGCTCAGTTCAGGACGTCGAGTTACACCCCGTGATAGAGAAGGTGGGCATGCAAGACTTTTGGGGTGTTTAGGACGGCTCTAGCTTTACTAAAATCTGTGGAGTTGGTGGAACAGGGTATTTCTAGCTTCAGAAATTTTTGGAGCTGGAGTTATGAGTACATTAACAGTGTTTAGGTAGATCATTTTGTTTACATTTTAAACTAAAAATATAAACTTAATTTACTTTATTTTAGCCTATAAGTGTCAGATCTAAGCTAGAGCTGAGAATTAGAGCTCTCCCAAACAGACCTTTATGCTAATTATTTTGCTGATCCACCGGTATACTCTGCATCACAATTCCGACGGAGACCCCAACTGCCCACTCCTCCCCTCCCGATCAGCGTCGCCTCCCCTTCCCTGACCGGCTCTAATCCTCTCCCTCCTCCAGTTTCGCCGGCGGTAGCGTGGCGAGGATGAGGCGGTGGGCGAGCAATACACCCAGCTGCTTGCGCTTGCGGAGGCATACCAAATGGGCTGATTGAATCGAGCACGCCGAACGGGAGTCACTCACGCTCGTTACTCTCATCTCCTGTCGCCCCCATTCCCAAATCGCGTCGCCTCGCCTCGCTTCGCTCGACTCCGTTGTGCTACTGCTGCCGCCTCCCCACGCCACCACGCGGCACGCCGGACGCGAAGACCCGGCGATCGATGGGCGACGGTGGCCAGCGTCCCGGTGCCAGCGTGCGGCGGCGCAACTGCCTCCGCCCTCCGGTACTCCCTTGTCCTCCTCCCTTCCTGATCTGAAATTCCTCCTCCCTTCCCGATCCGAAATTTGAGTGACCAAATGAAATGAATGCCATGTGTTTTGCATTTTCTGTTCGGAATTAGGGATACAAAATGAAGAGGAGCACTACAAGCCGAGCAGCCGGTACATCCTCGCGGCAGGCCGCGCCGGTGGGAAGTACGGCTTGTGCCGGCGATCTCAGCCAGCGTGCTCAAGCCTCGGGTCATGTACCGCGTCGCCGGGTGGATCGACCGGGGGGCATTGTCTTCCATCGCGGAGGGGGGAGCCATCAAGGGCGCGTTCCGGCTCAGGACGGGCCCGTGCAGCGACGCGGCGATTTATGTGCAGTGCAGGGTGCGCCTGCCGGCGTCAACACGAAGGTCATGGATCTTCGGATCCTCGTGATGGAGACCACCTGGCGCGGTTCAGGCAACTCAAGGAGACGACTAACAAGGTGAGCACTGAAATTATAGACAGTCCGTCTGCTTGGTCTGATTGATAAATGATTAGGGCATGTACAACGGTTTAGACGGCTGCCGTTTGCAAATGTTTTGAAGATTGCACACAGACGGTAGAAGAGGCGAACTTGTCTGATAAATTTGTCTATTAGGTACATCTGTGTCTTATTTAATTCATGCAATGCCTTTATTACTCTATGGTGATAAAGTATACACTTGATCTTTATAGCTATCTTGTTACTTGTTTAAGAGAATGTATGGTGATGCTCAAATAAGACACATAAATTTTTAGAGAAGCATAAATATAATATATATTTACATCAATTGATACTCGGAATACATGATATAATTTTTGAATATTATAATCATAATATATTTACATCATTAGATAATCTTATTCATAATAATAGAATCTTTGTATGTTTTTTGTTGCTTGTTTGAGAATGCATGGTGTATAACGTTTAAGAATACAATCATATTAGAAGGACTATAATGTATCTTTTTATTTTCCTCTGTGTCCTTCTTGCCTATCTATAGGATATTCTTGTTATTTATATCTCTAAGAAGGGCCATATAGTAAAATATCGTGCACCTGTAAGTAAAATACCTCTGTGTCTTTCTTGCCTGTCTTCGTCCAGCTCATCTCTCGATTCTTCTGTTGAATCACACACAGCCACACACAAGTTTCCTCTCTTTTTCTTAGATCTGGCCACAAACATGGGGTGGCGGCGTCCCACGCGATGGCAGGGCGTGATGGCTCGGCGCGATGTCTTGCAAGCGGCGTCCCACGCGTAGCAACTTGGCCTGGTGGATGGTGGCGAATGGTGGCCGAGGCGGGGTGCGGCGTCTAGCGCAGCGGCTCGGTGCGGACACCAGCAGACGGCGGGGCATGGCGATTTGGCGCGAACACCAGCGCGCGGCAGCTCGGCGCAACGTCCAGCGAGCGGCGGCTCTGTCCAATGGCGGGGGGTGGTCGTGGCAGGGCGCAGCGTCCAGCACAGACGCCAGCGAGCGGCGGGGCGCGGCGGCCATGGACGGATTTCTGCCGCCATCTACTATCTTTGCACGTCAAAACTCGGTCTCCATACCGGATCGAAAAACGTCGTCGTCTCCAAGGGACGAGTCATTCAACGCAGTGCAAGCCGGCGGTAAGATCTGGGAGCACGAGCCCTTGCCGTCGTCTCGTGAGGCGACGGCATGCTCCTCTTTCATCATTAAATGATGTACACGTAGACAAAATTAGCTGACTTAGCACTATATAGACGGCACATTAAACACCGTTGTACATGCCCTAATTGTTTAATTACTGGCTAGCTGCCATGCTACATTGTTCAAGGAGAAAATTGCCATAGATTCTCTACCATGCTACATTGTTTATGTTTTGGCATGTTTTCCTTATTATATTTTGTGTTGAAGCATTGAGCTAAAGTTTCATGTCAACGACGCATCTATGCTATTGGTGAGGGTGCATGGTAGTGACCCGTTGAGATATATACTTACCAATTTCAGTAGGAAGATGATTCGCACAATGAAACTTGGAGCGTCACTCGCTACGCCGTTTTATGTGTATGCCATTTGAGAATTTTATGTGTACGATATTGCGAACCCTGTGCTCAACTCGGATTCCTCGTTGCAGGGATCACTGTGTAGGCACAGATTCCATCCATGTGCCTGCATGGAAATCCCAAAATTAGGAAACTAGGAATCATGGTTTGCATGTTATAAACTTACCAAATATCCCAAATAGAAAATAGCCTAAAGCCCCAAAAGAAAAAAGATATCTTCTATTGGGCTAGTGTGGCTCATGCTACTGGGCGGGCTCTTGAACATCTTGTCCCAAATTCTGAAACCCAGCCGAGGGAGACGGACGGCTGCCTCCCTCCCTCCCTCGCTGGCCCATCTCTGCTCTGCCTCTCACTGTAGTGAGTTGTTTGCCTTGGCGGCGGCCTACCGTCACCGCTCGGCGCGGCGCGGCCATTTCCTGACGCGCAAGTCCTTCATCCGCGCACGGCCCGGCCGGTCCAAGCTAAAACCTAACGCGCAACGAATTCGTTTCACGTTTTTTTTAGTTCTTGGCCTTGACCACTTCTTCGGCTCTTCTTCCCCTGGCCTCCCTTTTCTCAGGGGGCGTAGTTGGACAGCACAGGCACCCTCATGGTTCAGCAACTCAAGAGTCACGGCATGAAATGTTCAACACAGATCCGGTGCAGTCCATGCCTTATAGGCGCGGACCGTCTGATCGAAACATCAGACTACTTGGATCGGATGAAAACAAGGTAAACAGTGTTGCTGCTACAGTATGATGAACAGTTGCTACAGTGTAAATTTTAAAATGTTACAGCATTTATAACGAACCCTCTTAACGTGTACGTTAATGTGATTCCAACTACATCTCTTAGGTACTGTGCTAGTTGGACTGCCTCATCTCTCGCTGTCGTTGCCACGCACCACCTCCTCTTCCGTCATCACCGTCGCCACCCTCCATCTCTCTTGCTCCACCCTTCTTCCCTGTCTCCGGTGGCTACCACCGTCAAATTCTCCATCACCTCCCTCTATCTCCTAATTTCTCTTGATCCATCATCCTCACCGACCTCCATCGCTCTCCACCAAGCCCGCGGCAGGTGGCACCCTCGTTGCTTCACTGCTGTCGGTCCTCCCACCACTTCGCCTTTCCTCTAAATTCAAGCCCTGATGAACCCTAAATCATAGCTTGAGTGAACCCCGATCCTAAAGAAGCTCGCCAGAGCCTCAGCGGAAACAGAGGTGGACATGTGCATGAATCGTGATGTAAATTAAAATGGTAGAAAATGAACTGATATAAAAAAAATCATTCGATAGATTTCAAGCAATCCCGTAAAGAAAATGGCATATGTCAAGTATTTAAGCTGTCACACAGTCATTCCTTAAAAAGGAAAATAGGAAAACAGAAGGGAGTTGTGGCACATTTTTTTTTTGTCATTAGTGATACAAATCATGATGGAATATCATATGGTCCTACCTCCTCGAAAAAAATGATTCTACCGGCTCTTTCCCATTTATTAACACAAAGATTAGTCAAACAAGAAAGAGAAAACGACTAGCAATATTGACTGTTCTGAATTCAGCTTCACTGTTCTGATAGAAACAAAAAGGAACAAGAAAGGAAAAAAAGCAAGCGTTGAGTGTCTTAGCCCGTTAGCCGCCCATGTTGACCAACCCACCACCACTAGACCAGCGCGGCCAGTGGTAGAAGGACCAGGGCCCACCCTCCACTCATCAAGGCCCTCCGTAGCCCCTTGGACAGCTGTGATCGCTTCCTTCGAGAGACGCCAGATAACTGCAGATACGCCGTCAAGGCGTCAACGCACCGTGCTGCTACCGTAATCTGGATATTAGAAATCTGTCAAAGCGTTTTTTTTAAAAAAAATCAGGTTTGCTAATTTTGAATTTTTTATCTCCTAGTTATGTAAAGTTACATAAGACTAAATCTAAAATTACAATAGTACAATTTTAGCGACACTCTATGAAATTTTTAGTTGAGAGGTGCTTCTGTACTTTTTTTTTTTACAATTGCACAAATATTAAATCGTAAATAAAGGGTAGATAGTGATTGCTTACCCTTTCACTTGCTTCAAGATTTGTATAATTTGTATTAGAAGGGAAAGAATTAAAGCACTACACTTTTTAGTTCTATCTGTTTTTTGTATTTGTAGGGTTTACCTAGGTTTACTTTATTTTTTTCTAGGTTAGATTTTTTTGTTTTTTGCATTTTGTAGGGGTTCATCTAGATTTACTTTATTTTTGTCTAGATTAAAAAGTTTTTATTTATGTTTTTGTATTTTATAGAAGTGAGGGGTGGGTAAAACACAGTAGTCATTGGATGTAAATCCTATGAAAAAAAAAGTGATTGACATCGGAAAAAATCAAGCAACTTATCAATAGACAGCCTCTTAAAAATATATATGTAATTGGACGTGGTCTTTTAAAGCTCACAAATCATGCTCACCTGTTTTCTTCTTGGTCCAAAGTAACACACCTTGATCAATCTAACTCAGGTAAACGCGTCTGTTCATTTTTTTTTTCAAGGGCGGCAACAGTTGATTAGTATATGCATTATGCAACACATGTAGGCTGGCAGTTGAATTGTAGCCTTTAGTCAGGAAACCAAGGTAAGCTAAACTGACCAACCATCGCAGCTATTTGGTCAGTTGTTTGCGCAACAATTTTAAACAGCAACGCAGGTCAGGAGGTAGGCAGTTTTACTTATCTCATCAGGAAAACAGCAAGTATGGTCTACTAAGGCCATTTGCAGGAGTTTCAAATTCTAAACTTCACCCAAGATCTGAAACTTGTAGACTAAAATAAAGTGAATTAAGTTTATATTTTTAGTCTAAAATGTAAACAAGATGATCCATCTAAACACTCTTAGACCCTGTTTGGGAGAGCTCCGGCTCCCAACCGATTCAAGTTGAAACTTATAGGTGAAAATAAAGTGAATTAAGTTTATATTTTTATCTAAAATGTAAACAAGATGATCTCCTAAACACTCTTAATGTATTTCTGACTCATCCATAAATTTCTGAACTAGAAATACCCTGCTCCACCAACTCCATGATTTTGGTGGAGTGAATTTGAAGCCCTAATGTATTCATAACTAACTCCATCTGTGGAGTTAGCAATACTCAACTCTACCAGATCCGTGTTTTAGTCTAAAATGTAAACAAAATGATCTATCTAAACACTCTTAATGATTCACAGCTTCAACTCCACTAATCTGGTGGAGTTAGCAATACTAACTCCACCAGATCTTTAAAACTACCAAACACACCCTAAGTTGCAGTAGTGGATCTACAGTATATAGATTAAAATCAAGCGATACTGATATTTTATAATCCAATATATATATATATATATATATATATATATAGTTTTTTAATGTATATAAACATATAGTTTTTATATTGCAAATTAAAAGTTAGCGCTACACATCTGTAACATCCTCCACAAACCTACAGATTTGACCCAGCAATAAACTTGTTTGTTTCTGCAAGGCGCAGCCGGTCAGTGGCTCACCGCGCGCCGCTGACTCGCTGTAACTCGCGCTTCAAGTCCAACGCTCTGGTCCTCCTCGCTCCTGCCTCGCCATGTTCAATTGTTCTCTCTTCCCTGTTTCTCCCCTCTTCTACCAGGCGAACCTAGCGTGCTTCCTCATCTGCTCCCTAATCTCATGGAGGAAGAGCGGCCTTGAGTTTCTCGCCCCTTTGCTTTGCCTTAGGATTCGTTAATCTTCTTCGTCGTGCCGAGACCGCATTCGCAACCTCAATTACTACTCCAAACGATTGGAGAAGAGAAGACGACTTGAGAGAGGAAACCGAGTTATATAGCCTCCATTAGCTTCTTCTCCGCCTCTCTCTTCAATCATTATCCAAGAAACCAACCGAAATTACAAGGAATCTGCAAGCTTTCTTGCTTTGTTGCATCCATCGAAAAAGATGCGGGGTGCTCCAACTCCAAAGATGCGATCTTTACGGCGAAACCCAGGAGATCTTGTTCTCCTCTGCTGCTTCTGGCTCCTCCCTCTCCTGTCCCATGGCGCGGACATGCCCTTGGGCTCCTCACTCTCGCCGACAAACCCGGCATCGTGGTCGTCTCCCAACTCCACCTTCTCCTTCTCCTTCAAGCCGTCCCCCACCAACCCTTCCCTCTTCATAGCCGCCATCTCCTACGCCGGCGGCGTCCCCGTCTGGTCCGCCGGCGCTGGCGCGGCGGTTGATTCAAGGGGTTCGTTCCGCCTCTCGTCCACCGGCGACCTCCAGCTCGTCAACGGATCTGACGCCATCGTCTGGTCGTCCAACACCACTGGCCAGGGCGTCACCGCCGCCGCCCTCCAGGATAGCGGCAACCTCGTGCTCAAGAACTCGACGGTTAACCTGTGGCAGTCCTTCGAGCACCCCACGGACACGGTGGTCATGTCGCAGAACTTCACATCCAACATGAACCTCACCTCCGGCCCCTACGTCTTCTCCCTCGACAAGGCCACCGGCAACCTCACCCTCAAGTGGACCGGCGGCACCACCGTGACCTACTTCAACAAGGGCTACAACACCACGTTCACGGCGAACAAGACGCTGAGCTCCCCGACGCTCGCGATGCAGACCAACGGCATCGTGTCGCTCACCGACGGCTCACTGAGCTCCCCCGTGGTGGTGGCGTACAGCAGCAACTACGGCGAGAGTGGAGATATGATGCGGTTCGTGCGGCTGGACTCGGACGGCAACTTCCGCGCCTACAGCGCGGCGCGCGGCAGCAACACGGCGACGGAGCAGTGGTCGGCCGTGGCGGACCAGTGCCAGGTGTTCGGCTACTGCGGCAACATGGGCGTGTGCAGCTACAACGGCACGTCGCCGGTGTGCGGGTGCCCGTCGGAGAACTTCCAGCTCATTGACCCCTCCAACTCCCGCAGCGGCTGCAAGCGCAAGATCGAGCTCCAGAACTGCCCCGGCAACTCCACCATGCTCCAGCTCGACAACACGCAGTTCCTCACCTACCCGCCGGAGATCACCACTGAGCAGTTCTTTGTCGGGATCACCGCATGCCGTCTCAACTGCCTCTCCGGCAGCTCCTGCGGGGCCTCCACCGCGCTCTCTGACGGCTCCGGTCTCTGCTTCCTCAAGGTCTCCAACTTCGTCAGCGCCTACCAGTCCGCCGCGCTCCCCAGCACGTCCTTCGTCAAGGTCTGCTTCCCCGGATTGCCCAACCCGCCCGTCGGCGCCGCCGGCGCGTCCTTCGGCAAGGCCTCCGGCGTCCGTGGATGGGTCGTCGGCGTGGTTGTCCTGGCTTCGGTGTCGGGGCTGGTCCTGTGCGAGTGGGCGCTGTGGTGGCTCTTCTGCCGGCACAGCCCAAAGTACGGTCCCGCGTCGGCGCAGTACGCGCTGCTGGAGTACGCGTCGGGCGCGCCGGTGCAGTTCTCGTACCGCGAGCTGCAGCGGTCGACCAAGGGCTTCAAGGAGAAGCTGGGCGCTGGCGGGTTCGGCGCCGTGTACCGCGGCGTGCTGGCGAACCGGACGGTGGTGGCGGTGAAGCAGCTGGAGGGGATCGAGCAGGGGGAGAAGCAGTTCCGGATGGAGGTGGCCACGATCAGCAGCACGCACCACCTCAACCTCGTCCGCCTTATCGGCTTCTGCTCCGAGGGCCGCCACCGCCTGCTCGTCTACGAGTTCATGAAGAACAGCTCACTCGACGCCTTCCTCTTCGGCGACGCTCCCGGCGGCAAGATGACGTGGCCCACGCGGTTCGCCGTCGCCGTCGGCACGGCGCGCGGCATCACCTACCTGCACGAGGAGTGCCGCGACTGCATCGTGCACTGCGACATCAAGCCGGAGAACATCCTCCTCGACGAGCAGTACAACGCCAAGGTGTCTGACTTTGGACTCGCCAAGCTTATCAACCCCAAGGATCACCGGCACCGCACGCTCACCAGCGTGCGCGGCACCAGGGGCTACCTGGCGCCGGAATGGCTCGCCAACCTCCCGATCACCGCCAAGTCCGACGTCTATAGCTACGGAATGGTCTTGCTGGAGATTGTCAGTGGCCACCGGAACTTTGACATCTCGGAGGAGACTGGCCGGAAGAAGTTCTCATTCTGGGCCTACGAGGAGTATGAGAAGGGGAATTTTGCCGGCATCATCGACAATAAGCTCCCCGGGGAAGACATTGACATGGCTCAGGTGGAGCGCGCCCTCCAGGTGAGCTTCTGGTGCATCCAGGAGCAGCCGGCGCAGCGCCCGTCCATGGGGAAGGTTGTGCAGATGCTGGAAGGGATCATGGATCTCGAGAGGCCGCCGCCCCCAAAATCCTCCGACAGTTTCTTGAGCGTGACCACGGGCAGCGGCAGCGGTGTCAGCTCGAGCATAGCGTCGACATTTGCTTCGTCGGCACCTGCTTCGTCGGCACCGATAGCGCCCACGCCATTGCCAAATTTGGAACAGGAGATGACCGTGGGGCGCTCGGCTTCAGCCAGGAACCGCGAAAGAGCGTCTCATTCGCTGTTGTCATCAGAGCCATACATGACAATGTAAGGCCTATGCCGATCTTCTTCTGAGCTGACCAGCAAGGTGAGGTGGTGAAACGATGGAAATGCAGCTTGCTTCTGTGCTTCACTAACAGGAAAATCGCACAGATCATCAAGCAAGTAGGGAATTGACAGGCTGGTCCACGATCTCGTTGCTTTTGTTTTGGTGGAGCATGGAAGCAATTATATATGCCTGATGAGCTAAATACTGCAATTTGTAAGTAGCTGAATTAGACTGAACTCGATATTATATTATGCGCTGTAATCTGTACAAAATAATCGAAATGAGACAATACGGAGGGCAGTTTCTTTCGCAATTCTGATTCAGAATTGAGAATGCTGGTGTTGAATGGACTCTGGATTGGTACTCGTAGACTTCATCATTTCCTGATATCTGAATTCTGATTCAGCTGGCTCTGTGTGTTCAGGGAAGAATTGAGGAAAGCTCGAAGCAGCTCACATCCACGGCACTGCATCAAGTAGATATTTTTTTGTTTGCCTTCTATTTTGTCCTGTGGGCATAGCATTGGCAATTTGGCACGCTGGAATAAGCTGGATGCATATAACATGCGCTGCTACTTTCAACAGATTTCTCCATCAGCTTTTATTTCGTTAAATGCTTGGGACCCATGCATCATGGCCCCATCCCCCGGATCAAGCAGCATTAAAACCCTACAACGGAAAGGTCTGTGTGGGATATAACTCAACTAGGATATTTTTCACGGCGTCACACGCCGCGCGTGCTATTTTTTTTTGTAGAAAAAATTTTCTTTTTTCCGGCGGCATGTTTTTTTTAAAATCGTCGAGAAAATAAGCGAAACGGCTGAAAGGACACAAACGAAATCACGTTTTTTCCGCATCTATCTGGGGTTCTCTCACGAAGAATCTGCGATCGTGTTAAATCGAAAAGTCCTTTTCGTAAAAAATAGCCGGAATGATGGAAACGTCACTACGTTTTTTTCCGGTATCTATTTAGGGTTCTCTCACGAAATATCCGCGTTTGTTTTAAGGTCCTCTTCGTAAAAAAACGTGAAAAGGATCAATACGTAATTACGGATTTTTTGAAGGACTTAAGTGCAAAAAAATCATAAAAAATAGCCGAAATGATCGAAATGTCACTAAGTTTTTTTCCGGTATCTATTTAAGGTTCTCTCACGAAAGATCCACGATTTTTTTAAGATCTTCTCCATAAAAAAATGCGAAAAGGACCAATACGTAATTACGATTTTTTTAAGGACTTAAACACAAAAAAGAAAATTTTGAGCCGAGCAAAAGGCACGATTCTTTCAGGAAATAGGAAAGGTAGTATTAGTTCTATCTATAGTTTGTTAGAATAACTCTAACTCAAATCCCTATATTTTCCTCCTAAATCACTCATTTAGGGATGGTATAAAAATTAGGGGTATCCTATATCAAATTTGTCTCCGACCCACGCTCCCTATTGCTCACCCCTATTATTTATCTAAACATTATTATTACTTTGCACCTATGAATTATTATTTTAAAACGAATAAAAAAATGCCAAAGAAAATAGTAAAGGCAAAGAGAAAGCCTCTAGATGTAAGGGTGAGAAGATGCCTCCCTAGAATAGGGATTCCAAATAGGGGTTGGGTTGAAACTCATATTTTTTTAATTCTCCTTATAATTTATGATAGGGGGAGGTTTAGGGGATGGGTTGGGCTTGCTTTTAGGAGTAAGTCTTCTACAACTAAGACTTTTTAACTATATAAATCAACTCCTTGTACTTGTAATATTTAAAGCGATATAGTGCATTGTTTTCCGTGGGGTTTTTCCGTAAAGATTTTTTCACGTTAAATCTGTCTCCAATATTTTACCGTGCATCTACCCCTAACAAATGGTATCAGATCTCTAACAAGTGGTATCAGAGCTAAGATTTTCAGATCATCTGCACGACGTTATGAGAGAGCGTATTTGGGTTTTGACTCGTCGCCATCTTCGGCTTCCACATGCCCTCCACGCCACGTCCACTGGCCTCCTCATCGATTTTATCAATTGCAATTAATGCTTTTATGCATGTTATTGGTGGATTTCATTAGAGTTCAGCGGTATTTATCATCGGTAATTTATTCGACGTTTCATCGTCAGTTTTCTTCGACGTTTCATCGTCGGCCCTAAAAAATAATGTCAATTGAGAAGACAACTGAATTTGATGTTTCATCATCATTAATTGAAACTTGGTGTTTCATCACCATTATTTTGATGTTTTATTCACCATTTGGATACGTTGACCATTATAGAGGTTTTGGCAATGTTCATTTAGAATTTGATGACGCTCTGATGGTAGCATTATACTCTTCGGAGTTTTTCTAGTGAAGGTTTTGCCTCAATGTCAATTTAAGATGAAGATTTGAAGTGCAAGAAGGAGTTGTTTTGATGTGGATACTACAATGTTATTTTTGTTGTCTTTGCTCGATATGAGGAGTCTACTATAATTTATACTCTATTAATGGCGCGAGAGTTTTCTTCATATTGACATTTTTTGAACAGTTTCAACCGTATTATGGATTTTCAGTAGACAGTTTGCTGAATTTTATGTTCTATGTGGATCATTCCAAAAGTCCATATTATGAGTTCTTCACTATATATCCAGCATCTCAAGTAATGTCTTGACTTATGTCATTTGATGATTGAGCGTTTATTTCAGGAGGTCTGTTATACAAATTCAGACTTTACTGGGGTTATGAATTCTTGAAGATCTAGATTTCTTCGTTTGCTTTGTTATAGCTCTGTTAGATTGGCTGTTCCAGTTTTTCTTTCGACCTACTGATGGTTTGCTCAATCTCGCTTCATTAAAAGCATTTGGATAAGACTGTTCCAGTATTTTCATATCCTTTGTGGTTTTTCATACTACAAGTGTTTGGCTTAATTGTTCCAGTCTTCCTCATTCAGTAGTCCTTTGAACTTTTAACGCATTCGTATTTATGTGCTTAATTGCCCTTCAGGATTTTTCTAGAAACAGTTTCGTTATAGATTTTGAGTTAAGAGGAGGTTTGTTGGAGATAACTCAATATCTCTAACTATCATATCTATTGGTTCTATCCATAATTTGTTAGGAGTAAGTCTTCTACAATTAGGACTCTTTGGCTATATAAGTTAACCTCTTATACTTGTAATCTTTGAAGCGATATAGTGCATTGTTTCCTGTGGGTTTTTTTTGCAAGGGTTTTTCCACGTTAAATATGTCTCCAATATTTTGTCGTGCATCTATCCCTAACAAGTGGTATCAGAGCCCTGACAGTCTGTGTATCTGTATCATCCCTGTAACTAGACGCTCTATGGGTCACAAGCTGCCGTGGGCGGAGGAATCGTCGACACAGGAAAAGATTTTGACAGAGAACAAAAATCTTCTTTAGAAACACCTGAAGAAAAAAAAGAACCAAACTATCATAATTTCTAAAAATCGCATAAGCTTGACCACGATCCTTTTTTTTCACTGGTAACTCAGGCATACTCTCTGGACCCTTCTAACAAATTTTAAAGAATTTACAAGCTTAGCAACTCAATTAAACTAGTGAAACTGCTTGAAGTGCGTCAGCAGTATCGTCAATTTTTTTAAAAAAAATCGCAAAGGCTTGATCATGATTTGAAATTTATACAGTAGCATAGGCATGTTTTCAGGACACTCCTCAAAAATTTTTAAGAACTCACAAATTTAGCAGCTCAACCAAATCAATGAAATTGATTTGAATGTATCAATAGCATTGCTAGTATTTTTAAAAATCGCTCAAATTTGATTATGATCCGAATTTTTTATGGTATGTTAGGCATGCTTAGAGGATAATTGTAAAAAAGTTTTAAAAAAGTTATAATATGATTTAATAGCTCAATTAAATAAGTGAAAAGCTTTTCTGTCCCCCTCAAAAAAAAAAAAAAAAAAAACCACAGCGCTAGCACTAAGGAAGTTGTTGTGCTTAGATCCACTGAACCTACTTCAGGGCTTACTGTTTGGAAAGCAGAAATTGCAGCGAAGCATTGAAGCCAGCACCCACCAGTGTGTGTATGATTCAGACAAGGAAATATTAGGTTCAGCGAGAACCAAGCGTAGGTTGGGAAGCAGTGGGAGTGGGAGTCGTTCTCTCCCCAATCCAATCCAGTCCAGGGTTCAGATTCAGCCGCGTGCTCTGCTCACATCTCTTTCAAGTGAATGCCGTAGCTCGCGGTGGTCAATTTTTTTGATAAGGAAAAGAAGGTTTCAGCGTGTCGTAATCTCCTACGGTTGCACTGTCAACTGTGTATTTTCGACGTAGTTTCTTGGCTTACTGATTTGTAAGCACGTGCTCACTGCTAAGCAGAGAATTGTTTTTTTTTCCCATTGCTTCTGAGATTTTTCATGCCTGCGAGGTTTTTCATACTTCACGTACATTGGAAATAGTGAGATTAGAGCCACGTTAGTTCGGAAGCAGAACAGATTCTTGCAAAATCAAAGAAAACAAATCCTCATTAAGCACCATCACTTGCCTTTTTAAGAGCCATCTGATGGGTAGAATAGCAAATGACGTCCCTATTCATTGGTTTACTGACTTTGCCCTAAATCAGAGAAAACTACGTAGGAACAAACTGTTGGAAAATTAATATAGCATAACATTAATGTAATTTCATGGATACGTAATAAAAACATGATGTTAAAAATTGCGTCTACAATAAGATAACTAGCAACAATCCAAATGATTTGAGCTCGGTGAACGTGGAATGAGATCACAATATATGATGAAGCTCAAGCGAAAAGAGACAACCCTCTTAATAGCACTCACGATTAAAACCTTAGACTCAAAGACTACAAAAGTCCTTAGCCTATCTAGTTATACCTTCGCGCGGCATAACAAGCAATCCTTTGGGGTCTTTATGATCAACACTTGATTTCTCCCCGGATCATCACTCCTCTCTCTTGGGATCCACTCTTGGCGCCCATCAACTCATGATGCCGTCCTTGTCGATTATCATCTCTCATTCATCTTTGGACCTAACTCAAACATAACTCAAAAACTTGTTAGTCCAAGATGCATGGTTGTCTCAATTATCTCTTGCACTCCATAACACATAATGGATGCCTTTAGATCAATTGAGCACAACCTAAACCAATTGAAATGATTGTAAATGTGTCTTAAGTATAATAATGCAACACATGCGTAATTATACTAAGAACTATTCATTGTCCTCAATTAATCACGGGCACCATCAACACATGATGAAGTGTTCTTTAATGATTAATAAGACGAATGAACTCAATTTAAATTATCATTTAAATTGATATGAGTATATATTAACTACACAAGTTTTCATATACTCATGTTGATGAAGAGTAATGATCCATTATATGTAAATTGTATGGAAATGATCATTACTCTAAATCATCAACTATAGAATACACCCACATGTATATGTGCATAAATATGATTGACTTAGAGATAATATGCACATATTCACTTTAATCATATTGGAGTATATCCTATATTACCATGAGTATACTTATAACTAGGCAATTCAAATATATACTCAAGGATTTAGTTTCTTTGTCTTGATCCTTATGTGTGTCAATAACGAAACGATCAATACAAAGAGACTTTCAAGTTAAACTACAAACTCCCCCTAAATATGTGCATCCATGTAATATATGGATTGAGAAACATAATGCACATTTTGTGGTAAATGTAATGGGGACATTCATATTTTAACTTGACTCCAAAGTATGCAACTAATACTAGAATGAATACACATACATACCTCGGGTTTTCCATTTTTCAATGCGATGAGACTAATCAAAGATATTCTAAATAAACAAGTTAGTCTCGATATAAGATTTGTCATTAATAACAATATCGCATTAGGGGATAAACTTAATATTAGATTTGTCATTAACACCAAAACCATAACTAATGAAGGTTGAACTTTACCTGCAGGTTTTTCATCTTCGTACAGAAATCTTGGATTGCCCGTTAGTTCGGAAGAGAACAATTCTTGCAAAATCAAAGAAAACAAATCTCATTAAGCACATCACTTGCCTTTTAAGAGCCATCTGATGGGTAGAATAGCAAATGACGTCCCTATTCATTGGTTTACTGACTTTGCCCTAAATCAGAGAAAACTACGTAGGAACAAACTGTTGGAAAATTAATATAGCATAACATTAATGTAATTTCATGGATACGTAATAAAAACATGATGTTAAAAATTGCGTCTACAATAAGATAACTAGCAACCAGCAGATTGACAGAATATGCTAGAAAAGAAAATATGTTTACACATGCTAGATAGTTCAAAGATACATAGATGTAAATAAAACTATCATAGCTGCAAGCATTCTCAACAGAACTAATTACAAAAAGGAATCACACAGACCAAGAATTACTTAGTCCAGAACACTCACACCAGAACACTCATAGTGGGCTTGATGAAGAATGGGAAGAGCTAAGGTTACTGATGCGATGATGAAGCGAGTAGTTCTGCGGTGAAGCGCTTTCGAAACTGATCGCGGTCTCGGCAGGACATCAAGTGGCCGACAATGGATCGGAGACACTGCTCTTCCTTGTTGTTGCGCAAGAAGGATCGGATGACTTGAAGCGATAAGAACTCAAGGAAGCATAGATTGTCAAAGAGAATGAGATTTATTTCTGTCTCGTATCTTCTCAAGAATAGCGTCTTCCTTAAGACGCATTGAAAACCGCCTGAAAATATCAACAATCGCCACGATTTAGAACGCTATAGAATCTGCAATCTTGGTGAATGGACTAATCGCACGAAAATGTGTCTCCGAATCCGGCGTCTACGCAGTCGAGGTGTAAGGCGATTGTATAAGGTCGTGGCCGTGATATTAAGAACACTTAGTCACACTATACGTCCGAAATACTATATCGAATAACTCTATTTCCCATTAAACCCAGTTATATGTTCTTTAATTAATTAAGGCATGCCACGTTGATCTCACAGGTTAAACCCGTGTGGGTAATCTTTATTATTATAAGAAGGTAGTTGTAGTGGTTTATTTGCCATCTTACTATCACTTACTTTCATAAGGCAATAGATACCGACATGTGGGTCCGATCTACATGTATATAGGATTGAAGACTGAGAGATGCGCCCTTGTCCTGCTTTCATCATCTCATTCATCTTTGGACCTAACTCAAACATAACTCAAGAAACTTGTTAGTCCAAGATGCATGGTTGTCTCAATTATCTCTTGCACTCCATAACACATAATGGATGCCTTTAGATCAATTGAGCACAACCTAAACCAATTGAAATGATTGAATGTGTCTTAAGTATAATAATGCAACACATGCGTAATTATACTTAAGAACTATTCATTTGTCCTCAATTAATCACGGAGCACCATCAACACATGATGAAGTGTTCTTTAATGATTAATAAGATTTAATGAACTCAATTTAAATTATCATTTAAATTGATATGAGTATATATTAACTACACAAGTTTTCATATACTCATGTTGATGAGAAGTAATGATCCATTATATGTAAATTGTATGGAAATGATCATTACTCTAAATCATCAACTATAGAATACACCCACATGTATATGTGCATAAATATGATTGACTTAGAGATAATATGCACATATTCACTTTAATCATATTGGAGTATATCCTATATTACCATGAGTATACTTATAACTAGGCAATTCAAATATATACTCAAGGATTTAGTTTCTTTGTCTTGATCCTTATGTGTCAATAACTAAACGATCAATACAAAGAGACTTTCAAGTTAAACTACAACTCCCCTAAATATGTGCATCCATGTAATATATGGATTGAGAAACATAATGCACATTTTGTGGTAAATGTAATGGGGACATTCATATTTTAACTTGACTCCAAAGTATGCAACTAATACTAGAATGAATACACATACATACCCTCAGGTTTTCCATTTTTCAATGCGATGAGACTAATCAAAGATATTCTAAATAAACAAGTTAGTCTCGATATAAGATTTGTCATTAATAACAATATCGCATTAGGGGATAAACTTAATATTAGATTTGTCATTAACACCAAAACCATAACTAATGAAGGTTGAACTTACAACTGTTCCAGTCTTTCTCGTTCAGTAGTCCTTTGGACTTTTAACGCGTTCGTATTTATGTGCTTAATTGCCCTTCAGGATTTTTCTAGAAACAATTTCGTTATATATTTTGAGTTAAGGAGAGATTTGTTGGAGATAACTCAATATCTCTAACTACTTTATCTATTGGTTCTATCCATAGTTTGTTTGGAGTAAGTCTTCTACAATTAGGACTCTTTGGCTATATAAGTTAACCCCTTGTACTTGTAATCTTTGAAGCGATATAGTGCATTGTTTCCCGTGGTTTTTTTCCGTAAGGATTTTTCCACGTTAAATATGTCTCTAATATTTTGTCGTGCATCTATCCCTAACAAGTGGTATCGCTTCCTAACAACAGATATCTTGTATCATCCCTAACTAGACGCCTATGGGTCGCAAGTCGTCAGGGCGGAGGAATCGTCGACAGCAGGGGCGGATCTACAGGGTATGCCGGTGGGCCACGGCATACCTCGAGATTCGGACCAATATCAATTCCATAATGCCGCATTATTTTATATAGTCAGCTTGTGAAGGTCATAACTTTAGATCCGTATATCCGATTGAGCTAATTCTTGTTGCGTTAGTTTCAAAATTGAATCTAGTTTCTACAGTTAAAATTTCAAATCAATCCAACGGTTGGATCTTCAGAAATTACTGTTTTAGTTAACATGTGTCAGTCTGTTTTTCGAAACCAAAGCAGCTTTTTTATAATTTATTTAGGGTGATTTGAGAATCAATAAAATTTGTTTTAACTTCCAGCAATCATTCACCCCTATGATTGCTATATTAATGTATATCAATCCTACATGTGATTTGAGTGCAAGACTGCTAGTTGATTTATAGAGTAGAAACAAATATAATTTTAGGACTGGTCAAGTGTAAAAAGCGTTTGGAGGAAATTGCTTATCATGCTGAGTGATTGGAATCCTTTATTCACAGGAGTGCTGGAGGCAAGATCTTAATGTTCAGAGAAGCTTAGAACTCAACATTTAAGCGTCACGGCTTTAGATTTTGGAGTGTCGGAGGTTTTAGGAATTTCAAGTTTGCTTGTTTGGGAGTTTTTGCTTAATCTCGAGGAGTTGTGATCCGCTATTTGAGTTAAGTAGGAGTATAGTTTTTCAGTAATGGGTGTGCTTTCTTGCTATTCCGTATGTGTTTCAAATTGCTCTGGGGTTTTTGGGCTATGGTGGATGAAGTTTGTTGGGCATGTTATTGAACTCTTGCTTAGTTTCAAGAATGAAATCGGGGCATCTTTCGATGTCCTTTTGATCTAAAAACAAATATAATTGCTACTTTGCTAGAGACTAGAGAGTTGCTTGTTGATGCATTGCTTTTTTTGTTTGTGGAGTTGTTGAATTATGAAGAGGAACGAGACATTGCATCTCTTTTTCTAAACATGTAGCAAAGAAGGCTATCGCGCTTCATCTCTTTTCTAGAAACATTGCATCTCTTTTTCTAAACGCTTATTAGCGAGATATTTTCTTCTAAGTTGATGAAAATGATATAATCAAGAGTTTCATGGCTATTAGAAAGCGGAGGCCAAACAAGAAAGACAAAAAGTAATATTGTATTCTTTGAACTATTGTAGGTGCGTAAACTTCTTTTATACATATTTCATACTTAAAATGTTCAAACTATTTATATTGTAATTTATACTTGTATTATCATGTTTCTAGTTATTTTATACTCGTATACCGAATTTCTCGACAACATTTGTAGTTATTTACCGAATTGTTCATTAGATTTTACCGAATTATATATTATAGTATTAACTCGGCATACCCTAACTTAAAATCCTAGATCCGCCATCGACACAGGAAAAGATTCTCGACAGAGAATGTAAATCTTCTTCGAAACACTCGAGAAAAAAAGAACCAAACTATCATAATTTCTAAAAATCGCATAAGCTTGACCACGATCCTTTTTTTTCACAGTAGCTCGTGCATGCTTTGTGGACCCTTCTAACAAATTTTAAAGAATTTACAAGCTTAAACTCAATTAAACTAGTGAAACTGATCATGATTTGAAATTTATACAAGAGCATAGGCATGTTTTCGGACACTCCTCAAAAATTTTTAAGAACTCGCAAATTTAGCAGCTCAACCAAATCAATGAAATTGATTTGAATGTATCAATAGCATTGCTAGTATTTTTAAAAATCGCTCAAATTTGATTATGATCCGAATTTTTTATGGTATGTTAGGCATGCTTAGAGGATAATTGTAAAAAAGTTTTAAAAAATTATAATTTAGCACTAAGGAAGTTGTTGTGCTTAGATCCACTGAACCTACTTCAGGGCTTACTGTTTGGAAAGCAGAAATTGCAGCGAAGCATTGAAGCCAGCACCCACCAGTGTGTGTATGATTCAGACAAGGAAATATTAGGTTCAGGAGAACCAAGCGTAGGTTGGGAAGCAGTGGGAGGGAGTCGTTCTCCCCAATCCAATCCAGTCCAGGGTTCAGATTCAGCCGCGTGCTCTGCTCACATCTCTTTCAAGTGAATGCCGTAGCTCGCGGTGGTCAGTTTTTGATAAGGAAAAGAAGGTTTCAGCGTGTCGTAATCTCCTACGGTTGCACTGTCAACTGTGTATTTTCGACGTAGTTTCTTGGCTTACTGATTTGTAAGCACGTGCTCACTGCTAAGCAGAGAATTGTTTTTTTTCCCACTGCTTCTGAGAGTTTTTCATGCCTGCGAGGTTTTTCATACTTCACGTACATTGGAAATAGTGAGATTAGAGCCACGTTAGGTGTGTTTGGTAGAGATTTAGTTCTTTTAGATTTATGAATCTGGTGAAGTGAAAATTCTAGTTTCACTAAATTGTGAAGCTAAAGTGAGTACATAAGAGTGTTTAGATAGATCATCTTGTTTACATTTTAGATCAAAATATAAACTTAATTCACTTTATTTTAACCTACAAGTTTCAGATTTGTGAAATTGAATCAGTTACCAAACAGCCTTAGTTCGAAAGAATAGATTCTTGCAAACTCAAATAAAATAAATCCTCATTGAGCACCATCACTTATCTTTTTAAGAGCCATCTGATGGGTAGAATAGCAAATGACGTCCCTATTCATTGGTTTACTGACTTTGCCCTAAATCGAGAAAACTACGTAGGAACAAACTGTTGGAAAATTAATATGGCATAACATTAATTTAATTTTATGGATACGTAATAAAAACATGATGTTAAAAATTACGCTACAATAAGATAGCTAGCAACCACAGATTGATGAATATGCTAGAAAAGAAAATATGTTTACACATGCTAGATAGTTCAAAAGATACATAGATGTAAATAAAACTATCATAACGCAAGCATTCTCAATAGAACTAATTACAAAAGGAATCACAGACTAAGAATTACTTAGTCCGAACACTCACACCGTAACACTCACATGGGCTTGATGAAGAATGGAAAGAGCAGCAGGTTTACTCGATGCGATGATGAAGACGAGTAGTTGCGCGTGAAGCGCTTCAGAACCGATGCGGTCTTCGCAGGACATCAAGTGGCCGACAATGGATCGGAGACACTGCTCTTCCTTACGGTTGTTGCACGACAAGCGAAGGGATCGGATGACTTGAGAAGCAGTAAGAACTCAAGGAAGCATAGATTGTCAAAGAGAATGAGATTTATTTCTGTCTCGTATCTTCTCAAGAATAGGGACGTCTTCCTTAAGAAAGCGCGAATTGAAAACCGCCTCGCAAAATATCAACTGAACTGCCACGATTTCAGGAACCGTCCCATAGAATCTCGCAATACTGGTGAACGGACTAACCGCACGAAAATGTGTCTCCCTGAATCCGCGCACTACGTCAGTAATCGAGGTGTAAGGCGATGTGGTATAGTTGGTACACGTGACACACGTGGCAAAATATTAAGAACACTTAGTCACACTATAAACGTGCGAAATACTCGATATACGAATAACTCTATTTCCCGTTAAACCCAGTTATATGTTCTTTAATTAATTAAGGCATGCCACGTTGATCTCACAGGTTAAACCCGTGTGGGTAATCTTTATTATTATAAAAGAAGGTAGTTGTAGTGGTTTATTTGCCATCTTACTATCACTTACTTTCATAAGGCAATAGATGCTGACATGTGGGTCCGATCTACATGTATATAGGATGTGAAGCACTTGGAGAGAATGCGGAGCAAAACTGCTAACCTCTTAACGAATTGTGCATAGAACATGGAGCAACACACTTGCTACCTCTAACTAATGTTAGTTTTGGAACAATATATCATGAGTTTATTAAATGAGTAAATTTCACAAATACAAGTTTTCTGACAAACTATCTGAAAACTATTAACTTCTATTTCACAAAACTACATATTTTAGAAAAACTTGTGTGATAAGAGCACATGTTTTTATAATTGACGTTTCTTATAAATTTTTGATAATGTGGGTCTACATGTCACCTCACGTCCTTTTTTCTCGTTACACTCACGCAGTGAGGTGTATTGGGTCTATATCACGATTCATATAAGAAACAAATAATTTTAAAACATGTAGTTTTGTGAGACAAATTCTCTTAAAATCTGTAGATTTGTGAAAAAGAAGATAAGATTTACGGTTTTCTAATAGTTTGTATGAGAAACTCCAAATTTTTATAAAATTTACTCTTATTAGATTTTACATGTTATCGATCGAAGACAAGTATAGAGGATTAAAATAACAAAGTCTCAACTCAACCTAGGGTGATATGATTTTTCTTTTATCCATAGCAAAGTACAGACATTAAACAATGCTAACATCTCATTATGCATACATTCAAACGTCGATATACATAATTCTGCCGGTATTTTTACCGATAAATAATTTGTCCTTAAAGATCGAATTTGCCGGCAGACACCTAACGAGAATGTTGTGTCACGGTCTAGTGGTTGGCTAATGGCTAACCGCATTTTTTTTTTTTGTTTGGAAATTACACATGGTTTTGACGACTACTGCCTCAAGTTAACAAGTAATTAAGGGCACGTACAGTACGTGGTGCCAACTCTGGCAAACCGCTTTCAATAAGGCCGTTATTAACACAGGACAAGAATCGCATGCGGTAAGGGAAGCCGTACTCGACGGAGAGATGACATTGACATACTCGACGGCAAATCGATGACAAAATTGGTGTTATTGACTTTTAAATTAGTGCATGAAGAATTAACATGCTAGTGGTTAGCGCATGGAGACTGACTTTCTCTGGCTTCTCTCCTTGGCTATAAAAGGAGTCTCCTCCTATATGTTAATGGTATGTGAAGGAACAAAAGAATAGTACACATATAAAAGAAATCTCGGTTCTTTAGTTATCAAAAGAACTATATTAGTAGAAAGAAGAGAGGAGAGAAAAAAAACGAAGTTTGCAAAGTGTTGCTAACACGTCCTAAGGTGGGTTTGTGCTTTTGCACATTTAAAAAGATGGTGCTTTTGCGCATATAAAGGCTGACTATGTAATTGAATCAAAATGTTTTAAATGAATTTATAGTTTCTATATTTCTACTTACATCTTTCTCTTGGACTTGACGATGAAGCAGAAGAAGAAGAAGAGCGAGAGCGAGAGCTCGAGACAGGAGACCCAAGCCATTGCTTGCACCGTTGCACGTGCTGCAGACTGAGGCGGCGCCAACGGTGTGGTGGCAACAAAATAAAAAACGGGGTATTTGGTTTCATATTTCTTTTTCAGGAGCTTTATCAATGCTCACAAACAGAAGTACAATCAGCGTCTAAGCATGATGATAAGAAAACCGGTGTTTTCGTCCTTATCCTTGCTCGTTAGCTTAGCATGTTAAGTGAATGAGTGCTACTACTGAACGGTATACCGTTCCAACGGTATAACAGGTTTCACTAGGTTTCATAGCTAAGTTTCACAGCTAAGTTTCGCAACTAGGTTTCATAGCTAAGTTTCACAGCTAAGTTTCGCAACTAGGGTTCATAGCTAAGTTTCACAGCTAAGTTTCAAGCACTAGGAACGGTATACCGTTACGTAGTTTTTCTGTAAGTGAATTGGTTGGTGCATAAAACTCAATAAAAAAAAAGACATCATCCTTCTAATCACCCCTCTATCACCCATCAGTATGTGTTTAATTATTTCAGAAAAAGCCAATTTTAAGTTCAGCATCCATTATTTAATACTACCTTCGTTCCTTTTTAAGTGACGCACTAGAATCCATATAGTCAAACTTTATAAAGTTTAACCACTAATATGTTTAGAAGAACTATCTAGATTTACTGCATGCAAACTATGTAATTAGGTTTGTTGTTAAAAATAATGTTATATTATAATTTTATTAATACGTAATAAGATAAAGTTGCAAAGAGTAACCATCAAAATTTATGTGTAAATTGCCCTTCAGGATTTTTCTAGAAACAATTTCACGTTATATATTTTGAGTTAAGGAGAGATTTGTTGGAGATAACTCAATATCTCTAACTACTTTATCTATTGGTTCTATCCATAGTTTGTTTGGAGTAAGTCTTCTACAATTAGGACTCTTTGGCTATATAAGTTAACCCCTTGTACTTGTAATCTTTGAAGCGATATAGTGCATTGTTTCCGTGGTTTTTTAAAGTGAGATTTTCCACGTTAAATATGTCTCTAATATTTTGTCGTGCATCTATCCTAACAAGTGGTATCGATTTCTAACGATCTGCATATCTTGTATCATCCTGTAACTAGGCGCTCTATGGGTCGCAAGCTGTCGTGGGCGGAGGAATCGTCGACACAGGCAGGGGCGGATCTACAGGGTATGCCGGGTGGGCCACGGCATACCCTGTAGATTCGGACCAATACAGTCCATAATGCCGTCATTATTTTATATAGTCAGCTTGTGAAGGTCATAACTTTAGATCCGTATATCCGATTGAGCTAATTCTTGTTGCGTTAGTTTCAAAATTGAATCTAGTTTCTACAGTTAAAATTTCAAATCAATCCAACGGTTGGATCTTCAGAAATTACTGTTTTAGTTAACATGTGTCAGTCTGTTTTTCTGAAACCAAAGCAGTTTTTTATAATTTATTTAGGGGTGATTTGAGAATCAATAAAAATTTGTTTTAACTTCCGCGCAATCATTCACCCCCTATGATTGCTATATTAATGTATATCAATCCTACATGTGATTTGAGTGCAAGACTGTTAGTTGATTTATAGAGTAGAAACAAATATAATTTTAGGACTGGTCAAGTGTAAAAAGCGTTTGGAGGAAATTGCTTATCATCTTTTGAGTGATTGGAATCCTTTATTCACAGAAGTCTTTGGAGCGAAGATCTTAATGTTCTGTAGAAGCTTAGAACTCAACATTTAAGCGCTGCTGGCTTTAGATTTTGGAGTGTCGTGAGGTTTTAGGAATTTCAAGTTTCTGTTTGTTTGGGAGTTTCGGTTAAGCTAATCTCTGAGGAGTTGTGATCCTGCTATTTGAGTTAAGTAGGAGTATAGTTTTCTGTAATGGGTGTGCTTTCTTGCTATTCCGTATGTGTTTCAGCCTGTTCGTTGGGGTTTTTTGGGCTATGGTGGATGAAGTTTGTTGGGCATGTTATTGAACTCTTGCTTAGTTTCAGTAATGAAACTGGGGCATCTTTCTGATGTCCTTTTGATCTAAAAACAAATATAATTGCTACTTTGCTAGAGACTAGAGAGTTGCTTGTTGATGCATTGCTTTTTTTTTGTTTGTGGAGTTGTTGAATTATGAAGAGGAACGGAGACATTGCATCTCTTTTTCGGAAACATGTAGCAAAGAAGGCTACTGCTGCTTCATCTCTTTTCTAGAAACATTGCATCTCTTTTTCGGAAACGTTTATTAAGCGAGATATTTTCTTCTAAGTTGATGAAAATGATATAATCAAGAGTTTCATGGCTATTAGAAAGCGGAGGCCAAACAAGAAAGACAAAAAGTAATATTGTATTCTTTGAACTATTGTAGGTGCGTAAACTTCTTTTATACATATTTCATACTTAAAATGTTCAAACTATTTATATTGTAATTTATACTTGTATTATCATGTTTCTAGTTATTTTATACTCGTATACCTAATTTCTCGAACAACATTTGTAGTTATTTACCGAATTGTTCATTAGATTTTACCAATTATATATTATAGTATTAACTCGGTATACCCTAACTTAAAATCCTAGATCCGCCATCGACACGGAGAAAAGATTCGACAGAGAATGTAAATCTTCTTGAAAACACGGAGAAAAAAAGAACCAAACTATCATAATTTCTAAAAATCGCATAAGCTTGACCACGATCCTTTTTTTTCACAGGTAGCTCAGGCATGCTTTGTGGACCCTTCTAACAAATTTTAAAGAATTTACAAGCTTAACAGCTCAATTAAACTAGTGAAACTGATCATGATTTGAAATTTATACAAAGAGCATAGGCATGTTTTCAGGACACTCCTCAAAATTTTTAAGAACTCGCAAATTTAGCGGCTCAACCAAATCAATGAAATTGATTTGAATGTATCAATAGCATTGCTAGTATTTTTAAAAATCGCTCAAATTTGATTATGATCCGAATTTTTTATGGTATGTTAGGCATGCTTAGAGGATAATTGTAAAAAAGTTTTAAAAAAATTATAATTTAGCACTAAGGAAGTTGTTGTGCTTAGATCCACTGAACCTACTTCAGGGCTTACTGTTTGGAAAGCAGAAATTGCAGCGAAGCATTGAAGCCAGCACCCACCAGTGTGTGTATGATTCAGACAAGGAAATATTAGGTTCAGCGAGAACCAAGCGTAGGTTGGGAAGCAGTGGGAGTGGGAGTCGTTCTCTCCCCAATCCAATCCAGTCCAGGGTTCAGATTCAGCCGCGTGCTCTGCTCACATCTCTTTCAAGTGAATGCCGTAGCTCGCGGTGGTCAGTTTTTTTGATAAGGAAAAGAAGGTTTCAGCGTGTCGTAATCTCCTACGGTTGCACTGTCAACTGTGTATTTTCGACGTAGTTTCTTGGCTTACTGATTTGTAAGCACGTGCTCACTGCTAAGCAGAGAATTGTTTTTTTTTTCCCACTGCTTCTGAGATTTTTCATGCCTGCGAGGTTTTTCATACTTCACGTACATTGGAAATAGTGAGATTAGAGCCACGTTAGGGTGTGTTTGGTAGAGATTTAGTTTCTTTAGATTTATGAATCTGGTGAAGCTGAAAATTCTAGTTTCACTAAATTCGTGAAGCTAAAGCTGTGAGTACATAAGAGTGTTTAGATAGATCATCTTGTTTACATTTTAGATCAAAATATAAACTTAATTCACTTTATTTTAACCTACAAGTTTGATTTTGGTGTTCGCAATCTTGTTTCTACCAAACAAGTGCCTTAGTTGAAAAACGAATAGATTCTTGCAAACTCAAATAAAATAAATCCTCATTGAGCACCATCACTTATCTTTTTAAGAGCCATCTGATGGGTAGAATAGCAAATGACGTCCCTATTCATTGGTTTACTGACTTTGCCCTAAATCGAGAAAACTACGTAGGAACAAACTGTTGGAAAATTAATATGGCATAACATTAATTTAATTTTATGGATACGTAATAAAAACATGATGTTAAAAATTACGTCTACAATAAGATAGCTAGCAACCAGCAGATTGACAGAATATGCTAGAAAAGAAAATATGTTTACACATGCTAGATAGTTCAAAAGATACATAGATGTAAATAAAACTATCATAACTGCAAGCATTCTCAATAGAACTAATTACAAAAAGGAATCACACAGACCAAGAATTACTTAGTCCAGAACACTCACACCAGAACACTCACAGTGGGCTTGATGAAGAATGGAAAGTAGCGCAGAAGCGACTCGATGCGATGATGAAGACGAGTAGTTGCGCGGTGAAGCGCTTCCCAGAAACCTGATTGCCGGTCTCTCATGCAGGACATCAAGTGGCCGGCAATGGATCGGAGACACTGTTCTCCCTTACGGTTGTTGCACGACAAGCGAAGGGATCGGATGACTTGAGAAGCAGTAAGAACTGAAGGAAGCATAGATAGTCAAAGAGAATAAGATTTATTTCTGTCTCGTATCTTCTCAAGAATAGAGACGTCTCCCTTAAGAAAGCCTTGAACTGAAAACCGCCGCAAAATATCAAGCTGAATCGCCACGATTTCAGAACCGTCCCCATAGAATCTCGCATATCTTGGTGAACGGACTAACCGCACGTAAAATGTGTCTCCACGAATCCGCGCCACTACGCCGATGTCGAGGTGTAAGGCGATGTGGTATAGTTGGTACACGTGACACACGTGGCAAAATATTAAGAACACTTAGTCACACTATAAGCGCGTACGAAATACCGATATACGAATAACTCTATTTCCGTTAAACCCAGTTATATGTTCTTTAATTAATTAAGGCATGCCACGTTGATCTCACAGGTTAAACCCGTGTGGGTAATCTTTATTATTATAAAAGAAGGTAGTTGTAGTGGTTTATTTGCCATCTTACTATCACTTACTTTCATAAGGCAATAGATGCTGACATGTGGGTCCGATCTACATGTATATAGGATGTGAAGCACTTGGAGAGAATGCGGAGCAAAACTGCTAACCTCTTAACGAATTGTGCATAGAACATGGAGCAACACACTTGCTACCTCCCTAACTAATGTTAGTTTTGTGGAACAATATATCATGAGTTTATTAAATGAGTAAATTTCACAAATACAAGTTTTCTGTACAAACTATCTGAAAACTATTAACTTCTATTTCACAAAACTACATATTTTAGAAAAACTTGTGTGATAAGAGCACATGTTTTTATAATTGACGTTTCTTATAAATTTTTTGATAATGTGGGCCTACATGTCAGCCTCACGTGCCCTTTTTTCTCGTTACACTCACGTGTGAGGCTGCTATATGGGTCTATACTGTCAGATCTGTTACAAGAAACAGTCAATTTTAAAACATGTAGTTTTGTGAGACAAATTCTTTTAAAATCTGTAGATTTGTGAAAAAGAAGATAAAATTTACGGTTTTCTAATAGTTTGTATAAGAAACCCCAAATTTTTATAAAATTTACTCTTATTAGATTTTACATGTTATCGATCGAAGACAAGTATAGAGGATTAAAATAACAAAGTCTCAACTCAACCTAGGGTGATATGATTTTTCTTTTATCCATAGCAAAGTACAGACATTAAACAATGCTAACATCTCATTATGCATACATTCAAACGTCGATATACATAAAAGTCCAAGTCACAACTCGGCGTGACTCGGTCCATTTCGATGCCACTAGTGCTCCACCAAAGGCAAAACCGTTTCATATGATATAGATGCTTGTGAAAGTCGTTCTCGAGGTTCAGTGATGTATTGAACGAAAACTGTTTCATATATACGAAATGCTTGTGAATGTGGCGCATATTCCAGTTCCAATTAGTGCCTAGATCGTTTTGGTCATGCACAACTGTCCCCATTACGTTTCTTTCTGAATATCTAGGGTAATATAAGATTTTTAAATCAAAATGGTTCCATAGTGTAGTGGTTAGCACTCCAGACTTTGAATCTGGCGACCTGGGTTCGAATCCCGGTGGGACCTACCAATTTCATTTTTTTTTTTTTCTTTTTTATTTTCATACGGAAAACCCTTTTCGATGCAGTTTCTTGAGAAAACCAGAACCTTCAAGCTTTTAGTGAAGTTAATGTTGAGGATTATATGATTTAGTAGCAAAAGTTTGGGAAGGCAATAGCATTATGGGCAGACGTGTTTCTCTGCCGCCGAATTATTCACATCATTTTCTTCGTATAAGCGAACTATCATGTCCTTTTATACAAGGAAGAACCTCCTCATTGTCTTTTTCTTGCACCCTCTTCATTTAATTCCAACTTTTGGCTGTAGAAAGACCCAACAACTTGTGAGTAGTAGCTTTCCTAGCTTTTATGGTAGATTGGTTGGCTGTTGTGAGTTGAGAAATATCTGAAATACCTTAAAGTCAAATGACGGCTTGTTTGATGCGGTTTGAATGACATATGGATGGATTTCATCTAAACTTTTTGCACTTTTGCATTGAATATGTAAATTTAACCATTAAATGTGCTAAATTGAGAATTTATGGGCATGAAACCTACACTAAATCTCACCAACTAATCATCAGAATGACACTTTAAATTGTACAATCTCTCATCTTTAAACACAAATATGATGAGATAATTGAACAATCTCTCATATGAATTCATGTCCAAAATTTAAACAGGCAACAATCATAGAACATATAAATGATGGTAGCCAATTTGTATCCATGAACACACTCCATACGGTGGCAGTTGGGTTGACAATGCGATGGCAGAGGCGGCAGTGCAACAACGAAGATTGGATCCAATTCCGAAGGCGTGGAGGCCTCAGGCAGTGGGGCTGAGGGAGGAGGCAAAGGCTGGGGCAACATGTTGGGATAGCTTGTGTGGTAGTGCTTGTGGACATAGAATAGGCTAGAGAGAGGCATCGAAGGGGGAGGTGTGGTGGTCCGAGGACAGGATGACCGGTGGCCCCAGCGAGAGGAGGCAACAGGGAGAGGGGCATTGTGTGGAAGAGGTGTAGGCCGATACCAGCAGTGCAACCTCGAAGATTGGATCCACATCCGGAGACGTGGAGGCTTAGGGCAGCGGTGCCGAGGGAGGAGATGGAGGTCAGGGCGGCGCTTCAGGATGGCTTCAACATGTCGGCACTTGTGGATGCGGAGTTGGCCGAAGGAATGCATCGACGGGAGGAGACGAAGGCTGGCACTAGTGGGAGGGGCGAAGAAGGCACAGAGACCTGGGGCAGTGACACCGAGGAAGGAGGCGGAGGTCGTCATCGGTGGGAACTCATTGAGGGATACAGGGACTCTGGCCATTGACCGTCGGCAACGAGCCTGGGGAGTGGTAGTGGCAAAACACTAGCTCAATGGGAGCTTAAGAGTGAGTAGTCGAAAGAAGGGGAAGTAATGAGAATGGGGTTGAGGATTTCTTCCCTTTTATACAATCGTATATATGGGTAATACTTTGAACTTTAGTGACAATATCCTATTTTCAACCTGCAAAAATCACTAATGCTATCCCCAAGTGGTCTCTGACTTTCGGCTTCCTTGCATTGTGCGGTGCTTTTGGCTTGTCAAAAAACAGCTACTTGAAGCCACGATTTGGGCTTCCTCAGCCAAAAGCAAAAGCAGATCCAAAGAACCTGTTTGGGGGTTTAAAGTCAACTTCAGCTTTTGAAAAACTAGTAAGCCTCCCAAACAGCTCAATTTTTAAGCGGCTTTTAACATAAATCAAAATCCATATATAACTAACAAATGCCAAAAGCTTTTTTGGATCTGCTTTTACAGCTTATTATTGAGAAAAATTAGCTATTTATTAAATGGTCTTTCGTAAAAAAATTACAGCGACTTTAGAAGCAGTGTACACCAATCAATCGTAGCTAGGAATGTCACGTTGACAACCCACTTTTGGTACCAAAAGAAAAGGCAGGTCTATTGGTACTCTCTGACCCTGCTCCTGGTCAATCACACTAGGCGACCAACTTGCAAGGACAAACTGACCCACAAATCCAATGCTTTTGAGCTTAGGGTATGTATAAAATGATCATTTCAGTTTATTCTATATATATATATATATATATATATATATATATATTAGTTTTGTCTTATATGAAAAAGAAGAGAGAGCTAACTCTTATATAAGAGTCAATATGGTACGGAAAACAACATAGATTAGTTATGTATAAAAGAGAAGAGATAGTTACTGCACAGCATCAAGAGACAATCTTTAGAGATTGTTACCGCTGACTTTATTACTTACTCTAAATAGCATAGACAAGAGATGAAGTAAGTAATACTGTACTCGCTGTTAGATTGGACGACGAATTGCGGAGCTGAAAGGTCAATCAATGGATTTCAGCCGGTACGACGACTCGAAGAATGTTCCTCCCTGCCATGCGCCCGTTGAATGGCTCCTTTTACCAATTCTACACCTCGATTTGACTGCAACAACAAAGTTGACAGTTCTAGAGAGATGGGGAGGGGGACTGGGAGAGAGAGAGCCAAAGTCATACGAAAAGACACAGGCACCTTAAAAACTCTGTTGGCGAAAGAGGACAAAGAATCGTGAAACCCTGTGGAAAGTTTTACAGAACGGGTTAATTTGGGCATGTTTGTTTCAGCTTTGGATTCTTGAAAAGCTGATTCTAGATTGTGGTTGTAGAGAAGTTGATTCTCCAAAAACTAGAATCCAAAAGCACACATGAAGTGGATTGTGGATTCTAGTGTATATGAGTGGATTGGATTGTGAAAATCGGATTCTAGAATCAGACTGTTTGTTTCTAATTCTGCTTTTAGGGCCAGAATCTAGAATCAAAAGCTAAAACAAACAGGGCCTTAGTTAAGTCGTTTTGCGTGGAAAACTTGCAGTGTTGTAGGCAGAAAACTTGGCCCATGCATTACCTTTTCTGTACACAATTTACAGCTTCCAGATGATATCTGAATTACTGAATTATGTGAGGACGTGGTTTCTATTCAGTATTCAACCCAGTTGACATCCAAATCCTTCAACTTCAGGAGCCATTTCTGTTCGTCCGGAGACACGACTGGTTTACCTGGCTTGCTTCGGTGCTTGTTTGCCACGGCACATGGAGAGTCAGACCGCCTCTCGTCATCAGAGTCTGCTCGCCTTCTAGGTCGTCTTAGTTCAAGAGAAAGAAGGCGAGAAACCTCCTGTACCCCGCCCCATTTTTCCAATGCCCGAGCAATGTCATAACGCCCTATCGACATCCAGAAAGAAAGAATTAGAGTTCTTGACAGAAAAAAAAAGAGAGGGCTGGTAGCACTGGCATGTTCAAAATAATGCACAATCTTGACTAATTACATAGCTCCACCATACTACCAGCTGTTGGATCAACATTAACAAGAAAAATGATCAACCCTGTATTAAACATTCAAACTTTAGTAATTGATCTAGACAGAAGTAATCAAGTACCTGCCCTCTCAAAAGACTTTCTACTTGGCATATAAGAAGGGTCCATCCCCCAATTCTTCTGGAATCGCCTGATCTGTAGATAATGATAATTGTTAACTTATGACCATAAACTGAACATGTCAAAAAAAAAATTTTTTTATGGCATTCAATGAATGTAGTGCTTATTATCTTTTCCCTCACTAGCAATCTCAGGAAGAAATTTTTAGCATTCTTCATTCGCAATATATGGTACATTTACTGAATTTAAGAAAACTATGGTGCATGTAACCATGTATCAGCTAGGACATCTAGGAAAATGCAGAGGGAGGGAGGGAAAGGTATTTTGTCTTACTTCTTCTTGCAAGTTCTCTAGATTATCCCAATAACCTCTTGGTTTCCGATTTTTATAAGAAAGGGAGAGATTCATTATGGTGGCAATCTTCCTGAACCCACCCATGCGCGTTATTGCCTTCTCGATATCCACCCTTCCATGTGACCGAAGATGCTTTCTCTTAGGCATGAAGCCATCCTGACCATATTTTGCAATAAAACTTTCAAGTTCAGATTTGAGGACCTCGATGTCCTTTTGCAGGCCTGGGACTTTTGGTCTCTGCTTCGTGGAACTCGAAGGGCATGATACAAATGCTTGTTCTGGCTGACTCCCTTCTGCATAATCAATAGCAACACTATCTGGATTCGTTGGCACATCAGAGTGAGTTGTGGAATTACTGCTCTCAGCTTCCGCCTCTTCAACATAATCACGGATTGCACATAAGTTTGATGGAAGATCTTCGTATATGACCTGAAACAGATAAAATTAAACTATTTGTTTTCCTTTACCCAAAGATGATTACAGTCCATAAAATAATCAGCCACAATATTCATCAAAGCACCAAGTACATTTTATTAAGATGATAATGCATATATCGTGACGAGCTTTTGTTGAGACGAGAGTGCCAGAAATCACAATGCGTTCTCAGTTGTCCTAAGTACCCTGAATAAATAACATTGAAACAAACATAAAAAGTTGTCACTTGCATGTGTTGGAAAGTAATCCTGCGTGTGTCCAGGTTTAATGTCTAGGTTCATTTGCTTAATTTCAGCATGTAATTAGTGAGAATAATAGCCAGAATCATAGGGGCATTAATTGCATTAATGAGGAGATTATCTCCTTCCTAATTGTAAACCGTGAGCTGTGTATAAATAAAAGGAAAGACAAGAAAAGCTGCACTGCATCCCAGCAGCACCAAAACCCAGTGTGTTCTTGTGTTCTTGTGTGAGTATCCCTGGGCTAGGCTTAGAGCTATCAGCATGTCACACCAAGTTGACACCCTTAAAAAATGACAGTGGAACCATGTTTAATAAATTCATTATGATACTTGCATGGTGAGGATACCTTGTAAAAGGATTGCCGCTCAAACAAGCTGTTTGGATATTGAGATGTTTGTGGCTACCAACAAATTAGGAAAAACAAACACTGTGAGGTTTTTCAGATATAAGGAAATATGGATTATTTTTTTGAGAGAGAACGAAATGTGAAATTATAAAGAAACTTATACTGATTCAGAATATAGACATTCATTCATTCATATGTCAGGACGGTGTTAGTGACTCTATAGCTGGTGAACGAATGGATAAAAGGGTAAAAGTTAAAATCTGTCACATTAGCATGATAATATGTTCAGCTAGATGATGCATCCACAAGAAAGTTGCTTCCAGAACTTAATCACCAAGCATCAATACCAACTAAAATTTCTTTTCTCAAAAAACAAAATGGAAAATCATGAGCAGACAAAAGCCTATTCCACTTGTCCACTGCATAACAGGAAGTTGTTCTTTATATTGACTGATGAATTAATTACATGCGTAAAAAAGTTACTTATACCTCTTCAAGGATAGACTCCGAGAGAAAGGTATCTTTATGCATCTTAGTCTCAACCATATACTTCAACAGGGTGTGCTGATCCCCAAGCTGTTCTAGGCGCCATTTTCCTTTAAATGAGTAGAAGTCCCCCTCAACTTGCTCAAAGCTTATCTCGCGTTCAAGTTTCTCACGAAGATCCATAACAACTCGGGCATGAAGAACCATATAAAGTAGACCTTTGCAACCCTCCTAGAAAAAGAATCTGAGATGTTGACTACTTGCAAAACTCACAAAACAATCAAATTGAGTTAAATTCTTTTGGGAAATGGTCTTTGGGAAGGGGGCGTTGATCATTTTCCCCCATTGGTAGGGCACAAATCCAATTCCATTTGTAAAGTATTTGGGAAGATATATGTGAAACAAAAGCATGAACTTGATAGTTGGAAGAGGTAAAATACTGGGTAAAAAAAAACCTAAAAACCTAAGCTAGTTAAAAATAAAAAAAAGTTAAATTGTGGATTGGCATCTTCTGTGCAAAATCGATGCAACACTCCAACCTCCAAACTTAAATGCTAATTAGAAACAAACAACTAGAAAATGAGATAAAGCATTAACACAACTCCTACCTGCAATATGCGAACCTTGTTATTATCACGAAGAATAATCCTACTGATAGCCAGGTTTGGTACAATCCTATCAGATAGCTTTGTTAGATCATACTTGTGTAGCAAAAGTAGACTATGTGAACTCCAAATATTGCAGAAAGATAGAATTACTTACTCAGGTAACTTCTCATATGCAGTGAGAACATTCCATACTTCTCGAACTGGTGCTTTCACAGTGATACTAGCAAAAACACACCTGTGAGCCCCTTCATGTTCCTTCACCCAAAGCATTTTTCAAGAGAAGCCAAATTTCTAAGTGTGCTTCCCACGAAAGTTAAGAATCCAAGGGTAATTAATTGATGTATATAATTAATTGGTGTAAGCTGAGTAAGTTACCAAGAGGCCATCAAATCTTCGAAGATGGATCTCATCTACCACACAAGGCCTGTCAAGTCTGCAGACATTTCCATATACACCCCATTTGCTATTCAACTCAGAAGAAGGTATAGCAAGCACACCTCCAAAACCAGAAGAGGGAGGTGCTTCTTGACCTCCAAAACCAGACGAGGGAGGTGCTTCTTTGAACTTACTAGACGAAATGGAATCATTATCGACTGTTGCACTACGAAAGTTAAGTAACTTGGAGTCTGCACCAGCAAATTTTCTAGATCCATGTCGTTGGTTTTCTAAATAAAATTTTTCAGCTCTACAAGCCAAAGCTCTAAGATTCACAGGAAGATCCGACCTTATAATCCTCTCAAGAAATATTGCTGGGAAATTAAATCTTGGTATCACATTAACTTCATACAGCAAAACTGAACTAGAGGACCTGTTACAAAACAAAACAAAACAGAATAGGTCATATGAGACTTATGAACAGATTTTTCTTTTCTGCTAGCTAAAACATGGAGAATTCTAAGGATCCGTGAAATGAAAAACAAAATCTGCATCAGGGCATCAAGTGGTAGCACAAATAAGATACTGACAAGCAAACAAGCCAGATGCTCGTCAAAGGCATACGCCACAAACAAGACATGAAATGAAAATGACCATAAGATATCCACCTTGGACCAGATCTGACGGACCATTTCCCTTCGAACTTCTTAAAGTCACCATCAACCATGGAGAAGTGAAGCTCTCGTCCATTAACCTGCACAAAGATTGTTATTGAATAAGTAAGGCAAGTAGGCAGCACAGCTCGATATAGCTAGAAAAGGACGGAGATCATTCGTCCTCTTTAAATTTGCTACCAACAACTTATACAACTAAGAGGAGTTCCAGAGAGGAAGACCAAAGAACTAAGAATAGCTCCACAACAAGAAGAAACAACACATGCAGAAACGATAACAGCAAATGCCGATTAATTGCATTAATGCCTGGGGACAGAATCAACTGATCATCTACCGATTACACACACGTTCAGATCAAGTGTTCAACTAACTAACACACGTTCAGTTCAAGTGTTGAACTAACTAGCCACCTACGTTTCAATGGCATTTCATTTTACCTCGTCAATAACGAAACATGTAGTAACTTCTGAATCGTGATTAAGTTCACTGCGACATAACAATTATGAAGTTAAGGTGAAGCACGTACGGCATTCGGGACCTCCTGGAGATCCAACACGACGCGGGCCTCGATGTGCCAGTACAGTGCCTGCTGCAGTCCCCTCTGCTCCAGCCATATCCTTCCCTCATGCGGGCACGGAATCCTCCCACTGCAAGCTCAAAATACAGACAAAATTTCCCCAATTAGACCCACTTTAAACCAAAAATTTTGCAATTACAAGTGAGAAATTGAGACGAGGGGAATGTGGACCTGTGCACGAGGTTGGGGATGAAGTCGGCGAGGCGCTCGTAGTCGGTGATGACGCGCCACAAGGTGTCGACGTCGGCGGCCACCGCCACGGACGCGAACACCCGCCGCTCGCGCCACGACACCACGTCCACGTCGCACTGCACGCTGGGCCCCGCGCGCCCCTCGGTCTCCGCCGCTGTCCCGCGGCCGCCGCCGTGGAAGTGGTGGTGGTCGGCGCCCCAGTGGTCACCGGTGGCGGCGGCTGCGGCGGCGACGACAGCACGGCCGGCGGAAGGGTGCCTCGAGAGCGCCGCCGCGCGGTGGCTAGGGCTCAAGCTGGGGTTTGGCGTTCGTGGCAGGAAGGAGGCGGCAGCGGGGGAGACAAGAGCCCTCATAGCTCATGCGCGACGTGTAAGCGGCGACAGCTCTGAGAGTGCACCGCCGGCTGACTGGGGAGCGGAGTGCGGAGTTGTACCGAGGAAGGAGGAGACGAGGTCGGAGAACCGTTACACTACTCTGTCCGGGAGGAAGTGCGGAGTCACTGCCACGTTGGACAGAGAACTGGGCACCACTTGTCGGTGGCGTGGTGCTGGCCGACGGCGAGCTCGGATTATTTCCGCTGCGACGGTGAGAGCCGAGCGGCGACGTGTGGCGGGAATGCGAAGAGGCCCCGTGGCCACTCGCGGCGCGTGACGCGGGCCCCCCACGTGTCAGGCCTCCGAATCTGCTTGCTTGGGGCCGGGTTGTCAGCGTGCACCTCTCGGGCTCCGGGCCGACGTGGCCCGCGCTGCGCCTCCCTCCCATCGGGAAAAATCCGGCTGGTGGTGGACTGCCCGAGCGTTAGCATAGCAGTAGTTGACTTGACGATGGCCAACTGGCGCCTCTCGTCCAAGAATTAAATTTCGTTTGAAAAAAATACCGACATAGCTGAAATCTAAAATTTTAGTTAAATTTTGATATTTTGGATACATTTTGGTTGAAATCCAAAAATCAAAATCCAAATCTGGTCCGTTTGTCATTGAAAAATCCGAAATTCGATGAAATTACCAAAATTTAGCTCGTTTTGCATTGGCTGAAAAGTGGGTCAAACGCCAATAAAAAATTTTGAAACTTTTTCTACCGAGTCCTGACACAATGATGATATTTCCATAAAAGTTTTAAATGATTATCAAATCTGATGAATTTTTTCAAATTGAAACATTGCTACTGTCCTGATAAAACGCTAACCGGTAAGTTTGAACCGAATGAAAATTAGAACAAAAGAGGTTATAAAATTTTGAAATTTTTTGTAGATGGTCCTGATACATCCATAATATTCTCATAAAATTTTCAGATGATGATCAAGATGTATGAATTTTTGAAAATTCGAATAGTGCTACTGTCATATTAAAAGCCTTACCGGCAAATTTGAATGAAAGGAAAAATAGTATAAAATATGTTAGAAGATTTTGAAAAATTTTGTGGATAGTTTTGATATAGCATTAATGGTTATGTAAAATTTTTAGATGATGATCATGCTTAACGAATTTTTAAAAATTCTGACACTGCTACGTCCTAATAAAAGATCGATGATCAATACATAGATTTGTTTCAGTAATAAAAAAGTTTTAATATTTTTGAAACTTTTATAGAAGTGTGATAAGGAAATCTTTAAGATCTCATAAAAATTTTGAATCACGATCACACTCCAGTGAATTTATAAAATTCTTACAAGGCACAGTAGCATTTATATTCTTTATCTTTTTGGTTTTTGAAATATAATATAACAAATGAAATTCAGTGCTTATATAGATTTGATTGACCAAACAAAAAAAGTTGTTTTTTTAAAATTTTTATAGAATAGTACTGAACCAATTCTTAATCTCTCATAAAAATTTTAGATTATGATCACACTTGAAAAAATTTATAAAAAACAAAAAAGGTTATTGTCCCAATTATGTTTATTCTATTTTTAATTTTTAAAGATAAAAATGAAGTTCAATTATTTTGAAAATTTTATGTATAATTCTATACTACTATAAATAGTACCATAAATTTTTTAGATCATTATTAAGCATGTACAATTTTATAAAAATCTGACAGCGTTTCTACCTAAATTTTAGAATGTCCCAAAAATTCAGTTTTTCAACAAATTTTCATGGAAGATGCTTTTCTTTAGAGTTATTGGACTAAATCTGGTCAAATCTGGCCTTAAAAGTTTGAAAACCGGCCAAAAATCACGAAATTTCAGTGATTACCGTAGCAATTTTAAATTTTTTGAATTTTTTTAATGCAGCTGGTAGTTTAGATTTCGTAGTAGCCTAAAATCCGAAATTTAAGTAAAATTTGTATCCTGCTCTCGTCATGCTTCGTTCCGCTACTAGGGAGTTTCTTCGATGCCAATTGTATTGCTTAAGCTGTGTGTGATCAATGGTGGTGTGATCGTGAGAAATGGACCAACGTAACGTGTCCATGAGAAATTGCATGCTATTACTCGCGCAAAATAAGATCACCACTTTTACCGTGAAAAGTCTGTGAAAACCACCTGTAAAAGTTTTGAAAAATTCTCAAACAACTACCATATGCAGGGGAGGTAAGCTTCTATAACCCTGCAAAATTTGAAGAAGAAACTCAATCGCATTTGAAAGATGTGAAAAAGAAAAACATCAAAATAAATAGTAATAAACAGTGAAAAATTACTATTTAGACTGAATTTATTTTTTTTATAGCTTTCAAATGCGATTGAGTTTCATCTTAAAATTTTACAGGATTGTAGAACCTTACCTCCCCTACATGTGGTAATTTTTTGAGAATTTTTCAAAACTTTTAAGGGTGGTTTTAATGGTAAAGATGGTTTGCACCAAATATACACCAAATATACCCCAAATATATATATAGGCAACATATCGTGTGCACACAGGCCTTCCCGTATACACACCGTGCACACCAACTAACAAAAATCATGAAAAATTCTGAAAAAAATTGTAGATGTAATTCATAGATTACTCTACCTATGTATCAAATTGTAGGTTTAAATTCATTATATATTTGTAATTCTTGATATACGTAATTGCAGATTTAAAAATATTTACGTAATTGCATATTTCGCCGTCTCCCGTGCATTTGAGCTGAACTGGCCGCGTGGCTCGGCTAAAAAAATTTGCGTTTAGATCCCTTCAAATATTCGTAATTACGTATAGATCCTTTCCGCGGTTTTTTACGAAGAGAACCTTTTGGTTCAGAAAATCACAGATCTTTCGTGAGAGGATCCTAAATAAATACCGAAAAAAATGTTGTGGCATTTGGATCATTCCGACTATTTTTCACGAAAAGAACCTTTCGATTTAGTGCAATCACATATGCATTTGTATCCTTTCAACCGTTTCTCGCGTTTCCTTCATGATTTAAAAAACCGAACGAAACGAAAATTTCGAACCACCTCGACTTGTTTTTTCCTTTTCACGTAGCTATTTTTCATGAAAAGAACCTTTCGATTTCGTGAATCTTTCGTGAAAGGACCATAAAGTACCGTTTAGATCATTCCGCTATTTTTCATGAAAAGGACCTTTCGATTTAGTGCAGTCGCAGATGCGTTTGTATTCTTTCAACCGTTTCACTTGTTTCCTCGACGATTTAAAAAAACAGAAAAAAACAAAATTGTTTACGCGAAAAAGACAACACACGCGGTGTCACGCCGCGAAAACTGTCGTAGTACCTTAAATAAAGTTGGCAAGGTTCCGGTGCTGTCAGCGATTTAAAAAATTTTTTTGCGTTTAGGCCCCTCGAAAAATCCGTAATTACGTATAGGTGCTTTGCGTATTTTTTTACGAAGAGGACTATGTGGTTCAAAAAAATCGCGGATCTTTCGTGAGAAGACCCAAAATAGATAACAAAAAAATAGTGACGTTTAGATCATTCTGGCTATTTTTCACGAAAAGGACTTTTTTGATTTAGCACGATCGTGGATCCTTTGTGAGAGAACTCCAGATTGATGCGAAAAAACGTGATTGCATTTGTGTCCTTTCAACCATTTCACTTATTTTCTTGAAGATTTCAAAAAACACCGCCGGAAAAAAAGATTTGTTTTTGCAAAAAAATGCTCATGGCTGACTAAAGTTGGCATTCAGGTCTTTGTCGCCTTTGTGCATTTGGTTCAAAAAATTCAAAAAATTCGCATTTAGGCCTCTCGAAAAATCTATAATTATGTATAGGTCCTTCGCGCATTTTTTACAAAGAGGACCTTCTGGTTTAGAAAAATCGTGGACCTTTCGTGAGAAGACCCTAAATAGATAACGAAAAAATAGTGATGTTTGGATCATTCCGGCTATTTTTCACGAAAATGATCTTTTCGATTTAGCACATTCGTAGATTCTTCGTGAGAGAACTCCAAATAGATGCGAAAAAACGTGATTGTTTTTGTGTTCTTTCAATAGTTTCGCTCATTTTCTCGACGATTTCAAAAAAAAAAACTACCGGAAAAAAAACTGTTTCTGCGAAAAAAAACAACGCTAGTGACGTGTTACGCCGCGAAAACAATCTATACTAAAGATCGAAGACTTCCCGGTCAGGGATGGCTTCCGATCGCGCTGGGTACCTCGCGTGACACGCGCGCTGTCGGCTCGGCCGGCTAGCTCCGCTCATTTTTTTTCCGTGTGGGTCTCTCAAAAAAATACGTAATCACGTGTAGGTCATTCCCATGGTTTTTTTTTGAAAAGGATCTTTTGGTCCAGAAAAATCGCGAATCTTTCGTGAAAGGCCCTAAATAAATACTGAAAAAAAACTTTGTTATGTTTGGATTATTACAGCTGTTTTTCATGAAAAGGACCTTTCGATTTAGCGCGACACGGTTCCTTCGTGAGAGGACCCTAGATAAAAGAAAAAAATATGATGATGTAAAAAAAATACCATCGAAAAAAATTATTTATATAAAAAAACAGCGTACACGACGTATCACGTCATAAAAACTATGCTAGTTGTTATGAGATAAGAACTCTAAATCGTATCAGTTTAGGACTCTATCTCTTTATGGTGTGGTCGAATCCGAACTACTCTCATACTGCTATATATATCGGGTGCTTCCCATTGTAAAAGAGATGAATCAATAAAGCGAGAGAGAATTACACCCTATACCCTGTGTGCTCTTATTCTTATTTTCAAGTGTTCTCGTTCGTGTGTCGCCGATTCGCGTGGGTGATCATTTACGTTTCACAACACGTTATCAGCACGAATCTCTACCACAAGAAAAAGGATCGTCGACTACAACGAACGATCCCGATCTGATCTGCAATCAACTCGCCATCACGCCGGCACCCACTCGGATTGCCGAAAAAGTCCTACACGACTCTATCCTACGCGATAGTCTACAGAATTTCCCTCGTAGGTCGAATCAAGGTATTAAACTGGCATGACCTATTGAATTGCGCTCGTCGCTAATCTTCGACCCTGCAAATCGTTCAATAGTATGTCATCTGTTCACAGCAGTACAATGATTTTTAGTTACTGTTCATCAACAATTAAAGAAAAAAATCGGTCCTGTCCGCTGGCACCGTTGCTTGTCAGCCTGTAGTGCAGCGCCCGAAGCGCCGCCTCGTCGCAGCCGCCGAGTCCGCCGCGCCCGAAGTCGCGCTCGGCCTACCGAATCGTTGCTCCCAAAGAGTTCTTCGGCTGCATCGCCAGAAGTGATGCCGCGCCGCCCACCATGAAGCCCGGCGGCACCACCGCCCATCGGTGTGGTCTCGGTCTCTTTGTGTCTACCGCCGATCTGAGCCGATTTTTCTGGCATCAGGCCGGTTGGCAGCCCACGCTAGAAGCGTGCGGTGGCGAGTGGCGGCGGTGCGCTCATCGGCTCCTCGCGTCGCAGCCGGCCTCGAGGCGCTTATGTTCTGCAGCGAAGGTTCCCTTCTTGCTTGTCAGGAAATGTCTCCAGGAGAACGAAGAACAGGGGAAGCTGCGATGAATTCAATCGAAGACTGACTTCACTTAAGTATGCATCTACGGCTAGGAAAGAATGGGAGTTGATCAGCAATAATCCAACGGCTTGTGATGGCTACAGTAATTACTCGAAAATTACCTCTGTAAAAGTTGTGTCGTTTCTGTCTTTACTCTCTGCTTGGTTAAAGCAAAACGAATCTTTGGTTGTTACGGTAAAACTCTGAGTTGGGAAGATGTATAAGAACCTGGATGGAAATGAAAGAGAGGGATGATCATTTCCTCATATTTAGTCTCTTTTAGCTGTTAGCGTCCAGTACGAGTCTCTTTAGGTTTTGCTTCTTACCTTTATGAGTTTTACTCTGTATCGCGGAAGATCGACGGGTGTTTTTAGTTTGTGGTTCGGATTCCCTTGAGGTCCTGACAAATTTGGTATCAGAGCGAGTCGTCACTGGGAATATCTGGAGATCAAGATCTGAGGTTGGTTTCACCGTAAAATCCCTCGATCTGTGGAATCATGTCATCTGGAATTCTTTGTTCGGGAGAGATGGTTAGAGAATCACTGGAGATGAGAAATCGGGGGGAGATCGAGAAGATCAAAGGAATACGGGCTGATCTGGAGATGCTCAGATCGGATGTGGCTGAGATCAAGGCTTTCTTAATGAATTCACCAAACACCGTGAAGAATCTCCAGGGAAATCTTCATGCCTCTGCTGTTGGGGTGGAAACGGGAACTTTTGGGCAGAACATTCAGAATCTTCAGGCTTCTTTACCCACCGTATCTCAAACTCAAGTAAGTACCCCTTTGCTTGTGGATCCACAGATGGCTGCTGGCAGCTACCTTCCGATTTACTCTTCCACTGTTAGAGTTTCTTTCCAGCCAAACTTCAGAGCAGAGGGTGGACTTGGTACTAATGGAAATTGTGGCCAGTTACCCCCTCCGTTTTTACCAACACAGAATAGTCCTATGCTTGGTGGTCCTAATCTTTATCAGCAAATAAGGTTAGGAACTGGAGGGTATAATATGCAAGTCCCAATGTATCAACATCCAATTTTTTCTCAAAATTTGGGCTCTGGAGGAGTTTATCCAGGAGGTATGCCTTTCCAAACAAATCAGTACCCGGGAATCCAAATTTTGGATGCTCAAAGGAACATGTACATGAGAGATGTTAGTCATTCTCAGCAGAGATACCCTTTTATGCAATCTGGGTCTGGAGGTAGTAGTCAGCAAGTTCCCATGCATCTTCATCCTGCTCTTTCCCAACCATTTCATCAGGAAGTTACACAGGGTGGAGGAGGTATGTCCCAAAGCATGCATTATCCTAGAGTACAGTTATGTGATGCTCAGAGAAATTTGTACTGGGGAGAAAAAGCAACCATTGCGAGAAGAGCACATTCAGCGGAGGTTGGTTCCCAAGCTAAGATCCAGAACAATAACCAGAGAACAGTAATGCTTAAGGAGCCAGTAGCCGATGGTGTTGATACTCAAAAGGGAAGTACACAAGATAGGAGATTGAAACCCTGCTGTCACTGTAAAGAGCCATGGTTACTGGGTCACCAGCTGAATTGTAAGGTCAGAAAAACTATCCACACCATCATATTGAAAGAGAAAGAAGGGGAATCGAAAATAGAGAAGATTGAGGAACCGCCCAAAATTGGATTTGTAAAAGCTCCAGGAAGCTCTAACCCAAATGAAGGTGCTGATAGTGGGGATCATCTAATGTATTTATCAGCCTATTTAGCAAAAGGCACATCTGGACCTATTACTTTTTCACTACTGACCAAAATTGGAAGATATCAGGCTGTAGCTCTAGTTGATAGTTGCAGTACAAACTCCTTCAGTGACTCTAAACTAGCAGTCAAAATGGAGTGTCCTCTGAGTTATGGACCGCAGCAAACAGTCGTAGTGGCAGGAGGGGCAAGTTGACATCTGAAGCAGTGGTGCAAGACCTGCAGTATACTATTTCGGACATCTCTTCCACAACCACACTCGAGGTATTACAATCTGGCAGCTATGATCTGATTGGAACCTTATTACAACCCTTGTTGGGCAAGAAAGAGGTTCAAAAGGGAAATCAAGTGGGACAATCTGGTAAAATATGTTGGCACTATAATGAACCTTGGGATCCCGGGCCTAACCAGCAATGCAAGGTTAGAAATGCTCTTTATACTTGGTTGATGCAAAGGGATGACATGAATGCAGAAGTGGCAGATGAGGAAAAACCACTTAATTCAACTAGATTTGTTACTTCACCGGGTAGCTCGAAGAAAGCTGAAAATGAGGAAAATCAGGAGAAATTGTTGCTGATTTCAGAGTATGCAGTTCATGGTGCAGTGGAGAATGGTTATTCTCTGCAATCCATGCCATGTAGGAAAGTTACAGTGGCCAGTAGAGGGGAACTGATCTCTAATGTTGTGATTGAGAGCTCACTTTATGAGATACAAGATCGTGCTGATACCACCCATTTCAGGCTTCGTGCATCTGCTTATGAAGCATTGAATGAGATTGTCAGAGTCAGCAACATACATGAAGCTTCAGGCATTATAGGCCAGTTATTGCAGGAGATCATGAGAAGACTAAACTTGACGTTTGATTTCCAAATACTTTCATCAGGTGACAAGGAGAAGCAAAGCGATCTGCAGGCTTTGCTGTGTGGTGTACTACAGGTCATCATCCAGAAACTGAGCAGCTCAGATGCAAAGTCCATAATTGGCCAGACTGCTGATCAGTTGATGTTTCTGTTTCTCCGTGTCTTTGCTTGCCATAGTTCTACTGTACATGAAGAAGCAATGCTTGCCATTGGTGCTCTTGCTTATGCCACTGGTCCAGATTTCGTGAAATATATGCCTGAGTTTTTCAAATACCTGGAAGCAGGCTTGCAGAATTACGAAGAGTACCAAGTATGCCCCATATCTGTAGGGGTGGTGGGTGATATTTGCCGTGCCTTAGAAGATAAAGTTTTGACCTTCTGTGATGGAATTATGACTGTTCTTCTCAAGGACCTGTCAAATTCAGTGCTCAATCGGTCTGTCAAGCCTCCGATTTTCTCATGCTTTGGGGATATTGCTCTTACTATTGGTGAGAATTTCGAGAAAGACCTGCCATATGCCATGCCAATGCTTCAAGGCGCTGCAGAGCTTCTTGGTGTTCTGGATCAAAATGATGAGGATATGGTATATCTGAAAATCCAACCTTACCAGCAAAATGCTCTTGGATTCAGAGGTTCACTCAAGCTGAGATCCAAATACTACGGCTCTTTGAGAATTCTGAACCGTGTGGGAGCTGTTGCTTATAAACTCCAATTACCAGTTGATTCAGCTATACACCCTGTGTTCCATGTTATTCAGCTCAAGAAGCATGTGGGACTTAAAGCTATTCCATTACCTGGAGTTCCTTTAGTGGACGGTGAAGGAAGAATGAAAGTGGAGTCGATCGCTGTTCTGGACAGAAGATTGGTCACGTGGAGAGGAGTTGCTGTCACTGAATGGCTGGTGCAATGGCTTAATCTATCTGAGGAGGACGCAACTTGGGAAGACGCCAGTTTCATTCACAGTTTTTTTTCCACACTTTATCGCTTGAGGACAAGCTGGATCTCAGGCGGGGGAATTGTCAGGAAATGTCTCCAGGAGAACGAAGAACAGGGGAAGCTGCGATGAATTCAATCGAAGACTGACTTCACTTAAGTATGCATCTACGGCTAGGAAAGAATGGGAGTTGATCAGCAATAATCCAACGGCTTGTGATGGCTACAGTAATTACTCGAAAATTACCTCTGTAAAAGTTGTGCCGTTTCTGTCTTTACTCTCTGCTTGGTTAAAGCAAAACGAATCTTTGGTTGTTACGGTAAAACTCTGAGTTGGGAAGATGTATAAGAACCTGGATGGAAATGAAAGAGAGGGATGATCATTTCCTCATATTTAGTCTCTTTTAGCTGTTAGCGTCCAGTACGAGTCTCTTTAGGTTTTGCTTCTTACCTTTCTGAGTTTTACTCTGTATCGCGGAAGATCGACGGGTGTTTTTAGTTTGTGGTTCGGATTCCCTTGAGGTCCTGACATTGCTGTACTTCGAGATGCATGTGGTACGTGCTTGCACTAGTAAAACTAGTAGAACTAGCAAGCCCGCATGCATGCACTGTGTGCAGTACAGCGTGGCTTCATGAACGTACGCAAGATGCGACGGGAGATGTTCTGATCTAGCTTTGCGTACGTATGGGTGGAGTTGTTTTGTGCTGCTCATCGCGATGAACACAGCTGCGCCGCCTGTAGCCGGGTCACCTGCCGTGAATCCTGGCGTGATGCTTCTCATTCGCGCTTGAGCACCCAGCCACGCCGGTTCCGGCCTCTCGCCCGAAGCAAGATCCGGCTGCACCGCCAGGGCAGTGAGCTCCTTGCCCGCAGCATTTGACGGCATGATTGGATTCGTTCGTGGTGTCGGCAAATTGCGGAGGATGCTTACAGGAGCAGGCATATGGCGGCTAGGGTTTTCATCGATTTGGTGCGCCTGCTGGGCCAGGAGGCCGAGCGGTGGATGGGCTTGTAGTCCGAGCGGACGGATGGCCAGTAGACTGAGCGACGGATAATAAAGGCTAAAAAATTGCACTTCTTAGTACATGCGCTTCCAAAAGAAAAAAAAATGAATGAAAATTGATATTTAACATTTTTCTTAAAGGTTCAATACTTCTGGACCTATTTCCTGGCCTCATGAAATGTTGAAATATGCACTGTTTTTATTTATTTCTGTTATTTAAGCAATTCTGAAAATTACTTAGTAATTAACGAAAAATGCTAGAAAATCATGGGAATAATCAAGCTATCAAAACGGTTTTGGGCTTGAGGCCTTTGATTTCTGTTTTGAAGGAACAGATACATGACAATTGGTGTCTAAGGAAAACACACATGAGGCTAGGTTTCTTAATTGACGCCAGAAATCGGGAAGTGCTCCCTCCCTCGTGTGAGCCCTCGGGGCGGGTTGACCTGGCCAAGAGTCATGTTGACGGAGGCATTCATTACATGTTTTCATACCCAACCAGCAAGGGTTACATAAGATGTAATTAGTATTATGCCAGGTTTATTATACGTTGAAGTTTATTCTTCTATTAATTAGTAATTCTGAAAATTACTTAATAATTAGCAGAAAAAATTATAAAAATGCTAGGAAAATCCTGGAAAATCTGTGACAATTATCTACTGAATAGATATAGACTATACTTTACTGATTCAATAGCAATCATGCAAAATAATATTTTACCTGAAGTAAAATCTCTGTTTTATTTGCATATAGGATATGTCTGACATCACAAAGAAAGAGTTTGCTGAGCTTCCCCTGAATGGCAGCAACTACCTCACTTGGGCAATGGATGCCAAGATCAACTTGACAGCCCGATCTCTTGGAGCCACAATTTTTCAGCTTGCAGCTGGTGCTCCGCTCTCCTTGAAACTGCTAAGTGCGCAGCTTTGCACTTCCTGAGGCACCATCTCCATGCGGACCTGAAGACCGAATATTTGATGGAGGAGGACCGGCTGGCCCTATGAAATTTACTGAAGGAACGATATAACCAGCAAAGATCCATTCTGTTGCCAGAAGCACAACGTGAATGGACCCTCCTGCGCTTCCAAGATTTTAAGTCAGTGGCAGCGTACAACTCTACCATGCACAAGATTATTGCAAAATTAGCATTTTGTGACCAGAAGATCATAGAAGCTAAAAAGATTGACAAGACTTTGTGCACATTCCACCCCAACATGAGAATACTGCAGCAACAGTATCGTCATGCAAAGTACCAGAAGTACTCTGAGCTGATATGCGTTCTGCTAGAAGCAAAAAAGTATGATGAACTTCTAATGAAGAATCATCAAGTCCTACCTATTGGGAGTCATGCATTGCCTGAAGCACATGCAAGCGCTCAGCAGGCTAGCAATAGCCGAGGCCACAGAAAGGGCCAAAAACAGAAAGGGGATAAATGGAAGAATGACAAAAATCATAAAGGAAGAGGTAAATCCCAGTGGAAAACAAAAGAAAATGGATCAAGTCGCTTCCAGAAGAAAGGACCAACAAATAATGCTGCTGATCCTAAACAACCATGCTATAGGTGTGGATGTACTGGTCATTGGTCTCGTACATGTCGCACCCCAAAGCATTTGGTGGAATTGTACATGAAATCCACTGCGAGATTCCAGAAGAATCAAGAGAATAAGGCGGAGGCGCACTTCACTTCTCAACCTGTTGTTGACAATAAAATGGAATTGGATGATGATCAAGCGTCCGACCCCATAGAAGAATTTAAGAAGGGCCTCCTTGGTTATGGTGATACTCCCATGGAGGAGAATGATCTAATTGGGGATGAGCTGAAAGAATTCCAGAAGAATAAAAACAAGTCCCTGGAGGACGATATAAATGATTTATATGGAGACATGGAATAGTCTCCCAGTATTCCTTTAGAGTCGATGTCGCATTATCCTTTAGAGTCTCCTTAAGAGCCTCATTTATCAGCTTAGTCTTGTGTTCCTGAATGAACAATGGTCTACGCTCCTGTTGAGCGATTATCAGTCAAATTTAATAAAGTGTGATTTTCCCAGGAAATTTATTTAATAATGCTATGCTTGTTCTATATTATTTATGTTGCGAAGAAAACCAGAAGTTTATGTTGTGATGAAAACCATAGCTAAAACCCCAGAAATATTTAAAATTTGGTATGATCGTCTGGGTCATCCTGGGTTGAATATGATGAGAAGAACAATAAATAATTCTGCTGGCCATAATATAAAAACTACAGCCTTTCCTAAATCTGAAGCTTTTATGTGCCCTGCTTGTGCTAAAGGAATGCTGATAGTACGTCCCTCTCATCTTAAAATTAGGGAAGAATCACCGAATTTCCTGGAGAGAATTCAATGTAATATCTGTGGATCAATTCAGCCCCTGTCGGGCCCCTTCAGATATTTTATGGTGCTAATAGATGCTTCTACTAGATGGTCCTATGTATGTCTCTTATCTACTAGGATCCATGCCTTTGCTAAATTAATCGCCCAAATCATTAAATTAAGAGCCTTTTTTCCAGAAGAAAGAATCAAGTCCATTCGAATGGACAATGCTGGCGAGTTTACCTCAAAAGCATTCAATGATTATTGCATGGCTCTAGACATTAATGTAGAGCATTCTGTACTTCATGTCCACACCCAAAATGGCCTTGTAGAGTCATTAATTAAGAGAGTAAAACTTATTGCTAGGCCACTCTTGCAGAATTGTAGGTTACCCACTAGTTGTTGGGGCCATGCAGTATTGCATGCTGCATCATTAATTCAACTCAGACCAACTGCATACCATAAAATTTCTCCTTTGCAGCTAGTGCGTGCGAAAGAACCAAGTATTTCCCATCTGCGAAAATTTGGCTGTGCTGTATACGTGCCAATCTCTCCACCACAGCGTACCACCATGGGACCTCACCGGAAGTTGGGGATCTATGTAGGTTAAGAATCTCCGTCAAAAATTAAATACCTAGAGCCTATGACAGGGGATCTATTCACGGCTCGGTATGCTGATTCAATTTTTTATGAGGACAATTTCCTTGCATTAGGGGGAGATAAGTACCACATTGAAGAATACCGGGAAATAGATTGGAATGCCACTGGCATTCAATCCTTAGACCCACACATTAAAGAAGCCGAACTTGAAGTTTGGAGGATAATAAGTCTGCAACAAATAGCCGATAACCTGCCAGATGCCTTCACTGATCATAATACCTGCAGTAAATGCACCTGAAAGAGTGGAAATACCCCATAAGGTTATTGAACCCGCTCTTGCCTCTCATGGCAAAAAGAGGGGGAGGCCTCCAGGTGCACGGGACTCAGTTCCGCGGAGATGTCCGCAGAAACGGAGAACCGAGCAAATGAGATCACTACATGAGATAGTTGAAGAAGCTCAACCTGTTGTTGAGAAAATCCCTGAAGCAAGCCATCCTGAAGATGGTAATCTCCCTGAGTAAGCCATCCTAAAGATGGAAATCCCAGTGAACATTTGCGCGCACAATCTGACGCTGGGAAGTCGGAACACCCAAACTCCTTTGTTGTGGGAAATCACGAGGAGCTGGAAGAAATGAATGAAGAAATATCCACCAATTATGTAGACTCGGGAGAATTATATAAAAAAAGACTACAATTGTCAATATTTATTTCGCCTCCAAAATTGCTAAAACTCTTGAACTGGATCCAGAACCAAAGTCCATGGCAGAGTGCCAGAAGCGCTCAGATTGGGTCAAATGGAAAGAAGCAATTGAGGCAGAATTGCACTCGCTTAATAAAAGGAAAGTGTTCGGTCCTGTTGACTGGACACCTCCTAAAGTGTTCCCTATAGGATCAAAATGGGTTTTCATCTGGAAGAAAAATGAAAACAAAGAGGTGGTGAGATATAAAGCGAGGCTTGTAGCACAAGGGTTCACGCAGAGACCCGGTATCGATTATAATGAAACATATTCTCCTGTGATGAGTGGAATAACGTTCCGATATCTAATATCAATGGTAGCTGGCTTAAAATTAGAAATGCAGTTGATGGATGTGGTGACCGCATATTTATATGGATCATTGGATTCGAACATTTATATGAGAGTCCCTGAAGGAGTAAAAGTCCTGAATCCAAATAATCGCACCATGTATATCGTCAAACTGCAGAGATCGCTATACGGGCTAAGGCAATTGGGAAGAATGTGGTATAACCGGCTTAGTGAGTTCCTCCTGAAGAAGGGATACTCCAATAATGATGATTGTCTCTGTGTGTTCATAAAGAAATTCCAGAATGGATTCTGTATCATCTCAGTGTATGTCGATGATCTGAATATCATCGGAACCACAGAGGAGATAAAGGAAGCAAGTGCTTACCACATGACGAAGTTTGAGATGAAAGATTTGGTTAAAACCAAATTTTGCTTAGGCCTACAGCTAAAGTATTTCCTAGAAGGAATTCTTGTTCACCAGTCTTCCTATACCCAGAAGGTATTGGAGAGGTTTAATATGGATAAATCACATCCCTTGAAAAACCCCATGGTCGTAAGATCCCTCGAAGTGGATAAAGACCCGTTCAGACCGAGGATGGAAAATGAGGAAGTTTTAGGACCCGAAGTCCCATATTTAAGTGCTATTGAAGTACTCATGTCCTTGCGAACTGCACAAGGCCTGATATTGTATTCGCAGTGAACTTACTAGCAAGACATAGTTCAGCTCCAACCAGAAGACATTGGGCTGGTGTAAAGACTGTACTCAGATATCTCCAAGGTACTCTAGATCTTGGATTGTTTTTCCAGAAGAACCAAGACTGACCATGGTGGGATATACGGATGCTGGCTATCTGTCTGATCCCCACAGTGCTAAATCTCAGACTGGTTTGTGTTTCTCTGCGGTGGTAAAGCCGTTTCCTGGCGGTCTTGTAAACAAACTCTGGTAGCAACTTCTACTAATCACTCAGAGATTATAGCCCTATATGAAGCCTCACGTGAATGTGTTTGATTGCGACGTGTGATTAGCCATATCCAGAAGTCATGTGGCCTTAACGCTGTCGATACCCCTACAATTATCTATGAAGATAATTCTGCTTGTGTTGCACAAATGCAATTGGGTTATGTAAAGAGCAACATCACGAAGCATATTGCTCCTAAGTTATTCTATCCTCACGAACTCTAGAAGAGCGGTGAGATAAAAATCTTGCAAGCTAAGTCATGTAAAAATCTTGTAGATTTATTCACTAAATCCTTGCCCAAATCTACATTTCAAAAATATGTTAGAGGCATTGGAATGAGAAGACTTAGAGAGATGCCGAGTTCAGGGGGAGAAAACCCTTGAACCATAACCCCTATTGCGATCCTAAAGATCCTAATAAAATCCTGAAGGTTATAAGTTGTACTCTTTTCCCTCTGTAAGTTTTCCTGAAGTTTTCTCACATGAAGGTTTTTAATGAGGCAACTAGTATAACATAAATAGCGAGTGTGATGTACTCTTTTCTCCATCTCTTTTTTCCCACTGGGTTTTTGAGTGGAGTTTTTGACGAGACATATGCATTACGCGGTATTCGACTAAGAGGGAGTGTTTTGAGATAAGAACTCTAAACCGTATCAGTTTAGGACTCTATCTCTTTATGGTGTGGTCGAATCCGAACTCCTCTCTCATACTGCTATATATATCGGGTGCTCCCCATTGTAAAAGAAATGAATCAATCAAGCGAGAGAGAATTACACCCCATACCCTGTGTGCTCTCGTTCTTATTTTCAAGTGTTCTCGTTCGTGTGTCGCTGATTCGCGTGGGTGATCATCTACGTAGATCAACACTAGTAATCTATATACTAAAGATCGAAGGATTGCCACCCTCTCGTTCGGCTCTTTTTTTCACATTAAGTCCCTAAAAAAATATGTAATTACGTATAGGTCCTTCCCACAGGTTTTTATGAAAAGGACCTTTTGGTTAGGGAAAAAACACAAATCTTCCGTGAGAGGACCCTAAATAAATACCCCAGAAGAGCGTAATTACGTTTGGATCATTCCAACTATTTTTCACGAAAAGGACTGTCGGGGATTGGGTAAATTACCATAAGGACCATCAAGCCCCGGCAGCCCCTCTCCGACCGACCATGCTTCTCTTTGATGTCGTCCCAAAGGAAGATCCTCAAACGGACCGGCTGCCGACCATACCTGTCCGCGAAGCATGCGGCTTAGCCCTTTGAGCATGGTTGCTCGGGCCGGCGGCCAAGGTCAGCCACGATCAAGGAAGATCCCCGAGCATGCCTCGAAGATCACGCTCGGGCTGTAAAGGCAACGTGGCAAAAGCTGCGGTAGCCGTTACGCCACGACTCGGGCCCATCACATCCACGACGCCGCGTGGCAAAAATCAAGGGACAATCGCTACCACGCGAGGACACATAAGGGCGTGACATTCAGATGTGGTTGATTTAAACCGTCTATAAATACCTCCTCAGAACACGCCGATAGGGGGGACCTACATAGACATACAGATACAGACCGCACACGCACACGCGCCGAGAGGAGTAGACGCAAAAACAAGAAGCACGTGTAGGCTCTGTAATAGCAATACTCTTTTTGTAACCGAGCATAGGCAAAGCTATATCCTGCCAAGCCCTTGTAAGCATCAAGATAGCAAGTAAAAAAACACTGGACGTAGGGTTGTTATCTCAATCGTGAGAGGCCCGAACCAGTATAAAAATCCTCTTGTTCGCCACCCTCTTCAGTAGCTCGACCTCCTTCTCACAGCATTCTTCGGACACTAGCCCTCCACGAGAAAAGGGGCTCGGTTGATCCCTCAATCAACAAGTAAGCTCGGCGAGGGGCCTGTTCCCCAAACGCCAATAGTTGGCGCCGTCCATAGGGATCGACCGGAGAATCCTTTTCATGGAGAATCCCTGAAGATGCCGAATTCTCAAGACGGTCAAGACCTTTGCGTCTTTGATGACGTAGAAGACGATGATATGTACTACGCCGATGGGGGCATGGCAGTTGTGACTGATCCAGAAGGTCACACTGAGCCCGGGAGTCTTTCCCAGGTCACTGCAGTGCGAGAGCGTTTCCTCCGCTCGCAGCAAGTTACCCTCACGGGTGGTGAGGAAGATAATAGCCTCTATGATGGTCTGGATATCCCCGATCATCTTGAGCCTGATTATGAAACATCATCACGAGAAGACTCTATGATGTCACCCTCGCAGTTTCCGTGCTCTCGCAACGTCAACATGGCAGGGGAGGCAGAAATCCTTGAGGAGGAATCCTCGGGGGCTGCTCGTCATCGCCGCTATGAAGCCGCCAAGAGCCATCTTGAGGCATCCCTTGGTAGAACCCTGGCGAGTATCCGTCGTCAAGCTCGTGAGGGGACAGGCACTGGGCTGGATCCTCAAACAGCGGAAGTTCTCGTGGGCTCCACTCCCAAGAGCATGCACGTGGCCGTCAAGCAAGATCACCTCTTCCCGTTCCACAGAGCGTTGAACGGTTGCGGGCTATGGCGACGGTCGTACGTGACCTCTGGGATTTTCCCGATCAGGTAGACCTAGAAGCAATGGGTGCGGCTGTAGCCGAGAATCTGGAGAAGCTCGCCGCCAACTTAAAGCTTTCGGGGTCCCTGAGTAGCAAAGGCACCCTGAGTATTTCTCGGGACGCTAAACCCCATCTCCCTGTTCGCCCTGGGTATGATGGCCCCTAGGTTTCTGCTCGGGAGGGCCGCAGGAAGCATGATAGGTACCGCAATGATACTCGGAGCAGTTCCTGAGCTACCTCATGGGGTCAGAAGTACGCTCGGTCTAGTCGCGGGCACACTGAGTTCTCGACCTCGGAGCGGTCTCCGCCGCACCGACACGGAGGAGTATTCACTCGTCTCAGCCCCCGTATTGGAGGTCGTCGTGGCAGTAACCGATATGGTCAGCCTGCCTGGAGAGGTCATCGCAGTAGCCCGGCCTTCGGATGCCAAGCTTTCTCAGGATCCCTTCGTAATGTATCATGGCCGAGGAAATTCAAGCCGGGCCACATCGAAAGGTTCAACGGTACCCAGAATCCAGACGAGTTCCTTTCAATATACACCACTGCCATCCTGGCTACCGGGGGGAACGAAGGTGTGATGGCTAACTTCCTCCCCACGGTCCTGGATGGACCCGCGAGAACATGGCTCTTCAACCAAAAAGAAGGGTCGATCCGCTCTTGGCAGCAGCTTAGCGAAGCGCTCCGGGCAAATTTTCAGAGTTGTTATACTCGTCCGGGCAAGGAGCGTGACCTCGAGCGCCTGATCCAGACCGAAGGCGAGCCTCTAAGGCACTTTGTTCAAAGGTTCATTAAGGTGAGAAATTCTATACCCAATATTTCAGGCGAGGCGGTCGTCCAAGCTTTCAAGTTTGGAGTTCGAGACGTCCGCTTCATGCAGGACCTGGAGATTCACCCTGGTCTGTCGGCCAACGAACTGTTCCGAATGGCCGACCGATACGCGAATGCCAATGAGGCGGTCCAGTGGAAGAAGATGCTGGATGAAGGGGAACTCCCGCCTCAGCCGGGCCTGGAAGGCCCCATGAGCAAGAAGAATCAAGGCTCCGGGAAGAAGAAGAAGATCAAGAAACAGAAAAGGCCCTTCGCGCCGAGCAAGGTGGCGGCGACCGAGCATCACCCACCGCGGGCTTCAGAGCCACAGCAGCGCGGGAGGGGCAGGGGTCGCCCGCCTTAGCGGCACAACGAACACAAGCGCGCCGACCAAGGTCGTAGCGGCCAAGGTGCACCACCAAGTGACCGTTTCTGCCCGCTTCATCAGGCGCATGGGCACGACCTTCGCAATTGTAGAACTTGGGCGTTCCTCCTCGAGCAGTTCTACAGTAGTAAGGGCCCTATGCCCACGCTCCCAGAGCAAGAGGAGAACGGTAAGGCAAAGGAAAAAGGGCCCGCAGCAGGAGACGATGAAGATATGGAGTATCAGAAGCCTCGCAATCATGTTGCAGTTATATTCGGGGGCTCCTCCACCTACGAGTCCCGCAAGGACTTGAAGGAGACGGCGCGGGAGGTGCACCATGTCGCGCGGGGCAAGCCTCCCGTCCAGCAGCTCAGGTGGTCCAAGCTGCCTATTAACTTCTTCAAGGACGATTGTCCCCTTGGAATGGCCAAGCCTCAAAGGCTCCATCTGGTCGTGAACCCGACCATCAGTAACATGACGGTGGGGCGAGTCCTTATCGATGGTGGGAGCTCCCTGGATCTCATAACCACCAGGGTCTTGGATGAGATGTAGGCACCTCAGTCCAAGATTAAGAGCATCGCAGTTCCCTTCTTCGGGATTGCCCCGGGCACTTCGATCAAACCCCTCGGCCAGATCGTCTTGCCCGTTATGTTCGGGAGCCCGCGCAACTTCCGGACAGAGATGATCACCTTCGACCTGGTCGATTTCGAGCTGGCCTATAATGCCATCCTCGGCAGGCCAGCCCTCACCAAGTTCATGGCCGCTGCGCACCATGCATATCAATGTCTGAAAGTTCCCAGCTCCAATGGTGTGATTACCGTAGAGGGAACCCGAAGGCGGCCCTGAGTTGTTACGAGAGATCGCTTGACACGATCGGCAATTGCCTCGTGAGGTCCCGAACATGGATCATGGAAGTCTGTCCAAAGTCGCTCTCGGCCGGAGGAGAGACCAAGCGCGCCCGCTAAGCAGAGCGGACCCGGCTAAGGTCGCGTGCTTGGGATCTTCCTTAGATACCAAATAGGAACTCGAGCTCATCACTTTCCTCCGGAGGAGCGCGGGCGTGTTCGCCTGGGAACCGTCCGACATAACCGGAGTCCCAAGGAAAGTGATTGAGCACAGACTAGCTGTTTGGCCTGGCAAATGAGCTTTCTTTCGTCCTCTGGTTCGTTCGCACTACGTCACGCTAGGCTGCGGGCGAAACACCATTCCAGCTCGTCTGCGGTACAAAGGCCGTTCTTCCCGCTGAGATGGTGCTGGGTTCCCAAGGAGTGCTCGATCACGACCTCGCCGAAGAGACACGCAAAGGGGCGCTGCTGCGATCTGCCATTTACCTACAAGCTCTTCGTAGGCACGCGGCTAAGTCGATTCGGCCTAGGACCTTGCAAGCCGACGACCTTGTCCTACGTCGAATACAAGACACGTCAAAAACCAACGAGCCCTCTCCCGGATGGGAAGATCCATTCACGGTCGTCTTGATAGCATACCCGGGGGGCTGTCCGCTTGGCGATGGAAGATGATCGGGTGCTCACGAGCTCCTGGAATATCGACCAGCTGCGTAAATTCCTTGTCTAAGCTTGCATTTACTTTTATGTTTCGCGCTTGCTCAAATTATGATAAGGTAAGATCGAAAATAAGTTCTTTACCTTAAGTAAATTACGTTTTTCAGGAATCGTTTTCGCACCAAGCACGTTCTTCTCTCGGACACGAATTTCATCCCCTTGCCCGATCAAGAGTTCCGCTCGGATTTGTGCCGATCAAACGTTCCGCTTCGCTCGGGGACCGTTCACGTTTCGAGCTCGTTCTTCGCTCGGGGATGCGTTTAAATCCCCACAAGCAAGCGTTACACTTGGGCACTTATGTTATTCCGCGCCAGGTAAGTTTTGCGCTTAAGCATGGGTCTTCCCGAGCAAGTGAGTAAGCTCTCGTATCTTTTCTCTCTTTAAAGCATTTTTTGGACTTCCGGGGCTCACCCGTATACAGCGACACGAGTTCTCTCATGACCTGCTTATTTCTTTCCCTAGACGTCTGGTCCATGTCCGGGATACAGCAGTTTGAGCATATCTCGTCTGTCAGTTCCTCGAGCATTTGACCCGTGCTCGGGATGTGATGGCATGAGAATCAATACCTAGACATCTGATCATGTCTAGTTTCCCTGTGCATCTGATCAAATGCATGGGATACGACAGTGTGGTTTCATTCGCGATCTGCTAGTTACCTTCCTGTTAGGCATCTGATCCATACCTAGTTTCCCTGGGCATCTGATCCATGCTCAGGATGAGGTTGTACGAATTCACTCGTGACCTGCTAGTCCTTTTTCTGTCACTGCCCGTTGATAAGCCGAATCAATCTCGCGCAAGGGCATACTTTTTCATCACGATCTTGGAGACGGAACGAGCGCGTTGGGCAGTAGCGATCGTTTCAAACGTCCTTATTCTAAAGGTTTGGCTAACATGCAAAAATGCTCAAAGCGCCACAGCAAGCACCGGATCACCAGTCTTGCCAGTAGAAGTGTCCGTCTTTGTAAGCCGATTATTATCCACAGTAGTTCTTCGCTGCATGATCATAATCGCAAGTAGACACCCTCTTGGCCGGTTCAGAGCCCTAGTTAGGTCCACCAGTGCTTGCTCGTTGCGCATTTTGGTGGACAACCGCACGTTCTTCCTCGTCAGGAATAAGCTTGCAAACTTAGAAGTATGAGTCCATGACGTTAAGGATGTTAAGGCCTCGCGCGTTCCTTTTCTCCCGACCTAGCCCATGCTCGCAACTCGGAGAAATCAGTGACTTGGTCGAGGAAACAATGCATTTTTCTAACTCTCCTGCGAACGAGCTCGTGCTCGCAACGTAGGTGCACGACCTTCATTCGCAGCAGGGGCTTAGTGGGAACGAGCTACCGAACTAACTTTCTCAAAATCGCTTAATTCTATCTCGCGATTCTGTTTTGTCTATCTTTCGAGCTTATGACGCCCATGCTCTGTTCTAACCTATACTCCTATTTGCCTATCTTTCGTATGTTCGTATTGCATTCGTTATTTGCAGATGATAATCAGAAAGATGCAAAAATGACAAAGGCACAAGACAAGAGGCAAAGCCGTGGGGGGAGAACTATACTTTACTCACATCATCAGGAAATACAAAAGAGAAGAAGAAAAATTTTCTACGCCCGGGCTTTGCTCCTCTGAGGTTGCGGAGAGCTCCTACCTCATTTCGTCAAGCTTGGCTTCGAGGTCGAGCGTCTGATTAACTGACCGTCTGATGCTTGAAAGGTCGGCCGTCTGATGCTTCGAAGGTGACATATGTAAACTGGCCTGCTAGCTATTGTTGTAACTAAATTTTGCGTACGACAAACATTTATCCCAAGATGTTGTATAAGCTAACGCACAAGCTCTCAACATATCTTCTAATATCTGATTGACTCTTTCGGTCTGTCCATCCGTCTGCGGATGATAGGCTGTACTGAAGTTCAATCGCGTTCCCATAGCTTCATGCAACTTGCCCCCAAAAACTTGAGGTAAATTGGGTGTCTCTGTCCGATACTATCTTCTTTGGCACTCCGTGCAAGCAAATGATCCTTGCCATGTATAGCTCTTCCAACCTATCTCCTGAGTAAGTTGTCTTTACTGGTATGAAATGTGCAACCTTTGTTAAACGATCTACTATGACCCATATGGAGTCATAACCACCTTGCATCCTTGGCAAACCGGTGATGAAATCCATCCCAATTTCTTCACACTTTCACTCTGGTATTTTCAACGGTTACAGCAGTCCTGCTGGTCTCTGGTGCATTGCTTTGACTCGCTGGCATACATCACACAACGCTATATGCTCAGCTACCTCTCTCTTCATATTCGGCCACTAGAACCTTTCTTTCAAGTCTTGGTACATCTTCGCACTTCCTGGATGAATCGAATACTTCGAGTCGTGAGCTTCCTCCAATATCAACTGCTTCAACTCCTTTTTGTTGGGTACACAAATGTGCTCTTTCATCCACAGTGTGCCTTGTTCGTCCAGTTTAAATTTCTTTGCCTCACCCTCTTCCATCTTGGACTTGATTCGCTTGATCTTCTCATCATTCTTCTGACCTTCCCTGATCTGGTCCTCTAAGGTAGGCTTTACTTCTAAAGCAGCTACGAATCCTTCCAGAAGAACTTCCAATTTCAACCTCTGAAGGCCCTTGCACAATTCTGCCCAGCTCTCTCCTACCAACATATTTATGCTATGACTTTTCCGACTCAAGGCATTAGCCACCACGTTGGCTTTACCGGGGTGGTAATGAATTCCCACATTGTAATCTTTAATCAGTTCTAACCACCTTCTTTGCCTCATGTTCAGGTTAGATTGGGTGAAAATGTATTTAAGACTCTTGTGATCTGTATACACCTTACATCTATTTCCAATGAGATAGTGACGCCATATCTTTAAGGCATGCACTACTGCTGCTAATTCTAGGTCATGCGTCGGGTAATTCTCTTCATGTGGCCTCAACTGCCTTGATGCGTAAGCTACTACCTGCACGACCTCCTGCTCCTGCTCCGGCTCCTTCGGATCTGGGTCGTGCATCTCCAGAACTGGCTCTAGCTCAGGTCCGTACAGCGCCATTTCCAGCTCATGGACCCTCTGAATAGAGTGAGCTAGATACTCTCGAGCCTCCCGTAGCTGAGTCCTCACCTCCGTGATCTCATCACGGGCCCTCTGCAGCTCCTGGACGATCTCATCCATGGTCTCCTCCTACGCGATGACATATCTCGCCAAGTGGGTGATCGTGGCGTCCTCCTCTACTATCAGCTCCCGGTCGAAGCGGTTGTCTCGGCGCGGGTGGTGGCGAAAAACTGTGCCCTCCAGCTCTGCCGAGTAGGTACGAGCAATCTGTCTCATCGCTAGACGTGATGTCTCCTGGATCCCAACCTCGAACGAAGACCTCCTGACGGTGATGTAGATAGGACGACTCGCCCTCGTCCTTTCCCGAGCGTAGACCGTGATCTTAACGTCCCAGAAGATATCAAGTCCTGCCCGCACTATAGAGATCCCCCAATAGATCGGCCTGTCAAACCCTCCGAGCAGCTGCATCATACGCCATAGCTCAACGGCGTACCCTCTAGTGCGCTCTCTATAAGTGTGGATCATCCTCATCTGCCAAATACAGACCTCGTTAGACCTAAATTTTAAAATCATATATTAACAACAGAAAATGCAACATAGGTACGAAGTAAGAAGAAAGAGATTAGTCAAGATTTCATTGATAATCTTGTACAATTTTAATCTTTAGAAAATAGTTTGATCCTTTCTAGAACGGCCAATCTAACTAGGGTTAAGTCCTACAGTCAGTATGGCTCTGATACCAACTCTGTCAGGACCCGAATCTGCAAATCCGGACCCTCTGTGTATCCTGCACTAGTCCAGGATCACGCTAGTGCACACAGGCTAAACAGGGTTTAAGTACCACAATCATACACAGCGGAATAATAATAAAGTACTTAACAACAATAATAATAAACTATTGCATGACCTTATGGTCTCCTTACAAAGTTTCGCCACGCAGGGCTTAAATAACAAAAATCTAACAAGTTCAATAGCGGAAGCAAAAAGTAAGTCGATGAACCCCTCGCATAGCCACAGACAACTGATGAGGCTCAACCCTAATTCTCTGGACCTTCGTGGAATTCTTCCTCCCAAGCTGGCGTAGCTTCTTCTTCTGAGGTTTTGTTGAAGCAAGGGTGAGTTTACAACATACTCAGCAAGTCATGCACTAATGCAGTTCTATTACTACATGCATGGCTTATTCCAAAGGAAAGGCATAAGTGGTTATTTTGCATGAAGCAACATTTTTAAACAGATAATCTTAATTAGATTCAAAAGCAGTAAAACAATATTATAATAATAATAAGTTCTCAATTCTTTTTAAGAGGTTTGGCACATAACCCTAAGTTCAAGTTATTTGCTCTCAGCACACAGCCACTAATCCCACATTTTATTTAGAAAATCTAACCCTTGACCGTAATTCCCGAGTAATGTCCAATACCGCGGACGCGGCTATTCGAATAGATTTAACACACACACTGCAGAGGCTGTACACTTTACCCACAAGATACAGTCGCTCACCACACAGGTGATTGATCGTAACAAAGCTTTTCTAAGCTTCTATCTATCCTATTAACCTCTCGATATTGTCTTCACTCTGCTTCCCTCACTCGAGCCGAAGGGTAGGAACAGCAGATACCGTTGGATGGGTACCAAGCGAAGAACAGTCGCTCCCCACACGATTACCCGATGTAGCGCCACCTGAGTATCAAAGGTAAGATATTAGAGTCCTACTAGACTAGGTTTGTCCTATTCCAGACTTGCGGTTGTACGAATGACTCAGTTCAAAGGCTTGCAAGGTGAAGTCCTTAACTGTCCAGGGCAAGACATCCTTCTCTCTGATCCCGACACACAGTCCTCACATTACTCAGTCCATCCCATCGCCACACAGGCCCACCTGGCACGAAGCCTTCTTGCCACTTGCACCGTCCAAATCATTTTCCACCCCGGTTCACCATTATGCAACACATGCCGATGCTCACTTCATTGTACATGTAGAACCACACAGGTTACTACACTCCAAATCCATTACATGACATCATCGCGTTATTCCAAAATACGTTCCATAATTGCTTAGTCAACACTCTTTTGCAATTGGAAAGTCATTTAGCGCATACAAGCGGCCTAGGCATCTAATCACGGTCTAACCTCCCGTGTTGGCATCATAATAGCATCCAACTCAATTTAATACTTAGGGTGTCAAGGATTTCAGAGCATACAAGTAATATTAACAAGGTGGTATAAACAAGTGTCGGTGTTTTGTAAACCGGCAAGTAAATTTGTAAGTCAAGGGGCCGCGCGCTCCCGCTTCCTTGAATGGTTAGACTACGAGAGCCGGAGTTTATCTTGGTTGTTTGAATGTCCCTCGTCCGATTAGTGTGGTGGTATTGTATTGATGAGGCGCGAAGGCTGCGTTGGATTCTGATTCGGATGTCTCGAGAGGGTTACATTCTTTGTTGTGATGGCTCGGATGAGGCCGATCCCCTCCTTGGGGTCCCTTCTCCTTATATAGACACGGGGAAGGCGGGTTACACGGGAGTCCGGAGGATATGCAAAAAACAAGAAAGGGATGCCTAACGGCTAGGCGTTGCGCCCTATGCTGAGGTGTCGAGTCTTCGGCCTTGAAGTCTGTTCCAAGTTCCTGTCATCCGTCCGTCAACTGCCTTCGCCATATCGGGTGGGTAGACATACGGGGTTGGTGCGGATGTCCCGTTCCCCCGGGAAACGGCGTACCGGCCCCCTGTGCGCATGTCTAATGCTGACGTCTGGGACGACCGGTCTCGGGGCTTGCCTCGGGAGAGTGCGTGTTCCTTTACGGTACGTGACCGCGTGATGGGACATCTGCTTGACTTTGGCATCCTCCGGGATTGCCTCGGGACGGACCTACCCGCTCCTGGCGAGGGCGTTGTGTTCGTGAGACAGGTGTTCATCCCATGGCTTGATGGCGTCGCGATGGAGGCCCCGATTTGAAGCTCGTCGAGGCCGCTTCGGGACCTGGTCGGGCGTCCGTGACCCAGTCGGAGAGCTTTGCGGACGCCCGACACAGGGTCTTAGTCGAACCTTTAGGCGGTTCCGACTATTGTCCGAGGCACAGTGGCCGGCGGAGGCCTGACTCCTTTCCGCCCATGAGAGTCCCTGCTTTTGAGATGGGCTCGAATCAGCCCACCTGAGCCTCTGACTGTTTCGGATGATAATCCCCCTTTATGAGGATGAAGTCCAGGCTGTGGGGTACCCCAGGTATAAGTATTCGTCAGTAGCCCCCGGGGTTGCCCTGGAACGTGCGCGTTCCTGGGCGGTCCGTCGTCCTTGATAGGCCAACCGTCTCGGTCTGCCGGTCTCCTTTCCGGTCTTGGCATAGCCTTCCGCCGTAGTAACCCGAGCCCCGGCGGTCGGAGAGCCGGTTGGGGGTTATCGGACATTGGCCAGTTCGAATCGGCGGTGCCCTGTTGGCCCAACTGCGGGATTCCACCGTCTTGGTCGTGAAAACCCTCCGGGGCGTGTCACGGAGATGTCGTCCGATCCGAGCCCCCGGGCGAGTTTATGAGACTTCGGCGGGATCCTTCCGGATTAGTAAGTCGATTTTGCCTGGGTGAGCACGAGCGCACCGGCGGTGTAACCCCGGCGGTCGGAGAGCCGATTGGGGTTCCTGACCAGAGAGCCCTACGTTTGCTGGGACGCCGCCTGGCGAGGAGGCCTCGTGCTGGCGAGGCCCGGCTCTGGTGCTCGCTTTGCGTCGTGAGCTGGGCGTATTGTCGGTGGTTTTATCTGGGAGTTTAAATGCGTGGGCGTTCCTCCCGAACCCTCGTTTGGTGGGGCTATCCATGGGAGGAATGGCCGCCGTCTGTCCTGATGCGCCCGTCTGCGGTGTGGGACTGGAGGGGGTGAGCAGTCGCGTGCTTGCTGGCGCCGGCTTGAGCACCGCGCTCGTGGAGCTACTGACGGGTTATCCGAGTGGGCCTTGGAGATCCTCCTAAGGGATCTTTTCGGCGGACGGTCCACGAGTCAGGCGTCCAGACTTCTGAGGCGACCCATAAGAACCTTTCTTTACTCGATCCCGTACCGGGCCCCGAGTCGTCAGCCGACCGGGGTGCAGCTGGCTGCCACCCTACGATGGGTTCCGCGGAAGAGCGTGAAGTATGGTCTCGGACACGAGTTAGGGTGATTGGGTCGTCCGCCGACCCAACCGGGGGCCCACTGGGGGCTCACCTCATCCTCGTCCCTCACTGTTTTGTATCCCGGGGCGGCCTTAAACCCTTCTGGGGTGTTCGAGGCTTCGAGCCCTGCGGTTCTTTCAACGTCCTTGCCACCTCGAGGCGTCCGCTGCCCGCCGACTTTCTGCGTCTGCGCCGGTGATTGATCTGGCCGAGAAAGCGAAAGGTCGCGGGGCGGGGGCATCCGCAGATGCGCTTGGCGCCCCGGTCCGCCATTTAATGCGAAAAAAGATCTGGAAAGGATACGCTTTCTTTGGTGGCTATGCTGCGGCAGCCAGACGGACGTCTGACGCTTGTCGAGGCTATGTCGCTTTGACCGTCGCTCTGTCCGGTCGACCCCGGCCTTGGGTGTCTGCGAGACTTAACGCGGGGAAGGCGCTGAAGCGGAACTCTTGCGTTTTCGCTTACAAGCGCGCGTCCTCACCTAAGAGGAAAAGCGGAAAAAAGTTCGAGGGGGTTCGTTCCTTACCTTTCTCCTTCTCTCATCTTCCTGCCGCCGGAGATGTCGTGGCCCGAATGCTCCATCTCGGCTAGCCGCGCACAAGGCTTGGAGAAGAAAGGGTTCCTCCCGCCGCTTGTCGTCTCGCGGTGGAGGGTGCCGACGGTCTTCGCGGTCCTTCCACGTGGCGGCAAAATCGTCGTGCTGCCTCCTTTTCTGGCGCTGTTCGGACTTCCGCTCCACCGGTTCGTTCGAGGCTCTTTGCACCACTACAAGGTTGAGGTGCACCGGCTCAACCCACAGGTGCTTCATATCGCGGTTTAAATCACGTTGTGCGGCGTTCTGAGATCGAACCCTGGGCACTCTGGAAGTACTTCTTTCATGCAAAGTCGAAAAAGATCGCCAGCAGGCTGGCGCTCATGGGCGTAAGTCTCCAGATTGTCGGGGCAGCGCAGCCATGATTATGTCGATTTGAAGCTACTGTCGTCGAGCAGGGGTGGCACTCGAATGGCTCTATGTGCGGAACCCGGAGAGTGCCGGCCTTTACGGTTGTGCATACTGTGGCGAGGAGAATGGTCCTAGGGGCCCGACAGGGAGAGGAGCAGGTGGAGGTGATCGTCGAGAGGATCAAGGCTCGAGTCTTCTGCGAGACTGTTGGCGAGACCATCGTCGCGCTTTCATGAAGATCGCGTTCAACCTCATGGCGAGGACGCCCCATGTTCCAGTATGGGGGTCCACGACCCCATCTTGAATAAGCGGGGCGGAACTTGTTGAGTCGGAGGTCGAGGCTAGGGTGGCCGCCATTTTGGTCGGTTGCGCCACCGTGGCGGTGGGCGGCCAACCCGAGCCCTTTTCGGCAAGTTACCCTCCGAATCTGGTGAGCCGTGCTATCCGTCCTTTCGTTTCCCTTCTCCTTTTAGCGCGGCCTTTCATGCATCGCCTGACCGGCGTACTCATACCACCCAGGGGTTGGCCGGCGTAACCTCCCGAGTGCTTTTCTTGGAGAAAGCGAGGGCGGCCATAAGATTTCAAACGGAGTCCGCTCGGAAAAAGCGGAGGGAGGAGAAGAGGAAGAGGAAGAGGAAGAGGAAGGAACGCTCGGCGAGGGAGGCGCGGGGCGAGGAGGTCTCTGAGTCGACCATTGCCGGGACGGCCGATTCGGGGTCATCCTCGAACTCCGATGGCGGCAGCGCCTCCGATCCACACCGCAGGGTCTTCTTTGGGTCGCTGGTCTCCGGAGGACCATCTGAAGGCCTTCTTGGCGAAGCGTCGCCGCCAGCGCCTCGGTCGAAGGTGCCCACGGAGACATCTCGGGGAAAGCGAGGTGGCGGTTGGTCGCCGCTGGAGGTCGGCGAAGAAAATCGTCTTCGCTGGCAGCATGTGATGGTGGGGCGCTCCGATCGATCGTTAGCCCGCCAGCGGTTGGCGTCGGTTCCCCCGGCGGTCCTGGAGACAGCGCAAAAACGACGAAGATCCGGGATACAAGGGCCCCGGCAAGCAGCAGACGGGCGAGGCCTCGCCGGAGGTCGGAATGAGGGAGGCGACCCCGCCGCCGCCAGCGAACTCGTTCCGTCTAGCGATCTTCTTGCGATTAGCCAGCCTCGCCGCCGTCGCCAGCAGGACCTCTGGCGCTTCAGCGGCAGAGCGGGCCGGGTCGAGGATGGCGGACTCGGCGCTAGGAGCGGCCCCGACGCGTTGCCGCCGTCTCGCCCGGAAGGGCGGCCCGAGCGGCGGATGCGGCCATGGTGAAGTCGGCGGAGGTCGGGCCCGATCCTCCGCTCACCCGGGAGCCTCGACCTGTGCTTACCTGGGGCGGTCGTGACCCCACCGGCGAGCCGCTGTTTGTGCTGGACGACGACGCGGAGGCCGAGTTGTGGGGGACCTTTGAAGACGGCAAGCGACGGGTGGCGACTCAGGTGGATCAGGCCCGAAAAAGTTTGGCGATTGCCCTTCGTTGTGTCGATGAGGCGTCGAGCGTGATTTCTGAGGTGGACGTCCCACTCGGCGCGCATACGCTAATCGAGCCTTAACCGATCTTCGACTTGTTTTCAGTGATCAATGAGTCTGATGAGGTGTCCGCTTTTGTGCAGGAGCTGAAGCTTCGCTCGGCGAGTAAAGCAGGGTTCCTCCGAGTCCTGCACGGTCAGGGTGAGGGGGAAGCCAGCCGTCTTCGCCGTGAGGCTGTGCTGGGGCATACCTGGGCGTGAACGGGTGGAGCGGCGGAGATCGTGAAATCAGTCCTCTCGACGGAGGCCAGGCCGCCGAGATCTGGCCGTCGCCCGCGGAGGGGTCATATTGTCGGAAGTATCCCACCTCCGGACTGAACGTGACCAAGTCCAGGGGGAGTTTGATTCTGAGAGGAGGAGCGCCGAGCACGAAAGGGAGGCCCGGGCCAAGGCCGAAGAGGGTCTCCAACGTTTGGAGGCTTCGGCGGATGGTAAGCCACCCGATTCTGGCCTGAAGATTTTGTTATCGTAGGTTGTCCGGTATGCTTCTGACGCTTGTAGCGGCCTGTAGAGTTGCAGAGGAGACTTGATGGTGCTGCGGAAGCGCTGAAATTGGCCGAGGAGGCACGTGATCGCGTGAGGTAGCGCTGGCGGAGAAGAAATTGGCGGAGGATGACCTGTCCGTGCGGACTGCCGGGCTGATGACCCTCCAGGAAGCCGGCCAGGAGGTCTGCACCCGGGTGCTCGGAGCCGCCGTGCGAGCAAAACTTTCTCGCCGCCGCCTGGCGCGTGTCTTGAACCGTCGGCGCTTCGGTGGCGTGGGAGCCGAGCTTGGGGTTACCTCGGCGCTTGTCCTCGTCGCCTCCCATTATGATGATGTTGACTTCGAGGTCATTAGTAGCGGGGTTGCCGCAGACCAAACCGACGAGCAGGTCGAGGAGCTGCGGACTCGGATCGATCCATACTGCTGCGGCGATCGCCCGGTAGGATATCCCGGGATATCCTCCACCGAGCGAAGGAAAAATTAGTCTGCTCTTGCTTTTGTTGATGTAAAGGCGTTGAATGCGGATTGAAGTTTGTTCGACTAGTTGGACCGACCTATCAATCGGTCTTATTTATTCCCCCCGATAAGCGCCTTACGACCGTGGCCTTAGAAACCACGAAGGTTACCTAAGCGTGGGTCGGTGTGCTATTGCGTTGCTCGGAGGAGGCATAAATAACCATTTTAGGATTGAAATGTTTTGCTAGTGCATGCCGCGGGGCTGGAGTGTTTCTGACCGGCCATGGTTTCCATTGCAGGCACTTCCTTCTTCATAAAGTGCTACCATAACCATAGCCCAGCAGGGCGTGGTAGTAGCATTCGAGTTAGTAGGATTGCGCTGGAAAGCGAGTGGTGGTCGGGTCATCGATCCGTCTTGGCGTGTGGTGTTGTAGCCCCCGAGGGGTGCGTGGGGACCAGCATGGTGGTCGCCAGGCACCGCTTTAGCCCGGGAGAAGGATGAACAGGTGTCGGTGCGGTTGTGGCGGCCTAGGTACTCGAATCGAAGGGACGCGCCGTGTCTTGGTTGGGCGTGGTGTCCCTGCGTCGAGTCCCGTCGCATTTATTGCGGGTCAGGGGGTGGCGAAGGCATGTCTGTCCTTTGGTGCGCGAGTAAATCTTGGCGTGCGGTCTTGCGGTCGGCGTCACTCGCTGGATCGCTCACTTTGGCCCTATAAATAGGGTGGCGGTAGCAGTGGCCGATTTTGCTTTGTTTTCTCTTGTTTCTTTGACCCTTCGCTCCTCTCTCCCAGCATCTTGATCGGCACGGATGGCGAGTGGTGAAGACGGCCAGGGCTGGGAAGCGAAGGTGGTGGCCATCGGGATCTTGGTTGGGCGAGCCTTTGGGCGTACCGGCCAAAGATCGCCTCGTGCCTTGCGGATGGCGGGTCCTGGCGTACTGCCGCTGCCTGCGCGGCACGCTACGCTTTCGCGAAGGCGAAAAGGTTGCCTCGGTGGTGGCAGAGTACGTGCTTGCCTGCTGCGCCAGCCGCGACGCCTCCTTTGACGCGGTGGCGACCGTCGGCGAGATCGGCGACTTCGGCCAGCGCGAGCGAGTCTTGAAGCGCAATGGAGATGGTAGCGAGGCGAGTTCGTCTAGAGGACTCGGATGATGAGGCCGTCGGGGAGGAGGGCGCCGGTCCAGCCGGCCCCTCCTTTGGCTTGGGAACCTCCTCTTAGGCGCTTCATGGCGCCGGCGGTGGGGCTTGCCTCCGACGCGGGTATGCTGTCCTGGGGGTCGCTGCGAGGTGCTTCTTTGGAGCATCCAGAGCTCCCGTGGACGGGGCAGCCCAGGTACTGGGGTGCCACCTTCTGGCGACGCCTTTTGTTGTTCGCCGGCGAAGTCGTTTCGAGCAGCCCCAGTTGCACCCGGTTGCAGAGCCACACTTGCGCTCGCGAAGACGGTGGTCCGCTCTTGATTCTGGAGTGTTAGATACATCGTAGTGGCAGATGTCCTCCTTATTCAAGACGGCGGTCCGCCTTCGTGATGCCTCTTTTGCGCAGCAACAGGCTTTGATCTACTAGCCCTTTAGCTTTAGACGATGCTCATGTAAAGTAGGTCGTAGAGAGCCAGTATGCTTTTGTATGTCTCTGAATGCTGTAAGGGAATGAATGCTTCAGGAAACCAAACTTACTCCACGCATAGATCCTTACATTTCCTTTTCCGTGCCGGGCTCACGTTAGGCGACCGTAGCTCTTCGAAACCGTTGGGGTTGTTCGAGCGTAGGTCCGAGCGTGGACACTTCGAGGAAACATCATGGGGAGCAAAAGACTTGGCCATAAATGGCCCTTCCGACCGACTATCAATTGTCCTACACAGGTTCTCCTCCCCCTTCTAGATCGCTACTTCGCGGCCGGAGCCACCGAAAACCGCCGGAGTTTTGGTGTGGGCCGTAGCACTTGGGTCGTGGAGATCACTGCTAGGGAGGGATCTAAGACCGGCCGGAGCGCCGAATCGTGGGCTTCGTACGAGATACATGCCCTCCGAGTAGGCCATACACCAACCGACCTCGGAGGGTTGTAGGAAACGCGAGGGAGGCGGAAAGCTTCAGGGGTAGAACCGCCTGAGCTTCTCGATGTTCCAGGCGTTTGGGATGACATTGCCTGCAGCATCCTTAAGTCGGTAGGTGCCAGGACGGAGAACCTCCACGATGGTGAAAGGGCCTTCCCATGGAGGAGAAAGCTTGTGCTGCCTCGTTGGGTGGACTGGCGCAGACCAGTGTATAGCGTTAAAGGAGCGTCCCAACTCGACGATCATGGTAGCGGCGGAGCGCCTGCTGATACTTGGCCGACCGCAGGACAGCCACGTCGCGCGCCTCATCGAGTTGATCGACGGCGTCTTGCTGTGCTTCGAGCCCCCGTGCCTCGTCGAAGGCCCGAAGCCTTGGGGCGCCGTACTCCAAGTCGATTGGCAATATTGCCTCGGCGCCGAAAACCAGGAAGAACGGTGTGAACCCAGTTGCCCTTCTTGGGGTGGTCCGCAAGCTCCAAAGAACGGAGGGCAGCTCGGCCGCCCACCGTCCTGCGAACTTCTTCAACCGGCTGAAAATCCTGGGCTTGAGCCCTTGGAGAATCATGCCGTTTGCCCGTTCGACCTGACCGTTGGTTCGCGGATGAGCCACGGCCGCCCAGTCGACGCGGATATTGAAGTCGTCACAGAATTCAAGGAATTCTTTCCCCGTGAACTGTGTCCCATTATCGGTGATGATGGAGTTCGGGACTCCGAATCGATAAACGACATCGAGGAAGAAGTTGGCTGCCTGCACCGATGTGATGGTGGCAACCGGTTTAGCTTCGATCCACTTGGTGAATTTGTCCACCGCAACGAGAAGGTGAGTGAAACCTCCGGGAGCCTTTTTAAAGGGTCCGACTAGATCGAGTCCCCAGACCGCGAACGGCCAGGTGATGGGGATCGTGCGGAAACTTCTTGTGAGCGAGATGAGTTTGACGGCGAAGCGGCATCCCTCGCGAGTCGCGGACGATTTGTTGGGCGTCGGCCATGGCGGTTGGCCAATAGAACCCTTGTCGAAAGGCCTTTCCCACGAGGGATCGCGGGGCGGCGTGGTGGCCGCAAATTCCGCCGTGGACGTCGAGCAACAACTCCCTCCCGCGATCGGCGGGAATGCACTCTGCAGACTCGAGCGGGCTTAAGCAGCAGAGGTCTTCTCAGGCCGAACGAATGTCTTAGCCGCCGAAGCGGGCGCCAGAGCCTCGGTCGGTCGGCGGGAAGTGATCCATCCGTCAGTCGGTCGATGAAGGGTTTCCTCGGTCGAGTCCGCGTCGGCGCAGTATGACTGACTTCGGACGCTTGGCGCATCCGACTGCCCGATAGTCGGAGCGGCCGCGTCCGGTGGGGTGTCCTCCTGCTCCTCCACGGTGTCTGGTCGAACAGAAGGCTGGTGAAGATCAAGAACAAAAATCCCGGATGGGATCGGTCCCTTGCTTGATGCGAGGTTGGCAAGGTAGTCGGCCTCGCCATTGTGACGTCGGTAGCTGTGATGGAGCTCGAAACCCTTAAACTTTTCTTCGAGCTTGCGCGCCAGCGGCAATAAGCGCCATCTTGGTCGCGGGGCTCATCATCTTCATAACACGGTCTCTGACCAGGCTTGGAATCGCCATGGATATAGAGCCGCGTGGCAAAGTCGGCAGCGATCCGGAGACCGCTGACGAGGGCTTCGTATTCCGCCACGTTGTTGGTGGCGTCGAAGAGTAGTCGGATAACGTACTGGAGTTTGTTCCCAAGCGGGGAGACAATGACGACCCCAGCTCCGGCTCCGTTCTTCGTGTAGGACCCGTCGAAGTACATCGTCCACTACTCGGGGTCCTCGAGTATGGGGGGCGCTTGGGCCTCGTTCCACTTGGCGACGAAGTCCGCCAAGACTTGCGACTTAATCGCCGTCCGGGGGACATAGGATATGTCATGGCCGTTGAGCTCGAGAGCCCATTTGGCTATCCTCCCCGACGCGTCGCGGTTGCGGACGATCTCGCCGAGTGGCGAGGATGTTACCACGAGGATGGGATGCCTGTGAAAGTAATGGACCAACTTTCGTTTTGTGATAAGCACCGCATAGAGTAGCTTTTGTACCTGGGGGTACCAGGCTTTGGACTCGAAAAGCACTTCGCTGACGAAATACACCGGTCGCTGTACCTTGAGCGTACGGCGTTCTTCCACTCGCTCCTAGCAATGCCCTACCGACGACACAGGTCGTGGCAGCGATGTAAAGGAGGAGTGTCTCGTCTGGCCGGGCGACGAGCGAAGTGGTCAGAAAGTCTTTAGTCTGCCGAGGGCTTCTGCGCTTCTTGGGTCGAGTGAGCCGTCGGACTTTTGAGCGGCTTGTAAGCGGCATCCCACGTTCGCCCGGCGAACACGAACGCTCAAAGCTGCGAGGCACGGTCAACCGGACCCCCTTCAGGTCGGCGATTGGGCCCATCTTCAGGATCGCCGAGATCTTCTCGCGATTGGCCTCAATTCCGCGCTCGGAGATGATGAAGCCGAGCAGCTTTCCTTTCGGGACCCCGAAGACACACTTCTCGGGGTTGAGTTTTATGTGGAACCGTCGGAGGTTCACAAAAGTTTTTTCCAGGTCGGCGACTAAGTCGTCAGCCTTCCTGGTTTTGACGACGAGGTCGTCGACATACACTTCGATGTTACGGCCGATCTGGTCGTCAAAACACGTTTGCATACATCGTTGGTATGTAGCACCCGCGTTCTTCAACCCAAAGGGCATCGTTACGTAACAAAATAGACCGAACGGAGTGATGAAGGAGGTGGCGAGCTGGTCGGACTCCTTCATCGCTATCTGGTGATAGCCTGAGTAGGCATCCAGAAAAGAAAGGGATTCGCATCCCGCCGTGGAGTCGACGACTTGGTCGATACGGGGCAATGGAAAAGGGTCCTTGGGACAGACCTTGTTCAGGCTCGTATAGTGAACGCACATTCTCCATTGCCCAGACTTCTTTTTTACAAGAACAGGGTTGGCAAGCCACTCGGGGTGGCGCACTTCTTTTATAAACCCTGCGGCCAAAAGCTTGGCGATTTCTCCTCCTATGATCTTGCGCTTTTAAATGCGTCAGCGGCGCGAGACGTTGTCGCGACCGCCTTGAGCAGTCGGATATTCAAGAGTGCTCGGCGACTTCGGGGATGCTGGCATGTCGGAGGCTTCCATGCGAACATCTCGGCTAAGCGGAGAAATCGACGAGCGCGCCTTCCTATTTGGCGGGGAGCATGGCCCCGACCCGCACGATTTTGGTCGGATCCTCGAGGTCGACCACGACCGCCTTGGTGTCCTCGGCGGACTTAAAGGAGCCCGGTCCCGACCTGCTGGACTCGGGGGTCGACTCGAGGGTTTCCTTGCGGAGGGTTTCGAGCTCAGCGGACGCGATGAGCGTCGAAGCGAGCTCACAACTGCTGCGCTCGCAGTTGTAGGCGAGCTGAAAGGACGCGGCCACGGTGATGATTCCCCGCGGCCCCGGCATCTTCAACTTGAGATAGGTGTAGTTGGGGATCGCCATGAACTTGGTGTAGCACGGTCTCCCCATAATGGCGTGGTAGGAGCCTGGAAACCCTACAACCTCGAAGGCGAGGGTTTCGGTACGGAAGTTATCTGGGCTCCCGAAGGTGACGGCGGTCGATCTGCCGGCGGATAAACTCGCGGCGGGATGACGCCATGGAAGGGCGCCTTGCTCGGTCGGAGACGCGCGCGAGTGATCCCCATGGCGTCGAGAGTATCAACGTACAAAATGTTGATGCTCTCGCCGCCCATAAGCACCACAGACAGCGTTTGACCCCTGAGGGGGCAACAACCACGGGTACCTTCTGGTGCGTGGGACGTGATCGGGGTGGTCGGCACGGTCGAAGGTGATCGGGGATTCCGACCACCGGAGGAATTTGGGCGTGGCAGGCGCCACGGTATGCACCTCGCGGAATGCGAGTTTAAGTTGGCGCTTGTCAGCGTAGCTTGCTGGCCCGTCGAAGATCATGAGGCAGCCGTCGGGTTCGAGAACTTCGGCGTCGCCTCCTGCCCCGACATCTGGTGCGGATCTTGCTTCTTTCCTTTATTCGCGTGGGGTTTCGGAAGATAAGCGCTTGGTCTCACAATCCTTGTACTTGTGCTTGACATGGTACCCGTGGTGCGGACACGGCCTCCATCAACTTCTCGAAGTGGTGGCTGACTTTGCCGATCGCCGCTGACAGCGAGCGTCTGCGGCGGCGACCTCGGGGTCTTAGCGGACTGCTTCCTTTCCGCTTCCTTTTGTCGGGGCGGTTGGGGTGTCGGCCTTTGCACCGCGCTGGGTCTTGCTTGGCCTTCCCTTTGTCGAAGATGGCCCCCACGCCTCCTCGCCCGGGCGTGGTTGGTGGCGGCGTCAGCCAGTTCTTTGGTAGTCTTGGGCTTGATGCATTAACTTGTGCACCAAAGCTTTGCGTGGTGCCGTAGATGAACGCTTCCGACGGCGTCGGCGTCGCTGATGTCGGGAGCTCGTTGCATTCTTTGGGAGAAGCGCCGGATATAATCCGGGCGTCTCCCGAGTTCTTGCTGCGACTCTTGAATCCCAAAATTTCGGGCGTTTGTATGTGCCTGAAATTGCCAACGAAGATGTTTCTCGGTCGGCCCGATTTGCGATCGAGTCGGGCGGTATTCGAGCGAGCTCGGCGAGTCCGCCAGATAATCGGGAATCTTGGATGATGAAAAGGTCATCCATAGCCCGCCGCCCGACAATGGCCGTAGTCCTCAAGCCGAACACGAGGTTCGTGGCCCCGTGTATTTGGCGATGTTGTGGCGCCGGAATCGGCGAGAAATCGGCGTTCGCGGATCCTCGCGTGAACGCCCGTGGCCCCGGCCGTCGGTGAAGCTCTGATCCGCGCCGGCCGGCATCGGCGACCATGGCGGACCGCCCGCGACCGTCGGCCTCTTTCTTGCGTCAAGGGTGTCGCGGTAGTCGTGCCTTTGGTCGAGGCGCGAGCGAGGTGTCGCGAGGCTTAGGGCGATCCGGTTCTTCTTGCCGTCTTGGCTGGTTCTCGTGAACGGCTTTGCTCGCCTAAAGGCGCCCGACCGACGCGAGCACAGGGTCGGCGTGCTCTGCAATGCGGCATGCTCTATCAGCCCCCGGAGGTTCTGGTAGGCCGCCTTGGCCCCTGGCTCAGTCGGCTCGGGGATGCCATGAGCAAAGCTGCATCAGACAATATTCTCGAGTGGAAGGGGAAGCACGGCGGTTTCGGTCCCTCCATTAGCTGTTGATGTACTGTGGGCTCGCCATGGCGCCGCCACCACTGCGAGGCGGTGGTTCGCCTGGTGGGCGGCCTACACCAAGCTCGCCCTCACCAGCCTTTGGTTCCCCGGGCTGCTGCAGGGGGCCAATAGGGTGAGTAAGAGCTTCAACATCTTTGGTCTTGGCGATCCCCTGCGCATCGCCGCGCCGGAGACGGGAGTCGTTGCTCGGACCTGTTCCGGCCGGAAGGTCGCCCGTACCGGCCATATTGCACTCACGGGAGCACATTTCATAGGAACCGCCTCCCGATCCAGCCGGAATCGCTGCTGGAGAAGTCTTCCAGTATCTCGTGAACGGAGGCCGGCGCGTAGCCGGTCATCGCCACGAAACGTGAGTGAAGGGGGGGCAGAGTCCCCGTCCACGTGAGTTTGCGTGCGCCATCATCAGGAATGGCGCACTTAGCGAACTCCGTGGCCCACGGTGGCCTCAGCCGAGATTACCGAAAATCTTGGCGGCGAGCGGGCTCGGGCCCGGTCTGAGGCAAGCGGGGGCAGTCTGCGAGCTCTCACGCCGGCGTGGCGGCAATCGAGGCCGAGCGGATCCAGCCCCTCAATGTCAGCGTGGCGTTGTAGGTGAAGGAGGCCATCAAGGAAGACGGCGGGGATCCGGAGATGACAACGCGCGAGGCCCCTACCTGGCGCGCTAACTATCGGTGTTTTGTAAACCGTAAATTTGTAAGTCAAGGGCGCGCTCGCTTCCTTGAATGGTTAGACTACAGAGGCCGAGTTTATCTTGGTTCGTGAATGTCCCACGTCGATTAGTGTGGTGGTATTGTATTGATGAGGGCGCAGAAGGCTGCGTTGGATTACAGTTCGGATGTCTCTGAGAGGGTTCTGTTACTGTTGAGATGGCTCGGATGAGAGGCCGATCCCCCTCCCTTGGGGTCCCGCTTCTCCTTATATAGACACGGGGAAGGCGGGTTACACGGGAGTCCGGAGGATATGCAAAAAACAAGAAAGGGATGCCTAACGGCTAGGCGTTGCGCCCTATGCTGAGGTGTCGAGTCTTCGGCCTTGAAGTCTGTTCCAAGTTCCTGTCATCCATCCGTCAACTGCCTTCGCCATATCGGGTGGGTAGACATACGGGGTTGGTGCGGATGTCCGTTCCCGAAAGCGGCGTATCGGCCCCATGTTCATGTCTATCGGCGTCTGGGGCGGCCGGTCTCGGGGCTTGCCTCGGGAGTGCGTGTTCCTTCTGATGCGTGACCGTGATGGGACATCTGCTTGACTTTGGCATCCTCCGGGATTGCCTCGGGACGGACCTACCCGTTCCTGGCGAGGGCGTTGTGTTCGTGAGACAGGTGTTCATCCCATGGCTTGATGGCGTCGCGATGGAGGCCCCGATTTGAAGCTCGTCGAGGGCTTCGCCTGGGACCCTGGTCGGAGCGTCCGAGCTGACCCCAGGTCGGAGGCTTTGCGGACGCCCGACCTGGGTCTTGGTCGGAGCCTTTGGGCGGTTCCGACTATTGTCCGAGGCCTGTGGCTTCGGCGGAGGCCCACAGCTCCTTTCCGCCCATGAGAGTCCCTGCTTTTGAGATGGGCCCGAATCAGCCCACCTGAGCCTCTGACTGTTTCGGATGATAATCCCCCTTTATGAGGATGAAGTCCAGGCTGTGGGGTACCCCAGGTATAAGTATTCGTCAACAAGATAGGTGTATTAACTACCTTACACAATATAATTAATGTCATTTTTAATTAACATAGCGTGCATAATTTGAATCGAATTATGTAACATCCCAAAAATTCATTTCAAAAATAGGATATAAAAAAATATTTTAAATTATTATTTTTATCGGTTGTCTCAAGTTTATTTGTCTCCTCTTTATTTCCTGGATTTCTCTAGAGTTCAAAAGAAAAAGACTTTTGCCTATTTTTAGAAAAAACTTAAAACTATTTCCTTTAAAAAATAAAAACCCTATTTAAGTTGGAATTATTTTTTTTAAAAATATATCACAAGGAACTTCGGTGAATTTTCCATTATTTGTTAAAATCCTGATTTCAAAACCTTTCCAAAAGTCTCATCAATTAAAAATATAGTTTGGAGACAAAATAAAAGATTTGATTTTGCTAAAACTATATTATTTAATATAAATAAACCTAAGGGAATTTCTGCGAAATTTCCTACATTTGTCAAATTATATATTTTCTAAAGCCTTTCCGAAAGCTTAAACAAAATAAAAATATATGTTGATATAAAAATAAAATATTTTATGGTACCAAAATATTTTAGTTGATCTCAAAATGTCATAATTAAACTCTCTGAATTTTCTTAGAATTTTTGGGGTTGTTTTAGTATTTTCCAAATTAAAAAGATATTAAAAACAGTATAAAAGTATTTACTGTACACGAATAAAATTATTATTTTATTTAATAATATTTTATTTATGTTACTAAGGCTGTGGGTCATGTTCCAGATTTTTCTCGGATTTTTGAACGGTGTTTTATATTTATTTCGATTTTATTAGTGATATTTAGTAATTCGGATTAAATAAACAGTAACTCCGGCCATTTCGAGGAGCAGTTTTCAGTCCTAACTCCAGTGAGTGTTTTCTGATGATCTGCTAGTCCGATTGCCCTATAAATTGAACCATAGATTTATACGTGCGTTCTCTTTACAACCCAATTGGAATTTTCCCCATCTAAGTTCTGGATCTCCCTGTATAAGCCATTCTTTTGAACTCTGGTGAAAACTTCGACGAGCTCTCCTGGCCACTCCCGATCTTCCTTTGATCTAAAATTTTTACCAAAGATTCCTCTTGCTGTGCTCTACATCTAGTAGAATCAGATTTTGCAAATACCTAACGGATCACCTCCGGCCACCGATTCCTTTCCCAACTCTGGCGAACTTTTACCGTTGATCCATTGCTTCTTTGTAGGTGAGAATTGAACCCTAAACGCCTCTCCTCATTGCACACATCATACTAAAATATCAGTATCAGAATCGTAACGGATCTCCCTCGGCAAGCCTTCTTTCCTAACTCCGGTGAGAACTTCGGCGAGCTCTACCGGACGCTCCCGAACTCCGTTCATTCTCAAATTTTTTGTGGAGCACCCCCATGATGGTTGCAACACCTCTGTGAAACAGTTTGGAAGATTCCAAACAGAGCACCACCAGCAAGACCGAAGCGATCCTTGTAGCCCCCAACGCCTCTGCTTTTTTTGGTGTCACGTTCCTGGTCGGCTCGTCATGATTTTTGGTGATCCGACTATGTCACCTCGTGCTCTATGGTACCCTCTATCTCTCTTTCAAATTTTGTGCAATTTGGTTTATGGAATCAAAAATTACGGCCACCCAAAAATCAAATTTTGCCGGAGGCTGTTCTCCCTCGTTTTTGCGAGTTTGGCCGTAAAATTTCTATGGTAGACTCCTCTTGATGTCGCCTACATGTGCTCACCCTAACTCAAGGTTTTGATCTCGTGATTTTGCGCAGAAAATTCTTTTCTCCGATCAAACTGCATTGCGGATGGCAGAAAACTTCGTCGCGCGTTCCCCGTTGATCCAGAAGGTAAAACTCAGATCCGTTCACGTCATATTGTGCCAAATATTCCCAGATAGCTCTCTGTAAAATTTGGTTAGGTTTCATCTATTATTTTAATAGTTATGACCGTTTGATCTATTAGCTCTAGGAGCCGTTCATCGGCAGTTTGTGATCAATCCGTTGGGTTGCTGCCAAATCCATCTATATTGTTGAGTTCATCTCGTCGCGTTCTACACGATGGATATTTTCCCTTTGCTGTTGCATCTACCGAAATTCTTTTTATTCGTTGGCCGCCGCCTTTTGCCGCCGCCGCGCGTCGTCTTGTGCCGCCAACCATTTTGGTTTGACGTGGTCAGGCCATTGTGTCCAGTAAACCATTATCCCCTATTTTGCCTATCGTTGAAGTTCATTTGATCCCCGGTTGCCGTCAAAGCCAAGTTCTAGAATCTACCCGTCGTCTTTTCAACCTAGCCCTCCGTTATCCATTCGCGTCTCGGTTAGTCATCCTTGGTAGCATTCTATCGCTGCCATGTCGTTGCCGAGCGGGCACCACCTTGTTATTCCATGGCGTCCGTCATTGCTTCACCTTCATTGTTAACGTTTATTTAAGCGTTCCGCCGTTAACGTTCGCCGTTAACGTTTAGCGATTAACGTTCCATCGTTAACGTTTATGATAACGTTTAAATCGTTAACGTCCGCCGCTAACGCTTTGCTCTCATCACATGTGTGCATGCAAGTAAAGGTCCTAGTGCGATGTCATCATCTTTTCTATCGCCTTGATGTGATCTAGCTCTATCACATTGAGTTTAGCCCCGTCTTCTTATCATCGCCGCCTTGTCATCATCGAGCCTTTTCATCGATGTATGACTGAACCCCATATCGAATCGCAGTGGATGTTGATCCCACTTGTCCTTGTCTTATCTTTAAAAATCTAATCTGCCATTGATTGGGAAATCATTCATGGACTTGGTTGATACACCATTGGCCATATGTCATATCCTTGTACCCATATATAATCTATCAGCCTATATTTCTTTTGTTTGATTGTGTACCTACTTAGTCAACACTGTGCCTGAATCTAGTTCATCGTGAACTAACATATCTTTATGGACCCGATCTATAGATCGAGAGCCCATATGTCAATATCTGTTCAATCGAGTTAATTAATCTCGAAGGATATTCCCTGGAATATACTCTGTTCTTTCCTAATTATCAGTCGTAACCTTCTCGATAAATCTTCTGAAAGCCTGTTCTCTTTCATCCGATCTTTGATCAAATCTATTCAAGTTCCTAAATTCAATCCCTTTCGTTCAATACCAATCTAATCTTAATTTGGAGTTTATTTGAATTGCCTTTTGAGTTTTGTTGTATTTGTGCTTCTTTGTCGTTAGACGTGTCGTCTAGAAGTTACCCGAAGTAGTTGAAGGACGAGGAAGTCGAAGCATTTGATTGAAGAGCCAAAGGTTGAGGAAGCTGAAGATCAATTAAAAAGAGTAAAGAGCAGTTTATAGCAAGTGCCAGGCAAGTTGTGCTTGATCATATTGCTCCTAGTTTTTACAAATTTACTTTGATTCAAATTATTGCATGCTAGTTCAAGATTAAAATGATTTAAATTAATTTGGGATTAGTTGTTCAACCCAATTGCTAATATCACCTTGCCATGATTATTTGTATGCTATAATTCATTTGTCACCGTAAGATGGTTGATTATTAGTTGGTTGTTATTACTTGCCAACCTGGGTTGGTTAGACCGTGTATAATTGCTTAGCCATGCCACACAACTCATGTCTTTTGAAAATAAAAGGTTAATACTGATTAATGGATTATGAAATATGTTCGTGAAATGGTGTAACGTTTTGCCACACGATAATGTTGATATGTGGAACCAGTGTGGTACTGCATGGATGTTGAGTTGTTGTTGGCATTGTGTTGCGCAATAATCAACTGGGGTGGTAAAATGTTTTAGACTGAGGCAAGTGGCAAGAGTGGCATTAGATATGTCGCTTTGGTATTTGGCGGTGCTGTTGGTGAATTATGTGATGGTATTGTTGGTGAATTATGTGATGGTATTGTTGGTGAATTATTCGGGGTAGTCTTGCCTTGGTCACCCTAAGGACTTCACCTTGCGAGCCTTTGACCTGAGTCACTCGTACAACCACATGTCTGAATGGGAAGACCTAGTTTAGTAGGATTCTGATATCTCACCTTTGATACCTCGGGGTGGTAGTTACATAGGGTAATAGCGTATGGGGAGCTTACTGTCTTTGCTGCTTGGTACCCTATCCAACGGTGTTCGTCGGTCCTATACTTCGGCTCAGCGTGAGGGAAGTGATAGTGAAGGTAACCCAGAGAGGTTCTTAGTTGAGCTAGAAGTTTCTGAAAAGCTTTGTTATGATCGCTCATTCGCATACTCTTGTATGGCGATTCATGGCTGACGTGGTGAGTTGATTGTATCTTGTGGGTAAAGTGTACAACGTCTGTAGAGTGTAAAAACTATTTGAATAGTTGTGTCCGCGGTATTGGACATTACTCGGGGATTACAGTCAAGGGTTAGATTTTGATAAAAATGAGGTTGGGAATGTGGACAATGTGATATGGAAATTGGTTAAGGAAGAGAAATGCTTTACTTGAGAATGACTACGAAATTTATTATGGGTATTACTTGTTTTACTATTTTTCTATCTATTTATGATTATTTGTGAATGCTGCTTTATTGCCAAAGAACCATTCAGCCATTCCTTTGGAATAAGCAATGCATGTAGTAATAGAACTGCATTCTGTGCATGACTTGTTGAGTACGGTTGTGTACTCACCCTTGCTATAACAAAACATCACCAGTTGAGAAGAAGTCTTTGTCTTCAAAGGAGGAGAAGTTCTGCAAGAAGGCGAATATCTAGGAGTTGAACCTTGTCAAATGCCTGCGGTATTTTGATGGGATTCACCGTCGTTCTTCATTCCGCTGCTGTTCGTTTTACTCTGAGTTGAAGCCATCTAGGCTTCACAATTGTAAGTTGACCTTAAGATTGTTCAACATGTTATATTAAAAGATGAATCCTTAATTTATTATTCTGTTGTGTTGATTGTGATATTAATCTTTGTTAACTGTGGGCACTAGCTACTGATCCTAGGACTAGTGCTGAAAACACAGAGGGTTTCCGGATTGCAAATTCGGGTCCCGACAAATTACATTTTAAAATCTAGGAGCAAAATGGTCAAAGCATGACTTGCCTTCGAAAAGTAGTTGATCCTGATCTGAAACTTGAGATGGGTCTCCGAACTCTTCCCCGACAGCTTCCGGCAACTCGGAGTCTAATCGGAATAAGCACACATACAATAAATACACTAAATAGTCAGCAAGATCAACTCTAAAAATAAAATAAAATTCACCAATAAATAGTTCAAAATTTTATAAATTTTTAGAAATTAGAATCACCCAATTCAGAGTTAAAACGCCAAAGTTATAGCGATTACAAGTTTGGAAATTTAAAATAAAAGAGAAACCCGAATTAACGGATTTATTTTTCTACTGAAAAATATAATTAATACTTCGGCCGACACGTGGCAGCACCAAAGCTGACCACGTCGCCTCGGGTCTACGGACCCAGCGCACGGCTTGGCTCAGATGTTCACCGTGGATCCGGTCTACGAGCAGCACCAGCGACGCGTGGACCCCCATAGTGACGTCGACCTGCGGCTCTTACAGCGGCAAAGGGACCCACGCGTGACGTCACGGTGACGTTACCCGAACATGGCACAGCGGTGACACCCACTCCCCAGCTGACGCTTGGCGTGCTGACGTTGGTCCACGAGTGCAAAAATTCCCACCCGTTGGATTTGAATCCAACGGCCGGGCAACGGTGATGGTTGAACTCCCGAGCGGCTACGTGGCCAAATCCAAGCGTTACACTCTGGATCAAACGGCTAATAGCACTTCCAGTCTACACGGGCTAACGTTAACTGCACGATCTCCATCCTACGGCCTAGATCAAAGCTCTACAGGAAGGCGCTACGTGGACTTACTGCAAGCGTTAGATCTTGATCGGGCGGTCGAAGATGCTTGTGAGAGTTGATGGTGGTGCGGTGGTGCTCGTTGGCCGGAGACGAAGAAAACAATGCCGTTGGCGGTGCTTCGGGGCTTCTTCGGCGAGATGAGGCGGCGCGGAAGGTGTGTCTTGACGCAAGGACCCCGAATCCGTGCTTAGATGCGGTGGTTCGTGACCAACAGTGGTGGAAGACAAAGAAAACCGAAGCGGCAAGGGGACGGTGCTACGGCGAGCGTTTGCGAGGGCTTTAAGGTGTCTCGGTGAATGAGAGAGGTTGCAATGGGTGCGGAACAGAGAGCCCTTTCCGCGGGGGTATTTCACGTGTACGGCGACGCCTCGTAGCGCACAATCCAGTGGCCAACCGAAGCAGTAATGGCGGCGGCGGCGACCGACTGTTGCCCTCCCGCAATGACGTGGCATGATCGGAGACGTTCAAGCGGTTGCGATCCAATGGCTCACGTGCGCAGGCGACGCGGCTTTAATCCAGCCGAAGGATCGAGATCCAACAACCCCAGGTGAGCAACGTTAGGGCTACCCCCCGATGGGCCGAACGGCGAGCACAGTGCTGGGCCAAGCCCAGTACTGTAGCTAGGGTTTAACCCCGAAATTATCAATTAAAATAATTCTATAAATTCAAAGCATTTGAACGAAGCACCAAAAATACCAGAAAAATTCTAGAAATTATTTCATGGCATTTAGAACTCAAATAAAATATTTTTATTTATTTTTGGTAAATAATTTTCTATTATTTAATTATTTAAAGAGAAGGATTAATTAAATTAAGTTCAAATAAATCCCAAAAATTCAAATAACTCCAAAAATTCAAGTTAAGCAAATTTTGGGCTGTTACAATAAATTGAAAAGGAACTTACCACTTCGTCCCGCTCGAGCACATTCTTGGGGACTTGCCGCCCGTGCTCGAGTTCCTTACCCTTTGGAGTACCGAACATCTCGGCGACCCGCTTCTCCACCCAGTCGAAGCCCAGGGCTGTCGCCGATCATCGAAAGGGGTCAGCACGAGTGCAAAATTGTGCATGCAAAAGAAAATACGATCAAGATAAGAAAGCTTACCAGAGTCCGCCTCTCGGGTGAGGTCCTGCCACCCAGAGACCTTGAAGAAGGGGTGCTCCCTCCTCCTCAGAGGGGACACCCTGTTCCTGAGGAAATCCCGGACGATGTCCCGACCAGTGAGCCCCATGTTCGTGAGCTCGCTAATCATCATCAAGGCCCGCTCCTCCTCAGCTTGCATAGGCGGTAGCGAGGTATCAACGTTACGTATTGCCATCCCGGAGTAGTAGAGGTGCTTCCTCGCCTTCCTCGAATAGAACCAGAATCGCCCACCCCGACACAAGTCTTTGGCGTGAAGAAGGGGTACTCGTATGGT